>OX422219.1:392827746-394027746 GCA_949130495.1 Sambucus nigra | reverse complement strand
TTGGTTTATGTTGCAGAATTTAATGTGGTGTGATTCTTAATTGTAGAAATGTTGCTAATAAAATAAATGTTTTCTTAAAATAAAATTTGGAATGTATGTATGAAAAATGGTTTTGACACTTAGCTTAATTATTTAGGGTGTTAAATTGGAAAATGTATTTTTATCGACAGTGATGCTGAGAATGAACCAACTGTTTACCTTGATTTAATTTAATAAAGGAGTGATCGCCCGGTATTTAATTAGGCGGGGTGTCACAGGTGGTATCAGAGCATCAGGTTCTAGTGTCCATAGGATCTGTACGGCTTATTTCGCTTTCAGCTTAACGTTATTTCTATAGAGCCCTATTTTTAGGATTATTGTATTCTTGCTCTTACGTTTAAGTCTTCAGCTATTTAAGATTTGATAATAACTGTAGACTAATAAACTTGTCCACGTTTCAGATGCCTCCGAGATGTGCTCCGAAAGATAGGCGTGCCCAGGCCGAGCAGCCAGCAGCTCCGGCACCAGGCACAATGAATGCAAGTGAAGTAGCCGCCATTGTTGCTCAGGCGGTGAATGTCGCGATAGCGGTGATTCAGCAGGCTCCACCCCAGGTTCAGGCAGTGGCGCCAGTACCAGCACAGCTCCCATCTGCATGGGAGAGGGTTCGGGATGCTTTTCAGAAAGCGCATCCCCCTGAGTTTTCTGGTAGCTCCGATATTGTTACAGTTAGCCAATGGAAGAAGGACATCCAGCGGCATCTCCGAATGTATGAGTGCACTGACGTACAAAAGCAGTTATTAGCTTCCTTTAAGCTGGTGGGAGCCGCATTACAGTTGTGGGAGTCCACTACCACTTCGGAGGAGAGGGACACGATCCCTATTCAGTTGTTCTGGGAGCGGTTTGACCGCAAGTATTTTCCACCCGCCGTGCAGACTGAGATGAGGCGGAAACTACTGAATCTGAAGCAGGAGAATCTTATTGTAGCTGAGTATGAGGAGGAGTTCACGAGACTTCTCACCATTGTGCCAGATGAGGCACCTACTGAGAGTAAGATGATTATGTTGTTCGTCGACGGGTTAGCTTGGAGGATCCGTCAGCACCTTATTGGGAATTTATCTCTGAGTACTTTCACCGAAGTACTCAATGCCGCGTTGTTACATTTCCAGGATCACCGCTTCCATCTGCAGGGAAGCAAGAGAGCAGGGGAGTCCAGCCAACAGGGCAGGATTGGGGGTAGTAGTGCCAGTGGGGCACCAGCTCATGGACAGACTCGTCAGCACGAGCAGAGTTCCCATCAGGGGGACCCTGCTAAGCGATTCCGTTCAGGTGATACTAGGCAGGGATTCGGGGGTTTTAGGCAGGGCCATCAGGGCTAGCCTAATCAGCAGGGCCAGCAGGGCCAACATCGACAGCAGCAGGGCCAGCAGCGTGCTAATCAGGGCCAACAGGGCCAATGGCGGAGAGGTAACGGCCAGCAGGGTCGTGGGCAGCAGGGTCAGAGGGGAGGAAACTTCAAGGCCCGATGTTTTGGGTGCGGTAAATATGGCCATAGGCGTCAGGATTTGCCCAGAGGGCGATAGGGCCCCACAGCAGCAGGGTACCCGTAATGAGCCACATAGACCACTATTTCCACCTGCCCTCCCAGCTCCAGCCCATGTGCCAGCCATTCCAGCAGCTCCACTGCAGCAGGGGCAATTATAGTATGGACGTGTCTATAACGTCCACCAGGCAGCAGCTCCATAGGCACCACCCGCGATTGAGGGTATGTTTCCTATCCATGGTACTATGGGTCGGGTTTTGTTTGATACGGGGGAAACAAATTGTTTTATAGCTACGCATTTTGTGAAGGCCTTAGGGTTGTTAGCCACAGCAGAGAGCACAGTGACGTGTGTGGACTCACCACTGGGGAGTGGGTCACTTATTTTCTTTATATGCCGGGGAGTGGGAATAGAGATTGGTAGCTTGGTATTACCTGCAGACATGTTAGTCTTAGACATGCACGAGCATGATGTGATTATTGGTATGGATTGGCTCGCAGCTTATAGAGCCATGATTGATTGCTTCGGTGGGAGCATTGTTTTTGCCATTCCGGGGCAAGAGATGTTTGTAGTGGCGATGCCTCGCCCAGAGGGAGGTTCGACCGCTCATTTGTATTACATAAATGAGGATACCTCCAAGGAGGTTATGATTCCCTTAGATTCGATCCCTATTGTCAGGGAGTATTCCGATGTATTTAAGGAGATACCAGGCCTACCGCCTAGTCGAGAGATAGATTTGTTATAGATTTATTGCCAGATACGAGACCTATAGCACGTGCACTGTACCGTATGCCTCCGGCAGAGATGCGAGAGCTACGAGATCAGATAGAGCAGCTGTTAGGTCAGGGCTTCATTCGCAGGAGTACCTCGCCTTGGGGCGCTCCAGTCTTGTTTGTGAAGAAGAGAGATGGTTCACTGAGATTGTGTGTGGACTACCGGGAATTGAACAAGGTCACGATACAGAATAAGTATCCGTTGCCTCGAATCGATGATCTGTTCGACCAGTTGAGGGGAGCAACTTTCTTTTCAAAGATAGATCTGAGGTCGGGGTACCATCAGTTACGTATTAGGGAGCAGAATGTTTCAAAGACTGCCTTCTTGTCGAGATATGGGTCATATGAGTTCAGGGTGATGCCGTTCGGACTCACAAATGCCCCAGCCATTTTCATGGACTTGATGAACCGAGTATTCAGAGAGTTCTTGGATCAGTTTGTCATCGTCTTCATAGATGACATCTTGATATATTCACACTCCGAGGAGGAGCATGCCGAGCACTTGAGGCAGGTTCTTCAGACTCTACGAGAGCATCAGTTGTATGCTAAGTACGAGAAGTGTGGATTCTGGTTGCGAGAAGTACATTTCTTGGGCCATGTTGTTTCTGAGCAGGGGATTGCAGTTGACCCGAGTAAAGTGTCAGCAGTGAGGGAGTGGGGACAGCCCACGACACCGACGGAAGTGCGTAGTTTCTTGGGGTTAGCTGGTTACTACAGTAGATTCATTCGGGGATTCTCCAAAATAGCGGGTCCATTGACGAATCTGACTCGCAAGGGAGTACTATATGTTTGGGATGACGCTTGTCAATTGGCTTTCGATGAGCTGAAAGACAAGCTTACTTCAGCGCCAGTCCTAGCGTTACCGAAGCCGGGTGTGGAGTACCTGGTTTACACCGATGCGTCTTTACGGGGACTTGGAGGTGTACTCCAGCAGGAGGAGAAGGCTATAGCTTTTGCTTCCCGCAAGCTTAAGCCGCATGAGAAGAATTACCCCACCCACGACCTGGAGTTAGCAGCGGTCGTCTTTGCATTGAGGATATGGAGGCTCTATTTATTGGGGGAGAAATTCCGTTTGTTCACAGACCATAAGTCACTGCAGTACCTGTTCACTCAGCGAGAGCTGAATATGCGTCAGCGCAGATGGCTAGAGTTTGTGAAGGACTATCAGTTCGATATACAGTATCATCCGGGGAAGGCCAACGTACTTGCTGATGCGTTGAGCCGTAGACCGGTAGACGATGTAGCGGACGTCTGGAAAGCAAAGTGGAAGGAGTTGGGTCACCAGGACGCAGTAGCACATTCTTTCATATCCGTTATGACAGTCACACCCGATATTGTTACGAGGGTGATACAAGCATAAACCACAGACCCGTTTTGCCAGGAACAGATTCTACGACTTCTAGCCGAGGGTGCTGAGTCCTATTCTGTTAGTTCTGATGGAGGTTTGTAGTTTAATGGGAGATTGGTGGTTCCAGAAGGAGCAGAATTACGTCATGAAGTGATGACTCACTCTCATGGGTCCCAATTTGCAGTACATCCGGGAGGCGATAAGATGTACCAAGATATGAGGAGACAATACTGGTGGAGTGGGATGAAGAAGGACATCGCCGAGTTCATGTCCAACTGTTGTACCTGCCAACTGGTAAAGGTGGACCACCAGAAACCGTCAGGATTGCTTCAGCCATTGGAAGTACCCGCGTGGAAGTGGGAGAGTATTTCCATGGATTTTATTACAGGGTTGCCTACATCACAGCGGGGCCACGACTCTATCTGGGTGATTGTAGACCGTTTGACCAAGGTAGCTCATTTTCTGCCGGTGCGAACAGATTATACCACGGGTCAGTATGCTCAGTTGTTCATCGCGGAGATTGTCAGATTTCATGGGGTGCCCCTGAATATTGTGTCAGAGAGAGACAAGATTTTCGTGTCTCGCTTTTTGGAAAGCTTTCAGGAGGCTATGGGTACTGAGTTGAGGCTGAGTTCAGCTTACCACCCACAGACAGATGGACAGGCAGAGCGTACTAATCAGATGTTAGAGGATATGCTACGCATGTGTGTTCTCGATTTTGGAGGAGGTTGGGAGCCACATCTTCCACTGGTAGAGTTTGCTTATAATAACTCTTATCAGTTTACGATTGGTATGGCTCCATTTGAGGCTTTGTATGGCAGGCCTTGTCGTTCTCCAACTTGTTGGCTCGAGGTGGGGGATAACAAGTTGCTAGGACCGGAGGTAATTCAGGAGACCTCCGCGAGGATTGAGATAATCAGGAGTCGTATTCGGGTAGCCCAGGACAGGCAGAAGAGCTACGCCGATGCGAAACGGTTCTTCCGGGAGTTTAATGTGGGAGACCAAGTGTTATTGCGTGTATCTCCTATGAAGGGAGTAATGAGGTTCGGGAAGAAGGGGAAGTTGGCTCCGAGGTACGTGGGACCATTTCCCATCATCGAGAGGATTGGGCCGGTTGCATACAGGTTGGGACTGCCAGAGCATTTACATCGCATCCACGATGTATTCCACATCTCGTCGTTGAGACGATATCTTCTGGATGATATGGCCCATACTCACATTGCGATAGATGAGATCGACTTACAGCCTGATAGCTCTTACGAGGAGAGACCGGTGGCTATCCTAGACTATAGTGAGAGGATATTGAGGTCGAAGATAGTTCCACTTGTGCGGGTCCAGTGGGAGAATCATAATGTGGAGGAATCCACTTGGGAGCGCGAGGCAGATATGCGTGAGAGATATCCAGAGTTGTTTTTACCAGGTATGCCTTATTTTCCGAATTTCGGGACGAAATTCCGTTATTAGGGGGGAAGTATGTAATACCCCGTATTTTTATGCTATACTAATTTGGAGATTTATTAAATTTAATGTGAGTGATTATTTAATTAAAATTCGGAAATTAATTATGTTATAATTATTAACGTGACGAGAGTTAGTAATTATGGGAAATTTGTTGAATATTACTAATGAGCAAAGTAATATATTATATTGGTTATATTGAAGGTCATGAGTGAATTAAATGACAATTTCAGAAATTTAAGTCGGGACGTGCCCGTGTCACGTCGGGACTAATTTTGTTAAATAAAAAGTGAATATTTTATAAGTTGTTCGTATGGTCATTTTGAGTGCGCCAACGCGTTTGGAAGGGTAGAGATAGTCAGAAAAGTGTACCCGGGGGTTTAGTTTGGGTCTCAGGGCGTTTTTAGGCCTAATTGGTACCCCGGGAGGGCAATTTAGTCATTTCACCTTTTTGGGTAATTAAACCCACGAAATTCAGCAACCCATATCAGCCATTTAGGTTAACCTTTTAGGGTTAGAATATTCAGAAAATAAGGGACGGCCATTGGAGAAGAGAAGAGAGAGTTCCAAGGCAATTCAAGGCCAAAAAGTCACCGGTTTGCACCGCCGCCACCACCAACGCGTAGATCGCGAGAAGGGGAACGCAACCACACTGGATTCATCTGCAAACCGGACTTCTTAAAATCCCAAGCAAGTGTTTAACTTGCTATTTTCGTTAGTGCAATCTTCATATTAGTTTAGGATTGATTAGAGATGAAAACTATGGAAGAAAACCCAATTTGTGTTAGGAAAATGCATGTAGTATTGATTATAATGAAATTCTGGAACCCTTGCCATGTAGAGGAAAATAACCCACGAAATTTTGATGATATATTAGAAGGAAATTCAGGTAAAAATAGATTAGAACCTTGATTAAGAAAAACTCTAGGGTTCTTGATGATTAGATGAATTTTGGGTTAATTATCCATGTTTAATGTTAGATATACACATGCTTTACGTTGAAAACATCTGGTATATTGTTATAATGATAGTAGTAGGATTTTTGGGACGACTAGAATGGAAAAACATGGTTTTGGATGAAGAAATTTGGTAGAACCCGTAACTGCATTTCTGCAGAATTTTCGCAGACCTGCTTGATCGATCGATCGAGCCTAGAGCTTCGATCGATCGAAGGTTCGATTGATCGAGCCCCAGACCTCGATCGATCGACCCCTCCTGGCAACCTCCTATTTCCCTTGTTTAATTAGTTAAATTAAATTTATCGTGAAATAATTCTTGGGTGTTCTTCTTAAAATGTCTTGGGAGGTAGGGAAGACCAGTAGGATATATGAATAGGTGTTGGTAACTTTATTATAAGACGAGAAATTTACTTTTGGGATAATTATATAATAAACGATGAAACTACGTATTCCAAGTGAGAGATTTCGGTGAATAGTTACGATAGTGAATAGAGGTATACCTACTGAATTTTCCACTCGGAAGGATAGAGTCCACGAATGTCACGTAATAAGTGAGAAAACCCTTCGAGTTAAGGTTAGAGATGAAACCTTATACGTTATACTAATAATGTGAAATTTAGGATAAATTTTGTAATTATGGGTGACGAGAAGAACCTATATTAATATGATAAAGTGGTATATTTATATGATTGTGTGTACATATATTATATACTTGTGAAAATCATGCCCAAGCTACTTACTATCCCTGAGGTTACCGCGCTGGGACAAGTCTTATCTCGATGGGACCTTTATGGGGGATATTGACTTGTACCCTAGAAGATAGATATCCTTGGTACTAGCTATCGATGTCATTGTTCAGACGGTCCTAAGAGACGCAGGCATGTGCCATCCTCTTAGAGACTTGGAATCTATTCTTCGCCTCAATATTGTTTGTGTATTTATGTTAATACAATTCGAGAGTGATTCCGAATGTATTCCCCTTAATATGAGTGATATGGGGATTTGGATAGTAGAGTATGCATGCACCATAGTTTTATGTGGGGTGTTGTTATTATATATATATTATACGAGTAGTTAATATATATATATATATATATGAGATTTGAAAAGTTGAAACTGCCTACTGTGATTTGATAAGTCGGACATGGTTGATGACTCAGATAGTAAATACTTGTTCTGTGAAAAGTATATTATGACACTGGGAAACTTAATAAATTAATAAAGCAAAAACTAGAGTTGTGCTGCTAATTGAAAGTATTCTTTTTAAACAATAATATGGTTCGGTTTTGAAATCTTATGAGTAAGTTAATATACGCTAAATTATTGGGAAGGTTAGTATGATAAAATGATAAGATAAACCGTTGGGAAAGTTAGTGCGATAGGTGTGCACATTAGAAGAGAGGTGAGTATTTCTCAAGAGAGTGATGCACTAATATGTTGTTGCATTGGCCTGTATCAATTTAAATACTTGCTAAACGTATTTTAAATCAAACACACTTTCGGGCTCTGACCCGTTTTTCTATCTTTCTCTCTCTTGTATATATATGTATATATTACAGGTGCCCAGCCACAGGGGCGACTTGCTTAGGATCTCTTGGCAGAAACGCGCTGGAGCTTAGGTGGGAGTTGAAGGACACTTGCGTAAACGGCTTCCTTTATTGACTCCACTTCTAGCATTCTCATTTATTGGGCACGTGTCGCCCTTTCCATTATTTCATTGTTATTGGGACATTTGTATTTCAGTTATTTCCATTATTGTTACTATGGGATTTATTCAGTTTGGTTATGTGATTTTAGATTTCGTATGTTGACATTCGATTGACGAATGTATTCTATTAATTGGTTTATGTTGCAGAATTTAATGTGGTGTGATTCTTAATTGTAGAAATGTTGCTAATAAAATAAATGTTTTCTTAAAATAAAATTTGGAATGTATGTATGAAAAATGGTTTTGACACTTAGCTTAATTATTTAGGGTGTTAAATTGGAAAATGTATTTTTATCGACAGTGATGCTGAGAATGAACCAACTGTTTACCTTGATTTAATTTTATAAAGGAGTGATCGCCCGGTATTTAATTAGGCGGGGTGTCACAATAGGTTGTACTCAAACGTAACTCCGTGCCCATGGCCTCCTGAAAGCTCTGCCAAAAGTGGGCCACAAAGATCTTATGTCTGTCAGACATAATATTAACTGGTACCCCGTGCAGCTTAACAATCTCAGCTATGAATAGCTGCGCATATCGCATCGTCCCAAAGTCTGTGCGAACCAACAGAAAGTGGGCCACTTTGGTCAACCGATCCACAATGACCCATATGGAATCGTGACCCCTTTGCGATGCAGGTAACCCTGTAATGAAGTCCATGGAGATGCTCTCCCACTTCCACACGGGAATCTCCAGTGGTTGTAGCATCCCTGATGGTCTCTGATGGTCAACTTTCACGAGCTAACACGTGGCACATTTTGAAACAAACACTGCTATGTCCGGTATTATTCCTGCCCACCAATACTGCCTCCTCATATCCTGGTACATCTTATCCCTACCGGGATGTACCGCGAATCTCGACCCATGGGACTCTATCATAACAGCGTGCCTCAACTCCTCATCCTCTGACACAATTAACCTCCTATTAAGGCGTAAGCCTCCTTCCGCGCTGACTGTATAACCCTCTGCTCCCTCAACTAGCAACTGGCTCACCCTGTCCCGGCAGACCTAATCCTATGCCTGATCCTTCACAACTCGCATAATGATCTCAGGTGTGATGGATAATGCTAACATGCAAGCCCTGGCTACATCATCCTCGTATCGAAGTTCTCTCCACTTCGCTTTCCAGACTTCTGATATTTCCCCAGTCGGTCTCCGGCTCAATGCATCTGCTACCACATTAGCCTTACCAGGATGATATTGAATATCAAACTGGTAGTCCTTCACGAATTCTATCCATCGCCTCTGCCTCATATTCAGATCCTTTTGTGTGAAGAGATACTGAAGTGATTTGTGATTCGTGAATAACGTGAACTGCTCTCCCAGAAGATAATGTCTCCATATCCTCACAGCAAAAATGACCGCTGCTAGATCTAGGTCGTGAGTGGGGTAGTTCCTCTCGTGGGGCTTTAGCTTTCTTAATTCATAAGCTATAGCCCTTTCCTCCTGCTGAAGCACACCCCCCAAGTCCCTGTAAGGATGCGTCAGTGTAAACCTGATACTTTAATCCTCCCTTCGACAATGCAAGTACGGGTGCAGATGTCAAATTATCCTTTAGCTCGTCGAAAGATAATTGATAATGATCATTCCAAGTGAAAGGTACCCCCTTCCGGGTCATATTCATCAAAGGGCCCATAATTTTTTAGAATCCTTTGATGAACCGCCTGTAATAACTGCCAATCCCAATAAGCTGCGCACCTCGGTCGGTGTCGTGGGATGCCCCCACTCCCTCACTGCTGATACCTTACTTGGATCCACCACAATACCGCGAACAGACACCACGTGGCCAAGGAATTGAACCTCCCGTAGCCAAAATCCACACTTGCCGAATTTGGCAGGGAGCTGGTGATTCTGCAATGTCTGTAAAACTATACGCAGATTCCATGCGTGCTCCTCCTCGGTGCGCGAGTAGATCAGGATGTCATCAATGAACATGATGACAAACTGATCGATAAACTCCCTGAAAACTCTGTTCATGAGATCTATGAACACTGTTGGCGTATTGGTTAACCCGAATGGCATCACCCTAAACTCATAAGATCCATACCGCGACAGGAAAGAGGTCTTAGGAACATCCTCCTCTCGGATACGTAGTTGATGATATCCTGACCTCAAGTCGATCTTAGAGAAGTAAGACGCCCTTCTCAACTGGTCAAATAGATCATCAATCCTAGGCAACGGATACTTATTCCCTATCGTCACCTTGTTCAGCTCTCTATAGTGAACGCATAACCGTAGTGAGCCGTCCCTCTTCTTTACAAATAACATCGGTGCACCCCATGGCGATGTACTCCGCTGGATGAAGACTTGACCCAGAAGCTTCTGAATCTTCTCTCTCAACTCACGCATCTCTGACGGGGCCATACGGTATGGGGCCCGAGCAATCGGCCTCGTCCCCGGTGCTAAATCGATCACAAATTCGATTTCCCTGCTAGGTGGCAACCATGGTATCTCCTGGAATACATCTTCAAAGTCCCTCACTACCGGGATTGAGTCCAACGGAATCGCCACCTCCTGTGAGGTCTCCTCCTCGATGTAATATAGGTGTGTGCGTGACCCTCCCTCAGGTAACGTCATTGCTATTAAAAACATCTCCTACCTTGGAATGGAGAATACGATGGTCCTCTCGTAGCAATCCACCGTCGCTCGATAACCTACCAACCAATCCATACTCAAGATGACATCGTACCCCTCCATATCTAACACCAAGAGGTCCGCTGCTAAACTAAGCCTCCCAATCAAAATGTCCATCCCCTAACAAATCGAGTGGATCAAAGCCCCGCTGCCTACTGGTGACTCAACACACATCCGAAGACTACCCGCAGTCTCTAGTAACCCAGCCCGCTTAGCAAAATTATATTTAATGAATGAATGTGATGCTCCCGTATCAAAAAGAATACTACCCTCATAACCATGAATGAGAAACATACCCTCAACTGTTGGCGGTGCTTGCTGTGATGGAGGATTGGGAACATCCCAGACGTTACACACATGCCCGTAGTGAATCTACCCCTACTGCGGTGGGGCAGGTAGGGCTGGTGCTGCTGGTGGTATCTGCCCCCGTTGCCCCTGTTGGGCCTCCTGCTGTTGACCTCTGCCCCTCTGTGGGCACTCTCTCTTAAAGTGTCCTGGCTGGCCATAGACAAAATAGAGTTTCTGACCATCTCCCTATCGTTGGCCCTGTTGTCTCTGATGTGGCTAGCCCTACTGGCCTCCCCCATTATTCCCTTGGCCCAGACGGCCCTGACGAACCTGTTGTTGCTGATTCGGGCCCGACTGCCCCTGCCTGAACCCCTCTCCTCCCGGTCGGAACCCACCAGGCTTTAACTTCTTAGCCTGATTCCCATGCTGACTACCCGTCTACTGCTGAGTACCACTCGTGTCACCACTAGTAACTGCCTTGCTCTGTTGGCTCGGCTCCCCTGTTCTCTTTCTCCCCTTCTCATGGAAGCGATGATCCTGGAAATGCACAAGTGCGGAATTAACGACATCTGTATAAGTCACCAACGTCGGATTTTCAATCAAATGTTGCCTGATCCACCAGGCTAAACTATCCATAAACCTCGATTTCTTTCGCTCCTCATCGTTCACCTCATTTGGCATAAAGTTCACCAGACGGGTGAACTCTTCCTCATAGTCTGCCACTGATCGGTCACCCTATACTAAATCACTGAATTTCTTTCTCATCTCAGCCTCTACCGCTGGTGGAAAGTATTTGCGGTCGAACCGCACCCAGAACTCTGCTATCGGTATCAAATCCCATTCCTCGACGGTGATAACTGACTCCCACCACTGTAAGGCTGCCCCTCGATAGGCGAAAGGTAGCAAGCATCTGTTTCTGTACGTCGGTACACTCTAGCATGCGCAGATGGCATTAAATGTTCTTCTTCCAGTCACAAGCCTCTACTACATTTGTGCTACCCCGAAACTCATGTGGGTGACCCTTCTGAAAGGTCTCCCTAACTCTCTGCCAAGATGGTGGCCCCACTAGAGCCTGAACTACTGGTGCTACTGGAGGCAGTTCCTGGGGCTATGGAAAGTGAGCTGCCATAGCTCGCATCGATGACTCCACCACCTGGGCCACTATCACTGCCACCTGAGTAGTGGAAATCAACTCGGGTGGGGGTGGGGGTGGCGATACCTGTGGCTCCTGATGAGCCTCCCTGACCTCATCCCTCTCTGCTCTCAATCTCCTCAGTGGCATCTGAAATAGATTGAATCGTATAAATACACAATTTACACAAAAATATTCACAGCAGAAATACGATATCTCACAAGCAGAAAAATGAATCAACAGTCCTAATAATAGGGTTCTATAACAATCGAGTGCTACGCTGAAATGTAGATAGCCGCACAGATCCTAAGGACACTAGAACCTGATGCTCTAATACCATCTGTGACACCCAGCCTAATTAACCCCGGGTGATCAGTCCTAAATTAAATTAGAACAGGTTTCTCATTTGGATCATTCTTAGCATCACTGCCGCCTTTTTAATAACTAACCACCTATGTGAGAGAATTAAACTGGAGCCAAGTTTTATCTTTCATTAACTTAAATGAAACTCATGCGCAAAATAAAGCAACAATATAATCTTAATTAACTGAAACAACCATACACAATTAAATGACTAACCGAATAAACCATCGGCCCAAAATCCAACAAATATAAAATAAAGACAAGTAATCAATCTCAACAAGTCTAAGAAGAAAACTAAATGGACTGTGAGCGACATGGTCGAAATACTAATACAAGTCTCTACACTAGAATGAAAGAGTGAGGCGTCTATCAAATTCCTGCAACTTCCACATATGCTGCAGCAATGGATTCCTAAAATAGAGTCAAGCATGGCATCCCTGTGGCTGGACACCTAAAAGGTCTTTAAAAATTTATATAGCAAGGGTTAGTACCCAAAAATATTTGAAAAACATATATCAAATGATTAACTTGCAGTAATAAATAAATATGCATGCTCTCCATTTTTAGTTAGTGACGTACTCCCTTGAGGACATCCTCACCCCTCCTCTAATGTGCACTACTAACGCCTTAATTAAATTCACCTAGTTCTTCATCTTACGACTAGATAATTTATAAAACCCCTTGCAAACACCCTACTCTAACCGAGTATACTTTAATTATAATTTTTTAAGTTATTCATCATCAACTTAATTAAATCATTTCCCTTTTTAATTTCATATAACTTCCACGTCGGTTATACCTATAATACAACTCATGTTTTGTATTAATTAGCCCGTATATAATTATTTACCTAATTATATACTCAATCATATTACAGTATTCACACCTACTGAAATAACATTTAATAATAGGATTTCCCCCGAGTAAAGTCTCACCAGGTATAAATTCTCTATAGTGCTATCCCACTAGGTATATTCACATAACCTAGTTACCCCAAGTCAGAACCGCTCATTAACTTGGTTAATACATAAATGTTAGAGGCGGTCATTTTCCTTCCCTGAAAATGAGATGCCCCTCACCCATATAACGGACGCTTTGACCTGGGATTATACTCTCCCTACTCCTCAAGCTAGGGGATTCATCCACTACGCGCAACCTCCCCCTATAGCACTAGAGTATATATATAATAATAATATCTATTTACTGATATTAATGTACACATCATATATATATACTATCACACACCGTATATATATAAATATAAAATATCCCGGCTACACCGTGCACTAAGTCCGTGACACAAGCCTATTCCATTTTATTTTGAGTTTATGGCCCAACTGTAATTATTAATTAATTTGCACATTAATTCCTTTTTGGTTCCACCCCAACCAATGTATTAGGACTTACTCTCATGGCCCGAAGTCACCTTACCCAAGTCTAAATCCCCGACTCTAAATTATTTAGCCTTGATCTAAATAAAATTTACATTTCGGTATCGCTGAAACCTTTATTCCCGAATTTGTTTACTACATTCATATTTAATCATTTCGAAACAAACTTTCCAAAATTCAACCTTAGTGTGTCACACGTAATTTTCTCCAAATCCCAATTAATTTTAATTATGATGTCACACCAAGCCGCCCTCAAATCCTAATTAATCTTAATTCACAAGTAATTAGATTTAAACCCATGTATTAATTACTCAACAACTAAGGCATGGAAGGATTTTTAATTATTTTTCCTTTATATTAAAAACTGGGCGAACTGTCAAAATTTCCGGACCATCGATCGATCGACGGTCCACCTTCGATCGATCAGGTCCTCGTCTTCTCCGAGTTGGCTGTTGCAGCCATTGATGCACACCTCCAAACCCTAGTTTCTTCTACACTGAAAACTTAGTTTTCCCATCGACAAATAACATCAAAAGCCTTATAAGTATCCTTCCTAGAGTCCAAAAACATCACTTAATTTTGCTTTCTCTACTATTTCCACGAATTTGGGTAAAGACCCATTTAATCTTTAACCCAGTTAAACAACAATTCCCTAATACCAATTCGTTTCTAAATCATCCAGTTTTACACATTTTACCAGACACAACTACAAATCTCAGATTGTATACGAATTTCTACTCAATTTAGAAATCAGATTCATGGTTTACAAAACCCCATGTTTATCCCCTTTAAATCCCAAAACGAATTTCTTTAATTATCCAAATCACATAAATTTGAATTGAATTACACTTTAAATGCTACAGCAAGTTAACCACTTGCCTTAGGGTTCGTAGAGTCTGAATTTGGAATCGTGAGTGCCCAAGGTTGAAGATGACTCTTTTTGGCTCTCCCGTGATCCCCAAATTTGCCTTTGGCTACTGTTAGGGTATCCTAACCCTCTAAGTCTCTTCTCAAAAACAACTCAGTTGTTCCCTTATTACTTTTAATTGTTTAATTAATCATAATCCCGTTTTTTGCCTAATGGGACAAGCCCAAGTGGCCCAAATGCCCCCGTGTGGGCCCGGCTATGCCTAAAAACGTCCCGTGACCCGTTTACTACCCCCGAGTACACTTTTCCGACTATCTCGGCCCATCCGAATTCAACCGTATACTCAGAATTGGCATCCGAATTAAATTATAGCAATCGTTATTTCACACCTAAATTAGTCTATACCGACTCCCGGCTGAAATAAGTACATGTCCCGTCATTAATACTCGAAATGACGTAAATACATTATTACTAGTCACTTAGTAATTAAGTTTCCCTAAATATTAACCATTCTCTTCCCGATTAATATTTAAATATAATTTTCCATAATTAATTCAATTAAAATTACGACACACGAGTAATTTTGAATTCCCGAATTAATTAAATATTAAATGCATGAAAAATACGGGGTGTTACAGTTATTTGACTTGATATTCGTCGAATCATCCAATATCTCAATTTCAACTCTTCTCAGTGGTGGTGTCTGAATTTCTAATATGCCCAAAGTAAATGTTGGGATATCAAAAATAATATCATTTACATGCACGGATAAAAATATATTTATTAACATCAAGGGAGAAAAATGTGATGAATGTGTTAATATTTTTGGCTTATTAATATACAATAAACAAGTTAAGATACCTGTAACATCGAAAGTTTAACATTATCCATCATTGAATATAACTCTTGTAAATTCCATCGAAGAAATTTAGGACGCGTCTCATCAATTCCAAGTAAGGGGTCAATAAAATTTGATATTTTACATAGGCACATGTAATAGAAGTTGACATCCAAAGATGGTGTTGGGGGCATTGGTCGAGTTTTCGATTGACTTTAATATACTATCACGCACGACTGGTGCCTAATTTTATTTCTTCGTATCCTCGACATCCTCAATATAATTGTTGTAACACCTAGAAATAGATAAACTAGTGATTGGTAACAAAACGCAAATGCAGAAATAAAGATCAACTAAACAAACCGTTCCCAAAACATCCTCAGAATTTATACCTAATAATGATTTTCTAAGGTCCCTTTTAACTAATGTCTTTGGCATCTTCTTCACACCCTTAAAATATATATCGATGAATGGAGTAGTCTTATTTTCTTCTTTTGTAAATACAATTGGTGCACCATTCGACGAAAGACCAAACAATGTTGTTACATTCATTAGAGACACGTCAACTGAAGTGTTTCCAAGTAAAAACCTCTTGGTATCCTTGTTGTAATGTTAGATAATCAAGATTATTTTCAAGTATCGCTTCTTCACAAATGACTCGGTCACCTTTCCTTTGTAACACGCTTTGAGAATTGGCCAAAAAGATGTGTTCATCAATACTTTAGCATGCTTTTCTTTAAAAAGGCCTTATTATCAAACTGCATCAAAACTGATCATATTCTCCCATTTTTGTTGGTTCCATTTCATCACTACTATCTGCCATCTAATTGTATACAAAATAACCATAAAAGACATTAGATAGTAGTGACACAATTTGAATGAAATTGCAAACAATAAAGTACCTTGTGTATAGTCATAAGAAATCAATACAATATAATCATACAATTTTCTATTCATATATTTGACACTAATTTACTGAAACAATTGGCATTAAGTACAAATTCACAATCACCACAATGCCATATGCAAAACACATTTAATTGATAGCATGACATATGTTATCAATTAAATCATAAGTTAAAATTGGTGAAATATAAAGTTCACAAAAAAACAACAAACATTTCTCACAATGTATATTTGATAAATACCTTTTCATTATATACCAACGAATGCATATACCATCTAAAAAAGACCTCCCGTATTCCAATTTATCTACAGATTTTATCATAAGCTATGTGTATATATACTCAATTCCAAGGGGTGGTATCTATATGCTCTAAATTTTGTTTCATACAATTGTGCACTTTACGGCGCAGAAGTCCATTCATGTTTGTAGAGGAGTCAAATATTTTTCACAACCCATATTTGATAGATAACTTACATTTGCGAGCTCGTACGCGCGCGCACACACACACACACACACACACAGACACATATATATATATATATACACGCACGCACACACACACACACACATAACAATAGAATAAAAATTAAAATTCACAAGTTTTTGCAACAACAAAAAAGTTTTTTTATGTCCTAAAACTATATATTTTTACACGATCATCATGGTTTCTATTTGTTACGTGGAAATATTATCAAACAATTAACAACTAAAATAATAAAATACTACATTTTTATGATTTCATACCACAAAATCCTTACGAATACTTCATCAAAAACCCTAATTTATTTGCCAACATGCATGTTAATAATGTCCCAAACCATAGAACATAAAAATTGTTAAATATCTTCTGTTGAAATCTATTTTGGTATCTTTTATTTATGAGAAACGTGCTTTATCCTCCATGCTATCTGTTTTCATTACCTTTCAAGTTGTGAATAAATGCAATCTCCCATCAACGAGTACATCTCTGTCACATGCATTTTCATTTGTCATCTATGTTAATAGGTAAATCGAAATAGCTAAGGGAGGGAAAATTGAAGCTGTAAAAATTTTATTTCAACTACCTTAGATTCTCTTATTTTTTTCCACAACTTCGTGAGAGTATCTTTGTCATTCAATCTTATTTCAAAGCCACTTGACCGTCCAATAGTGAGTTAAAGGTTTAAGTTATATGCATACATATAAAATGGACTTGTATTTACATATACTTAATACGAGGGCGTGGTATCTATATCCCCCTAAAAAAAATTATGTCGTTTTTTAAAATTATATATTTTATAAATATATAATAAAAAATCATTATATATATATATATATATATATATATATATATATATATATAGAGAGAGAGAGAGAGAGATATTTGTAAAAATTGTACTAAAAAAATGTATTGTTTTTTATTGTTGTATAAAAATAGTTATTTTTCTTATTAAAATAGTTCGAAATAAATAAAAATTGTTTCATAAAAAACTACGAAAATGTAACTAAAACTGCGGATTGTACACAAAAAGAAAAAGATTGTACAATTGTTTTTAAAAGAATTTTTTTAGATACCATTTCTATATATCCACAGACATTTTTTTAAAATATTTGTTTTCCGTGTATATATATATATATATGCCAAGCAACTTCAGAATTTAAACCATCACGAATAGAAAAACTTACTCAGCTATAAAGGTGATCAACACTGAAAACCAAGAGTCACATTTATTGTATATAGATGTAAATGCCTATAAATATAAAGGCATTCCATCTACAGGGTTTCGAACCCTTATTAATATGCAGTCTCCCTTAGTTCAAGGGAATAATCCAATCGCACTCAAGCACACCATACTGAGCTGTTGTAATCAGGATAAATAAATTATTAGTGGATGTAGGCTTTCTTCATAGTCGAACCAATTTAAAAAATTTCATCCCTTTTGTGTTTGGTTAAGATTGTTCTTATTATTTATCTTTGATTATAAAATTGGATCACTCCATTTTTAGACATCAACAGATTGGCGTCATCTTTGGGAACGACTACTTGTCATCGTTCTCTACCTCATTCATTTATTTGTTTATTATTTGGTTTGAAGATTGACTACTATTACTTAAAGAAGCTTGGCAGCAGTAGGCAATAATGCAGATATGTCCGTTCCCTCTCTATTGAGATAGACCTCCAGAGGACCTTATTCAATTTGGCAAAAAGGACATAAATCTATACAAGAGTCAATCAGACAATTGGCTCGTATGATTCAAGATAAATCCTTCAATTCTAGAAGAGATAGGCCATCTCCACCAGGTAGGAATGAGAGGAGTTACCATTCTCGATCTTCTCATAACAAGTCGTACCACCTTTGCGCAACTTCTTCGTTCTAATCAATAAATTACTATCATGGTCTATCTTTTTCCAAAGAAAGGCCAAGTGTATTAGAGAGGTAAAGAATGGAATATGCTTTTGATCGTCTAGGTCCTCGATTAACAAGAGGTCATCAGAGGGAGAAAGAACATCATCGTGAACACACAGAAGAATTTATGAGATCAAGAGATAGTATGAAGGGCTCTGTGAGTGTCGAGCAAACCTCTTAAGAGGAGAGTTCAACACATAGGCACAGTAACACCACCAAATCTTCTTCTGTATAAACCAAAATAGAAGAACATTTTAGGAAAGGATTCAAGTAGGGACTTGAAGATTAGCCAGTGGAAATAGCCAAAATAAAAAAATCCACTGCAAAGGAGCTTTTTAAAGGTTCACCTTTTGTCCAAGCTATTGTGGACTACCCCACACCTTCCAAATTCAATCCACCAGTCGTCATGCCCAAATATGATGGGAAAGCTGATCCAGTTTTATATATTGAGAAGTACCAAGCTTATGCTAACATTTATTCCATCCTCGATGAGATGGGGTGAAGGGCTTTCTCCAGTTTCATCACAGGTCTAACCCAGATATGGTACAACAATATAGCTAGAGGTAAAATTTCTATGTTTCACCAATTGGCCGAATTATTCATTGATAATTTTTTCTTTGGGGCGAAGACGATCAAGGGTGTTACTGATCTTTTGATCGTGCGCCAAAAACCTAGAGAGAGCACCCGAGATAATATTACATACTTTAATAAGGAGAAGTTGTAAGTTGTGTATTATGAAGAAAAAAAGCCATTACAGTGTTAATGAGTGGGTTACTGGCAAAAGATCTTGAATACGCCCAGGTGAAAGACCCACCCAAGACTATGGTAGAGTTGATGGCTAAAGCTAGGAAGATAATGAATGCTAAGGAAACCGTGGAAGCAAAATAAGCGCCAGAAAGAAAAGTCAAGGGATAGAAGAACAGTTCATTAAAGAAAGATCAAAATGATAAGAAGTCTGAGAGGATCAATAAGTTCGATGAGTATACCCCACTCACTAAGGGTGTTCACCACATCCTATAAGAGATTAGGGGTAACAAAGATCTGAACTAGCATGGGAACCTAAGGACACCCCCAATAAAATTGGCAAGTCCAAGTACTATTATTTTTATCGCGACCATGGATAGACCACTGATAATTGTATAGTTCTCAAGAATGAAGTTAAAACTCTTATTCGATGAGAAAAGATGACAAAATTTGTTGATCGAAATGCTAGCCGAGATACCAGGAGAATATCTGAATCACCCAACTGAAAAATAGGACACAAAAGGCCATACAACAACGATTATGAATATAACCTCAACTTGCCTAATAAACTTAACGAGCCAGAATGTAGGTATGATTTTCTTTGGTTGTCATTTTATCACAGGAGGAGATGCAGGTGGAGGAGATGGACATGCTGAAAGAAAGGCATATTTAAATGAAGCTAAAGCATGTCCCAGTATTTGGAAGATTGATATGTTTGAGAGAATTAATTGTCCGTAAAGGAAGGTCATCAAAGACAAATTAGTGATCGACTTCTAGAAAAATGATTTTAGTGGGGTACAATCCACTGGTAATTACTTGAAAATTTCACTATGGCAGAGTGGCAACAGTTTTGGTTGATAATAGTAGTTAGGCTAATTTAATGTTCTACAACAGTTTCCAAAGCTTAAGTCTACGAGATAGTAAGATGTAACCATATCACATGCCTCTTATTGGTTTTTTTTGGAGAAAGTGTATATCCCCTCGGAACTGTCAAGTTGGGCGTACAGGTCGGCACTTGGTCGACGAGCAGGATGGAACGAATTCGCTTCTTTAGACTAGATAAAAATGTACCTTTAGGCTATAACATAATCCTTGGTCGAGTAAGGTTGAAATAGCTGGAGGCTATTCCATTTACTGTGCATCAATGCATGAAGTTCCCTACCAACTATGGAGTCGATGTAGTAAATAGTGACCAAATGGAAGCACGATAATTCTATTAAACTTTCATCGACCAATAAGAGATAAAGAGAGGCACAACTACTTTCCATATTAATACTTTGGATCCTCACAAAGAGAAAGACATGGTGAAAGGATAGGTCATGGAAAAAAACATAAAATATTGTGTTAGACGATGAGAAACCAGAAAGGACCACCCAGATTGGCTCAAGACTAACACCTTCTATCAAATAGGAATTAATTATATTCCTTAAAGATAGGAAGAATGTGTTCTCCTGGATTCACGAGGATATGCTAGGGATTGATCCCAACTTCATCTGCCACAAACTCAATATCTACAAAGATGTCAGGCCGATTAAGAAGAATCGCAAAGATTTTTCATCCTGAAGAAGAATATAGCGATCTAAGAAGAGGTGGAAAAATTACAGAAACCACAATTCATTGAGGATGTTAATTATCTGACTTGGTTGGCCAATGTAGTAATAGTCACGAAGAAGAAAATAAATGGCGAATATGTGTGGCTTTTACTGACCTTAACAAAGCATGCCAAAAAGATCACTTTTCATTGCTAAGGATTGATCAATTGGTAGATTCCATAGCAGGTCATGAATTGCTCAGCTTTATGGATGCTTATTCTGGTTATAACTAGATTAAGATAAAGACAGAGGATAAGGAGAGCACATCCTTCATCATCAGTCGAGGAACTTACTGCTACAATGTAATGCCCTTCGAAATCAATAACACTGATGCAGCGTATCTGAGGTTGGTAGATAAAGTCTTTGAACACCAAATTGGCAAGAACATAGAGGTGTATGCTGATGATATTCTCACCAAAAGAAAGTTCATTGCCGACCACATTGCTAATCAAGCCTAAACATTTGACCAAATGGAAAAACATCAAATGAAGCTCAATCCGACCAAGTCCATATTCGAAGTCTAGGAAGGTATATTCTTAGGGTAATTCTAAATTAGAAGGGAATTGAAGTCAACCTTGATAAAATAAAGGCTTTACAGAAAATGCAATCCTCGATCACTAAAAAGGATGTGTAAAAGTTGACAGGAAGAGTAACAACCCTAAATTATGTTTGTATTTTGGGCCACATACAAATGCCTTCCGCTCTTTAAGGTGCTTAAAAAGAACTTTGAATGGAACGACAAATGTGAAAAAGCATTTGTGGACATGAAGAAGTATTTGGGTTCTCCCCCACTTCTCTCCCGACTAGTTTTGGGTGAGAGTTATACTTGTACTGGGTTATTTAAGAGTCCATTGTAAGTTCAGCCATGATCCGATTAGAGAAGGGTGTCTAAAAACTAGTGTATTATACCAGTAAGTCGTTTCGAGGAGATGAGATTAGATATCCATGATTGGAGAAATTTTCATTAGCACTCATTAAAGCCTCTAGAAGAATAAGACACTACCTTAAGGCTCGTACCATTATAGTGTACACTGACCTACCTTTGAGGCAAGCCGTACATAAGCCTGGAAAATCTGTAAGGCTAATGTCTTGGGAAGTTGAGCTGGGAGAGTATGAAATAGTGTATGAACTAAGAACTTCATTGAAAGGGCTAACAATTACAAATTTTATAGCAGAATTCACTTATGTTAAGGTACCCAGCACACTAAGTTTGCATGCCAAGCAAACTTATTCAGAAGATAGCTCATCTCAAAGGCAAACTGAGATGGTTGCTGACAAACTAAAATCGTCAGATGTCTAAGAAGATCTCTTTGAGTAGATGAACAAAGAAATAAAGTTTTCAAATACGAAGTATTGATACATGAAGTCTTCAACATTGATGTCCCTGTTTGGAAATTGTTCATAGATGGCTCTTCATGTACAACTGGCAGTGGTGTTAGACTCATCCTTAATACTCCAGATTACTTAGATATAAAGTATGCACTGGGATTTCAACTCCAGGATTCCAATAATAAAGTCGAATATGAAGCATTTATTACTGATTTAGCGTTAGCCTCATCACTGGGCACCGAGCTGGTGATAGCGTACTGTGATTCTCAACTTATTTTCCATCAACTGCTTGAAATATATGGGGTTAAAGGGGAAATAATGGTGAGATACTTTAATAAGTTAAAGGAAGTTATTTCCTCATTTCCTGTAATTAAAATGGTTTGAATTCCAAGAATGAACAATGCCTAAGAAAATTCTTTTGCTCGGCTAGCCTCAGCAACTCCAATAGATCTCAAAATAACCATTCAGGTGGAGATTCTCACCAACACGAGCATTGACAAGGAGGCAGTAAAGATCGTTTCCATAGAATTGGGGCCTTCCTAAATGGATCCAATCGGGGACTGCATTGAGAAGGGAGTGTCACCAGCCGACCAAAAGAAAGAAAGGAAATTGAGATATAAGGCAGTTAACTTCGTCCTGGAGAAAGGTGTTATGTAAAAAGGGGATATACAGTCTCTTACTTCGTTGTGTCCACCTAACTGAGGTAGATCTAATTAAAGAGGTTCATGAAGTCTCATATAGTGCCTATTCAGCTGGAATATATTTAGTACAAAAGGTAGCCACACAAGGTTACTATTACCTAATAATGAAGACAGACTATGCTTCATTTGCCAAGAGGTGTGACAAAATGCCAAAGGTTTTCTACCATTCATAGAAAACTAGGTGCTTCCCTAACTCCCATTACTTCTCTGTGGCCTTTTCCATTTTGGGATAGAATTGCTCACACCATTACCGACCACTAAAGGAAGGTTTAAGTATCTAGTCGTTGCAGTGAATTACTTCACTAAATTAATGGAGGCTGAGCCCTCGATTGATATGCCATATTGAAGGGTGTTTCAGTTTATATGGAAGTAGATTATATGTCGTTTTGGAATTACCTATGCTTTTATCACTGATTATGGTACCCATTTTGACAATGAAGAGTTTGAGGTGTATTGCATCAGACCCAAAATACAGAAGCTGGATTCGGCACCGAGACATCCACAATGTAATGGTCAAACATAAATTGCTAATAAAACTTGGCTTGATGGATTGAAAAAGCTCTAGGATGATGCCAAAGGAAATTGGATCAATGAACTGCATAGCGTCCTTTGGGCTTAAAAAGCTACACCAAGAAGTTCAAAAGGAGAAGCTCCCTATATGTTGTCTTTCGAAAGTGAGGTAGTGGTACCAACTAAAATTGGTTTGCCAACACACAAGGTCTTGAATATTGATTCCCTCAAGAGAGAACTAATGAGGTGACTAAATCTAAACATGGTTGAAGAGGTCATAGAAGATTTTATAATTCGGATGGCTGCCTATCAACAAAGGACTTCTAGGTTCTATAATCAGCGTGTTAAGATGACCAACTTGAGATAGGGAGACCTTGTGCTGAAATAAATGATTCAAAAAAAATAATAAGTTAGAACCTAACTGGCATGGTCACTATCGCATCTCGAAGGAAATATAATGAGGAACATATTGCCTAGAGACATTGGAAGGTGAGGAGTTTAAGAACCCCTGGAATGCCGATCGTCTTCATAAATATTATCAGTAACTTTTTTTTCCATGTAATAACTCATTCAAGTTAATAAAATTGCATGTTTCTACTATACATCCTTATTATGTTTTATTTTTTGGGGTATGGTGTGGTACACATTAAATTAAAAGATGAATTGTAAGCTAATCTCAAACTTTTCCAACTTCAAAAAAGTTCTCTATCTTGGTCAAACTTTTCCATCTTCGTAAAAATTCTTTATCTTTGTCAAACTTTTCCAAATACAGGCAAGTTCTTTCTCAAAATTTTCCATCTTTAAAAAATTTATTTGTCAAACTTCTCTAACTTCAGAAAAGTTTTTTTATCAAACTTCTCCAACTTTAGAAAAGTTTATCATTAACAACTTCATGTATGATTTCGTCTTCAACAAATCACGGACTAAAAGTGAGTAAAATCTCTTGTAAGACCCAAAGTCAAACACAAGATATTTTACCCGACTAAGTTAAAATACATGGATAATTATACATTTCTAATACACTTGGTATCCACTGGTGTCTAATGATACAACTTAGTTCAATAAAACTATTTACAGTTTTATCTAAGAACAACATTGGTAAAATCTAAGGTAGCACAATCAGATTCAATCATGAATCAAATATCTAACATTTAAGCAGAACATTTAATCAATAGGCCGATTAACTAGTCAGGGTACAAACTACCTAGTCGATAACAAGATTAATAGCAACCACATGATTAAATATAAAGGAAAAAAGTGTCTCAAAGAACTTTATTTCATTCCAATGAACTTGAATTACGAAATAAAGATCAACCAAGTAAAAAATACAAGTTATTCTATCAGACACTTTCCATCACCCTTGATCATCCCAACATAAGTTTAATCAAGGGTGTTCGGATGATTGATAGACTTGAAGTCTCTCGTCCAGGTATGCCTACCGCTGCTCAGTCGGTCAAACAAACATAGAGGATGAATATATTTCACTTCTCCTTCCAAAGCATCATCCCCAAGGTATTTTCTAATTAGGCTCTGAGGGATGACATCAAGAGGAATCTAACTGACATCAATAAATAAGGGAGGATCTAGGAAATCCAAGAGTCCTAGGTCAGTCCAGTGCCATAGTTCATTGTTCTTAAGAATCTTCATTAAAGTGAGCAAGTTCATCCAACCTCTCTGTATCCCTCATTCCTGTCTTGTTCTATGTGCATATCCAAGTAAGTTATAGCCTCATCATACCATCCATTTAAAATTCCCTGTGTTTTTTATGGAAATGGAAGGTAAGTCGGTCCATACTATCTTGAAGCTTTTTTATGGCCTTGTCGTTCTCCTTTAGCTGAGAAGCTTGATCGGTCAGGATTTTCTTGGTTCTCTCCTTATGAACAGTTGGTCGAACAACTATACCTTGACTTATGGTTTGGACAGGCTTGGTTTTCTTCTTCTATAATGCTTCCATCTCTTCCAACAACCTGTTATACTCAGTTTCCAATAATAAAAATCCTTCGTCCGGACAATTGGTGGTTGATATCCTCAAACTATTAAGTTTAGTCCTCGATGCATTATTTCCTTTATCCAAATTGGCAGTAATTGGTCGGGCGTTCTCCAGCTCCTGGTTCAAGACAAATTCCTTCTTATTCAGGTCATAAGTGATGTCTTGCAACTTCTTATCAAATCCATATCCTTTACTTAATGTCATATAATGTGTATCATGGTTAGAATAGAGAAGTGCGTTAGAAAGCTTGTGATCCTCTTGCATCTACTCAATCATGTCATAATAACTGACATTATTCTCTACTGTTCTATCCAAGAGACAATAAAGATGGATGGAAGACTCATTCACTAGATCAAAAATATCTGGGCCAAGCAACCTTAATAAATATTCCTCGAATAGAGGAAAATATATAGCCTCAAATAGATTTTTGCACTACCTAAGTAGGTCCGATTCAGTAGAAATAATAGCTTTCTTCAAGGCATCAAACTGGAAATTTACAAGTATGAGTTTATGGGGAAAATTCAGAGAGATAAATAACATAGAAGATACCAATAAATAAAAAATTAACATCATTTCAAGATTTTAAACAATTGAGAAAAAAAATGTTCTTTCATTAATCAAAGTCATGATTACAACGGTGGGTACATCAGAAAGAATGAAGAAGAAGAAATGGGAAATACATAAAAAGAAAGGATAAAAAGAAATTAGCTAAAAGGAGTTAAACTTTCTCTTTTTCCTTGTCCTAGCCCTGGTTGGAAGCAGGCAGGTCGACAATAGTAGATGGCCCACTGAAGTATCAGTAGGCACCATTGAGGATTCTTCAAACCATTCCTCATCATCAAAATCTTCATCTAAATTAGGAGGAGTGCCTTGGTCATGTCTTTGAAAAAGGTCATAGTTTACCTCTGTACTGACCACATTCAATGCCTCTGACCAACCTTCCTTGAAGGATAACTTCTTAACATATTCAATTTGGGAAGAAGCTGTAGGAATGCCTTCTCCTAATCCTTATCAAAAGTAGCATTAATATCTTTATTTCCTTTGACCTTCAAGGAAGTAGCCTCAGCAGTTAGACCAGTCACTTTGTCCTCTATAATTTTGGCCAAGTTCTTGGACTATGTTAGCTTGTAATCTATAGCTTTGGCCCTATCCTCAGCCTCTTTCATTTTGTTCTCGGTATTCTGGGCTTTCTCCTCAGTAGCTTTTATCTCATTTTTTACTACTACTACTTTATCCACATCTTTAAGCATCTTCTCACCCCCAGAGTTTTTACTTAGCCTACAGAGCCTTCTAGGAATCCTTCACAGATTACCTTAGACCATCAAAGGCCTCCTCTAACTCAATAGAAGAATATCTCAACTGATTGTCCTTCTCCAGCATTTGATTAAAAGTAATTAAAAATTGCAAGAGAATAAACATATGACATCAAAATAAGTTTAGCCAAATAAAGACAAGCAAAAGATAGATAAGTAACAAAGCTAAATTCTGGCAAGATCTTTCTATCAGTGTAGTTATAGGCATGGGAACTGATGCTATTTTGTCAACTGGAAGATTTTTATCCTTAATTAAACCTCTAGCCAACTCAATATTGATGGACACAAAAGCTGACCCAATGTCACCTAGGTCAGCCTGATTTTTTTAACCAACTCTTGCTGGTCAGCTTGGACTTTCTCTGTCTGCTTTTAAGGGTTGGGCAAGCCTTTCTTCAACCTCTTACATTGAGGTTCAATGGCTTGAATTTCTTCAGCATCGAGAATTTAAGGCCTCTTCTTTTATACTCCTTGAGGCCTCTTGCTAGTGTCATCATTCTTCTTAGTCCCACTTAGCAAATTGGAAATCCTCCTTTTACCTATGTCAGCTAAGGGATAGGTGGGTATATCAAATATGTCAAAAGACTCAAATGAGGAATAAGTTCTGCCTTCGATGAATTCAGCCCCAGCTGATTCTGCAGTCAATGAAGTGGATGCAGGATCTTTTTCCAAATTGATGGCAACTTGAGCCAGTATAGGTGATGGTCAAGCAACAGAAGACGTAATTGATCTTTTACACTCTAACAGTACGGAAGTATCTTTTAGGTGTTCTTCTCTAACTCTTTGATTCAGACCCCACAAAAACTTGAGGATTCTGAGGTTGATCTCTCTTTCCTTAGGACACCTATTCTTACTCTCCTTTGCAAAAGAATACAAGGCAACAAAGTTAGTTGGGAAGTCTACAAATAGATGATAAAAATACAAAGAAAAAGGTTAAAGGAGATAATTTTATCCTATGACACACCCTTCTTGGGTAACCTGTGTCTTGTGTAGGGTAGCCCCATAGGAAGGGGGGCATATTTCCAATTCCTGACAGTAAGACCATAATCCCAATAATCTTTATTGGAATATAGAAAATTAACTACTAAATCCTTATTGCCTTGCCTAGTATTCAAATAATAGATACTTTCTCCAATGGTCCCCCATGTGTAACAGAACATCAATTATGGAATTCTAATATGCGTTCCATAAATCTCATTTAGCCTATGTACTCGATTTACCACCCTCCAAATGTTTGGTGCTACCCTGGTAGGAACTACATCAAAATGTTGACAAAATTGAAGAAAAAAGGGTTTGGGGGAAAAAGTGATTCCACACTCATTAATAAATAAAGTAGGAATCCCATGACTCTTACGAAGAGACTACACATCCACTGGACCATGTTCTATTTCTAAACTTACCCAAGCCAAAATCTTTCTCTTTTCTTTAAACTCTTTTAACAAACCCTCATCCACAAAATATATCATGGTAGAAACAGAGAAAATGACAAAAAACAAAAAAACAGGCAAAGAAACCTTATAAGAATCTAAAGACAATAGCAAAGATGGAAAAAACAGGTTGAAGCAAAGACTGTGACGTGTAGCAGGCATTAAGAGGTGGCAGAAAGAAACCTCGAGAACAAAGAAAAACTCTTAAGTGTAGAAGATTTGAGGTGAAAAGACAAGGAGGGAAACTTCTCCCTATATATAGGTTGCCTCGATATTAGAGACAATGATTAACTGCACGAACGATTGAACTACCATTGATTAAAAGCTTCCCAAAGCACAAAAAGATCAGCGTATCCTTTGGTGGTTCAAAAAAATTTAAATTATTTGCAAAAATGCCATTATCCAGAGTACCAGTAGAAATTTTTTACAAGTTCGGAAGGTCGGCTTCCGATTAATGCTCAGATCACACGCCGAGAAATTGTTTGAGCAAATACTCCATATTTTTTATCAATCATCAAGCATGGAGTATTGGGGGATTTTGTTATATGTAAAAATTATCTCCCCATGTGGATATGAATGATAGATACTTGTCATCCTAGGTGGACACATAGCCATATTGATTAGTATCAGATGAACCTAGTTGGCTTAAAGGCCGACCAACTCTAGAATTTTCACCATCAGGAATAGAAAAAGTTATTCGATCGGGAAGGCGATCAACACTGAAAATCAAGAGTCACATTTATTTTATATAGATATAAATTTCTAAAAATATAAAGGCATTCAATCTCTAGGGTTTTAGACCTTTATTAATAGACAGTCTCCCTCATCTCAAGGGAACAATCCAATCGTACTCAAACACACTATACTGACTATTGTAATCAACATAAATAAAATTAACAGTGGAAGTAGGCTGTTTTCAAAGCCGAACCATTTTAAAAATCTCTCTCCCTTTGTGTTTGATTAAGATTTCTCTTATTATTTATCTGTGATTATAAAATTGGATCACTCCATTTTTAGACTATAAGGACACAATTCTCCAATTGAGTCTCATTATAGTTTTAGCTCAATTTCGGACAAAAATGTTTATGTCATAGGATAGTGTTCAATGTACCTATTCAAGCCTATGATGTGTTTAGTTGAAGACGTAGCGGCCAAGACTATAAAGCTTCATCAAATTCCATGTTTCAAGTGCCTTGTTTCTACGTCACTAACATAGTTCCAATTGCTCCCAAGGTATGAATGCATTACATATATATATAGGAGCTTGGAACATTTTAAAATGGGTGAAATTTTATTTAAAACTATTGTTTATTTTTTAGAAAGATTTATTTAAAACTTTAAAATAAAGTATATAAAGTTTTTGGGCTAAAAATAGAAATTTGCATTTTCTGGAAGTTCATTCGAACGAGTTTTTCGTTCGAACGAGGTCTGCCATGAGTTCCCCAAAAGGCCACTTGAATGTCATTCGAAGTATCGTTCGAATGAGAATGATGGTTCGAACGAGATATCCAATGAGATTTCTAATGAGTTCACACTGGAACTTTGTTAGAAGACCTTCGAACGAAAATCTCGTTCGAACGAGTTTTAGCGGGAACAGTTAATTTGGCAATTTGAGTAGTTTTTCCCCACTTTCCCACTTCTTTTCTCACTATCTTTTGACAGAACTTCTTAAGTGCGGAAATCAACTTTTTCTAATGAACTTTTTCATAATAATTTAACTCCTAGAGAGAGGTTTGAGAGTTCATCTTTCCTAAGAAAAGGTTCATGTTTAAGTGTTAATTTTTCAAAGAAAAATCTTTACAACACTTGTGTTTACACCCAAAGTTTGTTTATCCAAGTTCATATATATATATATACATTGCTTGGAGTTTTGGCACCGGTTTGCTCTACCTATTGAAGAGTTTGTTTGGGTTTTCTTCTACATCCCAAAAAGAAGAAGAAGTGTTTGTTTGATGCGGCATTCTCATATGGTGAAAGGCACCATATGTGGTTGACGGTGTACCTATTGTCTCAATTGTGAACACCAAGATTCCGGTGGAGCTCCGGGGTTGTCTACTAGGTAGAGGTGTTTACAAGAAGACGAGTCAAGGCTTGAAAGCGGTCAAGTCGAGGAAGTAAGTCATCTGTCTTGTAATTTGTAAAACCATACTTAGTGGACTTAAGGCTAGGGCCGTCCGAGGTTGTTTCCCGTTGTGGGTTTTTCCTCGTACATCGCAGCGTAGTGGATTAATTATTTATTTTATATTTTGCAAAATCACTTAGAACTCATGCTTAGGTAAAAAGATAAAATTGGTTTAATATAATCACTACTCGTTTAATTTGGTGCTATATTAAGTTTGGGTAATTATTAGTTAATTCGAGTCATTAATTTAATTTGTTAAAATTGGTTTGGCCTAACTTGATAATATTAAAAATATGACTCAGGCAAATTTCTAGGACTTGTGGTAATTATTATGGTTAAAGTGAAATTAATTTTGTGTGTGTTTCATCATATTTCACTTGGTTTAATTTTAATTTGAAAATAAATTAAAATTTGTTGTAAGTAGTTTGTTTAATTGAACCATCTCGCTTCCGCATCTAAAAGGAAATTACTTTTTGTAATAAGTATTTTAAAATTTTGGGGGCTTCGCATCTTCAAATTGGTATCAGAGCCAAAATGATAAATTACTTCGTTAAAGATCCTTTAAATATTTTTGGCTAAAATAGAATTTATCCCATTTTCAAAATTTTCTATTTTCAATGGTTCTAACTACGCGTATTGGAAAGCGCGAATGAAATCGGCACTAAAATCTATCGACGAGAGAGTTTGGATGTTTGTTGTTAACGGGTGGTCACCACCTACTCATTTAGTAGATAATGAGCGTGTTCCCAAACCCACCGATAGATGGAGTGAGAACGAATTTAAACTTTCTAATTTTAATTCTCGAGGTTTAAATGCCTTATTTAGCGCAGTCACACCGAATGAATTCCGACGCATTATGACGTGTAAAACCACTAAAGAAGCTTGGGATATTTTATAACTCACTCATGAAGGTACAAGTGTCGTAAAATCTTCGAAACTCTAAAACCTCACCACTCAATTTGAAACCATCAAAATGAACAATAAAGAAACATTTCATAAATTTTATGCTAGACTTTTTGATATTGTTAATTCATCTTTTAATTTGGGAGAGAAAATACCCGACAACCGAGTAGTAAAGAAAATTTTAAGGTCCTTTCCCGATAGATTTATTCCAAAAGTGATCGTTTTAAATTCTTTACCAACTTTAGCCTCTATGAAATTAGAAAAGCTCGTTGGTGATTTACAAACCTATGAACTAGACATGTTTCCCTCTAATACTGAAAAGAAAATAGAAAAGGGCGTTGCTTTAAAAGACAGAAAAGAGGAAAAACAAGTAGTAGAGAGCGAGAGTGATAGTGACTCAGAAGACAGAGCCTTATTTGCTCAGAAATTTCAAAAGTTTCTTAAATTTAACAAAGATAAATTTAAAAATGACTTTAAGATATTTGAAACTTCTAAGCATAACAAAGACGAAAGGATCCCTAAAAATTCTAAAGAAAACTTAAATAGGGACGAGTCAAATAGGTGTTTTGGTTGTGAAAGGTATGGCCATAGAGCCTCTGAGTGCCCCACTAAACTAAGGAGAGAGGGTAAGTGACCCATTTCATATAATGCGACCCTTAGTGATAGTGATAAGGAAGAGGGACCCGATTCCCCCACTAAGCCCAACTTTGTGACTTTTATGGCTAGTCATGTGAGCACCGATAATGAATCTTTTCATGAAGATATACAAACACATGACACTTCCGAGGTCAAAGTTTATGATTCCCTTATTTTTTATGGTAGTGAGAGTGAAAAAGAGAGAGAGAGTGAAAATGAAGATGAGGTTGATGTGAGTGAACTTCAAAATGCTTTTCAAGAACTTTATGAAGAATCTATTAAATTGAAAAGAGCTAATTTGAAGTTAGAAGCTTGTTTAAAAGAGCGTGTCAAGGTCGTTGATGATAGTGTGTTGGTTGAAGACCTTAGGGCACAAGAGAGATCTCTTCGAGAGAATCTAGAATATATAGAAGGCGAGAGAGATAGCCTTAGAGGTTTAATGGAATCCATGAAAAAGGAGCTTCTCGAGTTTGAAGAGAGAAATGGTTTGTTAGAGTCTAGAATTTTAGAATTAGAAGAACAATTAAAAGTCTCTAGTAATGTCAAATTTGATTTGGAGTGTAGGTCCAAAAAACTAGATAAAGTCTTAGGCACGGTCCAAATCAAAAATGACACTTGTGGTTTAGGCTTTGATACTTGTAGTGAATCAACTCATGAAGCTAAAACCAATATTTTAGGAGAATCACCTAGGAAGATTTTAAAGATCAATCCTTAGGTACCAATTTTCGACGTGTTTTTACTTGTGCTCATTGTGGTCGAAAAAGTCATCTTAGAAAATTCTATTTTGATCTTAAACGAGGTCCTAGAAAATCCCATAGTAAGTCAACCGAGGTAGCCAAGATTCCAACACCTCGAGATCGTCATTCATCATTAGTTTGGGTTAGGAGATCCGACTTGGTAGCTTTACAAGATAGGATTTTTTATTCTCATTTACTTTCACATGCTTCCTCCCTTACAAAATCTAAAGGTTGAATGTGTTATTTTTGTTTGCATACTTTAGTTCTTGTGCTTCATGCTATATTATCATGCTAAATGTATGTTCGTTTTAATCATTTTCTAGTCTATGCTCCATGCTTAATCACATGCTAGAATAATGATTTTTGTTTATCTTTTGTATTATACTTCTTTCATTTTTTTTTGCATTAAATGAAAATACAAAATGATTTTTATTTATCATTTGTGTTATATTTGTTCAGAAATTTAGGTTTTATGGAAAATACAAATGATTTTTGTTTGTCTTTTGAGTACATATTTTTATTTTTTGGTTAAAATTTTCAAAAACTCAAAAAGATTTTTTTGTGTGTGTGTATTTTAGTTTGACACACTCTATGTGGCATATACTTGTGTTTGAATCCCATCTTTTACGCACCCATGTGGCTACAACTTTTAGTTTAGATTGCCAATCCTTAAAATGTTATTTACCATGCTTACATGGAGTAGTTGGATTTTGTGTTGATTTAAATGGATTCTAATTTTATATGCCTCTATTCACACATGCACGAGCTCTTTTGAAACTTAACTTCATATGTATATTTAAGCTTTGTGAGGTGTTTTACTACCAATCTTGTCATCTACATATTTATGACCTAGGAGGACTAGTGCATGTCAAAATTCGTTGCACGTGAGATTTGTGAGAAATAAAAATAATATATATATATATATATATATATATAATGTGCACGGGGAAGGGCTCCGAAAGGATATATTATCCTTTGCAAATAATAAGCCACGATTTGAAATGGACCTAAAGGAAATACGTGGTCCAAAGGCCTAAAAAGAAAAATATGGCATCAAAAAGAAAAATTGTCAAGGCCTATGTTTAATTGATATATTCATTCAAAAATATATGTGCTTATCGAGGGAGATTCGATGGTATATTAACGGTTTGCACAATGTTCATTTATCCTAGTTGCGCTTTCAATGTCATGACTCTATTGGTTTGTAGAATCATCAACATGCTAGGTTTTTATGCATTGGGTATGTTTGTTCATTGAGTTCAATTTATATTGTCACATGAGGTTATATTCAAATATGATGAAGTTTGCAATCAATTGAGAACTCCGTGAACATGCTTTAAGTGATTGGGTCTAAATTTAATTGCTACTAGTTCACACCCCAACACTTCCATTTCCATTTGACACATTTTTGCCTTACGAGTGTGAAAAGCTTAGTTTATTTTGTGTCATTTGTGTGTTTATATCTATATGTACTTGCATATGCATTATTGGTATATTTAGTCTATGTATATATATGATATTTTTCTGTCTTTGCCTTGCTTTCTAGTCCATCTATGCTTTAATTCATAATTGGTATCTATCTAGTTGCATTCTTTGTTGATATCACATACTTAATACTTTATGTATCATATTGGTATCATTTTCTTGCATCTTAGTTGGTATCCGTTATTATTTGTTGGATTAGTTATGATTTTTTTTCCCATGTGCTTTAATGTTCTCATCAATTTATGCACCATTGCATGTTTAAATTAGTTTTATCCTTTGTCTATTCCTAAACAAAAAGGGGGAGAATGATAAGGGGAGAAGTGGTATCTAATCCTATTATAATCTTATCTAAGTTTAGGAGATTTAACTTAGGGGGAGAGCGCTATCTTCTTGGGTTGATCATTGTTTGATAAAATAGGAGAATTAATTTAGGGGGAGTATTTATTTTAATTGCATTTAATATTTTAATATATTCCCTATGTGTTTGATAGTTTGCTTAAGTGTGCAGGAATTACTTTAAGCGACAACTTTCACTGGCAAAGATTTTTATCCTTGGGTCTTATGTCAAGAATTAGGTGGGATGTTTGTGTCTAGTAGAGCTTGACGACCCTTTAGGATTTTTGTTTGGTTTTTGTCCCGGAATAGCCAAAGGGGGAGATTTGTAAGGACACAATTCTCCAATTGAGTCTCATTATAGTTTTGGCTCAATTACGGACAAAAACGTTTATGTCATAGGATAGTGTTCAATGTACCTATTCAAGACTATGATGTGTTTAGTTGAAGACGTAGTGGCCAAGAGTATAAATCTTCATCAAATGCCATGTTTCAAGTGCCTTGTTTCTACGTCACCAACATAGTTCCAATTCTCCCAAGGTATGAATGCATTACATATATATATAGGAGCTTGGAACATTTTGAAATGGGTGAAATTTTATTTAAAACTACTGTTTATTTTTCAGAAAGATTTATTTAAAACTTTAAAATAAAGTATATAAAGTTTCTGGGCTAAAAATAGAAATTTGCACTTTCTGGAAGTTCGTTCGAATTATCGTTCGAACCAGGTCTGCCAACGAGTTCCCCAAAAGGCCATTGGAATGTCGTTCGAAGTATCGTTCGAACGAGAATAATGGTTCGAATGAGATATCCAATGAGATTTCTAACGAGCTCACACTGGAACTTCGTTAGAAGACTCATTCTAATGAGACTTCATTCGAACGAAAATCTCGTTCGAACGAGTTTTGGCGGGAATAGTTAATTTGGCAGTTTGAGCAGTTTTTCCTCACTTTCCCACTTCTTTTTCCACTATCTTTTAACAGAACTTCTTAAGTGAGAAAATCAACTTTTTCTAATGAACTTTTTCATAATAATTTAACTCCTAGAGAGAGTTTTGAGAGTTCAACTTTCATAAGAAAAGGTTCATGTTTAAGTGTTAATTTTTCAAAGAAAAATCTTTACAACACTTGTGTTTACATCCAAAGTTTGTTTATCCAAGTTCATATATATATATATATATATATATATATATACACATTGCTTGGAGTTTTGGCACCGGTTTTCTCTACCTATTGAAGAGTTTGTTTGGGTTTTCTTCCACATCCCAAAAATAAGAAGAAGTGTTTGTTTGCTGCGGCATTCTCATATGGTGAAAGGCACCATATGTGGTTGACGGTGTACCTATTGTCTCATTGGTGAACATCAAGATTACGGTAGAGCTCTGAGTTGTCTACTAGGCGGAGGTGTTTACAAGAAGACGCGTCAAAGCTTGAACGGGGTCGAGTCGAGGAAGTAAGTCATCTGTCTTGTAATTTGTAAAACCATACTTAGTGGACTTAAGGCTAGGGTCGTCCGAGGTTATTTCATGTTGTGAGTTTTTCCTCATACATTGCGGCGTAGTGGATTAATTGTTTATTTTATCTTTTGCAAAATCACTTAGAACGCATGCTTAGGTAAAAGGATAAAATTGGTTTAATTTAATCACTACTTGTTTAATTTGGTGCTATATTAAATTTGGGTAATTAGTAGTTAATTCGAGTCATTAATTTAATTTGTTAAAATTGGTTTGGCCTAACTTGATAATATTAAAAATATGACTTAGGCAAATTTCTAGGACTTGTGGTAATTATTATGGTTTAAGTGAAATTAATTTTTTTTGTGTGTCTCATCATATTTCACTTGGTTTAATTTTAATTTGAAAAGAAATTAAAATTTGTTGTAATTTGTTTGTTTAATTGAATCATCTCGCTTCCGCATCTAGAAGGAAATTACTTTTTGTAATAAGTATTTTAAAAAGTTAGGGGCTTCGCGTCTTCATAGATGTCAAAACTAATTTATATATTTTTGTATAGTTTAATTTTTTGGTCCATGCAAATGTATTTGTAGTTATTTGGAGAGTTAATGATAGATATAATGTATTTAGTGCCGCTTGGAGTTGCCGATTGGGGAACATAAAATATGATGTCTTTGAAGACATCAATTTTTTTACCTGAGGTGTCATATGTCTAAGGCCGACCATAACTTGGTTTGATGGCCTTGTATTTATGCCCGCCTTAACAGAGGGAATAATTGTTGTCGTCTCAAACGACATTATGCGTTGATATCATCCAATTAGATTATTTTACTTCCACTAAGTGTTTCTCTCTCACTCCAATTAATGTGGAACAAAAAAATATTTTAGAATTGATTTTTTGACTCATGGATAGTGAAACACAATTAACTTGGTGAGGTTGTAGTTAATTAATCATTTTGAATAAGCCTATAGATAAATCATTTATATTTTATTTTATTTTTTACTATTTTTCTCGAAAAAAATTATACATTTTTTTTAATATTTTTTTCCTAAATACAATTTTTTTGTTTATCATCTTTGAACACAATAATTTAACTTCAGCACATAAAAATGTAAAATTTTATTAAACAAGAGTTATAATTAACATAATACTTTAATATTTATCCTTCAATACATAAAAATAAAAATTGGAGTAAAACGAACGTTGTAATTAGCATACATCACAAAATCACCGAATTAAAAATAAAAACTCAAATATTGTACTAAAACTGACTATTATATGATCCTCTCACTTCTTCAACCAAGTCAATCAATTCTTCCATCACTTCATGTTTAAATCAAAGTGTGATATGATTTTACCGTCCACATCTCGCTCCACATGACTAACAAATCACAATTTAAAAAATCATTTATTTTGAGAAAAAATGAATCAAACAATTAATGTAATAAATAAATAAAAAATTGAAACATGCCTGGACATTGTGAGGAATATTTAATAGTCCAACTAAATGACTCGTTTGGGTGCAATCACCATTTGATAGTACATTTATAAATGGATGATGATATTAATTGAATCCTAAAAATAAGAACAAAAAGTTAATTTAATGTTAACTATGGCTTAATTAACATGTACATTTTTATTGTTCTTCTTCCTTTTTCCGTTTTGAATTGACTCTTTAATTCTTCCTGTAGCCCCTTTATTTTCTTTCTTTCATGTCGGATCTCAGATTTTTATGTTGGCATTTGATTTATCCAAGTAGACATCATTTAATTTATCTTGATTTAAGTTTTCAGTACTTTGAGTAGCTTCAATATTTGACTTTAAAAAATTATCCAATGTTTTCAATGTACTACCCAAAAGTTCTTTAGTAAATGGAACATAATTTTTGGTGCTATTATTTTTCACAGCTATAGTCAATGTAAGGTGAGTAAACTCACTACATTCCACATCATTGGATGGTTGAAAATCATTTTGAATCGGGCCTCCCTAATTGTCCATAACAACGCCATATTTTTCATCTTTTGTCAACCTTTTCAGATAGTATTGAGGTGGAATTTCTAATAACTGCTCGTGGTGTGTCACTTTCAATTAGTGTGAGCAAAGAATTCACATAAATCCAAACATCTTACAACTATAATTGATGGTGTAACTTTAAGAATAAAATATAGCGATGCGTAGCCTACTATGAAAGGAAGATACCGTGAAAACCAAATATGTCACTATGCCTTATTCTTTGAATTTGACTAACACAATCTATGTGAAAACCAAATTTTAAGGACCTCCAACTTGAGAACTCATGTATGAATAAATATCTTTTGATCCAATACCTATATAATGCATATTCCTGATAACTCAAGCTTGGAAATCAGTAACCTTTTGTTAGGACCTTAGCTGATGTACTTCACTTGGAGGTGCTAGCTCGTAGTTATGCATTTCGATAAACTCAGCCACATGAAAAGAATGTCTAAGTCTTTTAATAATAAGATGTCTTTCACATTGTATTCTTATTTTAAATCTAGGATTCAATGGAGATCCTCTAGAATGATTGTGCGAAAGACCTTCTTTAGAGAAACATAAAACTCTTCTTGTGATAATTTTATCTTCACATACCAAAGAAGATGATTGTCGTACACTAAAGCCAATGGAACGAGGGTGACGACTGTATAAATCATCAGCTTGATTTTCGAACTAAAAAATCATTCCACCTTTAGGTCTATTTTCAAAGATGCAATTATTTTGAATTTAACATTCTTCATTTTCAGCGTCCATCATACAAATATATAAAAATTATATTTAGAAAAAAAATTACAAAAAATCTGTATTGTATTTTGAGGAAAAAAGAACAAATAAATTGTATGAATATTATAAATCAAGTAAATAAAAATTTATTTAGGAAAAAAAATTACTAAAAAATTGTTCAATTTTTTTATGAAAAACTGTAAAAAAGAGTTTTCGTATGAATATTATAAATCAAGTAAATAAAAACTATATTCAGATTAAAAAATTATACAGTATTTTGAGGAAAAATAGTAAAAAATATTTTTGTGTGAATATTATAAATCAAGTAAATAAAAACTATGTTTAGAAATAAACAAATATTAAAAAAGTATGTAGTTATCTGAGGAAAAAATAGTAAAAAAATTATTACACCCTGCAACTTTTTAAGGAAAATTAATAAAAAAACATTTTGTCAAATACTCTAAATCAAGTAATTAATGTGGTGAATATAAAAAAATTGAGGAAAATACAGAAAAAAGGTAGTTACATACCTCTTCGAAATCTTACATGTTATCTTCTTCAAAATGTGGCAAGAAAAAGAATGCTCTACGAAAAAGAAAATGATAGTTAGGAAATGATAGTACAAAAAAATGATAGTTGGGAAGAGAAAATAAATTATAAATCATTTATATGGAGGCTTAGTCAAAATGGTTAAATAACTACTCACTCGTCAATTTAATCGGACTGCATTTTTCACGAGTGAAAATTTGGAGTCTATAATGATTTTCTATTCCACATTAATTCCAGTGAGAGAAAGTCATTTAGTGAAAACGAAGTAATATCATTTAAAGACATCAAGTTGTGTTTGTTTGAGACATCAATTTTTTTCTGGGGAAAGTGAAGGCGGAAAAATTAACAAAATCTAATCACAAGGTGCCATATGTGTAAGGCTGACCATAACATGGTTTGTTGACATCAGATCTATGTACACATTGATAAATGGGGATTGATCTTTTCCAAAATAGTGGGGAACTTGTTATTCATGTAGTCAATAATGATAAACACTTCCTCGAGATCTATAAAACGCGTGAAGACTCTCTGAATGGAGATAATACATATCCATTAGGGCATTAAATTATTTATTAGATTTATATTGTTATATAATCATAAATAATACCACACCTTAAGGAAGGTAATATGATATACCTATAGAGGTAATCGTGTACAATAGACAACTTAGCTTAACCTAATAAACTCATAAGTTTACCCAATCATTGATAGTTCTTGTAACCTTAGAGTATAATTTCCTAGCAGTTCTTAAAAATGTTTTAAAAAACATGCACGTTTTTTATTGTAATATAAAATAACTCGACCAATAAAAATATGACAGCTGCCATCATACTCAATGGGCCCAAAGATAACAGGTAAAAGTGGTCGGCTAAATTACTTTCCTGGTCAGCACATTAGACGACCATCCTCAAGAATATAAAACAATCAGTAATGTGAACAAACACACGTGAGGATCTTAATAGTCACCATGCACATGCACATAGAGAGTGAAGAATTGCTAATTGTAATATACCGGCATAAATACCTATTGTATAAAGGTATTCCACCTCTTTATTTTCCTATTAATATAAATAGCTAAATAACACTCTCAATTATAAACAACTGAAAAATAGTTTATCCAAAATTCTAGAGATTTCATGAGAGGCTTGTACTAAACCCTAATACATAGTGAAATTGTACTCGTGGATGTAGGAACCTCATTGGGCTGAACTACGTAAAATTTATGTGCTCATTTCTTTGTCTCTCGTCTCTCTCCATTTTATATTTTTCTTATTTTATGTGTGGCCGATAATAATTGGTTTAACTAAACTAAGAATCATTATAATCAGAAAACCAATTTTAGACACCAACAGATTAGCGTCGTCTGTGGGAAATGATAAGCCAATGTTATTTCCTACCTATTTTCCATCCAGTAATAATTTTTCAGCCACTTTCTATCAATTAATGAAAAATGGTAGACAATTCAGAGGGTAGACACGCCGTCTATGATACCTTTAGTCCCTCTACGTATCCGAGTATAGGGTATTTACAAGGATTTTTTATGAACATAGCTAAGGATCAAAATACTATGAAAGAGACCGTGAGACAGCTAACTCAGATGCTCCAAACCAGGCCAGTAGTTGAACCTATCACCAAAGGAGAAATGTTTCCTCCTGCACCCTATGAGGACAGGCAACCTATAAAAATGGAAGGAAGATAAGAAAGGAGCATATCTAGGTACTTTAGGTCAACCAACAATCGATCATATATCTATAGAGCAATCTCGTCGTTAAGATCTACTGACTACTACGATAGGTATTCATTCTCTCTGGAAAGGCCGAGCTCTATAGATAGGATAAGAAGGGGATCAACCTTTAATCGTTTAGGTCTCCAATATTTTATGGGTCATCATCACAGAGAGCCCTCAAGATCACGAGATTATTAAGAAGGATTCAAGTCAATAATCGTCATGCAAGGATCCGTGCATGCTGAATAGACTTCTTAGAAAGAAGGCTCAGCACAAACCCATGGCCAAACAGTTAAGACTATCTCAATCAAATTCAATCCGAATGATCATCCCCAGAAAGGTCCAATTCAAAGGTGGAAAGATCATTTGGGAGAAATAACATCCAGAAATCTCAAGAACATGAGTTTTGGGAAGGGATCGCCTTTTATCCTTGTAATTATGAACTACCCTATGCCTTCCAAGTTTAAACCAACCATGGTAACTTCTAAGTACAATAGAAAAATAGATCATATACTTCAAGTGGAATAATATGAAGCTACTATTGACATCTACAGAGTCCCCGATGAGATGCGTTGCAGGGAATTTTCTAGCACTATGACTAGATTGAAACAAATTTGGTATAATAACTTATCGTGAGGACAAATCTCCACCTTTTAATATCTCGCTAAATTATTCATCGATAACTTATACCTTGGAGCCAAACAACTCAAGAGGTTAACTCATTTTCTTAGTGTTCTCCAGTCAGTGGTAGAAACTATGTATGAATATATCACTCACTTTAACAGCGAAAAATTAGAATTCGTTAATTATGAGAAAGAGATGGCGATCACTACATTGAAAATTAGTTTGATTTTCAAAAAATTATATTATGCCCTAGCCAAAGATCTCCCTAAAACCATGATTGAATTGATGGACAACGCATCGAAGATTATGAATGCCAAAGAGGCTATGGCTGCAAAGTAGTCTCTCAACTCTAAGGCCAATAATAAAAAGGAGAAGAAAGAGCAGAAGGATAAGAGGTTGGAAAAACCCAAGAGTTAGGATGGATATACTCACCTCACTATTGATGTGTATCATATTTGGGAGGAAATATGAGGGATCAGGGACTTGAAATGGCCTTGAAAGATGAAATCTCCCCTAAATCGGTGGGAAAAATCCAAGTATTATGAATTCCACAAAGACCACAGGCATAACATTACAGTTCAATAGCCTTTAATAATGAGATAAAGAGTATGACCCGAAGGGGCACACTCTCCAAAAAATTTTACAGAAAATGTAGCTAAAATCCTTTAGGAGAGCGAGATCTTTAAAGGCGATTGGAATCTCCCTGTAAATTAAGGGATTAAAAGAGAAAAATGTAAAGATGATGATATCGAGGATGATCTTGATCTATCGAAGAGACCCAGAGAGCCCGTGCACCAGGTGAAAAATATTTGCATTTATTTTCATTTCATTGTAGGTGGTGATGTTGGCAGAGAGGATGAAATAGTCCAGAGAAAATCGTACCTAAATGAAGCCAAAACTTGTTCATACATTCAGCAAATCAACTCGTCTGTCGATGTTAATAGTTTCCCAAGGAAACTAAACAAAGATAAGTTAATGATAAGGTTCTCCAAGTATGAATATCTACAGTTTGTATCCCCACGATGATACTATGTTCGTTATAATGATGATGTACGGAGGAAAGTTTTCTAGGATACGGGTGGATAGTGACAGCTCGATGGATGTCTTGTTTTATAATTATTTCAACGGACTAGGGATGTGAGATAGTAAATTAGAGCCCTATCATAGACCCTCATCAATTTATATAGAGAAAAAGTGTGTCCCTTGGGAACTGTCAAACTGGAAGTCATAATTGGCACTTGGCTAACCTGTCGAATTGAGAAGATTCATTTATTCGTCTTAGACAAGAACGTCTAGTCAGCCTACAACAATATCCTTGACAGGTTCAGCCCAAAAAGTTTGAAGTTGTACTATCCACTTAATACCATTGCCTAAAATTCCTTACATGTTATAGGCTCAACATTCAAACTGGAAATAAAATTAAAGACAAGAAATGCTATTACACTTCATTCGAATAAGAAAAAGTGAAGAAACTTAACACCAATTATCATATAGAGACCTTAGATCATCACGAGGAGGATGCATTAGTGAAAAGAAAAAATGTTGAGGCAGCAGAGACCATAATCCTTAATGACGATCACCCAAAAAAGATAACGTAGATAGGTTCATCCATAAATCTATCCATCAGGCAGGAGTTAGTAGATTTCCTCAAACAAAGGAAGAATGTGTTCACATTGAGCCATGATAATATGTCAGGGATTAACCCATTATTAATGTGCCATGAGCTAAACATTGTCAAATATATAAAGCCGATCAAACAAAAATGGCATTTCTTCAGCCACGAGAAGAATATGGATTTTCGGGAAGAGATGCAAAAGCTAAAGGAGGCAAGTTTCATTGAACATGTCAGATATCCTGATTGGTTGGCCAATGTGGTTATGGTCAAAAAGAAAAATAATAAATGGCTTATGTGTGTTGACTTCACGGATCTGAATAAGGCTTGTTCGAAAGACCATTTTTCCTTGCCAAGAATTAATCTATTGGCCGATGCCACTATTAAAAATGAGTTCCTCAATTTTATAAATAAGTATTTGGGATACAAACAAATCAATATGAAACTAGAAGAGAAGGATAAAACCTCATTCATCACTAGATAAGGTACCCATTGCTATAAAATTAAGTCTTTTGGGAAAACAATGATGGAGCAACATACCAAAGGTTAGCGAACAAAGTATTCAAAGAATAAATTGATAAAAATATAGAGGTATATATGGATGACATAATCACCAAGAGAAAGAAATAAGCCAATCACATTAAAAACCTGTGGCAGACGTTCGACCAATTAGATAAACACCAGATGAAGCTCAATCCGAACAAGTGTGTGTTCGTCGTGTAGGAAGGAATACTCCTTAGATTCATACAGAGAGGTATTAAGGCCAAGCCAAAAAAAATCCAAGATTTGATAAATATTCCATCTCCTACAAGTAAGAAGGGTGTATAAAAATTGATGAGAAGAATAGCTCCCCTAAACAAATTTGTCTCCAGAGCTACAAACTGGTGAGTTGAAGAAACACATAAGGTCTCCACCATTACTCTTAAGATCGTTCATGGGAGAGAAACTATACTTATACCAGTAGTGTGTGAGCCAACAATTAGCTCGACACTTATCTGATTAGAGAATAAATGGCAAAAACCGATCAACTACACAACTAAGGCCTTCTGATGAGTCAAAATTCATTACCTACATATGGAAATGCTAGCCTTAGCCTTAATTAATTTCTTTCGAAGAATGAAGACATACTTCCAGGACCATTAAATTATGGTCTACATGGATTTACCCTTGTGGCAAGACATTCATAAACCAGATAAATCAGGAAGGTTGATGGCTAGGGCCTTAGACCTAGGAAAGTACGACATACATTATGAGCCTAGAACACCAGTAAAAGGACAAGCAGTAGTTCATTTCATAGCAAAATTTACCTATGTAGAAAAACTTATCGAGCAGAGTTCTAAGAAAGAGAGATCAACCGTAAATTCGAGTCGAGCAGACTTCTCTAGAAGAGAGATCGAAGGTCCAAGCACTCGAGAAGGCTTGTCCAAAAGAGAGCTCCATGATGAGTATAACTAACTAAGAGAAACATATGCCAGAAACATCAACTAAGTGAGAAGTTATTGCATGCTACCTTGAGGAAAGTCACAAGATATTTAATTATGGGATCCTAATTGAATGGGATTTCAAAGAAGAACCACCGGTTTGGAAATGCATATTGATGGATCATCACATGCCTATGACAGTGGTGCTGGGCTAATAATCAATAACCTCGGTGATATAGATGTAGAATATGCACTTAGGTTCCAGTTCATACCTTCCAACAATAAAGAAAAGTATGAGGCATTGATTACGGGGCTTGAATTAGCACTCTTTCTTAGCGCCAAGCAGGTAGAAACACACCACGACTCCCAATTGGTTGTGAACCAAGTGCTGGGAGTATAAGGAGTAAAGAAAGATTTCATAAAGAGGTACTTGACTAAATCACAAGACATGATATCTAAATTCTTGGTAGTAAAAATAAATTGGATTCTAAGGATTGATAATGCCCGAGCAGACGCGCTCGCTCGGCTTACTTCTACGATTAGAACTGAATTGAGAATAACCATTCTGGTGGAAATCCTCATGCACAGATGCATTGAATAAGAAAGAATCCACCTAATTGCGATGGATATGGGTCCCTCATGGATAGACCCAATCAAGGAGTACATTAAAAGGGGTAACTTTCCATCCAATCCATAGGACGTAAGGAAACTAAGGTACAAAATAGTCGGTTATGTTATGGAAGGAGGAATTTTATATAAAAGAGGATTCATTTTTTCAATTCTCGAATTTTTCCATCCCGTTGAGGTGCCAAATCTAATTAAAAAATACATGAAGGATCTTATGGGGGATACTAGAGGGAAGATCATTGGTTAGGCGAGTAGGCTTACAACGGTATTATTGGAGACCATGAAAGCTGATTATGCTGCTTGTCTAAGGAGTTACAATAAATGCCAAAGGTTTTCTACCATTCACAGATCACCCGGAGCTAAGCTCACGCCGATCACATCTCTAAAGTAGTTTTCCATGTAGGGGATTGATCTAGTCAGCCCCTTGCCAAAGATGAGATGAAGGTTCAAATACTTGGTTGTTGCTATCGATTACTTCACCAAGTGGGTAGAACCTGAACCTCTGGTAGACATGCCCAATGAGAAAATCTATCAGTGTATATGAAATAACATCCTATGCCGATATGGTATATCGTATGCTTTTATCACTGGCCATGGTACACAATTTAATAACTAAAAGTTTGAATATTGTTGTATTCAGTCCAAAATCCAAAATTTGCATTTCACTCTCAGACACCCTCGGTGCAATGGGTAAATAGAGGTGATGAGCAAAACTTTGCTCGATGGAATGAAGAAAATATTAGGTGACGATAAGAAAAATTAGATTAATGAGCTACAAAGTGTACTCTGGGCTTATAGAACCACACTGAGGACAACCATCAATAAGACACCCTACATGTTGGCATTCAGGATAGAGGCAGTGATCCAAATAGAGATTGTCTTGACTAATCACAAAGTACTCAACTTTAATTCCCCAAAGAATGATATCATGATAAGGTTAGATTTACACTTAGTTAGGGAGGTCAGAGAAAATGCAGCACTACGAGCCACAACATACCAGCAACGAACTTCACAATTTTGCGATAGAAAGGTCAAGTCGGGCAACTTGAGAATGCATATTAATGAAGGATCTCTAAAAAGGAAAGAAATTACAAGCAAATTGCGCGGTCCATACTGCATTTCTGCAGTTATCCGACCAGGTACTTATCATTTAGAAACCCTCAAAGGGGAACAGTTTAAGAACACATGGAATGACGAGAACCTAAGAAAATATTATTAATGATCAATTGAAATTTAATCTCTTACTATTTCCTGTAACTCATTTTTATCTTTCAATATAGAACACCCGATTTCATAATAAAGTTGGTTTCCTTTTCATGTCTTAATTTTCATTTTTTTTAGAGTGGGAGATATGAAATCTCTAATAAAAAAATAATCACTAGTCCTAAAAATTCAAATAAAAACTTCATGTATGACTTCGTCTTTGACAAATCACAAATGAGAAGTTCCAAACATAAAACTTCATGTGTGACTCCTCAGTGTCAAGTATGAAATGTTTTACTAGATCGAATTAAGGAAAATTCCTAAAACATTTGGTTGCCAAAGGTAACTAACCCAAGCACTTGGTCAAAATGAAAATATCTATTTGAAATATCATAAACAAAATCACGTTAGTAGAACCTAAGGCAGGACAACATGTGTTCATCCAAACTGGTAACCAGTAAGCCATATTAGTTGCCTTAACATTGACCACATAATTGTAATACTAAACTGTTGGTAGGCCACAATCACACAATAAAGAAATCAAATTTTTTATTCGAATATCTCAACTATGTTTCCATCATTATAAAGAAACATTCAGCATGCATAATTATAAGGGTGGGTCCAAAGAATACAAGTTACTTAATCTGCTGGGTCTTTTTCTAGAGATTTCTTCTTTCTAGAAGGAGGAACATCTAATTCATAGGTAACAACTATTGATCTCAATTCCTTAAGCCTGGGATGTCTACTAGAATTATCCTTGTCCATTAAGTGTAAGGGTCGACTGAGGACATCGTCTCCATATTGACCAAAATTCCCAAGATATTATCTGACAAGCTATTATAGATTATGTCTATAGGGATCTATGTGTAACACCCCAAGATTTTGGGACTGAGAAATTAAATTTTTGGAAGAATTAAATTTTCTCTAAATCGAAGAATTTTAAAATTTGGAAATTGAAGTCCAAAAATTAAGGACGTTATAAAGTATTCCGAATGATAATTCTGAGTGAGCCATTGGTTCCGCATGGGTTGAGATAGTCGAAATGACTGTCCTTGGATTTTATTTAGGTTCCAAAATATTTTTAATTAGTTGGCTCGAATTGGAGTAACGAGTCATTTAAAGTGTGTATTAACATTTTAAACTGGGATTATGTTTGAAAGGTTTAAGAGGCTTATGGATCAAGCCATTCTCATTTAAGAGAAGATAGAAAGATAAAGAAAGAAGGACAGAAGAAAGAAAAGAAGAGAGAGAGGAAAAGCTTGGAGATTTCCGGCCCAAACACGATCTCGAAGATGATTCAACCTCTACGATTCTGAGGCAAGTGTTTAATCTTGATAAATAATTCATTTGTGTATTTCATTTCATAATTTGTGGATAAGAAAATTGGATTTTGTGTATTTATATCAAAACCTAGATTTTGTAGTTTAAATCTTGAAATTGATGTTTACACATGGGTTTAAGGAGTATAACTTGATGAAACTAGATGTAGGATGAAATTTGATGTTGGGAACATATCTAGGTTGAGGATAATTGGGTTGAAGTTATATAATTTGGGTTTTGGAATTTTTGGGTTTTGGAGAATTTACCCATTTCATGGCTTGCTGAACAGGCCGAATCAATTCGCCCCTAGCGAATCGATTCGCCATGTTGCAGAAGCATCAGGTCCTTAGGTCCGAATCGATTCATCCCTAGAGAATCAATTCGTTATATAGCAGACTTACAGGTCTAGTTGGGCCGAATCGATTCGGAGGGGCCGAATCGATTCGCATCTAGGATCGAAAATAGGGCAATTTTGGATAATTTTTCCTAGGGAGAATTTTACTCCTATTCTCCTGGGCTTATCGACTGGGAACATTATAAATTGATGAAGGGGCTATGATTTGAAGATTTCTAAGGAGTTTATTATATGTTATGATGGTGGGGACACATCAAGCTATTTTGGAGACGAATATATGTGCATATTGGAGATTGTGATATTAGAGTAGTGGGGAATCTCATTGAGAACGGGAGTTCTATTTAGGGGTCATAAGTGAGCCTAGTTATGATGGAAGGTTAAGGACCCTTTGAGAGAGTTGTGAGAGTACGGCATGGAATCGTAGGCCGATAATTGTGTCTAATCCTTATAGTGATAGGATTCTACTTAAAATTGATTGGGGAATGACGAGAGAGAGTTGTCGCATATCCTTAGTAATGTTTAACTTAAGGAATAGATTGTAAACGCAATAAGATTAAGGACTCATAATAGAAATTTAATAGTAAGCCAATTTGAGAATGATTGGTGTATTCTAATGACTAGAACAAGCTTGGGTCAAATGGTAATCGGGGTAGTTACCACATAGCTATGTGTGATCAACATTGGGGTTTCAAAGATATGATGAGATCATAACATGAATTTAAGATTAAGCTTGAGGCTTCTAGTATATTGGTCTTGTGTATACCGATAGTCGGAATTGTTATTGGATATATCTATGTGCATTCGAATATTGACGGGAGGTGTAGTGATTGTAATACACATTAAACTTTTGGGTGATAACCTTAATGTTGAATATATTGGACGACTATTCATATCATAGGGGTAATGGATGAATAAGCTTCAAGTGAGGGATCGTATTTATATAAGGAACTAAATTAAATATGTTCCGGACGATGGCTAGTATAAAGAGGATTATATGCATGTATAGCCGAGTTTATAAATTTCATACATACGCATGAGAGATGGTATATATGTATATATATATATAGGTATGAATATGTATATATGTATGTACTCATGGTGTGAATATCTAAACCGTATGTGATGGTTTAATTATATGATGTAATCATATGGATGTATATATATTGTGTATGTGAATGATATGTATACTTGTATTGTGAAGCATACCCCGCACATGCTATCATTGGGAAGTTGCGCAATGAGGGTGAGCACCCTGGCTCGAGGAGCAAAGTGTGGATATTCCCCAGGTCATAGCGTCCATTGTGTTATTATGTGATATACATTTTTTTTGGGATGAGACGTGGTGGGTATGTTTCGTCTCATTGCCGGTTAGGAACTATGACCGCTTCCCAGACATCGTGTGTGTGTGTTGGCCACGAAGTGGGTGATATTTAGTCCCACCGGTGGTCCCCGGGATGGAATGTGAGTGATGCCCTGGAAGATGATAGCATGGTGCAGTATATTGTCATTCTATAACCGGTTATATTATGTGTATGGCAATTGTACATTATATGTGTTATATACACGTGGCTATGAGAATGAATGATATATATATATATATATATATATATATATATATATATATGTGTGTGTGTGTGTGTGTGTGTGTGTGTGTGTGTGTGTGTATATCCTATAGGTGAAAAGGATACGAAATTTATATGGTGTACATCTTGAGTGATTATGGTGTACAAAATTGTTGGGGGCTGATGTATGACATTTAGAGACAATTTCGGTGATATCGACCCAAGGATTTAATGGAGACATTTAGTTTGTTCTTAGATAGTAATCTAGATTATAGTAGTGTTTGTGTGGATGACATAATGGAACCCTACAATCAACATTGTCAAGGAGTAGTGTATCGGGGGGTTCCTTGTTTGGATTTCGCTTTGCGAGACGCTCCACACATGAAACACAATACCATGTTGAGAGTAGAGAGAAGTTTTGTCCTTATGAAATTGTATTCTTGTTATTTAGAGAATAAAATATTATATTGAAGCCTAATGTTAATGTGTAAGTTAATAAATTGGAACCACTACAACCTAGTATGGCATATATGTGTAAATATAATTAAGTGAGATTGGAATGGAAAGGATTCTTGGGTTATGTTAGGATGGCAGGTCTTGTGGGTATAGGTCGTGCCTATGGTAAGTTTGGTTGTCCTTATGGGTGGCGTAACTAAATTAAGATTTCGGGACGTGAATAGGTGCGCGCTTTTAGATGAGAGGTGAGTTGGGGGTTTCACGAGAGTGCGACTCCACTTTAATTATGAAATATTACATTTATATCTATTATGCACAATTAACACACCTGCTAAATATTTTTACACATCGGGCTCTGACCCGTTTATATTTCTCTTTTGCTATATATATATATATATATATATATATACGTACATATTACTACAGGTGTCCTACCGCATAGATACCGGATGCTTTTCTATCCAGGGTCTTGGGAGCCGTAGCAGTTGCGAACAGTGGTGGGATTTAGATTGTAGTCGCTTCCTACTTCTTTGAAAATCTAGGTAGGATTCATGTTGTATATCAAGTTTATACCCAAGGGATATTTATAGCTGTCTATATTTTGTCTTTATGGTTGTTGTACTGTCTGTGACCCGACAGCTTATTCGGGTACATTTTCTTGTATGTACTCATTTCATGTTATACTAGCACTTTCTTTCATCATCATACTTGTGCATTCTACCTTTGTTAGGAGCTGTACATAGTTGGTTTGATTTCCATTGTATGTTTTATAAAATTTTGGCATCTTGCTTATATGATTTCGGGTAGTTAGCCTTATATGTTGTTGTATAGTTTGTTGGTGCTGAGACTGAGCCATCTGAGATTTCTGATTTAATGTAGTATAGGGCTGGCCACCCGTTATTATTTTAAGTGGGTTGTTAAACTATGGAGTAATGAGCTTAAATGGAGGAGTAGGTCCATTCATCTGGGGTTATATCAGTACTAAAGATTATCTTCTTTCGAAGCCTTCATCACGGTAAGAGCGTCGATCTATCCCCACTCATAACCTCCTCAATGTGCTTGTTTCAGTTCCTCACCCAAATGTGCCAAAGCCTGATCATAATCGTTCATCGTTATAGTGTATGAGTTCTTGTGGAAATGATAACTGAGATGATCAACTTTCTCATTTAACATTTTGATGGTGGTTGAGTGGCTCTTGATAAGATTCACTTAGTAGGCCAAGGTATTATTTGTTCTCTTTTCTTATACGGACGGATGGGAAATAATCATTTAAAGAGAAGATGGACTCCCTTTGATTTCTTTCATTTCCCCAGCTCATTAATAAGCCTAACATTTTTTAGCTCAATAAATGATGCACCTTCACTTTGGTCAACATTGAAAGCCTTATTAATACCCTCTAACTCATCCCTTAGCATGTTATTCTCTTGTTCAAAGAGGGTAGCCATCTCACGACCACTCTTTACCTTAAACTTCAGCATAAACTCCTTCTTAGAATCGGTCGAGGATACCACTTGTAGCTTCTTAACAAATCCACTATCGCTTTGAACAATGATAAACTTACTTTGATACTCTGTCGATAAGGTAGCGACTTCTTCCTTGTGATATCGTTGAAGTTGGAGTATTATTTCATAATAAAAGGCATTAGTCATCACAGCTTGGTGGAATAACTTACACATATGGAGCTAAGATTCCTTAGCATGGTTGGAAATGTGTAGGTTGAGAACCTCTTCCATCTCTTCTTCATTAAGCTACTTATGGACTGTGCCAAATAGCTGGTTACTCCTCCTAAAAAGTTCACTTTCATCGGCAACCAATCTAACCTTCCTGGAGTTAAAATGAAATGAATATGACATTGCATATGTATGGAAAGAAAAAGACTGCTCAAAACTAAACAACATTATTACTGAAAAAATGAGTAATTTTATTGAAACTGTGAAATGATATTCTAAGAAGGGAGATTAATCAACTACATCAATAAAATCATAAAACAAAACTATAGGGACCCTCAGTTGGTCATCCTTCCTCAGCAATTGGGCATAATGAACCAAGAACTGTAGAATCCACCATTTATAAGCATCACTGAGTGAATAAAAATGACATATCACAATAGGGAAATATTAGATGTGCTAACTAAAGGCAAGTTGTGGTTAGCAAGCTCGACTAACCTGGTCCGAGAAGGGGCAACAATAACAGCCTCATCAATTGGAAGGACTCCTTCTCTGATTATCCCGTGCGTAGTACCTCGATTAACAGTAATATAACAGAAATTTCCCTACCCTTATCCGATTGATTCTTCCTAAAAAACTCTAAAGGGGTGGCTGGATCCCTCTTCATCCTTTAAACTGGGGCTCGTAGTTCTTCATCACATAGGGATCAATTACTATGAAGTGTTTGGAGCCCTTAGCATCAAGCTTCTTCTTCTTAGTAGTGGGTGGAGATTTTGAGCAGGAGGAGAGGTTAGGGATCTTTCTCTTAACTATTTATGAAGAAGAAACATTGGTCATCACAAAAGTAAGTTTCAAGGATTCAAATGAGGAAGATGTTCTCCCAGTAGAGAAATTTACTTCTACTTGAGATGAGGATTCAAATTCATTGGTCGTGCAGGATGATGTTGGGTTTTCAAAGATAATGGGGGTTGATGGAATGTCTTTAGTGGGTTGAGCAATAAATGAGGTCATTGAACTCTGGTAATAAAGTAGAATGGATGCAGAATGAGGATGAACTTCTTTTATCCTTTGTTGGATAGACCAAACGGCCTTTAGGTCAAAAAAGTTAACCTCTAATACATGATGTATATCCTTCTTCTTCTTCATCTCTACAAAATAGAAAGAAAAAATATAGTCAGTAACAGAACTAACGGAAAGACCAAAAAGAAGGAAAATACACAAGAATAAAAAAATGTCAACCTATGCCCTGATCCTCCCGAGGGAAACGAGGCCCATTGTAGCCCTTACCCTCAGGAAGAGGGGAAATTGTCAGTCTTTTATGATCAATCCATGATCCCAATAATCCTTACTGGAATCAGGTAACTATACTACTAAAGCCCTATTTTAAAATCTTGTCTTCAAATAATTAATGTTATCAATGGTAGTCATCCAACTATAGTATTACATTAATTCCTTTATTCCTATATTGGTTCCAAATCGCTCATTAATACGATTGACTCCATTTACTACCCTCTAAATGTTGGGAGCCACTTGGGTTGGACCACATTGAAGTAATGACAAAACTTTAAAAGTAAACGACTAGGAGGGGATGTTACCCCACACTCAATAATAAATATTATGAGGATTTAGTGACCCTCCTCTAGTACACAAAGGTCACAAAAGCCTGTTACCAACTCAGTCTTTACCCACTATGGAATTTTATGGGTTATCCTAAATGTCTCCAAAGAGCCCTCATCCACAACATACACCGTTTTTCGATAAGGAGGATAAAAAAAATGAGGGGTTCTTATAGCAAAACATAAATTGGTAACAACTCTCACAAATGGAGAAGTAAAAACTTGAGAAGGAAGAGAATAGTTTGAAATTAAAGGTGAAAGAATAAGGAGATAATTGACATTTTATAGGACTCTATAATGCCCCCTAAACTACACAAAATGAAGTGATTAAGTGTACCACTGCTTCACATTTCGACGACATCATATTTCCCCAAAAATCAAAATGACAAGCTTACCCCGAGGCGGTTCGTTATTTTTTGACTATTTAAAAAACTTCCACTGGCCAAAAAATGACAGTTAGAAATTTACAAATCCCATAGGGTGGTGGCCGACTAAATGTTTCCAGCTATCCGAGCAAAGCCTAACATATAATACACCATTATTTCAGTGTCTAAATCACTCCAATCAAGAATGAAGTATTGGAGGATTTTGTTGCAACCTAAAATAACTCGTCCATGTGGACCAATAAAAAGGTTACACGTGTCATCATACTCAATGGGCCCAAAGATAATAGATAGAAGTTCTCAATTGAATTTGTAACAACCTTGATACAATTATGATAAATCATGTTCAAATCATGCTTAACTTATGGAATGGGGATAATATGTAATTGGTGCATATAATGTTAAGTTAGTATGTTTATTGTAATCATACCTTCATAACTCGTGAGATAAAGAAATAGTTACAAAGATAAAATTTTGAAGTTTTCAATAGGAATGTTCAAGTTGGAGACTAGTTTTGACCATTATAATATAACAATTGTTTTGAGGTGAAAACTAGATAGTTGTAGATATGTGAGTTAGATTTGTAACAAAACATACGGTGCATCGAACGGACATTCGAGTGAAAATAAATCATCTCTTTACGAACATGGGGTAAAGTAGTCATTTAGCTTTAAATGATATTACGTTTTATATGGTGCCACATGTCATATTTTGATTGGAACAAGGGGAGTTGCCCTTATGCCGACTTAAAGACCTTAAAATCTCCCTTATTATTCATTTTCATCAGAATTTTAAGTGGGTTGAGGTTCCCATGAAAGAAAGAGAGGTTCGGGTGTATTAGTGAAGGATTGAGGAAGATAATCGAGAAATAAACAAGCTTATGTATCCAAGGGTGCTTAGGTAAAATTTAACTTGTAAATTTCATTCTTTACATGATATGTGTTGTTTTATATGATATTAAAGATCATATTTGAGGAAAAGGGGATACGTTTTGTTGCATGTATATGGGTATGTGTAGGTTGTATGTGTGAAGCACGTTGAATTCATACAACCAAGGGCGAAATCATTATGTTAATCAAACTGGTGTATCTTTATGAATACACGATGGAATCGATTGATTCAAGTTGAATATGAAACTACGCTTATATATACCTGTTATATTCAAAAATTATATAAAAATACCAATAATTGAATCTTGGGGGATAGTTTTAAGTGTAGGTATAGAATCTTCCCCGAAAGTGAAAGTATACATTCCAGGTGTTTGGCGGTTTGCTTAACATAGAAAATGAACTCTAAAAATAATGAAACTTTAATTTTGTATTATTAAATACGTTTATTGAAATTGGGTGGAAGATCATGATCAGTTATGATATAGAAAAATTATGAAAATTCTTGGACGTTGACTAAATGATAGAGGAGCCTATAGGGAAAATTTGCTTTGTAATAAAGAAATGGGCATATCTTGCTCTAGGAATCTTGAAATGATGTGTCGTATTTTGTATTGGGAACCTAATATGATAATAATTGGATTTTCAAGAATGAATTAAAGTATATTTGGACTATGAATTTGATATGTTAAATATCTTAACATGAAATTGGATGAGACTTCATTCATGATAAATGATTTGAATGGAATCATATGATGATAATGAATTGAATTACGTTTAAGTGATTCTTTTGATTGGTAATATTCTTATGATGACAGAAATATTTTATGAATGGTAGTAAAGGAAGGATAACCGGTTGAACAACTGGCAGACAAAGGCAAGGGAAAAATCAATTAAGTGGCCAAGGTTAGTGTACTCACTGGTAAGATGCATTTATACGTGGCTATGGATAAGCTTATAATATTACTCACTGGTAAGATGTATTTATGTTTAGTTATGGGTATGATCATAATGTTATGAATATGAAACTATTGATTTTCGTTTAGCGAAATCGGAGGTTACTCCCCGACCCTGAGTGGGGGAGAATTGTCTATTGCAGACAGGATATGTAAATTATGATTCAGATAAGTTGGTTATTCTTTATGAATGAGACGGATAATTATATAATTTCTCATTATTTATTAACAAGCCGAATAAGTATATAATTGATCATTATTTATGAATGAGCCGGATAAGTATATAATTGGTCATTATTTATGAATGATCCAGATACGTATGTATATATCATCATGAGAATATGATTTATTGCATTTAATTTTATGCAATAGTGATGCATTTGCTGAGCTATTTTGCTCATGCTTCATATGTTTATGTTTTTCAGGTATTGTGATATCACTGCCAAATCTAGGAGGTCGGTGGGGTTATCAAGGGATGCATAAAACCATGATTTTGGTCAAACATAAAGGGTAATTTAAGCCTACTTCTCTTTTCAGTAAGTTTGAATAAGCATAATTACCTCAAAAATTATGAAAAGTTTTAGTTTTATTGATTCATGTTAATAACTGAAAAAATGATACTCGTATTTATGGTTTGATTAAGGTAATTATGATTTGACTCACTTTGAATGCCAAACTTAGTTAAGAGTAACTGGGTCGGGGTGTGTCAACTTTGGTATCAGAGCCTAGGTTTTAGAGGTTCTAGGGTGAGGAGCATTTAGATTTGGTAGTGGAAGTAGAAATTGTTTTGAGTCATAAGTAATTGGCTTTATTGACTAACATTTGTTAGTTATACATATATATTGTTGTACGAGATATGAAATGTAAGGATCTTGCAGGAAAGGGAATGAGATGTTAAGTTTTATTTGGGGATGACAGTGAATACAAGTATTTTAATTTGAATTATTGCATTGTTTTATTTATGGTATGAACAAACATGTCATTGAAGGAAAATTTTTAAAGAAAAAATGCGGTATACAAAAATTGTGAAGTATTGAAAGTGATATCTTCTTATAGTAGTATATGTGGACTTGATTTGTATCACTTATTAAGCCATGGTTTATTGTGTGCCCCATTTATGTGGGAGAGTGAGGTATGGGAACCCATATTCCATTAAAGGATGAGATGTGAGGATAATTACTATTACATGATTATGATGAGACTTAAATTTTTAGAGTGTGAATAAAATGAAGATTCACATGGTAAAGGTAAAATGAGAAGATTAAAAGTCGTATATATTTAAATTTAATATGTGAAGTTGTCTGAAATTTAATTACTTATCAATATATCACAACTGATCTGAATATGGGTTCATGCTAAATTATGATAAGTAGAAGAAAAGAGTAATAAGATTTGAGATGTACTTCTGTAATAGTATGAGTATATGTAGTGGATATTACCGTTATGATGTTTTGAAATGCTTATATGAATAGTAAAGTTGAGACGAAGTATTAAAGAGTTGGAAGTTTAAAAATATTGAGGAACCCTTTTAAGAGTATGTGTTATGTATGAGTATGAGAAAGATACTAATCGGGTTGGAATATTGACAACTGGTTTGGGTGGATATTGAGTTGTATTTGTCATTGTACGTACGTGTTATCACTAAGAGTATGACATATAATGAATATAATTGACATTATATGGGGTCACCAAGAAGTATGTGTAAGAATAATGTGCTATGTGAGATACCATAATGTGACATATTAATGTATTCGTATAGGTTATTTAAAAGAAATACGACATATAATAGTCTGAGAAGTATTATAGGGTTGGTAAGTATGGTCAAAGTATTAAGTGGTAATTGTACGTTTAACATCCATGTTACCAAATGGGTAAGATAAGTGTATTAATGATATTGCATAAGAATATCATGTTAATAAGGATTGGGATAAGATTATGATTATAAAGTTATTGTGTTGGATAAATGACTTGCTAAGGTCATTGTATGATTAGTTAAAAAAATAATCAAATGATACTATAAAAAAGGGAATATTGTGAGAAGTTAGATTAAGTTCATAGTGCATGACTACACAATATATATTAAGGTGAATATGCAATCTTGTTTAAGAATAAACATTTAGTAAATGATTGTTCAGTTTCGATATATGAATAGTAGTGAGGCTATATATAAATTAAGAAATTGTAAGGATGATATCTAACATACGCTAAAACTTTAAAAATGATACGAAAAGTAGTTAAAGTCAAACACATGTATTTGGTGTTGAATGGGAGATGGAAATATGATGTGTAATAAGCTAATCTGGTAATATGATAATTGTGATTTGAAATATTACACAATGATAAGTATAGAATATAGTAATATAGGGAGATATGCAAATAATGATACTAGGTTTGTTAAGAATGTTCACTCATTGTGAATATATGCTGATACAACTGATAATTTATTATGTGTGAGTATTTAACACACATATATAAAGGTATGAAGTAATATGTGTGTTGGGAATTGGTTTTCATTAATAATAAATCATTAAATGATTATCCTTACATGTAAATGATAAAGAAACTGAAGATATTATGAAAGAAGATTTGTCGTACATCGAGGAACCAATGGAAATTATTGGTCGAAAGGAGCAAGATTAAGGAATAAAGTTAGTCCCGTAGTAAAAGTGTTGTGGAGGATCCATGAAATTAAAGAAGAAACTTGGGAAGGAGAATATAGCATGATGAAATAATATCCTCAATTGTTTGGTAAGTAAAATTCAAACTAAATTTTGGGACGAAATTTCTAAGGAGAGAAGGTTGTGACAACAACGATATAATTATGATAAATCATGCTTACCTTATAGGATGGGGATAATGTCTTATTGGTGTATATAAAGTTAAGTTATTATGTTTAGTCTAATCCTACCTTCATAACTCATGAGATATCGAATTAATTACACACAAAATTTTTTGAAGTTTTCGGTAGGTATGTTCAAGTCGGAGACTAGTTTTGGCCATTATAATATAACAATTAACTTGAGGTTAAAACTAGATAGTTGTAGATATTTGAGTTAGATTCGTAACATAACATACGGTGCATATAGGGTTGTGTTTCGGCCGGATCGGATCGAAAAAGCATGTTTCGAAAAAAATTCCAAAAAATCGGCGTGCCGAAGTCGAATCCGATTTTTTTCGGAAACGTTTTTTTTTCGAATTCAGAATTTTCGGCAAAATTCGAAAATTCAGAAATTCGGTAATTTTCCAGAAAAATACTTCGGAAATTATTTCGAAAAATAGTTCGAAAAATATTTCGTGGCAAAATTGGAAAATAGTTCGGAAAATATTTCGGAAAAACAATAGAAAAATAATTCGAAAAAACAATCGGAAAATAGTTCGGATAATATTTCAGAAAATAATTCAAAAATTCGGATCGAAACAAATTTCGGAAATTCGGATCAGCAAAAATCGAAAATTTGGAATATAAAAAAATTTTCAATTTCCGATCCGATTTTTTTCGAAAAAATCGGAAATCGGAAAATCGATAATAAAAAAATCTTTCTAATATCGGAAAAAAATTGGATCGGAATTCGGAAAAATCGGAAAATCGAAAAAAAAACACAGCCCTAGGTGCATAGAATAGACATTCGAGCGAAAATAAATCGTCTTTTTATGAACATGGTAAAGTAGTCATTTAGCTTTAAATGATATTTTGTTTTATATGGCACCACATGTCATATCTTGATTGGACCAAGGGGAGCTGCTCTTATGCCGACTTAAAAACCTTAAAATCTCCCTTATTCTTCATCTACATTAGAATTTCAAGTGGGTTGAGGTCCCACGAAAGAAAGAGAGGTTAGGGTGAATTAGTGAAGGATTAAGGAAGATAATCGAGAAATAAACAATCTTATGTATCCAAGGGTGCTTAGGTAAGATTTAACTTGTAAATTTCATTCTTTATATGATATATGTTGTTTTATATGATAATAAGATCATATATGAGGACAAGAGGATAGGTTTTGTTGTATGTATATGATAGAAAGAACTTTTCGGTATATTTTATTTTTTCTCGTTGCTTAAAAAACTCCTCTAGTCAAAACCTCAAAATACCCACAAAATATAACATCAAACTCAAGTGTAGAGGTAAGTAAGGGTATCAATCCCCATCAAGGGGGTAAGCTAGAGACAAATTTAATTGTAATTCAATTTTTATTTTCTTTTTGGGATTTTTTCTTTTTCTATTTTTTTTTAGCTTTTTCAATATTAAAACAATTTTTGGAAAATGAGGTGAAACTAAAATTAAACTAAAATCAAAGATAAAATGACTAATTAAAAAGTGACTAAAATGAAAGATAAAGTCTAACACAAAAATAAGAGAAAAAGTGAGGTAAATAAATGTGAGAACAATCAAGGAGTGGGTCTACACCACAAATTTTAGCTATTCTAACTAATTAATTAATTAATTGAATTCTCCCAAATTAATATACAAAATACAAATAAACTCTCATTGCAAATGTAATTTTAATAGTAACCTTTTAGAAAATTAAGTTTAACCCTCCATAACTCTAGAAAATAGATCTCCACTCCTTTTAATTAATCACCCGCTAGGATCGATCGATTAAAATTTATGTAAATCTTAGAAAATAAAAATAGAGTTGAAATTCAAGAAATAATACCCCACTTAAGAAACCCCTATCTCTAGTTCGAATCTAAAATGGGTATTATAACTAGAATTTCGATTTTCTCTCGAAAATCATTTAGCCTCTCTCGAGGCGTAAATTTAAGGGCTAGGGATCAAAATTAACATTCAAAGGGAATTTCCAAGCAATAAAACTAATTAAATTAAAATAACATCAAATAAGGGTTCCCCCCACCCCTTGAAAGGGGATTTAGCCTAACATGGTATGAAATTTGACAAATTAATAATCAAAGGCATAAAATAAATGAGAAGATAAGAGAACAATCAAACCCAATCTCTTAAAGTGAAATTGAACTCTTATTTCCTTGAAATCAAGTACAATCCATCCAATACGAGCATCCAACAATAATCAATTCAATATAATACTCAATTGAATTACTCATAATTTATCACTCAATAATCTCTAATAAAAAAATAAAATAAAAATATTTACAAATAATTTTTCTACCTAATTTATTTTCTACTCAAACTATCTTTCTCTAGAATTCTCTCTACAAATTTTATTCTAAAGCTTCCTTAAAATGGGGTCTTCATCTTCTTTTCATAATAGGCATGGAGATAGGGGTAAAAATGGGAGGATAAAGGTGCAAGAGGTTGTATAAGGAATGGGTGAGGGTTAATTTAGGAAAATGCACAAATGTGCATAAGTTGTGTGAGGTCATGTGGAAAGTGGGATGAGGGAATAAAATCAGATTTGGGGATGAGAGGTTTGGGGGCATTTTTGGAATTGGGGGTTAAATAAATTAGTTGGGGGTAGTTTGGAAAAATGGGTAAAAGGTTGGTTTAAATGGCATGTGGGTTAAATGGGATGTGGGTAATTACTTTTGTTTATTTTTTTGACTTAGGCTTTGGCTTAGTTTTGAACAGGTCGTGGCTTATGGAGAAGAATGGAAATGGGTTTAAGTTTTTGGTTGATGGCTTTGGGTTGGGGCAAAATGGGTTTCGGGTTGGAGGTTGAACCGGCTTGGATTCAGGAGGTAGTCACTGGGTATGGGAATGGGTTTGCTGGCGTAGGCGGGTTGATTCCGATTGAGGCACAGGCAGGCGTCGGGGCTGGTTGAATGCCCGCTGGTGGGGGTAGGTGGAAGGGCTGGCACGAGTTCGGGTAGGGGTTCGCCGGAGATGGAGGTTGACAGGGTAGTTGGATCGGGTAGACAGATTCGGGGTATCACTGCTAGATGTTGAGAAGGGGGTGTTGGGTATGGTTGTAGATTTTGGGGGTTGAGTTAGGAGAGAGAGAGAGATATGAGTTTAATGGTGGTGTGGTTATAGAGGTTGTGGGTTTTGGTGAGAGGAGAGAGACAGTGTTTGAGGTTGAAGATGACTTGGGTGATGATTGTGTGTAGTAAGGGTGTATGGGATATGGTGGGGATGAGGGGTTGTTTGTGTGTGTTTAACTTATGACCCTAAAAATGAAAATTAAAATAACTAAAATGTATAAAAACTAAAATTAAAATAAAACTTCTAATCTATAAAATAAAACTAAAAGAAATAAAACTAAAAACCTAATAAAAACATAAAAACTAAAGATCTAAAAAAAAAAGGAGTAAAATATAATAAAACTAAAAATAAACTCCTAAAAACAAATCTTAATAAAATAAGATAAAATAAAATAAAAACTAAAAAGTAATAAAAATAAAAATATAAAAATGGGAAATGAATCCTAGAAAAATCTAAATAAATTAAAAATAAACCCTAAAAATAAAAACAACTTAACTAAAAATCTAAAAAATAAAAAATACGAAAGGGGACAAATCAAACACGCACGGCTCGGGACAAATTTTAGGCTAGGTTCGGGTAGGCTAGAGTTGACTAGGGTTACGGGATTGGTAATTAACTCCATAATTCGCACAGTTTCCTTGAGATACACGTTTGAACACCGCAACGTGTATTCGACCTACAAAATACATAATAAAACGCATAAGACCCAAAATGCCGAGAATTAGCAACTAAAATACATCTATTCAGAGCATAAATTGTACAGTTTTGGGTGCTTATCAGTATATGGGTATGTGTAGGTTGTATGTGTGAAGCATGTTGTATTCATACAACTAAGCACGAAATCATTATGTTAATCAAACTGGTGTATATTTGTGAAAACACAATGGAATCGATTGATTCAATTTGGATATGAAACTACACTTATATATACCTCTTATATCTGGATATTATGTAAAAATACCAAGAAATGAATATTGGGAGATAGTTTGACGTGTAGGTATAGAATCTGCCCCGAAAGTGTAAGTATGCATACTAGGTGTTTGACGATTTGCTTGACATAGAAAATGATCTCTAAAAATTATGAAACTTTAATTTTGTATTCTTCAATACATTTATTGAAATTAGGTGGAAGATCATGAAAAGTTATGATATAGAAAAATTATGAAAATTCTTAGAAGTAGACTAAATGATAGAGGAGCCTATAGGGCCATTTTGCTTTGTAATAAAGAAATTGGCATATCGTACTCTAGGAAACTTGAAATGATGTGTCATTTTTTGTATTGGGAACCTAATATAATATGAATTGAATTTTCAAGAATGAATTAAATTATATTTGGACTATGAATTGGATATGTTAAGTATCTTAACATGAAATTGGATGAGACTTCATTCATTATAAATGATTTGAATGGGATCTTATGATGCTCATGAATTGAATTAGATTTAAGTGATTCTTTGGATTAGTAATATTATTATGATGAAACTACTATTGTAAGAATGATAGGAAAGGAAGGATAACCGGTTGAACAACTACCAGACAAAGGCAAGGGGAAAACCCGTTAAAAGTGCCAAGGTGAGTATACACACTGGTAAGATACATTTATATATGGCTATGGATAACGTCATAATATCACTCACTGGTAAGATGTATTTATGTATGATTAAGGATATGATCATAATGTTATGAATATGAAACTGTTCATTTTGATTTACCGAAATGGGTGGTTTCTCCCCGACTCAAAATGGGAGATAATTGTCTATTGCAAACAGGATATGTGTATCATGATTCAGATAAGTTGGTCATTCTTTACGAATGAGCCGAATAAGTATATAATTGGTCATTCTTTATGAATGAGCCGAAAAAGTATGTATATATCATCACGGGGATATGATTTATTGCATTTAATTTTATGCAATAGTGTAATAGTGAAGCATTTGCTGAAAAATTTTGCTCATGGTTCCTATGTTTATGTTTTTCAGGTATTGTGATATCACTGCCAAATCTAGGAGGTCGGTGGGGTTAGCAAATGATGCATAAAACTATGATCTTGGTCAAACGTAAAAAGGGTAATTTAAGCCTACTTATATTTTCAGTAAGTTTGAATAAGCATAATTACCTAAAAAATTATGAAAAGTTTTAGTTTTATTGATTCATGTTAATAACTTAAAAAGGATACTCGTGTTTATAGTTTGGTTAAGGTAATTATGATATGACTCACTTTGACTTTCAAACTTATTTATAAGTAATTGGGTTGGGGTGTGTCAGAATTACCTCCTTGATCGGCACACTAACCGACCACCCTCCAGAATATAAATAGCCAGTTATGTGAACATACACATGTGAGCATCTCTACAATCGCCATACACATGCACATGGATAACGTACAGCCGGGAATTATAATGCACGAGTGTAATTACCTATTATATAAATGTATTCCACCTCTTCATCTTCCTATTACTATAAACAGCCCACTCCCACTCTTTGCGAAGGACAATTGAAAAATAGTTTATCCAAAACCCTAGAGAGTTCCTTAGAGGCTTGTACTAAACCCTAATACCTTGTGACATTGTACTCGTAGATGTAGACACCTCATTGGGCTGAACCATATAAAATTCCTATGTCTCCTTCTTTGTCTATGATATCTCTCTATTTTATATCGTTCTTACTTTCTCTAGGGTTGATAATAATTAATTAAACTAAGATAAGACTCGTGTTCAGCAAACCAATTTTAGACACCAGTAACTTCAAAAGAAAATACAAGTACAAGTTTTTTAAAGAAAAACAATTGAAACTAGTTTAAATTAAAGTACATTTAAAAACAAAAGCATTGATTAGTATTTTATGTAATTTAAAAAAAAACGTTTTTATAATATTGTAACATTTTTATAAAACAATTTGAACACAAACTTTAAAAAAAAGTTAAAATATATTTATTTAAAAACACTTTCTTTTAAAAAGAAGTCGAAAATTATTTTAATTAATGTATATTTTTAAAAAAACAGTTTAATAATTTTTTATTTAAAAATAAAAAAATATATTTTTTCAAATAATGTAATATTTTTAAAAAACAATTTTAACACGTTCATTTTTTAAAAAAATTAAAAATTTTTTTTATAAAAAACACTGTCAATTTAAAAAAACATGTATATTTTTTTTTCCACAACTGCCGAAAATAATTTTAATCGATGTAATTTTTTTAAAAAGCGTTAAAATATTTTTTTTAAAAACAGACAATTGAAAATTGTTTTAATTAAGAAAATTTTTAAAAAATAATTAGAACTTTTATTTAAAAAGAGCTGCTTTTCTGAATTAAGCCTATGTAATAATATGATATTTTGACATAACACTTGGGATAAGAAGATCATTTTAGTCAACCGGAATTAAATCAAAATTCAAATTACTGATGTCTTTTAAAGTAGAATAATGTCCATGACATGAGTTTGTGTTTAATGCTGGTGAAACGGTATAACAGTTGGATGGTTCTTCCTAATGTTACAGCTATGCATCCATGAAAGATACATTTCACGGTCAAGTCCTGAAATGAATACCTGGGACGGGCCAACAATTCCAACAAGCTATGCGTGCGCACATTATATATATTCACTTTAGCTGTGTTTGTGCACCTTTGACCTCCCATACTTTAATATCCTAAAGTCATTTCATATTACTATTTAATCTTTAGAAATCTCTAGAGATCTGTGACAGATTTCACAGCTCCAATATACATTAGCAAAAATAGGGTAACGTGGCATTCATTGAGCATTCTAAGGAAAGAAAAATGGAGATGACAAAGCAATAATAGCATGACTACTCACACCCGCTTCCACATTTATAGCATGACTTGTTATTGGTTGGCACGGACCCTCGTAATCAATTAATAACAAGTCGACACGTGAATTTATCATCCAAAATTTTATAAAAAATTCGGATTCTAGAAGTGCTCATTATAAATAGTTAGAATTTTATTACAGTTATATGCGCATGAAAGATACATATCTTTGTGAAGCATTGAAATTAATATCGTGGATGTAGACGGACAGGTCAACATGCCATGCGTGCACACATTTTATATATTCAGTTCAGCTGTGTTTACTTGTTAATCGCTAAAAATCTCTAGAGACCTGTAGGGGTATCTTTACATATGAAATATAAAACTGTTTCGGTTGAATCGAAAATTTTATTTTTTTCGGAAAACGAGACAGATTTCACATCTCCAATCTACAGCGGCAAAAAGGGGGTAACGTGGCATTTATTGAGCATTCAAGGGAAAGCAACAGGAATGACAAAGCAATAGTAGCATGACACCTCACAAGCTCTTCCATATTTATGGGACTAAAAAGTAACGAATAATTGAACTTTGTTGGCCTAATGTGGAACAGATAGGCATAGTTAAAGTAAAGCCACCACGCTGTTGTCACATGGTCGTCACGTTTGGCATCAATTATCAATAGGGTATGTGTGTACTTGCCTATATAGATAGCAAGGTAGGTAGTGAGATGGATATAACCCATCACGATTGAAAATACATTGGTAAGAAATATAAACCATGGCAACAAAACCCAATTGGCGCTACCAGGTTAGATCCATTAGTTTGCCTATCAGATCACATCCCACAGCTCTTAGAGTCGAAGAGGAGCTAATCAAGCTCAAAACATGGGAGGCATCCGCTGGTACGCCAACAGCCGAGTCAATTTGCAACCGCCTAGCTGGGTTGGAAGAGTTGTACAAATGCACAGATGAGCTTCTCAATTTGCCCGTGGCCCAACAAGTCATCGGTCACAGTCGATATGAGAAATGGGTTGATGAGTTGTTAGATGAATCCGTGAGATTTTTGGATATATGTGGCAATACAAGAGATGTCATGTTTCAAATGAGAGAACATCTTGGAGATCTTCTGTCTTGTTTCAGAAGAAAAAAGGTAGATTTAAGTATCACCAAATTCACTTCCTTCCGAAAGAAAATGAAGAACGATGCTAAAAAGTTTATTTCAATTTTGAAGAATCTTGATAATGAAACTGGGGTTGCACAAATGTCAAATCTTGATCACCATATATCCGCCCTGATTAGAGTATTAAGGGAAGTAAGTGCAATTACCATTTATGTCTTTGAATACCTTTTGGTGTTCGTCTCTGTGCCGGTGTTGAAGCCAAATCCAACTAAATGGTCACTAGTTTCTAAATTGATGCATAAGGGGACACTAACAACGTGTGACGGTCAACTCAACAATGCGAATGAATTGGAAATAGTAGACGCTGCCCTATACAACATGTTCAAATGTGAAACAATTGAATTGGAGAAAATGCAAATTGCTCAAAACAGAGTTGAGGCACTGGAGGCTCGGGTAGAAGAGATAGAGGATGGTTTGGAGCGACTTTTTAGGCTCTTGATTAAAGCAAGGGCCTCTCTCTTAAACATTGTTCCTAACTAATGCCATGCCAACACATCCCTCCATAGGAATATAATTTTAGTGAATATTCATATGGATTTTTTTTCAATTCTGCTACAATGTAAATGTACCAAAATTTGCTATTATACAAAATATATATATACTACAGATTTCATTTTTATATTTTCTATGCTTCTATATTTCTTTCCCCTTTTACCTCTTTATAGACTGATTCATGTTTGTTTAGGCATTACATTTAGCATTGTATAATATTAACTCACACAAAGTTAAGTCCAAACATCAAGATAAAGAAGAGAGTGTGATGGGTATCATATAAATGGAATCTCTTAATACTATAAAATGCAAAACAAGGCATTTATTATGATTTGTAATTAGCCTATCCACGTGGCACATCACTTCACTATAATTTTAATGTCTCTTTATAGAGAATTGACACGTGGCAACGCCATTAATTGCACATCTTAGTCTTTGCATAGATATTAGAGACATGGCAATAATTAATTTTTCCTCATTTATAATATCTTCTCTTAAAATCCTCAAATCTCTTCATTTCCCAATCCTTACAATGGCCATTATTAAATACATCTCTTCATTTCCCAATCCTTCCAATGGCCATTATTAAATACATACATGATGTTCTCATTCTCCTCTCTCTCCATATATATCTTAATCAACGTGTATCTCCCCATATATATCTTAACCAACGTGTAAAAGATGGTTCTCTCTAATGTAAGTTTATTTCTTCTTTCTCCCTAATAATTTTTTTGTCTCTTATTCTCCTATTATCTCTCTTTCACCGAATTATTTTTTCTCTCTTATCCTCTTATTATCTCTGTACCAAGTTCACTCTTATCTCTTTAACAACTAAGATCTCCAAGAAATAGTATGGAGATAATCCTCAAAGTCAGGAAGATTATATGCACCCAATAATTTATCCCCCTCTCTTTATATATATATATATATATATATATATATATATATATATATATATATATATATATATATATTGACATTTCGATCGTTAGATATTCTAACTTAGATTCAATGATTTAAAAATAGGGGTTAAAATGATTTTAAGATTAAAGTCCAACCTTATAGTTTTAACTCTTTTTTTCTATTAAAAATCATTTTTTATAAAGTAAATTTCTAAAAAGTGGAGTTTTTAATTTCGTGTCTTTACATATATTGTGTTTTAAGAGAATGTCCTTAAAATTTAAATACTATATTCTTTAAGGAAAAATTATTTTTATAAAGTAATGTTAACATGAAAATTTTAGAGACTGTTTTACAAAAGTATCCATTTTTTTTATAAAAAACATTTTTTTTTAGTTATACATAAAAAAAACTTTTTATTATATAAATATTAGAATTTATTCATTGAAGAAAAAATGTTTCATATAATATAAACTTTTTTTATACATATGAAAGCATTTTATGTGAAATATCTTTTTCTTTAATTAGTAAATACTAATATTTATATAACAAATAGTTTTTTTATATAACTAAAAAATGTTTTTTAAATAAAAAATGTAAATTTTACTAATACAGTTTATAAATTCTGAACAATAACATTAGATTATAAAAAAAAATTAAATTTATATTTATATTTATATTTATAAAACAGTCTTTTAAAGCACAATTTGTATGAAGAAATGAAGTTAAAAATTATATTTTTAGAAAATTACTTTATAAAAATACAATTTTTATAATAAAATATTTATACTTATCTTTATAAAATCAAGTTTTGCAAAAAAAATTATAAAAAAGTTTTAACACCGTAGTGTTATTAAAAAAAATGATAATATATTTATATTTTTGTAAAAATAGTATTGTTTAAAAAAATAATTTTTACTTATAAAACAGTTTTTTAATATATATATATATATAGTGTGTGTGTGTGTGTGTGTGTGTATGTTCTATTCTTTTTGTTTTTTTAATTTTACTTACTTCATCATTAAATGTTTCCTTTTCTGCATTTCAATTTTACATGCAAGTATTTAGTTGGCATCATATATTCTATAAATTAAATACATATATTCGTTATCCTTTTATAATTTTTCTGCATTAACGAGATATATCATAAAAATATAAAATAGGTCTTTTTAACGTTGTAGATTTTTTCTATGTTTTTGTAAGTATATCCGCATTGTATTTTTTAACAATAAATGCAAAGCACCCGCGCATCGCGCGGGATTAAAAACTAGTTTAGATAATTATTAAGCTTAGCTGGTTTTTTCTCCAACGAGTTCAATATAGTAAAATTCTTATCGCGTGTATCCTAATCTAGTAAGTGAAATTTATTTAAGATCAGTATAAGTGAAATTTATTTAGTTTCTTTCTCTTATCAAAATTCTTACCATTTCTTGATTATCACAAATTTATCAGTCACGTATCTGCGACCATCTTTCTAAAGCCTGAAGATCATACGGAATACTTAATGTTTAAGGGATTTTAATATTGGATAAGACTTTTGCAATCCGTTTGGAGGTGGAGATAATAATATTATTATATTTTTCTGTTTTATTTAAACTTGCAGTATCCATCTATTTAGCAATGGGTAATGAGTTTTTAGCCCTTTTGTTCAATCCAATGAACCTAATGAGGGTGCTCTAACTAAAGTATACTTACATCCTCTAGTAATTTGGCTCCAAGAAGTCTTAAGTTGATTAAAAAATTGAAAAACAAGGAAGAAGAGGATCCACACACATCACTGTGTCATTCACATTGTGTCCGGAAACTATGTTCCAAATAGTCTAAATCAAATTAAAAAATATTTGAAAGACAGCAAGGATCTTTCTTATTCATAAAACCGAAAAATTGAATAATAATGTTCACCCGTCTCTGAATGATATGTTGGAACACAATTGTCTAACAGCTGTTAGTGCAAACTTTGAAAATGCCTTTTGCATTGTCCCACATCGGTGGGTTCTATAAAATGAGTTGAGTATATCTAAAATTTATTTGGAACAAATGGGCAAGTCTTTTGGGCATTAGATATTTTGTGTGTATGGGTGGGGGACTTATTGGGTCAAGTCACACGCGCGCACCGTCGCCGCCATCCGTCCGACCCTTGTCTGGGTCTTGGGCTTGGGCTCATTAAGAAATAATTTTTTGGACAAATAAACTGACGATTTTTTGGGCTTTAAAAATTATTTTTAACGGTTTTTTTTAATTCCGAAAGGAAAAAAAAACGTGTTTGATTCCGAGTTGATCTTTTCAACCCAGTTGCCCACTTATTTCCACAATTTTCTCTCCACGTTTTTTGTCCAACGTCTTTTTTGTTGCCCCATAAAAGAGGTATTCCACCTTCGATTTTACACAGACCCGTTCTACAACTTTTCCAAACACAAAACTGCTTCTAAATTTTTTTTCTACACTAGTGTGGTGACAATTATTGTGCAACACAAATAAATAAGAAAAAAGCATTCACCAAGTAAGAACAAGGAAAATAAAATGACAATCACACAACAAAGGATGTACGTGGTTCAGCAAAGATGTGCCTACGTCCACGGTGGTGCAGTCGATATTATTTCTATATACTCCGGAGAGTAATTACAGAGAATACAACTTGTCCTTTTGCCCCGGACCTAGGGTTTAATATATACATGTACATTTAGGTGAGTGGGGGTGATGGTTTCCCCACGTCTTCCATCCTTCCCATAACTTCCCTTCAAGGGAACGTGGGAAGAGACTGCATCAAAGTAAGAAGTGGGGGGCCTAGACTTTGGGCCGCTAGAATTGGGCTACTCGTCTAGGCCCATGGGATTAATTCTGGGTACTCACAATTGCCCCTAAGTTTGTTGGGCCATGTTCATGGGCTCAATAAATTTAAATGATTAGCCATAATGGTTCTTTTGCAATTCTTCGAAAACTGTGAAGCTGGTTTTGCCGGCACCCGCTTCGTATCTTGTGCACTATGATTAGCAGAACTTGAAGGTTTCTTGGATTAGGTACTTTTCTATCGTCGTTTCAATTTTTCCAGCACTTTCTCATTCCTTGTGAGTTCTAGCACTTCGTATCTCCTTCTCTCAACCTCTATTCTCGTTGCTTTCTCGCCGTTTGGGCTCGCGCTTCTTCATCGTTCGAATTGATCTTCTCTCTTGTAAGTTTCTTGTGCTTTTTCTCTGTGTTTTCTCTTTGAGTTTGTAGTTTTCTAGGGTTTTCCAATGGCGAAGATTGGGCATAGGTCGGTTTTCGAGTTTAGGGAGTTTTACAATATTCCTGAGTGGGTAGATATTGAGTGTTGTTCCTCCCCTCCTAGAAATATTAGGGAGATAGATGATGCCCACTGGATCCATGTTCTGTTGCTTTCCTAGGGGGGACTCACTTTTCCTCCCAATGACTTATTTTTGCATTTCTTTGGCTATTTTAATATTGTTCCTGCATAATGCTCGCCCAATGTGTGGAAAATAGTAAGTGGCGTACATAGGATAAATCAATTGCATGGAACTAGGTTAGGGCTCGCCAAAATTTATTTTTGCTACTCCTTTTCTCGGACTAGTTCTGGTGTCCTTTACCTCAAAGCCAGGAGCCCTGACATGGTATTGGTAGTAAATCTACCTGATTCCCATAAGGACTACTGGCAAGAGGGTTTCCTTGTTAGAAATTAGCAGTTTTCTCCCCAACTTGAAGGGTCGAGGTCTGAGAGGTTCTCTGTTCCCTTTTATGGGGAGGAATACATAGGTAGATATTGTACTGTTGTTTCGACTTTTGTTGATTTGTGATCTTTCTAACTCTTCTTTGCTTTTTCTTTCACAACGAGGTTGAAGAACTTGGAACCTGCACTCAGCGAGGTCCGTCTTTCAGAATTGATAAAGGCTTGGAACATCAGAGAGCCTTTAGGTGACGGCGAGCATCCCAGGTTTGCTGCCTTCTTGCTTGAGTACAAGAACGTTGGCTCCAGCTTCATAGCAAGGCCTGTGGATAGTATCCCAGAGTTTAGTTCACCTGAAGAGACTGCTGAAAGTCCTATCCAATTGGATGAGGAAGAGGGCAGCTCTGAGAGTGACATTGTAGGAACTATAAGTGATTTACGGGGAGGGAGCTCTAGCAGTAGCAGCTCCTCTGATCGTAGGGAGGTTTCTGAAGCTCGAGGGTCGTCGAGCACTTCCAGCAGTTCGAGTGAAGGAATGGTTCCACCCCGGAAGAACTTGATCCGGGATGATGACGATGAAGACCATATGCTCCTTGCTCAGAGGTCGAAGAAATAAAAATCTACCTCGGGGGCTGTGGCTACTGGTTCCCGGTCTTCTGCTCAGGAGCAGGAGAGGAAGAGGAAGGAAGAGGAGCAGGTGAGAGAGAGAGAGAGGAAAAGGGAAGAAGAGAGGAAGAAAATGGAGGAGAAACGGAAGGTAGAGGAAAGGAGGAGGAAAGAGAGCGAAGCGAGGACGAAGGTCGGGCAGGCCTTAGTCCCGGTGTCTACTCTGCCCGAGGGGGCCTCCGTGGAAATTTCTCCCCAGTTGGCCCCAGCTCTGCTCGAGAGAGCTGTCCTCCCGGTTGATCGCCACAGGGTAGTAGGGTCAGAGCACTTGGACATTCAAGATAGTCAGAGGCTTGATCTGGTAAGGTTTTTCCCTTTTTCTCTTATGTTTTTCTGACTTCCCTCATTTTCCACTTCTAATGCCTTCTCTTTGCTGCAGTTTATTATTGACTTCGCCATGCTGTATCGTTCATGCGATGAGCTGGTGAAGAAGAATAGTGAGCTGGAGCAAGAGAATTCTGCCCTGAAGCTGAAGGGTAAAGAGCTCGATGCAAAACCTCAAAGCCGTTGAAGCTGCTCGGATTTCATCCGACTTGGCTCTTGCCACTGCCAACAAGGAGAAGGATGCTGCAGTCCAAGATCTGAAGGAGCTGAGGCAGGCGTATGACTTTATTTGCTCGAGTAAACTTACAGTCGTTGAGGAGAACAGGGTGCTCTTTGAAGAGCTGAAGAAGAAGGAGTCCGAGGCTGTTACCGCCAAGGAAGACTCTTACAATTCTGGCTGCGCTGCAGCATATGAGGATGCTGAAGTTTAGATAGGCTATATTAGCCGTCTGAACTTCAAGAAAGGATGGAACAAGGCTCTCACTGCTGCTGGAGTGGATGTTGCATCTCCTCTTTTTGAAGAGCACGACCCAGGGCCGAGGCCAGTCGTAGATGAGGACCTTGCCCCAGCCGTTGAAGGCTCTGATCCTGTTCCTCAGGCATCCCCTGCTGACGTTTCTCCTATTGAGGTGATAAAGACCACCCCTGCCGAGGGCAGTGATCCTGTTAATGCTAATAAGGGGACAGGGCCATCAACCTCGGGGTCACCTGAGGTTGCTAATTAGTTATCTGATAGGATTGCTTTGTATTTTTATTTTTCCAATCTGTAAACTTTCTTTTTTCAGTTCGATATAATTTCAATTTTCATTAATGATAAAGGCTTCATTTCTACTTGTATTGATTTGTCCCTTACTCTCCTTTTTCTTTCTCTCGCTTGTAGTTAGTTGATGGGGATGATTACATTCCTGCTACTTCCCAGTTGGGTAGGACCCTTGGTCCCAATCCGAGTCCCGAAGTTCGCCAGGCCTTCGTTAAGCTTTGAAAGTCCCTTAGGTCTAGAAATCAGAAGTATAAGGAGCAATCTGAGCTCGTGGCCAAGCTGAAGGACAGGCTCCAGGAGATAGAGGACATTGGTGCTTCAGTGTAAGAGGAGGTCAATGTGCTGAGGACAAAACTATTAGAGGCCTCCGAGATCAACCAAGTAGGGGAGGCTCTTCAGTAGGAGAATGAAGACCTGAGGAGAGAAGTCTTATGACTCAGGGAGCATGCACCGAGCACTGTTCGAGAAGTATTGCAAGGATCCTCATCATCGCGAACTAAAGCTAGTCATAATGTTACTCCTCCTATGTCGCGAAGTCCTACTCGCCCTCCCCTTTCGAGAGCTGGTAGGAGCACCAGGAGTAGAAACAGGGAAGCAGAAGAACTTCGCGATAGGGAAATGGAAGAACTCCGCGGTGATGTTCAACGAGCATATGTAATCGCTGCTGGGCTTCAAAGGGACGTTACTCGGTTGTGACACTTGTTCAATAAAGGCCCTCGGCAAGCGTGGGCTGACGGTTATGATCAAGGCTGGTCGGATGCTCCAACAAGGCTGTCTGAGTTTGAGGAGCTTTCTTTTATCAGGGGGTGGCTAAGTGCCTTGAAGGAGCTGCAAGTCCCGAGGAACTCGGTGCTATGGTATCGTGATGAGATGTCTTCCTCCACCCTGATGCCTAACCCATTCTGGAGGGATGATCGATGGATCCCCATTGATGCTATTCCTCGGCAATTACTGGAGTCGGATGCGAATGAGGTTATGAAGGAGTTAGCTCCTGCTCCTGATGATGAACGAAGATCTCGAGTGGCTGATTATCTTGCTCGGAGGCTTCCACCCCATTGAGATTTTGCCAGTTGTTATTTTTTTTTATATTTTTGATAATGTAAATGCTTTGGGCGAGCTCGCCGACTAAACATGTATTACCATTGTTGTAAGTATGATGGATTAACGAAAAGTTTGTGTTTTGGGAAATTTTGTCGTCTAAACGTGTGCATCCTACTTTTCATATTCTTGCTGCTCTATAATTTTTTTTGTTTTGTCATGCAAGTGTCCCCCCAGTACAGTATAATACCAAGATACCATTGTGCTCCACTTTACCTTTTAGGTTGTGTCGTCACACTCCCTTAGGCCTAAGTGGGGCAATTAGCGAGGACACACCTGGTGTTGCACGTCTTCATCCGATCAGGATTTTACTCAATCGAAGTAAGTTTGACGACCAGTATAGAATTTGGTCGTATTGCCTAAGGATCCCCTGTAGGGCTTCATATATTGCAAGGGGCAATGCTAAGAGGTCTCTCGTGTTTTATGACGATGACCTGATGAGGGGTATTTCCCTGCTATAGTGATCAATGTGCCTGTTATTTGGAAAAGATGTGCGATAAATGCAGCTGTTACCAATCAGAGTATAACCAATTAAGTAGCTTTCATTAGTAATAAGGGAAATGAACTTCTATTTTCATAACAAAAGAATACAAGAAAAAGATCTAAAAATAGAATTTCTTGAGATTAGCTGCGTTCCATTCTCGTGGTATTTCTCTTCCCTCCATCGTTTCCAAGTGATAGGCACCTTGCAGATCGTCTTTAGTTATCTTAAAGGGTCCTTTGCAGTTTAGGCCTAGCTTGCCGTCTGACGACTTCACTATGTTACCCAAGACTTTCCTTAGAACATAGTCCCCAACTTGGAATGTTCTCGGGTTAACCCTTTTGTTGTAGTGCTTCGCGAGCTGTTGCCGATAGCTCGCTAGCTTCACTAGGGCAAGTTCTCTGCGCTCGTCGGCTAGGTCGAGTTCGGCGAGCAATGACTCATCATTCTGGCCTTGGTCAACAAGGTTGGATCTCATTGTTGGCAAACCCGCTTCTAGTGGGATGACTGCTTCCATGCCATATGTCAGCGAAAATGGGGTTTCTCCTATTGCTTGCCGGGGAGTGGTTCGGTACGCCCATAGGATATGGGGTAGCTCTGTTACCCATGCGCTTTTGGCTCGCTCTAATCGCTTCTTCAATCCATTGATCACAGTTTTATTGGAAGCTTCATCTTGGCCATTTCTTTGAGGATAGGCCACCGAACTGAAGTGGTGTCTGATCCCATGTTCATTACAGAAGTCTTGAAAAGGGCCACTTTTGAACTGTGTTCCATTGTCGGTGATGATGGTTCTGGGAATTCCAAATCGAGTGATTATATTCCTTCATATGAACCTTATCATATCAGCATCTCGAATGTTCGCCAAGGGTTCTGCCTCGATCCATTTAGTGAAGTAGTCAGTCGCAACCAACAGATATTTGCAATTGCCGACAGCGGTAGGCAGTGGTCCCACGATGTCCATTCTCCATTGGGCGAAGGGTCATAGGCTGGACAGGGACTTTAGGTCGCTGGTGGGTTGGTGGGCCATAGGAGCGTGGAGTTAGCATTGTAGGCATTTGTGGACATATACTGCGGAGTCATTTTGCATATATGGCCACCAATAGCCTTCCTTCATTACTCGAAAGGCTAGAGACCTTCCTCCGACATGACTTCCACAGATTCCTTCGTGAAGCTCGTGTAGCACTTTCTAGACATCACCTGGGTGGACGCATCTAAGGTAGGGACCGGAGAAGGATTTCTTATACAAGTCGCCTCCTGTGGATAAGTGAAAGCGAACAGCTTTGACTCTTATCTGATGTGCAGTTTTCTTATCATCTGGGAGCGTGCCATCCTTTAAATAGTCCCTTAAGGGGTCCATCCAGCTGGGGGCTGACCCCACCTGGAGTATCTATTCCACGTTTGGTAGCTTGATGTTGTGGTTAATGCTCGGACAAATGAGGAAATAGATGGGGATGATCCTTTTTAGGTCAGAGTCAACTGCCGAACTCAAGGCTGCTAAGGCATCAGCATGTCTGTTTTGCCCCCTGGGAAACTGCTGGATGTTGATCTCTTCAAAGCTTGTCATTAATTTTTTCATTTAGGCGAGGTAGGCTGCCATTCTTTCATCCTTCGCATTGTAATCTCCATTTATCTGATTGGAGAGTAGTTGAGAATCGCCGAACACCTGTAAATGTTTTACTCCTAGAGTTTGCGCCTTTTAGAGACCGGCTATTAGGGCTTCGTACTCTGCTTCGTTGTTAGAGGCTGTAAATCCAAGCCTGATTCCTTACTCAAGGATTGTGTTTTCTGGAGTGATGAGAACAACGCCTACCCCTGCCCCCTTTGAGTTGGAGGTTCCATCAACGAAGAGTTTCCAGGTTTCCTCTGTTTCCTGGTTCTTCTCTTGCCTTGTTGGTTGAGGTTGGTCGGAGAGTTCTTCGCCTGTGAATTCGGTTATGAAATCAGTAAGGATCTGACCATTGATAGCTGTCCTTGGTTGAAATTGGATGTTAAATCGGCCGAGCTCGACTGACCACTTAGACAATCTGCCCGACAAATTCGCTTTCCTTAGGACTGCCTTAAGGGGATGCGATGTAAGGATGATGATAGTATGAGCTTCGAAATAATGCTTCAGCTTCCTCGAGGCTATTACTAGTGCAAAGGCGAGCTTCTCCAATGGCATGTACCTTTGCTCAGCGTCTAATAAGGTCTTTCTTGCGTAATAAACGGGGTGTTGGATTCCTGTAACCTCGCATATTAGCGCAGAGCTAACAGTGTGATTGGATACAGAGAGGTACAGGTACAAAGAATCCGTTTACTGTGGTATGACAATTAGCGGTGGAGTGCTTAAGTAGGACTTGAGCTCGTCCAATACTCGCGAGCAATCTGGGCTCCACTCTATCGTTTTACTCCCCTTTAGAAGCTGGAAAAAAAAGGCTTGCACTTCTCGGAGGATTTGGATATGAAGCGATTTATGGGCAGCGAGCATTCCAGTGAGCTTCTGCACGTCCCGGATTGTGCAAGGAGGTTGCACCCTGTGGATTGCATCGATCTGATCTGGATTAGCTTCTATGCCTCTGTTACTGACCAAGTATCCAAGAAATTTTCCTGACTGGACACCGAAGGAACATTTGCTCGCATGAAGTTTCATCCGGTACTTCCTGAGGATTTTGAAGGTATTTGACAGGTCCGAGAGGTGATTTTCTTTCATCCTTCTTTTAACGAGCATGTCATCGATGTAGACCTCCATGGTGTCTCCCATTTGATCTTTGAACATTTTAGTGACCAGCCGCTGATAGGTTGCCCCCGCATTCTTGATCCCAAAGGGCATGACCTTGTAGCAATATAACCCAGCTGTTGTGATGAACGCCATTTTGTCTTTGTCTGGGGCATACAAGGGGATCTGGTGGTACCCTGAGTACGCGTCAAGGAAACTCATTTGCTCGTGAGCTGCAGTGGCGTCTACTAATTGGTCTATTTTTAGGAGGGGGAAACTATCCTTAGGGCATGCTCTGTTGAGGTCAGTGAAGTCGATGCAAACTCTCCACTTCCCATTATTCTTCGGAACTACTACTGGGTTGGACAACCACTTGGGGAATTGTACTTCCCGCGTGGATCCTGCATCCAACAGTTTTTCTACTTACTTTTCGACCGCTTTAGCCTTCTCGGGCGCAGTTCGTCGTGCCTTTTGGGTGATTGGCTTGAATGTGGGGTCAACGTGCAGTTGATGACAGACCACACGAGGGTCGATTCCAGGCAATTCGTATGGTTCCCATGCGAAAACATCTACATTGCGCCTCAGCAAGGTTGTCAACTCCTTCCGTTCTTGGTCGGTGAGAGATGCTCCAATCAAGAAGACTCTATTACTGTTTCCATCTTCAGCTGTAATTTCTACCAGGTCCTCGACGACACGCTCGGAGGGGGGGAGACTGGTCTCCTCTACTCCGGGTTTTTCTTACTTTAATTTCTATTTGGAAAGTATCACACCTTCTTCAACTTTCTCGCTGGGTTGTCCGGCCTTCTTCTCTGGCTTTGGTCGGATGGCTGCTATGAAGCACCTTCTCGCCATCGCTTGGTCGCCGTGGATCTCCATTACTCCTAGCTCGGTTACATACTTGAGCTTCTGATGGTAGGTCGAGGGGACTGCCTTCATCGCATGAAGACATCCCCTGCCGAGGATGGCCTGGTATGGCGAATCGATGTCGACTACTAAAAACTCGATCATCTTGGAAATGTTTCCAGCGTGCACCGGTAATACAACCTTGCCCAGGGGCATAGTTATTTTCCCAGCGAAGCCAACTAAAGGAACAGTAGCTTCCTTTAGGTCGGCGACACTTAACTTTAATTTCCTGAATAGGTTGAGGTACATTACTTCGGATGAGCTTCCTTGATCGACGAGCAGCTTGTCGACGTCAAAGTTGTCTATCCTGAGTGTAATGACCAGGGCATCATGATGTGGGGTCCTTACTCCCACCAGATCTTCATCCGTGAAAACAATATGCTTGTTATAGTTGACGTCCTCTGCTCGTCGACGCTTTCTTGACTGTGATTTTGCTGGGTCGATTTGAAAAGCCTGCATTATCGCTGTAAGTTTTTTCATTTCCATTCGAGCTGAGTTTCCTTGTATCTGCTTGACATCAGATGCTCTGTGGATTACTGCGAATTCATGTCCGGTATCATCTTCCAGCACGTTGTCAGGTCTCGCCTCTCTGTTGGCAGCCACTCTTTCTGCCCTCTTTTCCACAAACTCGTTCAAATGCCCAAACTGGGCCAACTCCCCGAGGTGAGACTTTAGAGCTTTGCAGTGCTCGGTCTTATGTCCTCCCTCTTTGTGGAAAGCGCATCTTAACGCATTGTTCCTCTTCGAGGGATCTCCTCCATTTTCCTGGTCCACTTGATGAATGGCTCGTCTTTGATCTTCGCGAGAATTTTATAAATTGGTTTTTTAAAGATGGTGTTGACCGCCTGGAATGCTTTCGACGCGTCGTGGTTCCCTCCGTTCTTGGAGCCATTTTTACCCCCGTTCTTTCCTCCTTTTTTCTGGTTCTCGATTTTGTCACTTCCCTTAGTAGTGAGTTTAGCTCGATCGTTTTCCCCTGTACTGGGGCGGGTGACGTCTTCCACCTTGGCATACTTCTCAATGCGAGCTATTAGGTCGTCGATGGTTATGGCTTCCTTCTTCGTTAGAGACTGGCAGAGAAGGGAAGAACTGGGTAGGCCAATTTTGAAGGAGGCCACCGCCACTTGCTCCGAGCAGTCCTCGACCTCATTGAACAACTATCAGTACCTTTTTGAGTAGTCTCGGAGGGTCTCCTGAGGCATCTTCTTCATTGTCAACAAGGCGTCCATCCTTTTAGGATGGGAGCTACTAGTAATGAAGCGGGCCGTAAAGAGTTCGACCAGGGATTTGAAACTTCGGATGGATCGGTGGGGGAGTCTTTCGAACCATTTCTGTGCCATATCATGCAAGCTTGAGGGGAAAATACGGAACATCAGTGCATCCCGATGATTCCAGAGGGCCATGTCCTGTCGGTATTGCCTGACGTGATCGATGGGATCAGTCTTACCGTCATAAATCTTGAACCTTAGAATAGAAAATTTCTTGGGGGCTTCTTCCTCTTCGATTTCCCTCGTGAAGGGTGACTTGATCTGGGTTTTGAGAGCTCGCCTTACGAGTTCTCTGGTTAATCTGGCACCGTGGTGGGCAGGTTGTTGGTCCATTTCCCTGCGGACCAGATCTCGTATGTTCTTGTTGCTGCGAGCAGGCCTCTGAGCTGTTCGCAGAGGTCGCCGTCTTATTCGTCTCCCTCGACCTTTCGAAATCCTCGCCTTGGGCTCCTTCCTCGGCTGCGAGATTTGCTCACCTGAGGGTTAGGAGTGCGGTATGGATGTCTCCTGTTATCAGGATGAAGCTCCCTCTCTAGTCTTTCCAGTTTCCTTTTCAAGCGAGAATTTTCAGCTTCGTATCTACGAGAAGACTCCCTCTGCTCGTGGAGCCTTGCCTCGTATGCATCAATCAATCTGGATATTTGTGTGGACCTTACTGGTCCCTGGCTTTCTTCTGAGGCTGGCCTTTCCAAGCGAGCCCTCTGATCTGAACGTCGAACTTCAGACCTAATCCTGCGAGGAGCAGGTGATTCTTGAATATCCCCTTCCTGAGGGGCATTGCTGCTGTGACCAGACATCTTAAACTCCTTTCTTGGCGTGGTCCCTTCTTAGGGAAAGATGAACGCTTCCCATAGACGGCGCCAATTGTGGTGACAATTATTGTGCAACACAAATGAATATTCACCAAGTAAAAATAAGGAAAATAAAATAACAATCACACAACAAAGGATGTACGTGGTTCAACAAAGATGTGCCTACGTCCACGGTGGTGCAGTTGATATTATTTCTATATACTCCGGAGAGTAATTACAGAGAATACAACTTGTCCTTTTGCCCCGGACCTAGGGTTTAATATATACATGTACATTTAGGTGAGTGGGGGTGATGGTTTCCCCACGTCTTCCATCCTTCCCATAACTTCCCTTCAAGGGAACGTGGGAAGAGACTGCATCAAAGTAAGAAGTGGGGGGCCTAGACTTTGGGCCGCTAGAATTGGGCTACTCGTCTAGGCCCATGGTATTAATTCTGGGTACCCACAACTAGAATAATAAATACACCCCAGATTTATTATTAGACTCGAGCAATTATTACAAATGGATGTACATGGACCGGATTGATTCTTATACTTTATCAATCAATATTTTAATTATTGGAGGCTGTTTTATCCTGGGGGTGACGAGGCAATTGTGACTGTCAGCACACATTGGGAAGAGTCGCGAAACACCTTAAAGAGAGCGATATTGTCCGCGACTCAGCCGTGTTCTATAATGTACCTGCTTTCGGGATTTCTTATACTTTCTGTCTCAGATTTATTTTCTCTAAAGTTGGGTAATTTCATTCCTTAATTCTGCATTTATTTTCATACTGCTACAACATGAGATCATAGTGAGAATAGATCTAACAATAATATGATCTCGACGTTTGATGTTTTACTTTTCGAGCCTCGCTAAGGCTTGTAATTTTGGTTAATTTCTTTGGGAGATGGTTTGGGTCATTTTTCTATTAATAGCCCCATTCAATCTTTTTCTTTAGTTTCCTTGTTACTTAACTTGTTCTGTATGTTTTTCTTTTTCTGAGCTTTAATCAAAAAAACAAAATAGAGGTGGTAAGGAATTGCTAAAGCATACTCTTTCTCATCTATGAATATGGTGGTAAATTACTATTCCATTCTAGTTTTTTTTCACAAAAAGAAGGACAACTTGCAGAGCCAACGACCTCTGATAAGGAAATAAAGAGGATAAACTTGAAGAACAACACAGATTACCTTCTATAGTTATGATCCTCATAATCATAGTAAAGTAAATAATCAAAAGGTCAATGCAGCAGAGGGATTCATAGATTTAAATGCATCACTAATTAGGTGTATCTCTTAGTTTCTAATACTATACACATGTTATTAACAAGTCATCCTTATATTGTGAGACTGCAAGAGATTTTATTTCACAGATTGAGGAACATGTTAGAGATCTTCATTCAATGAAGTAAGTGACATTAAACCACTCAAAGCAGCTTAGCCAAATATTTTAGAAATACGAACTGGAGGATACTGAAGCTTTATCACAAATTTAAAGCAATTGCCTAAAAAAATTTTGGTCTCACCACTCTATGATTTAGAAGTGCACCAAATTACAGGTTTGAAACAAGTGAAAAACATATAATAAGCTGTACTTCTTCGAAATATAATTATGTATTACAGTGGTTAATTTGTTAGAGAATTAAGGTAAAGGTAATGTTCTTTCCTGTTTTTTAATTTTTAGGACAATGTTTTTCAAATTTATAAATCTAGTCACTATGATACAATAACATTTATTTGTGTGGTCCTTTTAGAGTTAGGAATTCATTTTTTTGGTCCGCGCCAGCGGCACCATTTTTCACTATTTTCATGGTACTTTTAGTACAGGGACTAAATTTATTAAATTATATGGAGTGTCCCATTTTTATACACTTTGAAAATTATGAGTACCTTTTCCCAAAACCCCCTTAATTTATATTTGGAGCTTGCAAATAAAACCTCAAGGTAGACATGGGGACAACATGCGACTTTTGCACACATACTAACCAAGTCTTCATTAATTGTTTTTCATGATCATATCCATCTACATCTTGTACTCAATAATATCGATCTCTATCTCTCTATAGCTTGATCTCTACAAATCCATGTTTGTAAGATTATAAAATAATTTGCAAGGCTGGCCCCATCCAGCCATATTTCGGACCCACCATTTTTATCGTAATCATAACAGACTTTTGAGGATACGTTGAACCATTGAGAAGGTTAAGATGGCCGTGGCATCGGTGCATTAAATAGACACGGAGATGATGAATGAGCCTAACTAATTTACTTCACTACAAAACAATTGTTCAAATGGTGATAAACACCTGTATGGTTGTACCAAACACTACAACGAAGATATTCAAACAAAGGAGTGTTTATGACTTTGGTTGAGGAGATGATAAGGTGAATCATTCAAGACAAAGACACTACATTTCATCCTATTTAATTAAAAAGTTTGTGCTAAAGTAACCCCCAATTTCCTTATGGCACCATGAAATGCTTTAAAAGGACTGTCCACTTTGTTTAAAAAGTTGTGTTGGAATCTCCATGAGAAAAAAAACTAGGGTGCCTTTAACACGACGAAATTGAAAACAATAGTTATAATGCACACGCGACACATGTTTTTGTTGTTAATTTAAATATATGTTTGCTGTCTAAGATTGTGAGCGTAGATCAGTGGAAGTGCAAGAAACTCATTTTGGATGGGGGCACTCGAAGAAGTTGTGGATGTAGGGGTTCAGTGGTGGGAGTTCCGGAGCCGAATATTTTAGAGGTTATTTTTATATCATAGATATAGCATCAATGGTCCCAAATATATATGTTTTACTAGATTTTAGTCTAGCCCAATGCTCCGACACATTATAATCTTTGTTCTACAAAAGAGAGCACGTGAATTTTATGAAAAGGTTATTATATATAGGTCATATTAGACATTTCTTTACTCATTCTAATCCCACCATCTTTTCCACCTACATATAGGTCCTACTCCAAATTTTTTAGAATTTTTTCTAACAATTATACCATTTTAAAAGCAACCATTCGTAACTTTCTTGGGGAAGCTACATAAGTGATTGAATTTTTTTTTTTTAATTTTCAAATGATCAAAACTTTTGATTGACAAATCCGTTTTTCACAAAATTACTTTTTTTGAAATCTCCTTGTCAAGATCTATCGAACAAGACCCATGAAGCCTATAAAATTTTAAAGAAAAAAAATACACATACAATAAACTTTATTGTATGCACAAGAAAATGAAATAATCTTATATCAATGACATTTTCACATTTTTTGTGTTAATATTACACATAGAGTAAAATTTACTGGTTAAATAAATGGGTCATATATATATATATAAGAGAGAGAGAGAGATCCCCTCTTATAAGGACTCCTTATATTACAAACCCTGGTACATACTATTTTTTTCATATTGTAAAATAATGAATTTTTTGATGAAACTTCATGGATATAATCTCCACGGCGAGAAGATCTTCCCCAATTTTTTTCATCAAAAAATTCAATAAAAAAATCGTTGAGATAGGGTGATATGTAAAAAAATGGTATAAATATCCATTTACGACCGTTGAAATGTTGACGATCATCTAACCCACTTTTTGATTGAATTTTTTGATGAAACTTCATGGATATGATCTCGACAGTGAAGAGATCATATCCATGAAGTTTCATTAAAAAATTCAATCAATAAAGTGGTTGACGCCGACCCAACATTTCAACGATTGAAAATGAATTTTTATACCTTTTTTTTACATATCACCTCATCTCAACGGTTTTTTTATTGATTTTTTTTATGAAAAAAAAAATTGGATATGATCTTCTAACAGTGGACATCATATCCATGAGGTTTCATAAAAAAAAATCATTTTTTTACTATTTAAAAAAAATGGCATGTAACGGGATCTACACCGTAAGGTGTCCTTATAGGAGACTTTCTGTATATATATATATATATATATAGGAGAATGCTCACCTACATCATGGTTTATACATCATCCATGCATCACGCTTAATTACAGGCCCTAAAAAACTTTTTTTTTTCAAATTTAATATTTTTCCCTTGAAATTAACCTTCTAATTAACCCATATGCAAAAAATTAGGTCAAAATGCATTTTGTAGCTATTTTTAAAAAATTCACAAAAAACTCCTAAAAATACCTTATTTATAAGGGTCTGCGCCAGCAGTTTTTTGTGAATTTTTTAAAAATAGCTACAAAATGTATTTTAACCTAATTTTTTGTATATGGGTTGATTGGAAAGTTAGTCTCAAGGGGAAAATATAAAATTTGAGAAAAAAAGTTTTCTAGGGTCTAGAATTAGGTGTGATGTACGGTGTGATGTATAGTGCATAATGTAGGTGAGCCTTCCTCTCTCTCTCTCTCTATATATATATATATAGGGAAAGGATCAAGTGAGGTCCCAGTTTGAGAACCCTGAATGAGGACCATTTTTTTAAAATAGTAAAAAAAATATTTTTGGGCTGATTTTTTTTTATGATTTTTAAACATTTCAATAGGACCATAAAAAATAATCAGCTCAACATGAATTTTTTTGTTATTTTAAAAAAATCGGTCAAACTTTGTTAATTTTTAAGTTGATTTTAAGTTGTTAAAAACTCACAAAGTTTGACCGATTTTTTTAAAATAGTAAATTTTTTTATTTTGAACTGTTTTTTCTATATGGCCCTAAAGAAATGTTTAAAAACTATATAAAAAAAATTAGCTCAAAAATATGTTTTTTTACTATTTTATCAAAATTGGTCCGCGCCAGCGGTATGCAAATAGAGGTCCTCGTGAGATCCTCTCTCTCTCTCTCTCTATGTATATACATATATATATATATATATATATACATATATATACATATATATATATATATATACACACACACACACAGAGACAGTAAACTTTACTGTATGCACTAAAAATAAAATAGTTTTATATATATGATATTTTTACAAACAATGACATTTTTTATATGTGAAATAGTTTTATATCTATGATGTTTGTAATGACATTTTTTGTGTGTGAAATAGTTTTATATCTATGATGTTTTCACAAACAATGACATTTTTTGTGTTAATATTATACAAACAATAAAATTTACTAGTTAAATAAATGGGTCAAATAATCTATAAACTCATATATATATATATATATATATATATATATATATATATAGAGAGAGAGAGAGAGAGAGAGAGAGAGAGAGAGAGAGAGAGACCTATTGTTAGTTTAACACATTTAGTTGTTCAAACACCCATTTATCCAATATTTTCTTATTTTTTAAGGTTTGTGCCAACGGCAACCCATGCCAATTCTATCCACCACAAACTAAAAAAGACACATATTGTTAGTTTAACACATTTAGTTGTTCAAACACCCATTTATCCAATATTTTTTTATTTTTTAAGGTCTGCGCTAACGGCAATCCATGTCAATTCTATCCACCACAAACCAAAAAAAGAAATCTATAAAATCATATATATATATATATATATATATATATATATATATATATATATATATATATATATATATATATATGTGTGTGTGTGTGTGTGTGTGTGTATATATATGTATATATATATGTATGAGTTTATATATTTCATTTTTCGAATTATGATCGGTGGCGCGAACCTTTAAAAATAAGATAATATTAAAGAATCCAACAAACTATCCAATGTTGAGATCATATTCTACTCAGCAGAGAAATAAGAAATGCGTGGCTCAAGATGCATGGTACAAGATTTCGTGGCTCAAGAAGCCTGGTACAAGATTTGAAATTTTACACCTTTTCTTTTTCTCATTAACAACCCTCTCCGAACACACAGCACAGTCTATCTCAAAGACTTATATCGTTCAAACTTTTGGTTTCATTTTGTTGATGGTGTGGGTTTAAGGTTTATAATATGGGATTTCGATTGATGGTAGTTACTGTAATGGTAGATAATCGATTACTTTTATTATATTTTTATTCAAACCTTTGGTTTTATTTTAATTGATGGACTTGGTCGTTCACATGTACATTAAAGATGATCGAGAATGTGCTCATGTTAGTGTTTAGCTGGTAAGTGATTACTTTCCATAGGTACTTTGAAAAAACCTAATGACAAATCCATCTGCCCTCTCTAATGTTATATAACCCCAATATTTTTGGATTGCGTGTTGGTTTTGTGTGAGCATAAATATATCATGTATGCACAATGTTGTTTTATAACATTTGTATTTTCTTGCAGAAAAAGTGTGGGTGATAAATGATAGACAAAGATGCTTAAAAACCCAAAAAGAGATGGTGAACCAAGTCTTTCTTTATTTTATTATATATTTTGTTGAGATAAATTTTATTTTTTGTAACTCTTTGACCTTTTGAATTAGGTGGCGCAACACAACAAAGAGCCTCCATGAGATTATGAAAGATTATATTTGTTTACGTCTTACTCATTTTTTCTGCCATTCCATATGTGACGTTTGATTTTTTATTATGAATTTATGTCCTTATTTTTTCATATTAATTTAATCATCATCGATATATTTCGTTACCTATCATCACCAGTGAAAAGTATAGAGCCATAGAGTGCATGTTTAAATTGTTCAGATTTAAGATATGCACAGTCATCTTTTTTTTATGATACAGAGCTTTTGGTTTTCCTTTGATAGATTTTCCAATTTTGTTTATTCTTTCATTATCAGGACCACTGTTAGAGTTTTTGGTATTCTTTAGTTTTTTTAAAAGTTTTGAGTGTTTTTTAACCATTATCAGGCCCTGTTTTGGATATTTTAAAATCCTCAATTTTCTTAGATTTTCAAGATTTTAGTCCATTTGTTTGGGGATTTCTTCTGTCTCCTTTCGACGTTTAGGCAATAATCATTTTTAAGAAAAGTATTTGGTCATTAATTAATTTTGTAAGAGCATTTTATTCTTGGATTTAATTTTACCTTAAGCAGTCATTCTCCTCCCTGCCTCCCTCCCTCTCACTCTCTTTCTTTCTTTTTTACTTTTTTTATTTGATAGTTCTTGAGATTCAAATAAACATATAAAATCTTCTCCAAAAATAATAGGAGGTACGGGGAATAATTTTCACCACCTTTTTTTTTATGTTTCTCCCCCTACTTTTGGAGGTGCTAAATGTAATTTTCTTTTCATTAATACTATGTCTTAGTTGATGCTTCTAAAAGTTTTAAAATTCTTGAATATTATGTCTTATTTTTTTTACTTTCTGGAACTTGATCAAGTAAAATCGGCACAACACAAAATATTTTTTTTTATCAAAAAAGAACCCGATCAAAATAAACACGACATGAAATATAATTTTTTTTGCCAATTATGAACACTAACCAAGTAAAAGCAGCACAACACAAAATATTTTTTAAGAAATAAAAAACGATATGACAAAAAGAAAAATGACACGATATGATACGATACGAAATGAAATATTATTAATTTTTTTCCAATCACGATCACTACCTAGGTGAAAGAGACAAAATTAAAAAAAATGTTATTTCAAAACAAAAACGGACCCGAACTTAATAAAAATAACACGACACGACATGTAATATTTAATGTTTACCTACCACGAACGCTACCCAATTAAAAATGACACAACATGAAATAAATTTTTAACCGAAACGGAACCCGACAAAGTATCATGTGTGTTTCTTTTGTATTTTAAAGGTTTGCAGTTAAGATTTAGAAAAAAAATTATAATGTCAACGCCCCCACCTATTTCCAATGTTGACATTAAGTAAGTTATTTGGTCCATGTTTACGTCGGAGTAGAACTCATACCCTAAACTATTTGAGGGATGTGATGCACTTCATACCCTAAACTATTTGAGGTACTACTTTTTACTTTATTTACATTTTAAGGACTCACTTTACTATTTATTTTTTGACAAATCTCAGCATCTATGGGCTGGCACAGGACTGAAGGTCCACCTTTCGTTCCAAAGCACTAAGTCTAACTTTGATGGTTTCATTTTTTTTATCATTTAGTTCCTGCTTCTACGACACTTCGTTTGCCTTTCATTTGTATAGTCTAAACTCTAAATAAGTGTAAGAAATATGATTTATGAACCCAGGTAATTACATTTATCTATTTATTTTTGTCATCTATGAACTGGCACATGACTGAAGGTAGGGTGTGTATGAGATTTTTCGATTAATGAATAGCCTTAGTAGCCGGAAAAAGTGAGGAGTGTGTATGGTGGTAGTACTTCTGTTGGTATTTGCAGATATAATTTGTGCTTTACGATTTCTTTGGAGTATATCAAATATATTTGGGTATACACGATAGTTAGAATTATTTTTTGGTATGTGTATATATATACTTGCTCCGCGTGGGTTGTACCTTTTCTCCAGGAAATTCCAAATCTACAATGTCATAGTATTTAGTTTGAACTTAGCAACGTCAAACTTTATGTTGAATTTTTAACATCATTTTGTTTGCTCTAATTTTCGTGTTCAAGTAGAATAATTCTACATTGAGACAAATTTGACTCATTTTTTATGACGCTTGACGAGTCGCATTTGTATTGGTTCGTTTTTTAGCGCTGGCGGGACATACACCATAGGATTTTGGGCAAAATGGGATTGTTGAGAGGAAGAATAGAACGATCCAAGAGATGGCTAGATCTATGCTTCTAGGTCGTAAAGTCTCTAGGAGATTTTGGGCAGAGGCAGTGTCTACTGCATGCCATACGGTGAATAGGGTGTATCTGCGTCCACACGCACTTCACACTCCTTATGAGTTGTGGACTGTCAAGAAGCCCAACCTGGCATATTTCCGTGTTTTTGGGAGTAAATGCTACATCCTACGGGATAGAGAGCAATTAGGAAAGTTCGACTCCCGGAGCGACGAGGGAATATTTCTAGGATATTCATCGAATAGTAGAGCGTACCGGGTGTTTAACCTGAAGAGCTCTAAGATCATGGAATCAATAAACGTCACCGTGCAAGATGACGAACCTTCGACGGTTATTGATCCTAATCTTCAGTGTGAGGATGAGGAGTTCTGACAGTGATTTACCTGTTCCTCTCTCACACTATGTGGACCCTACTCCTATTTTAGGGGACACTCCTGCTTGGGTTCGCAAGAGTCATGATCCTTTAGCCATTGTTGGCGATCCCACTCTAGGGGTCAAGACTCGTGCTCAGCTAGAGAACATTGTTAGCCATCTTTGCTACACGTCCAAAGTCGAGCCCAAGAACCATAAAGAAGCTCTCAAGGATGAACACTGGATATCTGCTATGCAGGATGAGTTGCTTCAGTTTAAAAAGAATAATATCTGGGAATTAGTCCCCCGACCTAGTGAGACTAATGTGATAGGTACCCGGTGGATTTTCAAGAACAAAATGGATGAAAATGGTACCATAATCCGTAATAACGCTAGGTTGGTCGCTCAAGGCTACACACAGATAGAGGGTGTAGACTTTGGGGAGACATTTGCTCCTGTTGCGAGGCTTGAGTCCGTCCGTTTACTACTCGCCATCGCATGTCATCTGCACTTCAAGTTATATCAGATGGATGTCAAGAATGCCTTTCTGAATGGCATTCTACAGGAGGAGGTTTATGTGGAACAACCAAAAGGGTTTGAAGACCCTCAGCACCCTGAGCACGTCTACTATCTGAGAAAAGCCTTGTATGGTTTGAAGCAAGCACCCCGTGCTTGGTACGAGAGGCTTACTTCCTATCTCTTAGCTCGTGGCTTCAAGAGAGGGGGAGTAGATATGACGTTGTTCGTCAGGAGAGATGACGTTGCTATCTTGGTTGCCCAAGTCTATGTGGACGACATAGTCTTTGGATCCACATGCTCCCAGCATGCTCACCACTTTGAGGAGGAGATGAAAAGTGAGTTTGAGATGAGCATGGTAGGTGAGCTTACATTCTTCCTTGGTCTCCAGGTTCGTCAGCTAGAGGATGGGATGTTCATCTCCCAATCCAAGTATGCTAGAGACCTAGTGAAGAAATTTGGTTTAGACTCCGCTAAGTATGCTCGTACACCTATGAGTACCACTACCAAGCTTAGTAAGGACACTTCAGGCAAGGACGTAGAGCAAACCTTGTATCGGAGTATGATAGGCAGTCTTCTTTACTTGACTGCTAGTCGTCCCGACATTGCCTTTAGTGTTGGAGTCTGTGCGCGTTATCAGGCGTCTCCTAAAGAGTCACACTTACTCGCTCTAAAACGTATTATCAAATACGTGAGTGGGACTCTCTCATACGGTATTTGGTATTCCTTTGATACCGATGATCGTTTGTCCGCCTATTCGGATGCCGATTGGGCCGGGGACGTAGATGGATGTAAGAGCACCTCGGGTGGGTGTTTTTACTTTGGTTCTGCTCTTGTCTCTTGGCTGAGCAAGAAGCAAAACTCCATCTCTTTGTCCACTGCGGAGGCTGAGTACATCGCCGCCGGGAGTTGTTGCACGCAACTCATGTGGATGAAGCAAATGTTGGAGGATTATGGGATTTCACAGGACACCATGTTCATTTCCTGTGATAACACGAGCGCGATACACATATCCCGCAATCCTGTCCAACATTCGCGCACAAAGCACATCAGGTTACGCGAGCACTTTATACGTCAGTTAGTTGAAGAGAAGGTCGTAACCCTGAGTTTTGTTCCCACGGACCGTCAGTTAGCCGATATTTTCACAAAACCTTTAGATGCCCTTAGATTTGAGAGTCTTAGGAAGTCTTTGGGGATTTGCATAGTTGACTGAGGGGTTGGTCTATGTCTAGAATAGGATGCTTCTTCATTTTCATATCATATGCTTCCTATTGCTAGTCTGTTTTATATGTACCATAGATTTGTTGTACAGTTTTTATGTATTTTTTATTATTCTTTGAAAAATACAAAAAGATTCTCTTTTTAGAACATTTTTAGAAAAACACAAAAATATTTTATTTTGATGAAATTTTTGAAAAATTCAAAAAGAGATTTGCCTTTTATGGATGAGCATTTAACATAGCCAAGTCACAACTTCATTCCATATATCCATGTGACTGTTTGATAGAGATTTGAGAGGCTACATCATTTCATCCATGTGCTTAACATTGATTGGAGTCCTTGAGATGTAATTAGTGATATTTCCTACATGCTTGACTCCTATATCCTTTATTGCACACATGCACGGCTATATTTGATTGTTGCACTTGTCAATCTCATGTTGGCTTGAGTGTTTCCATCTCAATCCTGTCTATACAATGTATAAAATGCGATAAAACTTGACAAGATTGGATTGCATGTTAAAACCGTTTTGGTGAGACTGTGTGTATTATTTCATAACGGGGAGGGGCTGCGAAAGTTGATTCTTATCCTTTGCGCAAAATCCACCGTTACAAAGGACCTAAAAAATGGAGGAATTTTAATATCCGAGGTCCTAAGAGGTTAAAAGAGCCCGAAAAAATTGATAAGGCAATTAAAAGCAATACATGCCATATATGGGCCATTTAGGTTTTCACCATCAATTCTCCAAAGTTTGAGAATTTAGTATACCTCTATTAAAAATATAAATCTGAGGGAGTTTTGTTGGAGAATGAGAAAAACGGGTTTGCACTTCCTTGAAAGTCCTGAAAAAGCATGAAAAACATTTTGGACGTTATTGGTGTAGAAATCACTTTGAGCTTTGATTTGTAGATTTGATATAGTCAATATCTAATATTTCCATTCTTTTACACCAAAGGAAGCATTTGAGTTCATTCGTTAGGAATATCCAATATTCATCGTGCACATATGTCATGCTTGTATGCTTTGATTTTCCTATCGAATTTTGATCACACCCATTCTTTTCCGCTATCACCGACGTGGTTGTTTTATGTTCATTCATGGTGTGATTTTATGCCTTGTGTCACCCCGGTACTTGATTGCTTGATTTATTTCTCTCATTTGTCTATTTGGGGACATCATAAAAAGGGGGAGAATGAATTATCTGATTATGGGGGAGTTTTGAAATTTGAGGTTCATCATAAATCTGGTATATAAATCTGGTATATATTGCTTATGTTTATCTCATTTCAAACTCGATATGTCACTTGGTATTTGCTTTGTCTCATGTGTGTAGGTACATCCTTGATAATACCATGATGCACACCCTGATGAGAAAAGCGTTGAGATTTCTGATCTGAAGATTTGCTGAATAAACGATGCAGCCTTAATCATTTGTACCTCTTTCAGTTTTGGGTTCATGGAAGGGTAGATTTGTATAGGCATTGTGATTAGAGATAATTCGGATTTTTTATGTTTATTCCGGCATAGACATAGGGGGAGATTTGTAAGGACATTTTGTCCAACATACTTGTATATGTCATTAGCCGTAACACCGTTGAAGAAATCCATGTCCATATCGTCATCAACGGAATCCGAGTATCGAATCAAGGAAGGAATCAGAAATCCAGAAATCCGGACCGGTCCGCCTCTAATTAAAAAGAACCGATCCGCGAGCGAACCGATCCGCCTAGTCCCGGACCGGTCCGCCTTGCTTTGGCCAGTGGACCCCGGATCGAATGAGAACTGAATCTGCTTCAAATAAAATGAACCGATCCGCTATCGGACCGATCCGCCTCAGGCCCGGACCGGTCCGCCCTGGATAACTTCTGCTAGATCGTGTAGCAGATTTTTTAGGGTTTTGACTCCTTATTTAAACCACGATCAGTAGTTGGTTTTCTTAAGACTTTCCCACGATTTTCAGAGCATATCAACCCTAAAGTCTTCACCTATTGAGTCCTATGATTCTAGGTTTTTAGATTCACACATCTTCCATATCTATGTGAATCAAGTTTGGTAACCCAAGAACACCATTGATGTTGTTCAACCCTTTGTGAAGTGGACCGCTTCTTCCTCTTCATTGTAGCCCTACTGGACAGGGATAGTTCCAGCCGCCAACCCTACTGGAAAGGGATATTCCAGCCGCGACTACAGAATTCGATACCCGAGGGTAATTCTTAGTCAAAAACTTGTATTTCAGTGTAATCCGATTGTAAGCCGTTCTCTTACAAATTATAGTGATATACAAATGGTTTTGCCCCTGTGGGGGATTTTTCCTTAAACTTTGTGTGTTGAATAATTCTTGCATGATTTCATATTGTTTCAATCACACCTAGTTGCATGCTTAGGGTTAAATTGGGTTAAAAAGGTGTTTATTATATTATTTCTTAATTGAACGCAAGCGCCAACTCTTTCACATAATGTATATGAGATTTTTCATAAATAATGTTTAATCAACGATTTTGTTTATATGATGTCCCAGATGGACTATTAGTAGTGTTGTTGGGTTATTTTTTATCCTTAAAATCATGTAGATAGTCTTATAAACAAAGAGAATTTTGTCCAAATTTTATAAAATAGCGTACATTTTTTACTATATATAAACTATTTTACAAAAAAAATAGTTGATTCAATACTTTGGAAGTATTCGTCGTGCCTTTAGGAAACTCGACCACGATTGATACTATAATCTAAAAATTTTATGACTTGACCACGATTGATACTTTGAAAAATTATTGTCGTGCCTTCAGGTACGGGCATACCATAGTGTGTGTGTGTGTGTAGATATATATATATTGTGAAAAAAAGACACCTATTTTTAGTCCAACCTATTTCGTCGCTCAAACACCCATTTATCCAATATTCTCTTATTTTTAAAGGTTCGCGCCAGCGGCACTCAATGCCACCCTTACTCACCCCAATCCGGAGATCCAGTGGATCCAAACCCCATTTATCCGTTATTCTCATATATTTTATGGTCCACATCCACGGCAACCCATGTCAGCTCTACCCACCATAAACCAGAAAATGAAATAGTTTTATATCTGTGACATTTTCACAAATTCTTGTGAAAATATCACATTTTCTTATGAACACAGTAAACTTTACTGTATGCACCCGAAAATGAAATAGTCTTATATCTGTGATATTTTCACAAACAGTAACATTTACTGTGTTGAAATAGTTTTATATATGTGATATTTTCACAAATAGTAATATTTATTGTGTTGATATTACACATACAATAAAATTTATTGTGCTGGTCAATTAATGTGTGTGTATATATATATTGTAAAAAAAATATTTATTTTTTCTTTAACCCATTTAGTTAAAACACACATTTATCCAATATTCTCTTATTTTTGAAGGTCTGCGTCAATGGCACCCAATGCCACCCCAACTCACCCCAAACCCGAGCTCCGGTGGATCCAAACCTCATTGATCCAATATTCTCTTATTTTTAAAGGTTCACGCCAACGGCACCCATGTCACCCCTACCCACACCAAACCGGATTGGATGCCACTGGCGCAGACCTTTAAAAATAAGAGAATATTGGATAAATAGGTGAGTTAAACTAAAAATGTGTATTTTTTTTAATATATATATATATATATATATATATATATATATATATATGTGTGTGTGTGTGTGTGTGTGTGTGTGTGTGCGTGTGTGTGTGAGTTTATAGATTATTTGACCCATCTATTTAACTAGTAAATTTTACTATCTGTGTAATATTAACACAAAAAATGTCACTATTTGTAAAAATGTCATAGATATAAAACTATTTCATTTTCTAGTGCATACAGTAAAGTTTACTGCATGTGTAATTTTTTTTTCTTTGAAGTTTTATAGGATTCATGGGTCTTGTTTGATAGATCTCGACGAGGAGATTTCAAAAATAGTAATTTTGCGAAAAACAGATTTGTCAATCAGAAGTTATGATCGTTTGAAAATTAAAAAAATAAAGTTCAACCACTTATGTAACTTCCTCAAGGAAGTTACGGATGATTGGTTTTAAAAGAGTATAATTGTGGAAAAAAATTGCAAAAAATTAGGAGTAGGACCTATATGTAGGGGGAAAATATGGTAGGATTAGAATGAGTAAAGAAATGTCTAATAGGACCAATATGCAAAACCCCCTTTTATAAATGGTAAAAAAAAAATATAATCATAGATCATTAAGCATGAAGATATGTCATATTGTTATTAAAGGGTTTTGGAGGAATTATGTTGAAGTTGAACTCAACATTGCAAGTCATTTCTCAAGTGTGTCGTCTTTCTTCAAATCAGTCATAATAAATGTAACTTACTAATTAGATAATAATTTGGGGAGGCCCAAACATTATGGGTTAACTAGCATTTAACCTGCGCGATGCGTGGGAGCATATAGTATTTATATCGTATTTTGATACATAAATGTGGCAAACTACACATATACCATCCCAATTAAAATGTAATATTTTCATAGGCTTCGGCAAAACAACCAACAAATATAGATTAAAATAATCACCATTTAAAAATAACAATTTGAGAATATAAAAATTTTGCGACTATGAAGCTTTACTACATTTTTGCATATTGACTTTCACATATTAGAGATCAAACAAAAAAATTAAAATAATAGAAAATAGTTGTTTTATTATTTTCAATTTATTAATCATTTATGCTTTTTTTGTATTGAATTTATGGAGTAACAACATTAACACACCTTACATCTAGCATTACACACCATTATTGAAGCAACTACAAACCTTTTAAAAATAGCATTATAAAACAATTAAGTAGTTTTGACATCAAGAGAGATATCTAAATAAAGTTTACTATTCAAAATCTTATTTTAAAACCTTCGACCCATTTTATCAAAACCACATGTGCAATATAAATTTACAACTTCTATTCTTTTTTTCAAAACCACAAACATGAGGGACTATAATCTACAAACATCAGGAACTATAATCTTGAACTTTTTATAAAGATGCAGACTTTCAATATTGGTGGTTTAAAGCAGTGCACGTTAGCACACTGGTTAATTACAACTATATTTAGTCTCCATTTGCAAAGCACTCAAAACCCTGAAAACAAAAAGTTGAACAGTGAGGATACAAAACTGAAAACAAAGGTTTTTTTACTGTCAGATCTAATAACCCGTGGATATCATATCAAACACGCCAAAACATTGAAAAATAAAAAATAAAACACACTACCATTTAACAATAGAAAATGAGCAATGCCAGACTACTCGGGAGTTAACCCCGGGTTAGTACATGGAGGTAAATTTTTTTTTTCATTTTTTTCCCCTTTGTCTTATGTGATTTATTTAGCATTATTTGACTTTTTTTTAAATTTAAAACAAACAGTTTTGTTAGAAAATAATATTTTTTTATAAATTAAAAAATATATATTATTAAAAAACACTATTTTAATATAAAAATATATATTTAAAAAAAAACTATTTAAAAAAAGAAAAAGTTGTTTAATGTAAATAATTTTTTTTACATTTTTAAACAATTTTAAGAAATACAAAATTATTTTAAATGTTGTAAAAAAAAAAGTTTAAAAATAATGGGTGCCGTTGGTGCGGACCTTTAAAAATAAAAGAATATTGGGTAAATGGGTGTTTAAGGGACTAAATGAGTTAAAAATAATTTTAAAAAAAAAATTTATTGGAATAGTTTTATTTTTAAAAAATATATTTTAATTGAAAATACCGATTTATATTTTTTTTGAAAAAAACTGTCTCAAAAAATAAAAGTTAGTTTAATATAAATAAAAAAACTTTTTTTTACATTTTAAACCATTTTTAGAAATACAAAAATTGTTTTAAATGTTGTAAAAAAACATATTAAGTTTAAAAATAAGGGGTGCCGCTGGCGCGGTCCTTTAAAAATAAGTGAATATTGGGTAAATGGGTGTTTGAGGGGATAAATGAGTTAAAAATAATTAAAAAAAAACAGAAGAATAATACTAGATAACCCGAGAGATAGTGTCGCGCTAATTAAAAAAAATTATGTTTAAAAATAATGGGTGCTGCTAGCGCTAACCTGTCAAAATAAGAGAAGATTGGATAAATGGATATTTAAGGGAATAAATGAGTTAACCAACTCTCTTGGTCCAGTGGTATAAGACTATCACTGGGACACTATTTGTGGGTGGATTAGGTTCGATTTCCAGTTCGATCCGTGGCAATGTCAAAATAATGTTTGGCCAGCGGAAGCCACGAATTGCGAGCGAAGATTAGTCGAGGTGCGCGTAAGCTGGGCGGGACACCTCGTGGCATGAAAAATACCTTAACAAAAAAAAAATGTTAAAATATTTTTTTAAAAACAAAAAAAAAACTAATTAAAAAAACTATTATAATAATTTTTATTGCTTTAGACTAATTTTACATGAGAAACCAATTAAAAAAAAAGTAGCCTCCATGTACTAACCCGGGGTTAACACCCGGGTAGTGTATCATTTTTCATAGAAAATTAACAACAATGAAAAACCTACAATTTCAATAAGACAAGATAAAAAATCTAACCCAATTCCTCAAATCTCACCGAAAATTAGTCAAATATAGCAAATCAAACCTATAAAAACCTATTTTTTTAATCGTTGTTTTATTTTTATACGCCAAAAAATACTCCACAGGATCATAAGGTTGAAAGTTATGAGTAAAAAAATCCAAACTACGGCACAAAAAGACAAAATACGACTTTATTATCCAAAAAATTCAACAAAAAACAAAATTTTCTGACTGAATTTTTAACAAATTGGTAAAATACAGTAAATCAAACTTATAAAACATTCAAAATCTCTGTATAAACTTTCAACAGAGTGAGAGAGAGAGAGTGGAATGGGTGGACTTTAAAAGTGGAGAATAGAGAGAGGGTGGAGAAAATAAAGTTTTTTGGCGGAGTCCGTTGACGACTGTGGTTCGCTTATGGCCGACGGAGTAGTTGGGCCGACACGGGGTCGACAAAATTAATATCCTCAAAGAGAAAATTAAAAGCACAAACTGTAAAAACTTAGAGGAAATTTATTATTTACCTGATGATGCAAAAGTTGATAGCAAGAGGGTTTCACTTCAAGTATTGTTGAACATTCTTGAACATGTAAGGTCGATTTTCCCCAATCTCTTAAGCCCTACATGAGTAAAACCCAGAAATTATACTTACCCAAATCATATCCGTAATAATATTTTGCAAAATTATAGTCAAGAGTATTTATATTTACCTAATTGAAGCACAAAATGAGGAATCTCCGAATTCAAGGTAACTGGTATTCACCTGCTTCAAGGTAATTGCCGACTTCAAGGTTATGTTTGATCTTATAAGGTAAAGTGTATGAATTGGGGGAATCGCCGACTTAGAGGTAATATTAATGATTTTGATTGAGAGCTAGGGTTTCGAGGGACACCAAAATATGTGAGTCAGGGAAAGTAGTGGAGGGTTAGATTTGGATGTTGTCATCTCGATGTGGTGAGATCGAGATGCGGATTGTTCTTCGCTGCAAAAAATGGGACAATGACCCGTTTCCAAATATTCATGGAGGAGGAGATGAAGGGATGAAAAATATGAGAATACAAAATGATTTGAGAAGAGGAGAAGATAAAATGTGGGAGAAAGTAAAGCGGTGCATATAGAGGCGTTCATAGTGCTAACCTTAATGAGTTAAAATGCATTAAATGATATTAAAACCTCTAATACTATTGTATTAGAGGTATAATGTAGATTGAGTGCGAAAATATGATATTTTATAGGGGAAAGTATTCTTAGGTCCTTCACGAACCAATTTAAAACACTAAAGGAATTTTAACAAATTTTAAACACTTAGGTCCACTAATTCTCTTCTTGTAGAAGTCCACGCTAGTGGCATAACAAGTGCACCTAATAATAAATTGTCCTTAAATGTTTAAAAATTGTTACCAAGGGAGCTATCTGTAAATTGCCCTATTTAAACATTTCAAGAATTATCTAAACTGCACTAATCTACACCCATATTCTTCATTCTCAAGTTCGATCCATCTTACTTCACAACCTTAGTCAAACAGCTCATATGCACACCACAAATATAAAGACAGAGTGTACGTACATCAAAATATAGTGACCAGAACGATATAAATATGTAGTTATAATAAACATATAGTAAGACTAAATTTGGATAGTTGGTTTCAAAAATTTAATTTGATAAAAAAATTTAAAACCCAATTACCGAAGCTTAGTTTGGGAGAGATTATTTAAAGATGATTATGAAATATAAATTATTTTATTAAAGAACCAATCACTCTCTCCCACCCTTAACTTACTAATACTGTAAAAAAGGAAGTTACTTTTTTTTCTTTTATTTTTTTCCTTTAAAAAATGAATGAATATAGTTTGATTATTGGCCAACAATTGAAATCGATGAAATGATGTCTAATTATTCTTCATCGTCCACAATCTATATATGTTGTGGTTCGTAGTTAAAAATAACAATCTCTCACATCAATTGGGTTAGCAGTATGATTGGTTCACAAAATATACCATATTCATTCTTATAGATGTGGAAATGGCTTTTTAAAAAATGTAAATGTGCAACTTTAGGCTCAATTTAATGTGGGACTTACACTCCGTCGGGATCTCACACAAATACTCTCTCCGTCGCGAGGAGTATAAGGTAATTAAACTTTTGTTATCCAAATTAGATAATGAATGAGAAATTTATCTCAAACGTGACCCATTTGAATGAATGAAACTTAGTAGGTTGGATATATAAACTACTCGTCACACATTAGAACTTTATTGGAAAAGTGAAGTGTTTTATATACAAAATATTTGACCTTAAGGGTTACGCCCTAGGTCACTCCACTTTTTTGAAAGGGATAGGACTTAGAATCATGTAAGTTAACCTCATGCGCTCGCGCCATCCAGTCGGTATGCTCAAGCCGATCTCAGACTCAACTTGAGCTTGGGCTTAGAAAAATCTTTCATTTTTTGGGTCAAATTAATTATGTTTCTCGGTCGATTTTAAGCTATTTTTAACCCATTTTGCTTATTGTTTGGACATAACACTTACAAGTGTTTCATTTGAATAGTGAACTAGAAAATTTTATAAATTGAATATGCCACTTAATTTCGCAAACATGAAAAAGTCATAATTCTCTCCTCATTTTTTCTTTGCATTCCATGATGGTCAAAATATAGAATTTGAGCTTTCTTGGGCTTGAAAATTGAAGTTTTGTTTCTTTAACCTGAAATTCCTTCTATCTTGGGAGATTATTATTCACAACCGTAAGCACTATGGAGAGAATATTAAGGACACTGTGAGTATCATATGGATCGAATTAAATCATTTTTTCAATTTAACTTTTGTTTATTATCATTACAAAAAATAACTTTCTAATTGTTCAAATTTTATTCTGTTTATTTTGCACACACACATACACACACACACACACACACACACACACACACACACACACATATATATATATATATATATATATATATATATATATATATATTGTCTTAAGACGATTTAAAGTTTTCCTTTTTATATAATATAGATTAGATATGCTTGTTTCGGGAATAACTAAATAGTTTTGTTTTCAATTAAACTAGAATAATTAAATAGTTCTACATTACTGTTTTCTGAAATAGTATGAAATGATGATTTTACTGTCCTTGTTTTATAACAAAACCAAAATAACTTTAGTTTTTTGTTGTTGTTATATTTTCAAAATTTATTATTGTAATATTATATATTGTTAAATTGTAAACATAATTTTTTATTTTTATTTTCTTTTTTAATTAATTGTATTACTGCTATAATTCCTAAATTAAACAAATTTGTTTTGAAACAAAAATGGCATAAACTAATGTAGTTACACCCACACCCGTGAAAGTGTCTAATGGAGAAATTTTCGAAAAGTATAAATGAACGGACTTCAGGAGTTAGAAACTAAAGATGCTCTTCTATCTCACTACTCTTAACTCGACAAGGTTCCTTTCATGAGGATTCTCTTACAGCTGTTAAAGGGGAAACTTATAAAGAAAGATTGCTAACGTGGATGCATGGAGACATGCAAATTTCTTATATAAAAATTATGTTCTTAGACAATTGAACAATTCACTAAATAACGTGGGTTATATTATTAAAACGACAAAGGAACTATCGGAGTCTTTGGACAAGAAATTTAAACAGAAGATATCGGTATGAAAAAATTAATAGTCAGCAGATTTCTTGAGTACAAAATAGTGGAATGTAATGCATTAATTATTCATGCTCAATAACTACAAGTTATTTATTCATAACATTCATGCTTAAGGGATTTTGCAAAGCAATTTATTCCAAGCAGCTTCAATGACTAAAAAAATTTCGCCTTCGTGGAAAGATTTCAAGAATTATCTAAAGCACGAACAAAAGGAGATGAATCTTAAAGAACTAATTGTAAGGATTAGGATTAAAGAAGACAACCATGTATCTGAAAAGAAGAATGAAAAAAATCCATAGAAACCAAGCCTAATGTTGTGGAAGAAGGTACAAAAACTAATATAAGGAAACGTGAAGTCGAATGCACTTCAAAAGCCTAAAAAAGGTTCAAAGGCAAATGCTACAATTAAGGCAAACCTGGATATCGTTCGAATGAATGTCATAAGCCGAAGAATTTTGAGAAACAAAATGCTCAAGCTAACATGACGGAATGTGAAAATCTTTCAGATAGCATGGCTGACATTAATATCTCTGCAGTTGTATTCGAATATAATTGGGTGAGAAACACCAAAGAATGGTCGGTGGAAACGTACGCCATGCGCCACATTTTTTCGAGCAAATGGATATTTTCTACCCAACAAGCCTATGGAAAATGAAGAGAAATTATTTATGGGTAATTCGTCAAGTTCCAAAGTTAAAGGACAAGAAAGATTGTGCTGAAAATGACATCTGGGAGGAAGGATGGAACTCTAAATGATGTGCTTTATGTTTCGAACATTCGGAAGAATCTGATTTTAGGTTCCTTATTGAGAAAATATGGTTTCAAGTTGGTTCTTGTATGTGATAAATATGTACTGTCTAAGAAGGATGTGTATATGGGAAAGGGTTACATGACTTAAGGGGGCTATAGATGAATGTAACAATTGTTATAACAAAATATATTAATAATAATGTTAATTCCTCTCATTTTCTTGAGTCCTCAAATACGTGGAATGCTATATTACCACATGTTAATTATGATAATTTACGTAGATTAATTAACTTAGAATTTCTGCCAAAATTTGATATTGATTAAAATCATAAATGTGATATATGTGTCGAATCAAAATAAATAAGATTACCATTTCATTCCATTGAAAGGAAAAGTGAACCATTAGACTTTATTCATACTTATATATGTGATCTTAAGTTTTTAGAAACTAGAGGAGGTAAAAAATATTTAATTATCTTTATTGATGATTATACAAAATATTATTAGTTGTATTTGTAAAAAGTAAAGACGGGGCAATAGATCTGTTTCAACAATACAAGATGAAGTTGAGAACCAACTTAACAAAAAGATAAAGCTAATAAGAAGAATTATAGATGGTGAATATGGATAACCTTTTGAAGAAGTTTGTACATAAAATGACATTATTCACCAAACTACCGCTCCTTACTTGCCTCAATCTAACGGTGTTGCAGAATGCAAGAACCGTACATTGAAAGAAAGGGTGAATACTATGTTAATAACTTTTAAAGAACTACAAAATTACTCCCTACCAATTATATTCTCAATAAAGTTCCTCACAAGAAAACTCACAACACACCCTATGAATTATAGAAGGGATGAAGACCTTGCTATAAATATTTAAAAGTGTGGGTATATTTAGCAAAGGTGTTGGTTCCTAAACCTAAAAAGGTAAAAATGGGACCAAAAACCATTGATTGTATATTCATCGGTTATTCAAAAAGTAACAATACATATCGATTTCTTGTTTATAAATTTGAGATTCATGATATTCATGTTAATATGATTATTGAATCAATGCATGCTTAATTTTTTGAAAATGAAATTCTATATAACGTGGCCTAAGAATTGAGTCCAAACAAAAGGAAAAATGATTCTACAACAAGACATACTCATTAAGAGTCACCAATTAATGAGCTTATACGTAGCAAAAGGCTTATTCAAAATAGTCGAAAAGAAACCATTTTATAGAAAAAAAATTCGAGGCAGAAAGTTCGTTTGAAAGAAAATTGGAATTCATTCGAACGAAAACCATTGTTTCATTATAACAAGGTCTAATCTTATTTGAACGAAAGGCTTAGATCGTTCAAATGAGCTTCCAACAAGATGTGTTCTATCAAACTTGGACCACTCATTAAAAGCTCATTAGAAGTCCGTTCTAATGAATTTAGCACTTCGTTCCAACGAAATCCACCTCATTCGAATGAGAACCAAGTCTCATTCTAATGATATGGCGATCTTGTTCAAACGAACTAAAATAAAACGAATTTATTTTGCAAATTGGTTTTATAAAAAATACCTCAAATATGTATACATCCATATTAAAAATACCTCAAATAGTATTAAAAACATCCAAGAATATAATTGGATTATAAATAATCAGAACCTCAAATATGTATACATCCATAATGTGTTCGTGATGATTAAAAAAAATTAAAATTCCGAAACGATGCTCGGTCACTAATATGCCTTCAGACGATCGTGGAAGCATATACGGATGTAGTGTTTGGTTTGTAATGGGACAACCAAATAATCTAAACTATGAATGATAATAAACTCTTGCTCTTAAAAATCTCCCCTTTTTCTATTTCGGTACTGTAGACACCTCATTCTGTTACCCCTAACTATCCTTAGGTCCCTAGTACCTCCCTTCATCACTACAAACCTAGGTCATACCCTGAGTACTGACCTAGAATTCATCGGGCACTCCCAGGCTCCGTTTGACCAAAAAGTCAAACTCTTTAGCTCGACTAAAGCTGAATGAATCTTTGAAGGGAACTGAATTCCCTTTCCATAGGTCCATCCCGTGCGCGATTTTAACTTACCATGCGGACGAACAATCCGTTTGTGTTCAAAATTTGATCTAGAGGCCACCGGGCGCTCCCGGGCTCTGTTTGACCTAAGTCAACTCTTCAGCTCAACCGAGACTGGATGAATATTCGAAGGGCACTGAAACCCCTTTCCAATGGTCCACTCCGTGCGCAATTCTGACTTACCATGAAGACGAACGATCCGTTTGACTCCTAGAGGCCACTGAATGATTCCAAGGCCCGATTGACCAAAGTCAACTACCCAAACTGGGTCAAACTCTTTGGAATGTCAAAGTACATCTACTAACCTTTCCAATGGTCCTCCCCATGCACGATTCGGACTTACCATGCGGACGAACGATTCATTTGCATCCGAACGATTCCCCATCCAATGGACCAATAAACGCTTCCGAGCCATATTTGACCCAAAGTCAACTCCCGAATGCAGGAGCGGTCCAAGGACTTTCAGAGGTCTCAGAATTACCTTTACAACGGTTTGCCCTCAGCGGCCAATTTTTCGACAAGGCCTGAAACACACTGCCAAATGGTAGGTTCTAGACCCTGCCTATCGACAGGTGCCGATAGGTAGGACTAGGTCTATGCCGATCGGCAGTGACCTGGGCCTATAAAAGTAGTCCTTCACCTCATTTGCAAGGGGAGCCCATATGTGATAAAAATTGCTCTCAGCGAATCCCAAAAACCTCTCTCGAAGATAGCGCGATTTCAACATCCAAATCCCTTTCTAACTTCCACTTTTCATGATCGTTTTCATCAAACTAGGAGAATTTGCCACTCTCTATCATCATCCAAAGTGCAAGGGCTGCTCTCCAACATTCAAGATCTTCAAGAAGGTCCAACTTTCTCAACTTTCTCTTTAAATTCTCTTAAATTCCCAATAACTTGTTTTATTACCTAGCACTTTTATTATCTCATCTCACACATCCTATTATAATTTTTTATTTAGTATTATTGCACATCTCTTATTTTCATATAAATAAAACCCAAAAAAATAAGAAAAAGGGGGTTTACTTATAAATTCCAAATAGGGATTCTCATACTTTTCTCACAACTAAAACACTTTTTCTATACACACACACACTCACAAATAAGAGATCCCCCATTTGGATTTATGGGATAAACCCCACCCCTCGTTTTGTATGCGAACTGCATGGACTTTGATGCCTTTATAGGCTACGTAGGCGTCTCGGGGTAAAATCCGAGACTCGAGTCCTATTCTCACTTTCTCCCTCGTTTTCTATCTTCTCTAAATCCAATTTTCTTATATTCTATATACTTGTTCTTAGTGACGTATCACCCCATATGCATTATCGTTCCTTTATAACGATCAACATAAGGGTAATCGCATAAATCTTATTTTCTAATATTATTTTTTCCTACGGATGACTCGCTTTATCTCTTCCATGATACAAGTCGAGGATTCCTGTCTCCACTATATACATACACATGCACACATATCATAGGGAAAATAAAAAGGAAAATAGCAAACATCCATGAGAGACCGAAAGGGTGGAATGGGTGCCTAACACTTTCCCATTTCGTAACTTAGCCTCCGAACCCTTCTCGAATCATTTTGGTTTCGTATGCACTAGTATGTCTTTGGATGTCGTCCTTCGGGATGACTTCCTCTTTATCTTTTGTCTGTTTTGAGTAAAATAGACTGGCAACTCTAAATCTCTCTACATTTTTACACCTCATCTCAAATGATGTCGGCCGAAGCGCTCCCGAGAAGGATGTGCGGGACCCAAGGATCCTTCCTTCACGCGCTCGCCTGCGACGAGGATCAGTGATGGCCACAGTGGCGACTCCGCTGGGGATATATATGCTTTGAGGGCTTGAGTCTATTTACATGGATGTTTTATTTGTTTATATTTCCCCTATATATGCATATTCCTCTTTTCCATGTGTATCCCATGCTTATGCTTCTGTTCACACACTTATAGAAAATTCTCCATGTACACTTCACACCACGTGCACCTAGGATCACATATATCCACATGTTGCACGCATCACCCATTCATACTTGGTGTACGTTTGGTACTTGTACTTTGCTCCCTGTTTGGCATAATCAAGAAAAGCATTCTCCTCATAAGATACTAATAATAGAATCATGCATGATTCACATGACATCACCAAAGAGCATTATTATTGATCAAATTTTACCCAGTAACTGGAGGGTCACTTCATGATGGGCGCTGGTCCGACAGGGAGCAGTTAGCCTAAGCGATATGACTCTCACCTTCCATTGGCCAAGTACCTTTGACGTATATCGAACGGTTCCCCCGCATTGTACCGCTTGACCGAAGTCATAACGGGAGGTATATCGCAGGGAATTCATTCACGTACGCCGAGCATATCGAATTCGCTCTCACACGTACCGTCCCCACGAGGCATATAGTGAGGCAATTCACGTACACTCAGGTATATCAAATGGCTTTTCCACACGTATCGATTGCCCGCAAGAGCAAGATGTATATCGTGGAAGTCACGCCAAAGGGGGGAACCCATTCTGATTCACCCAACCAACTGCTTACCTGCATATAGGTGTAAAACCTAGGACACACACTTTAGATTGCCGGTTTTAACTCGAAACTCTGTCGAAATTTTAGATCGGCCTGCCGCCTAAATTTTTGTGCATTTTTAAAATGGTACCCTGTCCGTGAGCCTGGTTACAAGTCCAGCCATAGCTTTGCATATATTAAAAACCCCACTTTTCTAGGCTCGAGTCCCGTCCGGCATTGCATTTAGGAAAATTAAATACAAGCGAGAACATAATAATCGTAATAATCATGTTGAGTCCCGTCTCCAAAAACCTTTCTCCCTTCTTTATCAAAAATCCAAAAATAGTTTCTTCTCTTTTTCTCAAAAATAAATCCCGTTCTACGCCTTCTCAGTTCAATCGCAAGCCCTTGGCCTGGCTTCCTATTGGCTTCATTCTTCAGTCAAATCACCCCCGAGTTTCATTCGGAATCCATCCACTTTCCATGGAGAATACAGATCAAGTACCAGTCATACAGTCGGATCTGACGGCAGTCCTAGCTCATTTCGTGTCCAAGATTGACAACCTCCAAACTGAGGTCCGAGAGATGCGAGGAAACCAGGTTCCTATTCCTCAAGAGATCAAGGACCGATTACCTCATGCTATGGGTCCGCCCGAGTCTATCTGGGTTCCCAAAGAATATCAGCACGCTCCATGTGCCCCTCCTGTCAATGGGCCATCGCCTGCCCAGCTTCCGATGCCAAACATTGCCTAACCTATGGCTAACCTACCTATGGTCATTGATCCAAAAGAGGAGGAGTTGAATAAAGTCAAAGTGGATCTCAAGATGCTCACCAAGATGTTCAACCAAGTCATAATCTCAGGGAATTACATAGACTACACCCACATGTCTCCTTATCCAAAAGCGAGGTTACCCAAGAAGTTTAAGATGCCAAATATCGAGAAGTTCGGAGGGAGTGGACCCCTGATTATTCATCTTTGGAGTTATCATCGTTCCATGACTCTACTAGGGGCTTCTAAAGAAGTGATGGGCCAATTGTTTCAGCAAAATTTGAAGGATAGTGCCCTCTGATGTTTTTTATCTCTCTAGGAATCCAGAATCCGTAGCTGGGAGGATGTAGCCCGAGAATTCATGTCACAGTACAAATACAACGAAGAGCTTGAGGTCACCCGTCTTGATTTAGAGTTGCTCAAACAGAACCCTGGGGAATCAGTTAGTAACTTCATAACCCGATGGAGGGAGCAAGCAACTACCATGACCAATCGGCCATCTAAGGAAGAATAGGTCAACATAGTGAAGAAAAACTTCTTTCCCTATGTCCGAGCGATAATGGGAGGACAATACTATCCCCACTTCCGAGCTGTCAGAGAAGCAGGAGTAGAAATCGAGGAGAGCCTTGTTAAAATAGAGGTTGAACTGAAGAAGGTGTCCGAAAAGTTCACCCCTAGAAAGTATGACAAGACTGCCAGTGCTACAGTCTCAACCATCAACAACATCTCTCAACCAACCACATCATGGGCACCAAAAAGCCGCTCTGCCCCCATCCGAAGGGAATACATTGAGATCCATGATACCCTATCCAAAGTTTACCAAGCCCTGTTAAGACGAAACCTCATCAAACCCTTGGATCCCCGTCCATTGCTAAATCCACTCCCAAGAAACTTCAAGGCCGATGCTCATTGCGCCTTTCACCAAATTGCTGGCCATACCACCGACCAATGCTTTCACCTTCGAAACATAATCCAAGATCTCATTGATCGGGGTACCATCGCCCCACCAGCCAATCCTAAGCTAAACACTACTCACAATCCACTCCCAAATCATGCCAATGCCATCTTCTTAGAAGAAAACCCAGATTTCGATCCCTCAACTCAAATCACTCCCATATACTGTAAGGACATTTTTCTCATGTCCAACATTTTACATTTATGTATGTCGTACGTCGCTACATTTGGCACGTCACCTCACGATCTCACATGACGGCCTCTATCCGAATTCTGGGAATCAAGCATCCAACATCTCCATCATGTGTCCCACATTGTCCTCAACAACTTCACATACCATGCTTTTAGGGTCTATATGCTAGTGGTATGCAAGAGAAGTCAAATCAATGAAAGAAGTCACGATATGGAAGTTCAAGGGCAATTTGGTAATTGTACATCCACCGTCCAGAGGATAGGTCAACTGGAAAGTTGAAGAGCTTGCCACAACAAAGATACTGGAAGAAACGACATCTCATTCCGAGCTACGGTGAAGAAAATATGGCCCTTTGAAGATGGAGAGAATTCCTCGATGGAATCTGGTTCCTGAGGATCGGACCGATCCGCCTAAAGAGACCGGACCGATCCGACTGCTAAAGTGAGGCCAGTATACCCCGGATCCATAGCGAACCGATGAAGATAAAAAGCCGAACCGATCCGATGTCAACCGGACCGATCCGCCTGCAATTAAAAGAACCGATCCGGTATACCGGACCGATCCGCCCATCAACCGGACCAGTCCGCCTGGGATAATTACGAGCAGTCCCAGTGTTTGAAAACTCTTTCCTTGGTTTTCTTATTTATACCCACTTCGGGAGAGTTATTTTTTTAAGACTTTTCAACGATTTTAAGAGAACAACAACTCTAAAGTCTTCACCTATTGAGTCCTATGATTCTAGGTTTTTAGATTCACACATCTTCCATATCTATGTGAATCAAGTTTGGTAACCCAAGAACACCATTGTTGTTGTTCAACCCTTTGTGAAGTGGACCGTTCCTTCCTCTTCATTGTAGCCCTACTGGACAGGGATAGTTCCATCCGCCAACCCTACTGGAAAGGGATAATTCCAGCCGCGACTACAGAATTCGATGCCTGCGGGTAATTCTTAGTCAAAACAACTTGTATTTCAGTGTAATCCGATTGTAAGCCGTTTCTCTTACAAATTATAGTGATATACAAATGGTTTTGCCCCTGTGGGGGATTTTTCCTTAACTTTGTGTGTTGAATAACTCGTGCATGATTTCATATTGTTTCACTCACACCTAGTTGCATGTTTAGGGTTTAACTAAAATTTGGGTTTAATTAATAACTGGATTTTATTTGAGAAGTCGCAATATTTTCGCTGTAGCTGCACTCTCATATACTCTCCTAAACCTCTTCAAATTTGCCCATATTTCCTCCTACACCCTACTAGCCTCGCTGATCAAGAACATGACCATATCAGGGAGACATTACTAGGTTCCAAGCTCACTACCAGCAAATGAAAAAGGGGAGGGCGTTAAAAACCTTCCTATGCCAGAGATGACCATCGAGGAGAGCAAGATCCTCGATCAACTCAAGAAAACTCAAGCTAACATCACTCTATGGGGGCTTTTCATGTCTTCACAGCTACAAAAAAATGCTTTAATCAAGCTTCTCACTGGACCCACAGTTCCTCATTCTACCACACCAGAAGAAGCGGTAAATCTGGTTGGATCCTTGACCTCTACCGGGATGCTATCATTTTCTGAAGAAAAAATCCCCAGAATTGGGCCAAATCACAATCATGCACTCAACATCTCCGTCGAAGTTATTGGGAAGGTCGTGCCACTCTCTCTTGTTGATAACGGATCCTCCTTGAATGTCTGCCCACTGAGAACCTTCAAGTGTTTAGGCCTGAAAGAAAGCGACCTTGCTCCAACCTCTGCCGTTGTACGTGCCTACGATAATACCCGTTGGGAGGTGATGGGATCCATAAAACTTGTAATAGGGGCTAGCCCTATAAACCCTGTCATTGAATTCCAAGTCATAGACATCCCAGCTTGTTTTAACATGTTGCTCGGATGACCCTGGCTCCACAGTATCAAGGGTGTGTCTTCCTCACTCCATCAGAAATTGAAGTTCTTCGCCGATGGGCGAGTCATCACCATTTTGGGCAACGACTAAAATGTCGAGGGTGCAAGCACTAGCAGTCCAATCCTTGAGATACAGTACGGGTCAAATGATATGCTCCTATCAGGATTTCGAGTTGAGTCACTCCTACTCCCAGCAGGGGACGGTTTCAAAGAAAGAGTTTGTCCAGAATATGACCCTCATGGCAATGTCAATGTGATTCAGATGTTCAGAAACATGAACTTCATGCCCGGACTAGGGCTAGGGAAAAGGCAACAAGGGATACTTGAGCCCATCGAACTGAAGAAAATTTTTCCTCCTTGTGGTTTGGGGTATCAACCATCAAGACAAGAGCTCAGAATGATCCACCAGTCTCGACCAAAGAGAAGATTAGACTGCATCCCAACTATACCAGGAGACTCCTTGAACGGATGATTCATCAAAAAAAGAGAAAACTTCCCCTTTTGCGGTTTTTTAGAACCATGGTATGACCACACAGACAAGAAGATAAAGACAGGAATGGAGATCTTTTTCCAAGATAGCTACCCATGGGTCGAAAGTTTCCAATATCGAGAATAACCGCTCATCAAAGATACCGAAAAGACTAAGGAAAGTGATTCCGAAGATTCCTTCAACTTACAGACACTGGGGCTAGCACTCTGCATGGTTCATTCAGGCACTACATCAAGGGATCCATCCCATCTGATTAAAGCTGCTGATACACCACTCCTCAACTGGCATACTGTGCCAGTTCTACCTCTTGAAATCTCCCCTAACCCCAATGTTTACCCTATTTCTTCTTCTGTTGTCTATCCTTGTTCAAATGTAATCGAGAAATCTTTTGATAAGGTTCTCAATGCTATTTTTCCTATCAATAAAATAAACGAAGATTTTGAGTATCTTGTTTTGCCTTACATTAATTGTTTGGATTCTAATCAAACTTGTGATGATGATGATTTTTCAAATGAACAATTCTTAACTGATCTAAATAAGGTTAATAATAAACAACATAACCGCGTTCAAGTTAATGAAGAGGAGACTGTTGTTATTAATCTCGGTTCTAGTAGCCAACTGCGCGAGATTAGGATAGGGGCCACCCTTGACGAGCATGAGCGCGCACAACTCAAAGAATTGCTATAGGAATTCATGGATGTCTTTGTATGGTCCTATGATGATATGCCCGATATTGATCCTGAAATAGCTCAGCACGAGATTCCCACTCTCCCAGATTACAAGCCGGTTAAACAAAAATTGAGAAAGCTCCGCACCGAATGGTGGCTCAAGGTCAAAGAAGAGGTGGTCAAACAGTTGGACGTGGGCTTCATTTGTGTGATCGAATATCCCACATGGCTAGCCAACATAATACCTGTGCTGAAATCAGGAGGGAAGGTTCGAAAGTGTGTAGACTACCGAGATTTAAATAAAGCTTCTCCAAAGGATAATTATCCGCTACCCAATATCGACATGATCGTGGACAACACATCCAGTCATGATCTCAAGTCATTCGTCGATGGGTTTTCCGGATACAACCAAATTAAGATTCACCCAGACCACCAAGAAAAAACCACATTCATCACCCCATGGGGAACCTTTTGCTACACTGTCATGCCATTTGGTCCCAAGAATACTGGGGGAACTTACCAAAGGGCTGCCACAACCATCCTGTACGATCTGATTCACAAATAAGTCGAGGTTTATGTGGATGATATGATTATCAAGTCCAAAACTAGAGAAGGTTATGTTCCTGCTCTCCGGAAGTTCTTCAAATGACTGCGACGGTATGAGATGAGACTCAATCCATAGAAATGTGTCTTTGGCGCTACAAAGGGAAAACTCTTAGGATTCATGGTCAGTGAGAAGGGGATAGAAGCAGATCCTGCAAAGCTGAAGGCCATACTTGAGATGCCACCTACCCGAACAAAGAAAGAAGTCCGAGGTTTTCTTGGGAAATTGCAATATATCAGTCCGTTCATCAGCGAGCTAATGTCCATCTGTGAACCGATATTTAAGATCCTCCGAAAGGATTCAACCAAGGTTTGGAATGAGGCCTGCTAAGAAGCTTTTGATCGAATCAAACAATATCTGACCCAACCTCCAGTGCTCATGCCACTACAGCCTGGTCTCCCTTTGCTCTTATACCTAACCATAACTGACACTAAAATTGGGGCTTTACTATCCTAATACCTTGAAGACTCCCGCAAAGAAAGAGCCATCTATTACGCCAATCACAAATTGACCGGGTACGAGGTCAACTACACTGCTTTGGAAAAGGCGTGTGTCGCACTTGTCTAGGTCATCCAAAAGTTGTGACACTACATGCTCGCCTTTCCCATCAAACTTTTATCCCGAATGGATCCCATCAAATACCTTCTTGAGAAACCCGCCTTATACAGTCGAATGGCTCGATGGTTGATGCTCCTAACCGAGTTCGATATCGTGTACATCACGTAAAAAGTCGTTAAAGGAAGAGCCATCTCTGACTACCTCACCGATTACCCCACAAAAGAAGTAGATGTCTGGATCTCTAAATTCCCAGATGAAAATATCTGTTGCACCACTCCAGACAACCTTTGATGGCAAATGTTCTTTGATGGCGCTGCCAACAAAAAGGGATATGTCATTGGGATACTTCTGATCGCCCCAGATGACTCCCACACTCCCATCGCCATCAAATATGATTTCCCTTGCACCAATAACATTACAGAATACGAGGCATGCACAGTAGGCCTCAAAGTTGCTCTCAATAAAGGTATTCAATACCTTGATGTCTATGGGGATTCTGCCCTCATCATCGGTCAAGTGCTCAGAAAGTGGAAAGTCAAGGACGAAAAGCTCCAACCCTTCCATGCCCAGTTAGAAGAGTTAGCCTCCCGATTTTGAGATATCACCTTCCATTACCTACCTCGAGCAAATTATAACCTAGCCGATGCTCTAGCTACCTTGGCCTCCATGGTCGACATTCCCGAAGGAATAACAATGACCCCCTTCCTAGTTCAAAAGCAAGACAAACCAACCCACTGCTACCATATTGAGCTTGTCTCCACCGAAGATCCCGAACTAGTAGATTGCTGGTACTATGATATCTAGTGCCACCTCAAACATGGTAGGTATCCCGAGGGTTCCAATAAGAAAGACCGAACAAAACTCCGAATACTGGCCGCCCAGTACATCATCCGTCATAAAGCTCTACTCAAGAGAAACTTCGATGGAACTCATCTACACTGTATCGCAGGGGCTGAGATTGAGAAGATAATGCAGAAGATCCACAGCGAGGAATGCGGGCCCCACATGAACGGTCACATGCTTGCCATGAAGATCATCCGACAGGGCTACTACTGGACCACCATGGCCCAAGATTACATCGCCTATGTCCGGAGATGCCTCAAATGCCAACAGTTCTTTAATCTTCAACACCTGCCTCAGTGAGAATTATACAACATGACCCCTCCCTAGCCGTTCTCCACCTGGGGTGTCGACATCATAGGGAAGGTTACACCAAAGGCTTCAAACGTACATGAATTCATCCTAGTTGCCATTGATTACTTCACCAAATGGGTCGAATCTGAGTCATACGCAATATTGAATGCCAAGAAAGTGGCCAAATTCCTCGAGAAAAATATCATCTGTCGATATGGGGTCCCGCATGAGTTAGTGTCAGATAACGGGTTGCACTTAGAAGCAGAAGTCACAGATGTAGTCAGCGAGTATGGGATTTAGAGACATAAATCTTCTCCCTACCGACCTCAGACCAATGGTGCAGTTGAAGCCGCCAACAAGAACCTCAAAGCCATCATAAGCAAGATGACCGAAAGCTGTAGGGATTGGGCCTATCGGATCCCATACGCCCTTTGGGGATATCGAATCTCAATTGGAACCTCTATTGGGGCTACCCTTTACTCTCTGGTCTACGGCATGGAAGCAGACCTACCTGTGGAGTTGGAAATACCCTCGCTACGCATCATGCTCGAAAGCAAAGTTAGCGAAGAAGACTGGTGCCAAAGTCGTCTCGACGAGCTGACCCTCCAAGATGAAAGGAGATTAAAAGCTCTTTACCACATACAGGGGTACCATCGCCGAATAGCGCGATCATTCAATAAGAGAGCCAAGGACCGCGGTGTCTGGGAAGGGGATTTAGCCCTCAAGGAGATAATAGAACTAATCTGGGACCCCAGAGGGAAATTCAAGCCCAATTGGAGAGGCCCCTATATTGTGAAAAAAATCTTATTCGGCGGTGCCTCCATGCTCACTGACCTAGATGGGGAGGAGATGGCTCGTCCAGTCAACTTGTACCGTCTCAAGAAATTCTACCCCTAGTCTGGAATCTCGACGCGCTATGACTCTTCTCATCTCCCTACTATTCTTAAAAAAAATTCAAAATTCCCAGAGGTACGTAGGCAGCTCATACATCTTTCAGGAGCACGACCCTTTCTTTTTCACAAAATACTATTCTTTTCTTATCTCTGAGAACGACAGTTCATTCTAATAAATACTTGAACAAAAGGATTATGTATGCCTTAGCGATCGGTATAAATAATTCAAAAATATAAAATTCATCAAAAGGCACAGCTGGATGATCAGAAACTTGCTTATTTCATTAATAGGAAATTACAGCACAAATTACAAAAGAAAAGGAACGGATAACTACCTTCCCCCTACTTCCATAAAAAGCCAAATAAAATTCCCACATCTATTCCCTATTACACAAATAAACTCTCTAAGAGTCCTACCTACAGTTACCAGAGGAGCCTGCACCCTCATCATCTACATCCTGGGGTCCCCAAATTTCTCCCGCCTGGACAAAGTGCCGTAAACAGTCCATGGACCGATAAGCCTGAACCAGCCTAAAAAAAAATCACAACACCCCCTTCTATGGTGTTAAATAAAACAAACCACATTTGTCCAGTCTCCACTACCAACATCTTGCTGACTACTCTCCTCCATAACCACTTCATATAATCCCTGGGGACATGCTAAACTCTCCCAACAGATTGAGAGGGATGGGTCGACAAACGTCGATTCTCCAACAAAGATCCAAGCAACAGACGCAGGCGCTCGGTCAAAATGTCTATCGGAAAGAAATTTGAGGTCCGAGGTGGCACGACCTGTGCCCAGCCAAATTGGTGTAGAAGCCGCCAAGGGAAATAAAAAGAGGTCTATCTGAGACCAACCAGTCGCACATATGAGTACTCTCCTAGCTCCAGAACAGGCTTCAACTGCCCCCACCAAGGCACTGACCAATACAAATTCTGGGCCCCATTCTCCACAAACCAATTTTCCCAACTCTCAATATCCAACCCAACACTGAAGAAGTAACGAAAAAAGAAGTTCGGTACAACCGACAAAGGATACTCTGGAGGGGCCATCAAGTGGAGTCTTTCAGACAACCACATGAACAGCATCACGGGGCTACCCCTCAGGAAGTCAGAACGACCTTCTCGCTAGTCATCCAGACCATTCAGCGTCTCCGCCAGTATCACCACCGCAGGATTACGACGGTATGACATCCACGAAGTAATGGCTGCAAGTTGCGGGTCCACCAGCAGTTCCCTAGTCACCAGCAGCCATTTTGAAACCAGGCCCAGAGCAATGACTCCAGCATAGCTAGCATCACCTACTTCCCACAAATGCACGGACCGCAGCTCTGTCGAGAGGGATATCATTCCTCCAGCAACCAGTGATCTGGCCGCCGAAGGCGAAATATAAAGATGCCCGGCCAATAAATCCCTGGGAGAACGGGAAAATTCGGGCAAAGCTGCAACAATATTGGGATTTATACCCAGCATGGAAGAAAATTCCTCATAGGTAGGACAAACTTCATCCAACCCAAAGCGGAATACATGGTCTTCGGGGTACCAAAATTGTACCGCCGCCATCAGCATGTTCCACTCAATAGGCCGATTGCGCCATAAGGAGACTCGACGCATGTTGAAAGCATCATAGTCGACATTATAAGAGCATATTGCTTCCAAAGCTTCGAGGTAGTTGGAAAAATCAATACTACTAGGGAGAGCCATCTTGTAAGGCTAAGAGATAGCGAGCAAGTAAGTAAGAATGCGAAGGTGTGATGAAAACACTCCACCCTTACCCCTTTTTATACTTGGGAACCCTCACAAGAGACATAATCCCTGCAGAAATCGAAGGGAATCCTACCCCACAAAATACAAAAGGCTGAAGAGGGTACTAATCAAAGCCTTGAATTAATGGGACTGGACTGAACTGTCGATAGGCAGGACAGGGTGCTTGCCGATTGGCAACCCCCCCATTTTTAGAAATTTCCCTTTTTCTTCCTCTTTTGTCAAATCAAAAAACTCAATAAAAATAAATTAATATTCTCAACAGAATTTCAAAATCCCTTTTTCTCCTTATATAATTTCCCCTTTTAAATTAAAAACTTTCCTTCAAAAATTCCAAAAATACTCCTTTTTACGGTCTCAGCAGCAAAGTAAAAAGCGCATGCGCATGCATTCATTCATCATTAATAAAAGATAATAAAAAATCCATTGCATTGCATCTATTTGTTTCTATGTTACATCAATTTTGCAGGAAATAAAAAGAAAAAGCAAAAAACAACGGGACTCAGCCCGAACCCACATTCTCTCTCTCTCTCTCTCACCTACCTTTCTCTCTAAGAGCTTCCACCCCTACGACGTGCTCTCTTTCGCCTACGGTGAGACGATGCACCACCACTACCCGAGACAGAATCCTCTCTGGACGAAGAAGATGGCACCAAGCAAGAAGGAACAGGAACCATATCCCGAATATGGGCATTCGCCGAAGATAACCAGTCTCTGATGTCCCTTAGCCAAGTGGTCGACAGTCGAACTTGCTGCAAGAAAAGGCAAAATCAGTATCAATATAGAGATAACCAAAACAGAAAAGAAAGAAGGAGGAGGACAGAAAGGTATACTGTAGGTCGGAGGACCTCCTCTGTCAAACCCAACTCCTCCGTATCCATCGCATGAGGATGGTGCAACATAGGCACCATCCCTAATTAGCCCGCCGAATGTTGTACGAAAGAGTATGCACGCGAACAAAAGAAACTTCTGAGGTCATCGTCGCCACAGATGCCCTTGGACGGCCGCCACTATGGGAAGATCCCATCGTCCGACTCGAACCCGTAGGAGGGAAAGGCAGGGCATCATATATGCTGGGCGCCATCAACTAGCTCATCACAAAGTCCATATAGTCATATGGCACAGCTGTATCAGTGTACAACAAGTAGGACTCACCGATCATCACCGCGATCCTCGCATCCTCCGACAATAGTCGCTCCCGCCTCATAGACGTAGGAGGCTGCGTAGATGGCACCACCACCTCCTCCTCAGCAATCTGTAAAACCACCATCTCCTCGAGATACCAGGAATGGCTGAACTCATGTGCCAGCAAACACCTCATATGCGCATTCACCCCGGTCGTCCCCACATCCTTAATGGCTATCCCCTAGGGATAAAAGGTCACCTGAAAATCTCCAAGCAGGCATAAATCAATAAAAGATCAGAAGGCATAAAAACTAAGACTAAAAATGGAAAGAGTCTTACCCTACCACTGGTCAGGTCATTCAAGACCTGACGCACCGCCTCTATAGAGAGAGATCCCTTCGACTGCCGATTGGCCTTGCACCATCGATACAATCGGCAGGAGTCCCTAATAGTGTCGTCCTTCAGAGGGATCAACGGGGTATTGCACCCAATCACCTCATAAAACCACGTCTATCAAAAGATAAGAATTCATAAACAAAAATAGACGCATAAGGAAATGTGAATGCATGAAAGGAAAATGCGAATGTATGAAAAGAAATGCGCAAACTGAATAATACCTCAAGAAGGTACGTGGCTCCAGTAAAGGTCTGCCGATAGCACCGAATGGATGAATTCAGAGAAGAGTAAAGGGTCGCCAAAGTCAGACTCTCCCAATCATAGAAACGGATGTTTGAAAACATCCTCAGGTACAAAAAGAACCACAAATGGACGATGTCGCCGCTCGACACCACCATGAAACCTCCCAACACCAGTAAAATAAATAGCCGAGCTATCTGCCTCACTTGTAGCCCATCCTCCACATCAATCACCCTGACCAACAGAACATCCTTCAGCAGGAACAGCCAAATAGAATCCCCAGAAACTATCCTCCCTACATCACCAAGTGCCGCATGCACTACCTCCGATCTCACACGCAAAGAGCGATCCAACTCTATCTGCTCTCCATCACAATCTAGGGCTGTTGAACAAGGCATCTCATCCAGCGCAGATGCTAACCTCCCAAAACCCGCTGATGATACCACCCAACGCACCATAAGTGGGAGATGCTCCTAGACATCCCTGAGCCCCATCGTCCCGCGGGCGCGCATGTTCTTCAAAGAAATATCAGACTGACAAAAAAGAAAAAAAATCTCATCATAGGTCAAGAAAGAAAGAAAAATCACCAAAAAGGAAGGAATGCCAAAGGTCGGGTTACTTACATAACCGCCAGGATTCACTCTCGAAGAGCGATGACGCGACGGCTCCCACAACAAAGTCTGCTCATCCGCAATAGGCTCAAATGCATCAAAGGAGTTCTCACTCCCCAAAGAAAGAGGCGCCCTAGCCCTCCACTCCACATTCGCCCAGTCATTAACGATCAACCACTCCCTGTGGACTGCAGTGCTCACAAAAGTGGCCATTTCTTGAAGACCGGAATGCTAGAACAATTTGCAGAGAAATCGCAGAAAGAGAGAAAGCAAAGAAGTTGTGAAAAAAATAAAGGGATTCTCCCCCTTTATATAAGATGCCAAACGCCATGCCGATCGGCACTTACCCCAACCATACCGATCGACACTAACTCCTTACCTTCCCGAGGTATTCCAAAATTCTGTGCCACTGCCGAATAGCACCAGGAAATTTTGCATTCCCTCAAGCGGAACCCCTCTTTCCCAGCGAAATCCTCAAAAACCAAGTGAATATCCTCCCGAAAAATCTCCGGAGGATCTCTAAGGATCGCCTGATCACTTCCCCAGCGGAGTTTTTACAGCACCAAAATTGGTTGTTCCCCCCTGCGAGGCCTCCTAAAGAAATAAAAGCTTCCCAAGCTATCAGCTCCCCAACTCAGATCAAAATCACAAGGCACGTTCTATAGCAGAATCAAAATCAAATCTTTATCCACTCTTAGGTTAGAATTGACCTCGGTCTTGGATCGTCACTTGAGTTAGGTCAGAATTGACCTCGGTCCTCGATCGTCACCACTTTTAGGTCAGAATTGACCTCGGTCTTGGATCGTCACCTGAGTTAGGTCAGAATTGACCTCGGTCCTCGGTCGTCACCACTCTTAGGTCAGAATTAACCTCGGACTTGGATCGTCACCTGAGTTAGGTCAGAATTGACCTCAGTCCTCGGTCGTCACCACTCTTAGGTCAGAATTGACCTCGGTCTTGGATTATTACCTGAGTTAGGTCAGAATTGACCTCAGTCCTTGGTCGTCACCACTCTTAGGTCAGAATTAACCTCGGTCCTCGGTAGTCACCACTCTTAGGTCAGAATTGACCTCAATTATTACATCTTTACCCTAAGCCCACATAATTAGCTTTGACCCGCAGAATCGGTCACCCTCATCACTTAAGCCCGCAGATTTGGCTTTGACCCATAAAATTGGTCATCCCCCAGCATCACTTCAGGTCCTTAGAATAGACCTAAACCTTTAATCGTCATTCAAACCATCCCTCGCACACCCCTCAGGTCCTCAGAATCGGCCTCAACCCCCTGAATCGGTCATACTCCCTCAAAAGCATCATGCGGTGTTTATTCGACGGTTATCATTTATTCCAAACTCATCCGTCGAGGGGCTCTATACACACCCCATTCTGTTACTCCCTAACTCTCCTTAGGTCCCCAGTACCTCCCTTTATCACTACAAACCCAGGTCATACCCCGAGTACTGACCTAAAAGCCATCGGGCACTCCCAGGCTCCGTTTGACCAAAAAGTCAAACTTTTCAAAAACTAAGATTTGGGCTTAAAAACATGTCGTTGAAGGGTAAAAGCATAAAATAGCCACAAAACGGACATGTAAGACGCACGAACACCTCGCTCGGGACTAATATAACTCGTACGAATGGACTAAATAGTCATCAAAACCATGATTTGAGTATACGATGAGAATTGGCACATAGTTAAACTCATGCTTAATTACATGACATCAAAGGGTGAAAAAGTAAAACAACCACAAAATGGTCCCATACGAGGCATGAACACCTCGCACGCGACCAATATAAATGGTAGTAACCGACTGCGTAGTCACAGGACTCGCGGTTATAGTATATGACTAGAATTTTCAAACAGTTAGACTTAGGATTAAAAACATTAAATTAAAGGGGTGAATTTGTAAAATAGCCACGAAACAGTCCCGTAAGAGGCACACTCACCTCCCATAGGACCCATGTAACTCGTACAAACCCACCACATAGTTATCGAGCTCTCAGTTTTAATATATGATGAGAATTTGTAAACACTTAGATTTAGGCATAAATACATGTCGTCAAATGGTGAAAATGTAAAACAACCACAAAATGATCCCGTAAGAGGCATGAGTACCTCACACGGGAGAATTGTAACTCATAGGAACGGACTACATAGTCAATGAACTCGCACTTTGAGTATACAATGAGTATTTACAAACAGTCAGATTTAGGCTTAAAAATATGTTGTTAAGATGCGTTAGCACCTCACACGGGACCAAGATATCTCATAAGAACTGACCATGTAGTTATTGGACTCCCGATTTGAGTACACAATGAGGATTTGCAAACACCTAGACTTAGGCTTAAAAACATACTGTCAAAGGGTGAAAATGTAAAGAATCCACAAAATTGTCTCGTAAGAGGCACTACCACCTATCAGGGACCAATGTAATTATAGGAACTGATAGCATAATCATCGAACTCTCAGTTTGAGTATAAAATAAGAATTTGCAAACATTTAGATGTTCGGCCTTAAAAACATGTTATCAAAATGTCAAATTGTAAAAAATCCGCAAAACAGTTCCGTAAGAGGCACCTACACCTTGCATAGGACCAATGTAACTCCTACAAACCCACCGTGTAGTCACCGAACTTTCGATTTGAGTATACGATGAGAATTTGCAAACACTTAGACTTAGGCTTAAAAACATGTCGTCAAAGGGTGAAAACACAAAACATCAATGAAATGGTCCCATAAGAGGTACGAGCACCTCACACGGGACCAATGTAATTCGTAAAAACTGACCGCGTAGTCAGCGAACTCCCACTTTGAGTATATAACCAGAATTTGCAAACATTTAGACTTGGGCTTCAAATCATGTCGTCAAAGCGTTAAAACATAAAACAGCTAAAAACTGGTCCCGTAAGAGGTATGGCCACCTGGAACGGGACCAATGTAACTCGTATGAATGGACCGCGTTGTCATCAGACTCCCAATTTGAATATATAATATAAATTTCATACATTTAGACTTGGTCTTAAAAATATGTCGTCAAAGGTTGAAAACATTAAATAGGCACAAAAACAGTCCCATAAGAGGTGCAAGCATCTTGTACAGGACCAATGTAGCTCGTAGGAATGGACAACATAGTCACTTGACTCTTAGTTTGAGTATACGATGAGAATTTCCAAACCCTTAGACTTGGGCTTAAAAATAAATTGTCAAAGGGTGAAAACGTAGAATGGAAACAAAACGGTCCCGTAAGAGGCACGAGCACCTTGCACGAGACCAATATAGCTCATAGGAACGGACCACGTATTCACCGACTTCCTGTTGGAGTATATGATGAGAATTTGCAAACACTTAGACTTAGGATTAAAAATAGTTCGTCAAAGGGTGAAAACATAAAACATCCATGAAACGAACCCATAAGAGGTACGAGCATATTGTACGGGACCAATGTAATTTGTAGAAACCATTGTTCTAAACTACCCGCCTAGGTTTGAGGCTTGGGAGAAACACCCTGCCTTAAGATTTTGACGCCTTATGCTTGGTAAAACCCTTAAGGCGTACTTTTTCTCTAAAAATAACAATGCTTTAGTGAAACGATATCGCCTTTTAAAGATTTTTTTACAAACTGGACCATTATCTCATCCAAAATAATCAAATAGTATTTTTATTTGCAAATATTCAGACATATATTTATGATATGTACAATTTTAGTATTTTAATAGCCTTGTTATGGTTAAAAAATATTAAAAACGCCTAAACGCTTTTTCACGCCTTTTTACGCCTAGGCCCGCCTAGGCTTCTAAGGCTTAAGGCTTGGCCTCCACGCCTCGATCACGCCCCGCATTTTTTAGATCTTTGGTCGCATAGTCACCAGACTTCGATATTGAGTATATGACCAGAATTTGTAAACATTTAGAGTTAGGATTCAAATCATGTCATCAAAGGGTTAAAACATAAAACAGCTAAAAACCGGTCCCGTAAGAGGTACGAACACCTGGCACGATACCAATATAACTTATACAAATGGACCGCGTAGTCATCGGACTCCTAATTTTAATATATGATGCGAATTTCATACATTTAGGCTTGCGCTTAAAACATGTCGTCAAAGGGTCAAAACATAAAATAAGCATAAAAATAGTCCGGTAAGATGCGCAAGCACCTTGCACGGGACCAATGTAGCTCGCACGAATGGATTATGTATTCACTTGACTCTTAGTTTCAGTATATGATGAAAATTTGCAAACCCTTAGACTTAGGCTTAAAAATAAGTCGTCAAAGAATGAAAACATAGAACAGTAAAAACATGGTCCTGTAAGAGGCACGAGCACCTCATACGGGACCAATGTAGCTCGTAAGAATGGACCATGTAGTCACAGGACTCCCCGTTGGAGTATACAATGAGAATTTGCAAACACTTAAACTTAGGCTTAAAAATATGTTTTCAATGGGTGAAAACATAAAATAGCCAGAAAATGGTCCTGTAAGAGACACGAGCACCTCATATGGGATCAATGTAACTTGAATAAACTGATCGCATAGTCACCAGACTCTCAGTTTCAGTATACAAAGAGAATTGGCAAACACTTAGACTTAGACTTAAAAACATGCCGTCAAAATGTGAAAATCTTAACATCCATATAATGATCCTGTAAGAGGCATGAGTACCTTGAACGAGACCAATGTAACTCGTACGAACTGATCATATAATAACCGGGCTCTCGATTTGGGTATACGAAGAGAATTTTCAAACACTTAGTCTTAGGCTTAAAAACATGCCGACGAAGGGTAAAAATATAAAAAAAACCACAAAATGGTCCCGTAAGAGGAATGAGAACCTTGCACGGGACAAATGTAACTCGTAGGAACCAACCGCGTAGTCACTGAACTCACGATTTAGGTATACGACTAGAGTTAGTAAACACTTAGACTTTGGCTTAAAAACTTGTCGTCAAAGGGCTGAAATGTAAAACAACCAAAAAAGGGTCCCATATGAGGCACAAATTGCTTGCATGGGACTAATTTAACTCGTACGAATGGACCGCATAATCACCAGACTCCCAATTTGAGTATACGACCAAAATTTGTAATCATGTAGGCTTGGGTTTAAAAACATGTCGTCATCGGGTTAAAACGTAAAATATCCACAAAATAGTCAAGTAAGAGGCATGAGAACCTAGCATGGGGCAAATGTAACTCGTATGAATGGATTTCACAGTCATCGGACTCCCGCTTTAAGTATATGATAGGAATTTGCAAACATTTAGACTTGGCCTAAAAACATGCCTTCAAACGATAAAAACATAAAACAACCATAAAATAGTCCCATAAGAGGCATAAGCACCTCAAACGGGACCCATGTAGCTCGTACGAATGGACCACGTAGTCACCTGACTCTCGATTTGAGTATACAACGAGAATTTGCAAATAGTTTGACTTGATCTTAAATAAATGTCGTCAAATGGTGAAAAGATAGAACAAGTACAAAATCATCTCGTAAGAGGCACAAGCACCTTGCATGCGACAAATGTAGCTCATAGGAACGGACCGCGTAGTCACCAGACTCTTGGTTAGAGTATACGATGAGAATTTGCAAACCTTTAGGCTTAGGCCTAAAGACATGTTATCAAAGTGTGAAAATGTAAAACATCCATGAAACGGTCCCGTAAGAGGTATGAAAACCTCGCACGGGACCAATGTAATTTTTAGAAACTGATCACGTAGTCACTGGACTCTCACTTTGAGTATACGACCAGAATTTGCAAACATTTACACTAGGGTTTAAAATTATGTCATCAAAGGGTTACAACGTAAAACAACTAAAAATCAGTCCCAAAAGAGGTACGAACACCTGGCACAGGACCAATGTAACTCGTATGAATGGACAGCATAGTCATCGGACTCTTGATTTGAATATACAATGCGAATTCAAATATTTAGAATTGAGATTAAAAACATGCCGTCAAAGGGTAAAAACATAAAATAGGAACAAAAATAGTCTCGTAAGATGCGCGAGCACCTTGCACGGGACCAATGTAGCTCGTTGGAATGGACTGCGTAGTTACTTGACTCGCAGTTTGAGTATACGATGTGATTTTTCAAACCCTTAGACTTGGGATTAAAAATAAGCTGTCAAAGGGTGAAAACGTAGAACATCAATAACACTGTCTAGTAAGAGGCACGATCACCTCGCACTGGGCCAATGTAGCTCGTAAGAACGGACCACGTAGTCACCAGACTCCTTATTGGAGTATACGACGAGAATTTGCAAACACTTAGGTTTATGCTTAAAACATGTCGTCAAAGGGTGAAAACACAAAACATCCATGAAATGATCCCGTAAGAGGTACGAGCACTTCACATGGGACCAATGTAATTTGTAAAAACTGACTGCGAAGTCACCGGACTCCCTCTTTGAGTATATAACCAGAATTTTCAAACATTTAGACTTGGGCTTAAAATTATGTTGTCAAAGGGTTAAAACATAAAACAACTAAAAATCGATCCCATAAGATGTACGAGAACCTAGCACAGGACTAATGTAACTTGTATGAATGGATCGCATAGTTATCGAACTCCCGATTTGGATATACGATGCGAATTTCAAACATTTAGGCTTGGGCTTAAAAACATGCCTTCAAAGGGTGAAAACATAAAATAGGCACAAAAACAGTCCCATAAGAGGAGCGATCACCTTGCATGGGACCAATATCGGTCATAGGAATGAATTGCATAGTCTCCTGACTCTCGATTTGAGTATACAAAGAGAATATGCAAACCCTTAGACTTGGGCTTAAAAATAAGCCATCAAAGGGTGAAAACGTAGAACAACAATAATATTGTCCCGTAAGAGACATGAGAACCTCGCACGGGACCAATGTAGCTCATAGGAACAAACCACGTAGTCACCAGACTCCTTGTTGGAGTATACGACGAGAATTTTCAAACACTGGCTTAGTCTTAAAAATATGTCGCCAGAGGGTGAAAATGTAAAACGTCAATTACACGGTCCCGTAAGAGGTACGGGACCTCGTACGGGACCAATGTAGTTCCTAAAAATTGAGTACGTAGTCACCGGACTCCCACTTTGAGTGTACAACCAGAATTTGTAAACATTTAGACTTTGGCTAAAAATCATGTTGTCAAAGGGGTAAAACATAAAATAGCTAAAAACCAGTGCCGTAAGAGGTATGAGAACCTGACACAGGACCAATGTAACTCGTACGAATGGACCGCATAGTCATCGGACTCACGATTTGAGTATACGAAGAGAATTTCAAACATTTAGACTTGGGCTTAGAAACATGCCTTGAAAGGGTGAAAACATAAAATAGGCACAAACATAGTGCCGTAAGAGGTGCGAGCACCTTGCAAGGGACCAATGTAGCTCGTAGGAATTAATTGCATAGTCATCTAACTCTCAGTTTGAGTATACGATGAGATTTTTCAAACCCTTAGACTTGGGATTAAAAATAAGTCGTCAAAGGGTGAAAACGTAGAACATCAATAACACTATCTAGTAAGAGGCACGAGCACCTCGCACGGGGCCAATGTAGCTCGTAGGAACGGACCACGTAGTCACCAGACTCCTCATTGGAGTATACGACGAGAATTTGCAAGCACTTAGATTTATGCTTAAAACATGACGTCAAAGGGTGAAAACATAAAACTTCCATGAAATTATCCCGTAAGAGGTACGAGCACCTCACATGGGACCAATGTAATTTGTAAAAACTGACTGCGCAGTCACCGGACTCCTGCTTTGAGTATATAACCATAATTTGCAAACATTTAGACTTGGGCTTAAAATTATGTTATCAAAGGGTTAAAACATAAAACAACTAAAAATCGATCCCATAAGATGTACGAGCACTTAGCACGGGACTAATGTAACTTGTATGAATGGATCGCATAGTTATCGGACTCCCGATTTGGATATACGATGCGAATTTCAAACATTTAGACTTGGGCTTAAAAACATGCCTTCAAAGGGTGAAAACATAAAATGGGCACAAAAACAGTCCCATAAGAGGAGCAAGCACCTTCCATGGGACCATTATAGGTCGTAGGAATGAATTGCATAGTCACCTGATTCTCGGTTTGAGTATACAAATAGAATTTGCAAACCCTTAGACTTGGGCTTAAAAATAAGCCATCAAAGGGTGAAAACGTAGAACAACAACAATATTGTCCCATAAGAGACATGAGAGCCTCACACGGGACCAATGTAGCTCATAGGAACAAACCACGTAGTCACCAGACTCCTTGTTGGAGTATACGACGAGAATTTTTAAACACTGGTTTAGTCTTAAAAACATGTCGTCAGAGGGTGAAAATGTAAAACATCAATGACACGGTCCCGTAAGAGGTATGGGACCTCGTACGGGACCAATGTAGTTCCTAAAAATTGAGTACGTAGTCACCGGATTCCCACTTTGAGTGTACAACCAGAATTTGTAAACATTTAGACATTGGCTAAAAATCATGTTGTCAACATAAAATAGCTAAAAACCAGTGCCGTAAGAGATATGAGCACCTGTCACGGGACCAATGTAACTCGTACGAATGGACTGCATAGTCATCGGACTCCCGATTTGAGTATACGAAGAGAATTTCAAACATTTAGACTTAGGCTTAAAAGCATGCCTTGAAAGGGTGAAAACATAAAATAGACACAAATATAGTGCCGTATGAGGTGCGAGGACCTTGCAAGGGACCATTGTAGCTCGTAGGAATTAATTGCATAGTCATCTAACTCTCAGTTTGAGTATACGACGAGAATTTGCAAACCCTTAGACTTGGGCTTAAAAACAAGCCATCAAAGGGTGAAAACGTAGAATATCAATAACAAAGTCCGAAATAGGTACGAGCACCTCACACGGGACCAATGTAGTTCATAGGAATGGACGATGTAGTCACCGAACTCCCCTTTAGAGTAAACGTCGAGAATTTACAAACACTAAAAATTAGGCTTAAAAACATACTGTCAAGGGGTGAAAATAGAAAACAACCAAAAAATGGTCTCATAAGAGGCATGAGCACCTAAAACAGGATGAATTTAACTTGTACGAACCGATCGCATAGTCACCGGACTCCCGGTTTGAGTATACAAAAAGAATTTAGAAACAATTACACTTTAACTTATTAACATGTCGTCAAACCGAGAAAACCTAAAACATCCACAGAACGATTCTAAAAGAGACATGAGTACCTTACATGGGACTAATGTAACTCGTACGAACTAACTTCATAGTCATCGAGCTCTCAATTTAGGTATACGAATAGAATTTGCAAAAACTTAGACTTAGGCTTAAAAATATACCGACAAAGGGTCAAAACCTTAAATAACCATAAAATTGTCCCGTAAGAGGAACGAGAACCTCACACGGGATAAATATAACTCGTAGGAACCAACGGCGCAGTCACCGAACTCCCGTTTTAAGTGTACGATTATAATTAGTAAACAATTAGACTGAGGCTTAAAAACATGTCGTCAAAGGTTAAAAACGTAAAACAACCACAAAAAGATCCCATAAGGGGAATGGATAGCTCACATGGGACAAATTTAACTCGTACGAATGAACCGCATAGTCACCGAACTCTCGGTTTGAGTATATGACCAAAATTTATAAACATTTAGGCTTGGGTTCAAAAACATGTCGTCAAAGGGTTAAAACTTAAAATAACCCCAAAATAGTCCCGTAAGAGGCACGAGTACATAGCATGGAAAAAATATAACTCGTACGAAAGGACCGTGTAATCATCGAACTCCCTCTTCGAGTATATGACAAAAAATTTCAAACAATTAGACTTGAGCTTAAAAACATGCCTTTGAAGGGTGAAAACATAAAATAGCCATAAGACCTTCGCATAAGAGGCACGGGTACCTCATACGGGACCAATGCAGCTCGTAAGAATGGACCGTGTAGTCACCTAACTCTCAGTTTGATTATACGATGAGAATTTGCAAACACTTAGACTTGATCTTAAAAGCATGTCGTCAAAGGTTGAAAATATAGAACCATTAAAAAAAAGTCCTGTAAAAGGCATGAGCACCTCGCACGAGACCAATGTAGCTCGTAGGAATGGATAGCGTAATCACAGAACTCCCGGTTGGAGTATACAACAATAATTTGAAAACATTTAGACTTAGGCTTAAAAACATGCCGCCAAAGGGTGAAAACGTAAAACAACCACATTGTCACCTTCTGAAGGCACTAACCACAGGACAAATGTAACTCATAGGAACTAACCACATTGTCACGTGACTCGCGGTTTGATTATATGGTAAAAAGAAAAAAATGTGTATATATTGTATTTGTCGTTGTGCAATTCCTCTTTCCATAAAAAATCTTCACAAACCTATAAAAGTATAACAAAACTAGAATATAGCGGTAAGTGAGGTATCAATCCACATCTAAGGGTGAAACACAAAATTGGAGAGGACATATATAGATTCATTTGCATTTTATTATTATTTTATTATTTTACCTTTTTATATTTTTTAAGGATTTTTCAAGGGATTTTTTTAACTAACTAACTATACTACTTTTTATAACTACTAATTAAGAAGTAAAAGCTAATTTAAGAAATGCGAGATAAACAAAATTATCCTAATAAGTAAACTAACAAAATTGGACTCGTGAGGGCTTCAATATTTCATCACATAAATGGGAGATTAGCCCTCAATAATCATCATCGAAGAAAATTAAAATAAAAGTATACAAAAAAGAGCATGTGAGGATTAAACTGAAAATAATCAAGAGGAGGAGATCAAACCCATTTAAGCCTTGAATTGGAATGGAATCTTCAATTATATCAACACCCTCTCAATTACAATCATTCACAAATGTATTTATTGAATCTAAAATAAAAATTACAAAATAAAAATAATAAAAAAAGGATAATGGATGAATTCATAATGGACAATTAAATAATAAAAGAGATTTGCTAAAAATGAAAATCCTAACATTATAAAATTGTACATTAGAACTCATCCAAAGAAATAAATTCTAGATCATTAATTTATATCGAGATAATTGCTAAAAATGCAAAATCTCAACATAAAGGAATGGATTAGAATTTACCTCCCATAAGGGATGAATTCAACTACATCAATCTATTTTGAAATAATTGCTAAAAATGCAAAAAATTATTATAGAATGGTTGGGTTGAATTTATCCTAGAGATAAATTTCACTACACACCTCTATATTGAGATATTTTCTAAAAATTTAAATACTCAACATAGAGGAATGGAGAGAATTTTATCACAAAAAACTTAAAAACTAATTTGGAGATCTTTTCTCAAATGGTCTTCATCTCCCATAAATAGTAGGCATGGAGCTAAGGATAAATTGGGTAGGGATTAAATGCACATGAGGGGTGTGAGGATTTGTTGGGGTCAAAATAGGAAAATGCACAAATGTGCATGGGTTATGTGAGGTCATGTGGGAAGTGGGGGCGGTGAGGATAAAAACAAATCAGATTTGGTTAAAAGGGTTTAAGGGGATTTATGGAAAAAGGGTTAAGTGGGCATTTATTTTGGTTTGGTTTTGAGATTGGATTCTCATTTGGCTTTATGCAGGTGGCACACAATTTTGCATTTGGTTAGAAAATGGGAAGTGGGTTTGGTTTTCAAATGGGTCTTGGACGAGATGGAGGTTCGAGTTGAGATGGGTGTCTTCGGGTTATAGAGATATGGGTCTCAAGGGGGTTTTGGTATAGGAGATCTCGGGTTGGACGATGTTGGTTGGGGTTGGGCATGGGGTTCTACAGGTTCTGGCCTTAGCTGTGTCCCCGGCGGGTTGGACGTCGCCGACAAGGGGTAAGGTATGGGTTTGGCTGTTGGTGGTAGCAGGTGTAGAATTTTGGGGTTGGATGATAATGGAGGTGATTGGGGTTTTGTTTGGGTATGTTGTTTGTTTAAGGTTTGGTCATGGAGAGATAAACGAGTTTGGTGTTTGTTTAAGGTTTGGTTATGGAGTTAGAGAGAGAGGAGAGAGACATGGGTTTGGTGTTTGGGGAAGAAGATGAAGGTAGGTGTGATAAGGTGTGTGTGGGTGTAGGGTAATTAGATGAGGGTGAGTGAGTTAGATTGTGTGTATGTGAGTGTGTATGGTATTGGGGTGTGAGGGTTTGTGTGTGTGTTTAACTTATGACCCCTAAAAACATAAACTAAAAATAAAAATAAAAATTTAACTAAACTAAAAAAAATAAAAATCGACTAAAATAAAAATGACATGACACGACACACTATAAAAACTCTAAAAAAAATTAAACACAACTAAAATTAAAAGTATAAAAATAAAAACTAATAAAAAAATGAAACAATAATAAACTAACTAAAAACTAAGGAAAAAAAGAAAATATAAAAACTAATACACGACGTGCTAAAAATATAAAGATCCTAAAAATATATATTTGACTCAATAAAATAAAATAATAACATAATAAAATAAACCCTAAAAATAAAATGACACAAATAAAATAAAATGGGACAAACTAAACACACACGGTTCGGGACAGGTTTATGGTAGGCTAGGGTATGGGACAAGGGTAATTAGCTCCATAATCTGCATAATTTCCTTGAAATACTCTTTTGAACACTGCAACGTGCATTCAACCTACAAAATAGACAATAAAGCGCATAAGACCCAAATTGCCGAGAATTAGCAACTAAAATACGTCTATTCGGGGTATAAAATGTACACTTTTGGGTGCTTATCACTATACAATGAGAATTGATAAATAGTTAGACTTAGGTTTAAAAATATGACGTCAAAGGGTGAAAACATAACATAGCTACAAAACGTTCCCGTAAGAGGCACGGGCACCTCATACGAGACCAATGTAACTCTTAGGAATAGACTGCGTAGTCAACGGACTCACAGTTTGAGTATATGATGAGAATTTGGAGACACTTAGATTTATGCTTAAAACATGACGTTAAAGGGTGAAAGCATAAAAAAACTACAAAGTGATCTCGTAAGATGCACGTGCACCTCGTACGGGACCAACGTAACTCGTATGAACCCTTCGTGTAGTCTTCAGACTCCTGCTTTAAGTATAAAATGAGAATTTTCAAACACTGATTAAAAACATTTCGTCAAAGGGTGAAAATGTAAAACCTCCACAAAATGGTCCCATAAGAGCAGGAGCATCTCGCACGGGGCCCATATTACTCGAAAGAACAGACCGTGTGTTCAATGGACTCGCGATTTGAGTATATAACGAGAGTTTTTTAACAGTTAAATTTTGGCTTAAAAACATGCCGTTGAAGGGTGAAAGCATAAAACAGCCAAAACCCGTCTCATAAAATGAGCTAACACCTAGCACATGACCAATGTAACTCATACGAATGGACCGCATAGTCACCGAACTCATGGTTTGAGTATACAACGGGAATATGCACACAGTTAGACCCAAGCTTAATTCCATGTCCTCAAAGGGTGAAAATGTAAAAATACCACAAAACGGTCCTGTACGAGGCAGGAACACCTCGCACAGAATTAATATAACTCGCAGGAACTGATCGCGTTGTCACGGGACTCGCGATTTCAATATACGATGAGAATTTGCAAATATTTAGACTTAGACCTAAAAATAGCCAGTTAAAGGGTGAAAACGTAAAACAACCACAAAACGGTCCCGTAAGAGGTCGCATGAGACTAATGTAACTTGTACAAAAATACCGCGTAGTCACTGGACTCTCGGTTTGAGTATACAATGATAATTTTCAAACACTTAGACTTATACTTAAAAACATGTAATGAAGTGGTGAAAATGTAAAAAAGTTACAAAACGGTCTCGTAAGAGGCAGGAGCACCTCGCACGGGACCAATATAACTCATAGGAATGAACCGCGTAGTCAAAGGACTCGCTATTTGAGTATACGTCGAGAATTTGAAAATAATTAGATTTAGGCATAAAAATATGCCGTTAAGCGGCACGAGCACCTCCACGGGACCAATATAACACGTAAGAACTGACCATGTAGTCACCGAACTCCCAATTTGTGTAGATGTCGAGGATTACCAAACACTTAGACTTAGGTTAAAAATATTTTGTCAATGGCTTAAAAGTAAAATAGTCACGAAACGGTCCCGTAAGAGGCACGAACACCCATCGCAGGTGATTAGGCATAAATTCTTTACATTTATCCCCTTAATTTTGGTATTTTTATGATCCCGTGCATTGTAAATAGCTTGAATTTGTCTTATATTTATGCTATGAACTTTTTTTGGCAAGTATTTTGTATTTTGTGTATCTCTTATGTGTTTTACAAGTATTTCATGGAAATTAATGCAAAAGATTATGAAAAATAGTGAAAGAAAACAAGAAATAGGGAGTTCAAGGGCATTTTGGTAATTTTAAAGCCATATTCCGGAGGTGGGGAAATCTAGAAAGTTGAAGATCTCTAAATTACAAGAACATTGGAAAAAACAGTACCCCAATCCGAGCTACGGTGAAGAAGTTATGCCCATTTGAAGTTGGAGACAGAAAGCCAAAGTTGAAATTAGTTCTGGAAGTTGAAGAGTTTCAACTCTTGAAATTTCTTGTATAATTCCTTTTTATTAGTTGTAAAATGTGGAGAGGCATGGAAAAAGTCACATTTGGGTATATAAAAAACTAATCCCTAGAGTAATAAAAGGGAGGAAGAGAGAGTTCTTTTTGGAAAAACATTTTCATATTTTCTTAGGATTTAGAAACCCTAGTTGTAATTTGGAGGAAAAGGAGTATTCCAGATTCAAGTTCAATTCTCTTTCCAAGTTGTGGTTAAAAATTTCAATCTTCAATCCAAGCATCAATTTCAATTCTCTTATTTGTTTATCTATTTTACTTTCAATTAGATTCTCAATTGTTTTGCAATTCTCTTTTGAAGCTATGTTTCTTAGATTTATGATTCCATGCATAGTTATGTTTTCATCTAATAAAACCATTTCTAGCTAAATTTTCAGGGGTTGGGATGCATGAACCCATCCTTAGGTAAATTACCCCTGTAGAAAATAGAATTTGAATTAAAAATTGGAAAGAGTCGTGCGAGACCATTTTACAACCATTGTAGATCTTTTAATCTCTGTTGCCCTAGGTACTTGGGATGTTTAAGAATACGATGTGCAAATAATTATTTATCACCACTTTATATTTACCTTCGATTTCGTATGGTGCGGGCTTGAACCTTATATACGTAATGTTTAGGATCTATAAAGACTGGATTCATTGAAATTTATAATTTACAATTCTATTATTCTACATGGGAAATTACTAGGGTTAGGAGATTGTATTCCAACCTACTTTCTCATTCATCTTAATTAGTTTGCTCATGCATGCATAGTTAACTTTTTTATTTTTTCCCTTTTCAACCATTATCATCTTTTTCACTTTTATTTTAGAAGTAATAAATCAATTAAATTCTATCAAACATTCCCTGTGAATTCGATACTCAGACTCACCACTATACTCCTTAAGAGTGTAATTACAAGTTTAGGTTTTTTGTATTGATGTTGGAAGACGATAACAACGACTAGCGTATTACATGGACGCTCAGTTTTTCCACTCGATCAGCAGGATAATGTAATTGTAGGAACAAGAAATCATCGGATGACGATGTATCATTCGTCCAAATCATAAGCCTAAAATGTGCACAGGGAAGACCATTAGAAAGCTTATGTGAGGAAATTCAATGTTCTAAAGAACTTTGCTCGGTTCAGAGAGATGACTATGGTCAAATGGGGCCCGAGAGTGCCCAGTGACCTTCTAGAGTAAAACGAGTCATTCATCTGTACCATAAGGCTAATTCATGCACTGGGTAGAGAATTAGAAAGTTTATTCAGTCTCATTTGAGATAAAGAGTTTACTTTGGTCAAATGGAGCCCGGGAGTGTCCGGTGGCCTTCAGATCAGTTTTCGAGGGAAAACGGATCGTTCCTTCAAATAGTTATGTCGTTTAGTGCATGGGGTGAAACGTTTGAGAGGTTATTTAGTTTCCTTCAAATATTTATTGAGCTTTTTCTTTGATGATGAAGTCCATTGGGGTCAAATCGGTGCCCGGGAGCGCCCGGTGGCCTCTAGATCGATTTCTGATAGTAAAACGATTCGTTCATCTGAATTGTTACGACAATTTTCATATGGTGTAGATAATTGTGATGATGAAGTTATGATTCATTGAGGTTTATCTCTGATGATGAATTTGACCGGAGTCAAATGGGGCCCGGGAGCGCCCGATGACCTCTAGATCGGTACTTAGAGTATGACTTAGGGTTTATGGTAGACAGGGAGGTGCTAGGGACCTAAAGAGAGACTTAGGAAGGTCCTATAATGTGGTGTCTATAGAGACCCTCGATAGCTGAGCTTATAACAAGTTAAATCCATCGAATAGACACCACATGATGTTTTTGAAAATAGGTCAATTATGTGGACCAAAGGGATGAAGATGATCGTTTCAGATGGTCGAGGTCGATTATGAGGATCTAAGGTTGAGGGTACCGATTCTATGGGTTGAGGTCAAATCATAGGACCTAAAGTAGGGGCGACTAATTCTACGGGTTGACATTAATTCTGAGGACCTGAATTTGTGGTGACTAATTCTACGGGTTGATGTCAATTTTGGGGACCTAAAGTAGTGGCGACGGGTCAAGGTCAATTATAAGGACCTAAAGTTTTGGTGACCAATTCTATGGGTCGAGTTCAATTCTGAGGACCTAAAGTAGGGGGGACCAATTCTGTGGGTTGAGGTCAATTTTGAGGACCTAAAGTTATGGCTACCAATTTTGCAGGTCAAGGTCAATTATGAGGACCTATAGATATGGCGATCAATTCTACAGGTCGAGATCAATTCTGAGGACCTAAAGTTACGGCGGCCAACTCTGCGGTTCGAGGTCAATTCTACCGACCTTAAGTAAGGGTGGCCAATTCTGCGGGTCGTGGTCAATTTTGAGTACCTGAAGTAGGGGAAAATAATTTTGTGGGTTGAGGTCAATTATAAGGACCACAATTAGGGGCAACCAATTCTACGAGTCGAAGTCAATTATGAGGACCTTAAGTAGGGGCGACCAATTATATGGGTCGAGGTCAATTCTGAGGACCTAAAGTAGTAATGTTGGGGGGTTTGCTCTCTAGGAGTTTTTAATTTACCCTAGTTTAGACTCTAATGGGGTAAATACATCAGGATGGAGATTATGTAATTTTAAGTGGAAATAACGTTACTGGGGGAACTAAATTTTTTATGGTGGATGGATTGGGAGAAAGTTTAGCCTGGAAAATTCACTGGGCAAACAGTTGATGACTTGAAATTTTGGGATTCCGCTGGGGAATGTGTTTCTCTGAGACGCTACCGGAGAGAGATGTCCGGCAGGCTTATATCTTCACTGGGGAAGATGGATTTGGAAGTTCCGCTTGGGAAACAGTTGATGACTTCAGGTTTTGGGATTTCGTTGGGGAATTATAATGGACTCCGGGGATGCAAGCGCACTGATCTAGGGTTTAAATTGGGGACAGGAGTTTGGTTTTAATTTGGTGGGGGATCTTAAGATCCTAAACATGATTTTCTTGGTGAATAAATGTTCCAATATCTATTTGGCAATTTTGGGAATCTTTCGAAGAATTTTTGGATTTTTTGGCATTTTCTGTGATTTTTATATGAAATTTTCAAGGGGTTGCCGATCGGCATGTTGTGGGGCTTGTCATTTGGCAATGGAATAGTCTTCTGAACTTCCTTGGGAAGGGTAATAGGAAGTTTCCGATCGGTGGGCGTCAGGGGACTGCTTATCGGCAGGCCCCTTGGCCTCCTATAAAAAGGGGCAAGTTCTCCTAATTTTTCACAACTCCTAGCATTCAGATCTTCTGCCCTTTCTTACTAAGATCCATTTCTAGGATTTTTCTTCTCTTTGAGTCTTAAAAATGGAAGATTTTTCAAGTAGCACGACCCACATGGTGTGGTTGGATGCTGACGATTAGGGGAACCTAGAGTGACGAGATAGGGTGCCCCCTAACGCTGGACAATGAAAATGCCTTCGATTTGTTCGAGCTAGTTACTGATGACCGCTTTCTGCTATGCAAGCCTTCACATCACTAGTCGTATAGTGTGAGTAACCCTAGTGGCTATGTAAGTGAATGACCTTTGGCATTTTTTTCTTTCTTTTCTTTTTACTTGAGTTGACAAAAGGTTTCTTTGTTGATTTTTGGTTTTGTTTTGGTAGACTGACATATCTTCTATGAGCTTTCGTTCATGGGGGATGATGGGGTTTAAGGATGTGTGGGAGCATCTTCCATCATTGGTGCACTGGGTAGTTTCTTATGTGGACTTTGGTCGCCTGGGGTCTACTTTGTACGAGACACCATGCTCTACGACTGTTTTGTGCACGTTGGGGGAGATGTGGTGGGACACTACCCACACCATTCATTTGGGATTTGGGGTGATGACGGTGACTCCCATCAATGTCCAACAGTTACTATGGATCAACTGCGAGCGAAAGAAGATTGAGGTGTATTGGTCTTTGAGGGTGACACCTGAGGCGATTGAGGATTCATTGGGGGACGTGGGGAGGATAGTCTCTGGTGATTTGATCCACATTTCTTCTATCCAAGAGCTATTGTTGAGTCGAAGGTTCGATGAGACAGACGGGCTACAGGTATGATAGATGACTTGCTTATTCATTCTTCTTTTGTTGGGGGGTTTCTTGGTGGCACAGAGGGGAGACGCTGTCCACCAATTATTTTTAACATTTTGAGGGTATTTTCCATTATCCCTCTTTATGATTGGGTGAGCCTGACCATGGAGACCCTTTATTATTCTCCAAACGCTTTCAGTCGGTGTTGTCGCCAGACCTTTACGGGGGCCACGTACCTTCTAAAGATAATTTTCATATATCTTTTTATGTATTTTCTTACATTTTCCTTTAATTTTCTTTTTCTGTTGATTCTTGTCTTTCTTCAAACGTGGTTTTATGGGTTGATCGGGCTCAATGCCCATTTGATAGGCTTATAGGATGAGTAGGTGGATGCCTTCTTTCGGATGTATCAGTGGAAGAAGTCCAACTAAAGGTCGAAACAGTCTCTTTCTCTGTCAACGGTGCGTCATGCCTTGAACACCCTGACGAGTGACCAGGTTATTATTTTTTCTTTTAAATCCTTTTTTGTCATTTTCTCTACTTGTAAAAATATTGATCTTTATTGTAAATTATAGGTGAAATTTTATCCCTGGGAGACGGCTGTCCAATACACAGGGGTAACTGGGGTGCGTGCACAAATGCGTCGACTGTTGGCGCACGAGTTCGGCTATTCTAAGTACTTGGGTGAGAGATTGGTCCAACAAACTATGGATGATGAGGTGGAGGTCCCATCGGTGATGCCCCCGATGTACATGAGGTGAGTGCGGGAGATATCAGAGGAGACTAGGGTGGCGGCGGTGGTTGGCGAGCTTTTATCGTCATATACGGATATGGTGGCGAATGATGACTACCTCGACTTTATGATAAGCTGGCTGATGTCATCATGTATCTATGATTTGGCGAACATGCCTTCACCTCCAACAACTTTGGGCAGGGGTAGGAGTAGTCCAGTGAGGTCCGCCCACATTACTGGTGGTGCGTCATCGTCGGCACCGGCAATAGAGGTTCCTTTCATTCATCTTGACCCTCCTTCATATAAATTCCATTTGGCTGGAGGGGGATTGTTGTGTATGTTGCACCGCCCTAATGCGGTGGATACAGGGGTGTTGGGGCTGACAGAGGACATCCTTCTGCTAGAGGTATATTTCTTTTTTTTCTTTGTCCTTGTCTTGATTCTCTTTACTTTAGACAGAATTATTTGCCTTTTATTTTTGTGGCTTTGTTAGCAGCATGTTCGTGTGTTGATTACTTGGATAAGGGACATCTGGGACTGGGTAGCCTCCATGATTGCCAATATCAAGGACTCGGTTGCAGCTCCTTCTTGTTCGGTGTCCTTTGCTTCCTCGAAAGAGGGATCGGGATTGGGGAATGGAGGTTCCACAGCTTACTGTCGGGGGAAGCACACTCGCCGTAGGGATGGGGGGTCTTAGAGGGAGAAAGATATTGAGATTGAGAGTTTCAGGTTGAATCCTATTATTTTTGATATAAATTGTTTTTCTTCTTTTCATTTTTTTTCTGAAAAATGTACTGATGCAAATGGAAATATATATAAAAGGAATGAGATTTTGTTTATTTATCTTTGCTTAAATGACTTATTCTACATGTAATTTTTACTTTGTTGCTGAGACCATAAAAAGGATGGGATATTTTATAAATAACTTGACAGAAGAGTGGAAATGGATAATATAGGAAGAAATAACCCATATACTACATATATATATATATATATATATATATATATATATATATATATAGATAGATAGATAGATAGATAGATAGATAGATAGAGAGAGAGAGAGAGAGAGACTGAGATTTTCAATTTTGATAAAAAGGGAAAGATGGATTTTTTCTTAAATAAGGGGGTGCCGATAGGCATACCCCTTGTCCTGCCTATCGGCAGGTGAGTCCAGTAAAATCACCCTAAGGATTTGATTGCACTTTCTTTAGCTTTGAGTATTTGGTGGGTCGGGCATTTCTCCGAGTTTCTCAGATTTCTTGATGTCTAACCCACATTTTCATGTATAAAAGGGGCTAATGTGGTGTGGTTTTTCACCCATTCACATTTTCTCTTTTTTCCTATTTATTTCTTACCTTCTATCTTATTATTTCCCAAATGGCCCTTCCCATGAGTGTAGAACTCTCTTCATATCTCGAGAGCCTAGAAGTTATGTGTCTGTACAATGTGGATTACGATGATTTTAACTTGTGTCGGGTCTTTTTGTGATGAAATCGGCCAATCGCCTGGAACATGCTGGCGGCGGCAATGCAATTTTGGTATCCCGAGGATCATGTTTTCCACTTTGACTTGGACGAGGTCTGTCTGACATATGAGGAGTTTTCAACCATGTTGGGGATTAATCCCATCTTGGCAGTGGCTATGCCCTAATTCTCTCAATCTCCTCGATACTTGTTAGCGGAATTTCTCCACACTCCACTTTGGCGGCTCACCCATTGGTCTTTGGAGGAAGGATATATCTCCCATCTATCTTGTATTCTGTGCGTCTGTGGGATTTTAATGATGCAGGCCATGTCAAAGCTATTTCCCTGGGCCTAACTTCATGGCTACTACTAGTGATCGGGAACCTAATAGTGGACCCTCAACTAGTTGCGATTACTATTTGAATGTGATATCATCGCAATCCTCCGGTAGTGATATTGGTAGAGACCCTGAACAGTCTAGATGCTTAGCGGGAAGGATGTTCTAATTTTTAAAGAGTAATACCAGTTATACTGTTCATGTACCCGACTGAGAGATTCCATTTAGAGCCCCCTGAATATCCCTTGGAAGTTGTGCCGAATTTCTTCAGTCGTCATTTCATTAGCTTTGGCCCATCCATAGAGAACTAGGTAAACTGGTTCGTGGAAAATGGAGCTTGATGCCTGCACTAGTTGCTGCCATAGTGGGGGGAGCTGCAACCTATTTTGGAACTAGGGGAATACCTGTACGTTTGGTTAGTTGGCCTCCAATAGACCTCATTCTATTTCCCTTGGCGGCTTTTGCGTCAAATTGGATGGGAGCAAATTTTGCTTCCCCGTACCCTAGATTTCTTTCCTATAGAGCATTTGATTGAAGGCTTGTGCATGAGGTTGGGTTCTATATGGGAGAATCTTCGACCATCAACCCGCACTTCTCAATCTGTTGGTACGGTTTGGTATGTTTCTGGAGATTATCTAAATTGGATATGGAAGAGAGTAGTGGAAAAGATCTTGGCAGAGGACACCGGTCAGAGGTGGTTTGTCATGTTTGACACTATGGAGGGGGTGTTGTGGTTTTCTCCAGACTTGTTTGGGCATATCATTTTATGGAGTACCTTCGGAACACCAATTAGGCTAAGGATATTTGGGGGCCTCAAGGAGAAGATGATTACGTGTTTGGGTTTTTTGGAAGCTGCGGATAGGATCTTTGTGAAGCTCTTATGATTGGGATTGGGATGTGTTTCGTTGTTTTGGTTTGTTTTTTATTTGTTGGAATAAATTTTGGAAATATTGGTTAGTCTTGTTTTAGGGGTAATTTGGTTGACTCAGGGGAGGGGGTAGTTGTTTGACTCCCTACGCTGATATTTCATGTAATTGTACCGAATTTTCCAATTATGGAATAAAAAAGAATTTTAATTATATTGTTGTGCCCCTTAATGAGTTTCACACTTGAATTATATATATCAATCGCTAAGGCATACATAATCCTTTTGTTCATGTAAATGATAAATTAAACTGTCATTCTTGAAGGTAAGAAAAGAATAACATTTTGTGAAAAAAGGGTAATGCCCCTATGTAAAGTGTATGAGCTGCCTACGAACATCTGGGAGTTTAGAAAATTTTCTCAGCTTCATTTTAAAAGAAAATGTTTTTTGAGGATCAGGCCCCACATAGTTTTGAGTAGAGGGAAATGAAGAATTTTTTTGTTACAATAGAAAAGAGGTGAGAATGGCCTTACCGCGTCGAGTTTTCAGACTAAGGGTAGAATTTATTGAGATGCTCCTGGTTGACTGGATGCGCCATCTCCTCTCTGTCAAGGTCAGTGAGCAAAGTTGTGCCACAATATATTATCTTCTTCGTGATGTAGGGGCCACTCCATTTTGGGTTGCATTTCCTTTTGGGTCCCAAACGGGTTCTATGATTTCTTTGAGGGCTAAATCCCCTTCCTTGGCACTACGGTCCTTGACTCTTCGAATGGACTATCGCGCTATGTGTAACACGCGATGTGCTACTGCGATAAAACTAAACTAAAATAGCTAATAACAAGTATAGAGCATCTAAATCCTACAATAAAAACAAGAGAAACCACTAATCTCAATATTCAAATTAAAACAAGGAAATTCTCTCGAAAAAAAATACAACTAATGTAAATCTCTAATAATCTATTCATGAAAATAAATAAATACAAGTCTTTTCATCTTGTATTAAAAATTCTTCCCAAATAATCCACGCTAAAAATCATCCCAATTGGTCCATAGCGTCCCAATCCACGCTAACCTGCCAACTAAAGAAAATACAGCGAAGTACAGAATACGACGGGAAAGATGCTCAATAAATATAAGTTAGCGATGAATAAAGTGTAACAATACGAGTACGAAATATTCAAATCAAATGCAAATCTCAATAGCATTTATCAATAAATTTCTCAACAACACATCAAAGGGTGACTAGGCCTCACCCCATCCGCATATGATTTATCAAGTCATAGACCCGGGAAGCAGGAATTTTGGTGGGTGCCCAACCTTTGTGCCATATTAAAATCTCATGACAACGTGCTCAACAACAACATGAATAATACCACATGAATCAAAATAATTCCAACAGTTATTTTTCCATATTTCCAAGAATTTATCAATTCAAATATGAGTTCAATTAAACATGAAATCAACGGAATAAACTTACGAGATTAAGGAGCATATTGTGTAGAACCCCATACCTCAAACCATGATAAGAAACCAATGATAAATCTGCCCAGAAATCACCATCACAACATCAAGATCATCTCTCTAAGATCATCAAAATACCTCCAAGAACAAACACCAAAAGAACCACAAGAACACCTCAAAACCTAAGGTTGAAAGCATAAATTAAAGGGTACTATTTGTGTATAAAATATAGGAAAAGAAAATATGTTTGCTGGGCATTTTTGTGCCACAAGACTGTTCCAAAATATTCACCTAGGATCCCTTTTTATGAGGTAAAAAGAATAGAAGTTGAAACAAACTAAAACTCCTTGAAAATACTTGTTGTTTACGAAACCCGAGGGAATCGATTGATCGATACCTAGCATCGATCGATCGATCGCCCAGGTCTGCTGATAGTTCGACCAAAAATAATTTATAAGGGACAATATTTAAAAATCATTATAAAATACGTTTTAACTCTGATTTCGAAAACGTTTAAAAATCTCATCTTTAAAAATAAAATCCAACATATTTTAGCTGGAAAAATAATTTTATCAAAAACTTTATTTTCCCTCTATTTTTGAAAATACCCTAAAAATTACACGGTTTGTTACACTTCCCCACTAACAATGGAATTTCTCCCTCGAAATTCTCCGAAAGCCTACGCTAAAAAATTAGGCCACTACAACAATCTCCAAAAATAATTTCCGTCTCCCAAAAATAAATTCCTCACACCTAATCTTGGAACCTACCACTAAACAATCATCTAAAATTCTATCTCCATATACGTGCCACAAAAACGCAACAGACCCGAAACTCAAGACCCAAGGATGGTCGTATACCTAAGCTCTGATACCATTTTGTAACACCCCGCACGCCCGAAAAGACACGCGGCGTGCTACTACGAAAAAACTAAACTAAAACCATTAATAACAAGTATAAAGCATCTAAAACCCGCAATAAAAACAAGAGAAACCACCAATCTGAATCTTCAAATTAATACAACGAAATTCTCTCGAAAAAAATACAATTGAAGTAAATCTCCAATGCTCTATACATCAAAATAAATAAATAAATACAAGTCTTCTCATCTTGTATTAAAAATTCTTTCCAAATAATCCACAATAAAAATCATCCCAATTGGTCCATAGCATCCCAATCCACGCTAACCTGCCAACTAAATAAAATATGGGGAAGTACACATTACGACAGGAAAGATGCTCAACAAATATAAGTTAGCGATGAATAAAGCATAACAACATGAGTATGAAATATTCAAAATAAAATGCGAATCTCAATAGCATTTATCAATAAATTTCTTAACAACACGTCAATGGGTGACCAGGCGTCACCCCATCCGCATATGCTTTATTAAGTCATAGCCCCGGGAAGCAGGAATTTTGGTGGGTGCCCAACCTCCGTGCCATATTAAAATCTCATGTCTACGTGATCAACAACAACATGAATAATACCACATGAATCAAAATAATTCCAGCAATTTTTTTTCCAGATTTCCAAGAATTTATCAATTCAAATATGAGTTCAATTAAACATGAAAACAGCGGAATAAACTCGCGATATTAAGGAGCATATTGTGTAAAAACCTCATACCTCAAACCAGGATAAGAAACCAATGATAAATCGGCCCAAAAATCACCATCACAACATCAAGATCATCTCTCTAAGATCATCAAAACACCTCCAAGAACAAACACCAAAACAGCCTCAAGAACACCTCAATACCTAAGGTTGAAAGCATAAATTAAAGGGTACTGTTTGTGTATAAAAGAGAGGAAAAGAAAATATGTTTTCAGGGTATTTTTGTGCCACGAGACTTTTCCAAAATAATTTCATACGATCCCTTTTTATAAGGTAAAAAGAATAGAAGTTGAAACAAACTAAAACTCCTCGAAAATACATGTTATTTACGAAACCTGAGGGGATCGATCGATCGATCCCTGGCGTCGATCGATCGATCCCTGGCATCGATCGATCAATTGCCCAGGTCTGCTGACAGTTCGACCAAAAATAATTTATAAGGGACAATATTATAAAATCCGTTTTAACTTCGATTTCGAAACCATTTAAAAATCTCATCTTTAAAAATAAAATCCAACATATTTGAGCAAGAAAAATAATTTTATCAAAAACCTAATTTTCTCTCTATTTTTTAAAATACCTCAAAAATTACGCGGGTTGTTACACTTCCCCACTAACAATGAAATTTCGCCCTCGAAATTCGTCGAAAGCCTACGCTAAAAAATCAGGCCACTACAACAATCTCCAAAAATAATTTCCATCTCCTAAAATTAAATTCCTCACATCTAATCTCGTAACCTATCACGAAACGATCATCTAAAATTCTATCTCCAAATACGCGCCACAAAAATGCAACAGACCAAAAACCCAAGACCCGTGGGTGGTCGTATACCTAAGCTCTGATACCATTTCGTAACACCCCACGCACCCGAAAAGACATGCGGCGTGCTACTACGATAAAAATAAACTAAAACATCTAATAACAAGTATAGAGCATCTAAAACCCACAATAAAAACAAGATAAACCACTTATCTCAATCTTCAAATTAATACAACGAAATTCTCTCGAAAAAAAAAATTACAACTTAAGTAAATTTTCAATGCTCTATACATCAAAATAAATAAATACAAGTCTTCTCATCTTGTATTATAAATTCTTCCCAAACAATCCACGATAAAAATCATCCTAATTGGTCCATAGCATCCCAATCCACGCTAACCTGCTAACTAAAAAAAATACGGGGAAGTATACAATACGACATGAAAGATGCTCAACAAATATATGTTAGCGATTTCATACTATTAAAAATATCTTACTTATCTTTCAATACTTCTGTATAGAGAAGTCCAAAATATATAAACTTACTCATATATATATATATATATATATATATATATATATATATATATATATATATATGCGGACTAGTCCGCATTTTAAGATTACGGACCGAACATGTGTCACCTGACTATGAGCCCATAAAAGAGAGAAAGTGTGCCTATAATTTAGGCAATAATTTCTAGGCGCACCATGAGGTGACACATGTCCGGTCCGCATTCTTAAAATGAGGACTAGTCCGCACAAGAGCATATATATATATATATCAAGGTTCTAAAAAATGCATGGCGTGATCGAGGCATGGAGGGCAAGCCTTAAGCGTTAGAAGCCTAGGCGGGCCTTATGTGTAAAAAGGCGTTTAGGCCTTCTTAATTTATTTTAATATTTTTTAACCATAACAAGGCTATTAAAATAGTAAAATTGTATATATCATAAAAATATGTCTGAATATTTGAAAATTAAAATACTATTTGATTATTTTGGATGAGATAATGGTCGGGTTTGTAAAAAAAATCTTTAAAAGGCGATATCGTAAACATTGTAGTTTTTAGAAAAGAAAAGTGTGCCTTAAGGGTTTTACCAAGAATAAGGCGTAAAAAGCTTAAGTTAGGGTGTTTCTCCCAAGCCTCAAGCCTAGGCGTGACTAGGCGTATTTTTTAGATCAGTTATATATATATATATATATATATATATATATATATATATATATATATATATAACAAGTTACAATGGTGTTTTCACTATTCATAAGATGGGAAGACATTTTGTGGTTAGGATGAGTGCCACATAAGCACGAAATAAAGGGTTGAGATTAATTTGCACTAACACATACCCCCAAATCCTACATCATCCGCCTCTCTCTCCGACACCCCCAAACCTACACGACTTCTCATTCTCTTTCTCAGACATGCTTCCCCCCAACCCTACCCCTCTCTCTCCCTCTCACGAAACAACCTCCCCTCTTTTCTCCACACTAACGCCTCCACCTCCTCTTCTCCTCTTTGCCACTCACTCACCATACGCCCTCATAATCACAAACCCTCATAAAACCTCTCAGCACCTGGTCACCTCTCAGCCGCTCAACTCTCAACCGCTGACCTTTCACCTGTCAAGGTTCGGTTTTGAAGGCTTTGAATTTTGTGGGTTTTTTTATTTCTTCAATTTTGGGTTTCTTTGCTCATGTATTTTTTTATTGATTACAAACTCTGATCTTAGTTACATTATTGGGTTTCAGATTTCGTAAATTTTTGGTTTCTTAGCTCAGGTATGCTTATTTATTCATTACACAAGTAATCCCCTCATACTAACATGTTTTTTTCCCAGATCTATGCACTATAATGTGTATCTCTTATGGGTACTTTATTTTCACTCATTTTTATGAATTTTTTGAGGAGATTATTCCCATTTATTATGAGATTTACGTGTTTCTTCTGATCTGACATGTTTAAATGGTTGAATCACCTCAGAGAACAACCACTGTAGGGTATCTCTCTTTTCCCCTTTCGTTTTCTTACTCAATTTATTTATGATTTTTTATTTTGTTCAAATTTTCCTCTCCATGTTACTCTCTTACTCACAGGTATGTAAAATAGTGAAATTTGGGGTGAGTGTAAGTTTTGAGTTTTAGGGTTTAAAGATTTGGTTTTTCCCCATTTTGTATTCTAATTTGGGCCTTATTTATTTCTATAATAATTTTATTGTAACTATTCTTAAATGTTATTTTATCTGATTTTAGGCCCCATTAGAATTTTATTGTAATTAATTTTAGGGTTTGCAGATTTTTGCTTTTATTTTTATCTTTTAATGTCATTTGTTTTTGTAGGGGGCTTCTACTAAGTTTGACGAGGTTTTGGGGACTCTTGGTCTGATTTGGAAATACTATGTAGTTCAATTCTAAGATGTTGATTTTACATTTTTTTAGTCTTACAATGTTTAATGAGGTATGTTTCTTTTGAATGAGGTATGTTTAATTATTTTCCCTATTTGTTTCCTTTTTCATTTATGACTCTTGGAGCTATTATTAATTCTCTCTGTCCCCGTTGTTCTGTTTCATTATTTTAGTTCAATTCGATGTTTAGAAAATAGCGCGTCTTCATCCAATTTCTACATTCTTCTTATCATATCAGATTAGCACAATTTTATTGTTTTAATATGGAATTACTTTTTTGCAAATAATCGAGTCAGTTGAGACCAACCCAATAGTTTGGTCCTTGAACTCTCTAACGTTAAATGCCCGAGTAGATATTTGAGATCATAAGTGAGTGTTTCATTCAATAAATGATATTTGAGATAAGTTTAGTACTTTCAATAGTGCTTACTGCATATGCGCTTGGGACATCGAAGATCAGGAGAAACCAAACTTTGTATTAATGATATAAAATATGATTTTGTTCAGTTGAGTTTTTCTGCATTCAATAAATGATTTAGGAACATATGTACTTTAACTACTGCTAGGTGACACCATTTCACTACCGCAAAATCCAAACCAATATATTAGAATGAGATAACTACTTTTGATGGGGATGATTTGTGTGACAAAAGCTAATGAGGAGTTGTGTGTATAAGGCAGTTTGGTTTGTGTGCCAACTACTTCTAACAAACTATTTTGGCTTTCACCTCAATTTGTCATATAAGTTTACCATGTAGTCCATTTTAGACATGCTGGTCATTCTTCTTTTTCCAGATAATACCATAAATATTTATTATAATTTTCATTTCTAATAGTGTTAGATACGATTTCTTGAGATTCCTTTAGCTTTAAATGTAATACAAATAGTTATCCATTTCTTTTGTAATTTAGAAAGGGTAAAGCTTATTATACATATGCCTAATATAAGTTGACAAACTGTTGGACAACCAAAAAACAATGGACATCAAAAGAGTAATAGAACCAAGCCTGATAGACAAAGCCTGGTTTAGAGAAAATGATGTATCAAAAACCTCATTTGGAAGATTAGGGAGAGGGCCTGCATCTCTTCCTCTGGATTTTGAATAATATGAGATGGCAACATCTGTAACTCTTTGATAAATGGATTCATTCACAAACCTAGCACTTGGTATAATGCAGTAATCAGTACTTGCATTTTGATCCATGCTGGCCAAAAATGAATAAGATTGGCCAACATGGATATCTATACTGGTATAATTTTGTTGAGATGTGTATTATCCCTCTGTTTCTGCTAGTAGCAGGTTGTGGCTCTGTATTCGAAAGTTCAAACAAGTGCTAAGTTTTGATGTTGAAAAATGGTGAAAAACATTTGGTAACCATTCTAGGACTATGTTCAAGGATGCTTAATTTAGTTATGACATTTACTTCAAAACAAAAAAAAAATAGAAGAACTTAGGTTAGATGCTTAATCTATGTAATGTTTGAATTATCTTTGCATGTATATTGTGACAATCATGTTACTTAAATTTTATGATAGTGATCATTGCATCAAATATTGTGGCATATATGTTTACGGTCTACAACTTATTTTTTATTTCCACGTAATTAAAACATTAATTTATGAATTTGTTTATAATCCTTGCATATTTGTGTTCGATCATGTGTCCAATTGAGGGTGTACTGTTATGTCATGCATTTGTATAGATGGTACAGTATACTGTGTTTATAAAACATAACTTATATTGAGGGATAATGTTGCAACTGTGTTGATGGAAACATCCTCATGAAGTTTATCCTCATAGAGCATCATGGGCCTCTCTAAACCATACCGATCAGTATTTGTATGCACGTGTTGTTGCATCAAAGTCGAAGCCCAATTTGAATTCATACAACTAAATCTGTGCAGTTGGTTTAAAAAAAAATTTGTGTAGGTTTCTGAGTGTGTTTGTATGTATTTATGTACTTTATGTACTATCAATTGGAAGATCAAACTGCTATTTCTTCACTGTTAAATAATGTACCACTCTTCATGTATCCCAAGTTTGAGGAATTCAATCAGCGCATGTGGTATATATTCGGTATGTAATGTATATCAGCCACATTGCATTTTACATATGATTCAATTTTATATAAAAGAATCTCAAGTAGTTTGCTCATTCATGATATTTGTAGGTGATCTTCAATTATACATGCAGAACGGATATATAAATAAACTTTATTCACTTGATTGAAGGTAATTAACTCACATTCTGTTTTGGTGTACATATGTATATGTTAGTAGATGAATTGATATTTGTTTGAGAATTGTTTACTATTGATCTCAATGTGATTCATTGTGAACTTAGGGTTTAATGAATTTTCAGTTTTAGGAACTTTGTGACTCATTACCAGTGTATATTGTTTTGCAGAATTAGCTTGATGCTTGAAATGAAGGTATAAAACACATTCAGAGATATTTTTAATTTCATTTGTTTTCACATTTGGTTAGTGTTTGTGTATATTTTTAATTCCATATTTGGGCATTGACACGACTGTTATGTTTGGTTAGTGTTTTCATATATTTTTAATTTCATATTTGGGCATTGGCATGACTCTTCTGTTTGGTTAGTGTTTGGGTATATTTTTAATTTCATATTTGGGCATTGGCATGTGTTTTCACATTTGGGGTTTTTAATTTCAGTGTATTTTCATGATTTGTTTATTTGTGAGTATGATTTGTTTGAAAAACTCCAAATTATTATAATATCTGATTTGGTTGAATTTCAGAAGAACAATGTCATGTGTTCAATGGCTAAAAGACCATGGCACTGTCTTCATGTGTTCAACAGCTAAAGTAAACCGTTTTGCTTTTCTATACTCTACTCAGTCTCAGGATGAATACCAATTTAACTGCCCAAGGTATACTCTGCTTTTCTATACTTTGTTTGGTTTAACACTTTCAAATCCAAGCTCCATATTTGGTTTAATAATAGTTATGTTTTGTTGTTCAAATCCATGGTCCATATTTGTGTAACAACAACTATGTTCTGTTGTTTTGTCTTCAGATCTTCTGGTACTTTGTTTTACTAAATTTTGGGCTCCTTTATCCCCAATGTTAGTTTGTATATTTATCTCTTACGTTAATTTGTATTCACTGTCAGTTCTTTTGTTTTGTTTCAAATAATAAGATAATAAGTTCATGGTTTAGTATTTGTTGTTTAGGTGCGGAGAATGAAAAGCGTGGGATGCATATGTGGGAGAAGGTATGTGCACTGATTTACTAAACTTTATTGTAAATATTTTAGTAGTTATTTATTTTGTATATAGTCTTTTTTATAATTATTAAGGTTTTAACAATCTCCATTACAATTTTTTTAATAGGTATCCTTTTCAAATCATACTCATGTTTCCTTTCCTTTTTGTCCTAGGTACGTCCAGCCTTGACAATTGAAGTGAAGTGAAGTGGAGGGTGGGTATTCGGAAACAAATGTAGGCAAGGCTGCGCCAACGAGTATGTAGGCAGGGTTGCCCCAATATAAGTGGCGCTGCTATTGATTCGACGACTAGGTAGCAGTAGCAGGTAGCTGCAGCAGCAGTCCTGCAGTAAACTTGGAGATTGATTTGTTACTCTATAACTATGTAGTATCACTGATTTAGTAAGAAGATTTGACTACAATCAAATCAAATTTTTAAACACGGGTAATTGCATACACCGTTGAGAGTATTTATATTTAAGTTCAAGTAATTAATTTCTAATAAGACTGATTATTCAAATAGAGTACGATTTATATCAACACATTGTGACCCTACTAATTGAGATTGGTTATATGTTCAGGGAGTGACAGAGCGCATGAAATAGCTGCCAAGGTGGAGTCATATTTGAACGAGATGGGTGGGTACTTCAAGGGCCCCTATTTTAGGAGGTTGGACTATATTATATTAGTCCAGTGGAAGTTCATAATGTGGAAGATAATGGTACGATTTGGTATTACTTACTGTTGGAGGATAGTTGTAGTTATATTTTTGGTTTAACTTCATGTGTGTACTCTTTCTCGGATAGATCATGTTCTTGGCTTCTTATCGGTCTTTATTTTAACATAAGTTCGGGTTTAAGGAATTTTTCTTTATTATATAAAGTTTAAGAGGTCTTTTTGCAAAATATGCATAGTTCTGGCTCTTTTTTTCCTTCTCTTTATCCTTATTCTCATTAGCATGAATCCATCAATTTTCTATGTTCATAAATCAAACATATATTCCTCTCATTTCCCTTTATTGATAATATAATAAACCTTACTGCAGGTACCACAACTTATTGGGTTTTAAGAATTTCTTTATGTTAGAGATCTTGGCAGGTACTATTCTGGTTTCTTTGCTATTTTTTTTTTCAAAACCAAAATTTATCTCTCTATCTCAATTTTTGGGTATTTTTTGGTTGTTTTACTAATCGTCTTCAATAATAGCTTTCATTTTTGTTGTTGTCTTTCTGGTTCCAAACTAGAGTTTGGGTTATGAATTTTTGAATTTGTTTTTTTTGTGTGTTAAGTTTGAAATAAGTTGTTTTGATTCAAAAAATGATTTCTGATTTAATATATTATTGAAGATGTATTGCAGGTGCTTTTGCTGTGATAGATCATGTTAAGTTTGACGTAAGTTGTTTTGATTCAAAAAATGATTTCAAAGGTCTTCGACACTATTGTAGAACCAAACAATGCCACTCTCTCGGTGCACCAGTTGGTGGAGAATGTCGATGAATGCATGATCCATGATAATGAAGCACTCCATGACATTCGTTTTCGGACCTTGAATCTCAACACTAAGTTTTGGTGACCATAACCATTTAATCTTCTACCACTATGAGTGAGGTAACATGTTGTTTCAGATTCCCGGGTTAGCTGAACTCTGACCTACGAAATCTAACTGTAAACCTGATGCAATTCCCACGTCCTCACTTCTTCATGGTGGGTTTTGCACCCCTCACCTCTTGCGGATCCCAGCAATACATCTCCCTCGCCGTCCCAGAGCTGACTCAATAAATGTGGGACGTAAAAGAACATGATTTGCGCAACCGACCCATGCCGCGACAGTTACTTGATGGCTTCAGCCATGTTTAGGGGCAAAGTGATCACTAAGGAAGTCGATGAACAGATGATCAACGTGCAGAACAAGAACTCTTCCTACTTTTTGGAGTGGATCCCAAACAACTTTAAGTCTAGCGTGTGTGATATCCCACCTACCTGTGGGAAAATTTCATCTGTGTAAATTTCATCTGTTCAAATTTCATCTATTCAAATTTCATTTGTCTAAATTTCATTTTTTCAAAGAAAAAATGGTGTTTAAATTGCAGTCTTACAAACTAGAGTTCAGTAAGACTCTTCATTTGTTTATCCACTTAATCCGATCATGAGAGTTTCATTTGTTTATACACTTAATCAGAGATGCTTAAAACCGAGAGTACTTCGTAAAAATAATTTGATGTTTAGATTTTTTATGCTTAATCCGATAATTTATTCTTTTGATTTCTTTTATTAAGTATGTACTTGCTTTATTCTACTGGACATGAAGATCTGACCAACCAATGATGAATTGAAATATTACTTTACTGTCCCTATGTTTAGTTCACCGAAATAAATCAGCTCGGTATATAGTTTTAAGACCCCTCCCAATCAATTTCCAATCAAATTTGTTGTTGTTTGTAGGTAGAAGTAGCCAATTTTACATTGTTTTTGATTTTTTTGTTTTACAAGAAGCACACTAAAAGTATTACTGTGGTTTCTCTTGATAAATAAATGAGTACCAATTTGCTATATATGCATACACATAATTTGTTCCATACAGCTTCTTTTTCATTTTCAATTTTAAACACATAAAGTTTCACAATCATGATTTTTCTGCCATTTCAGAATGTAATTACTAATCAAAGTATGTTGTAGTTAAGTTAGCCACTGATGAATTATGCAGGTGGGTACTGATACTCTTATTGTCACCACCCACTTTGTATCAGCACTAGTACTCTTACAACATTACTGTACATATCTATTTTTTTTGTGTATTACGGGTTTTGCTTGGATGTTTTTCTTGGTGTTTCACTTATTGAATTATAGCCACTTTGTTCTCTAATTTATCGTATCGTACTTTTCTCGTTTTTTTGTAGACTATCACATTCACAACGATTCTTTTAAAAATGATGACATGGAGGCTTTATGAAATTTATTATGGGATGATGACATGATGGACTTATGAAATTTATTATGCTCCAATATTGGTTCTTCTACTTCAGTTGTGGTTCTATTTTGAAATTATACGACACTATAACAAATGGTCCTATTGTTCTCCATTTGTGTTTTTGTTCATATAATTTGTTTCATATCACATATGACTCACAAGGTTAGTGTTATTCTTAATGCTTTAAGTTTTTCCAAGTTGTGTTAGTGATTTCTGGCATTAAATAGGTTATGTAGTTTATAGAAGATTTATGATTGACTATTTATATGGTTGTTGAAGTGTTTTTTTACCTCAAGCAGGTAAGTAGTCCTATAAATAAAGTAAAATTTGCCCAACTTTTTAAAAGATTTAACTTATTTGTATTGAAGTTAAATCGGGTCGATCGTTATTTTGTTATGATTATGTTAGCTTTTCTGAATATCGGCATGCCTTCAGGCACGGGCATACCCTAGTGTGTGTGTGTGTGTGTGTGTGTGTGTGTATATATATATATATATATATATAAAATATTCTTAAGATATTATTGGTGGGGAAGTGACATAAGTTTATATTGTGATTTTTCAACATGTACAGTTCATTTATCAAACTCTCAAAAGTTTTAATGTTCTACGAATCTCTTAATCAAAAGAAGCTACTAAAGTCATAAGAATTTCTCATTTTATGATATAAGTGAAAAGGTTTATTTTTTTACTCATATGTCATTCACATTTTTATATATAAATCTCATAATCATTCAAGATAGCATACTCATTTAAGAGATTCTTAAAATTATTCCTTGTACTTTTATCCAAATTTGTTTGTTGATTGTAATCACATTATGTGGTGGTTGATCATTTATTTGTGTTGTATTGCAAAACAATCCATCAACTAAATGGTGTGAGTACATTAACTTATTTTGGATATTAGGTAAATGGTGTGAGTACATTAACTTCCTTTATAACCACATTAAATGATTTGATACATCCACTAATTTTATCATTATTTAAAGAATTTAACATTTTCCATTTCAGCAGTAATTAGTGTACCCTTTCAAAAGTGTAGAGAAATAATTCTAAAACCCAATTCTTGTAAAGGATTATAAATACATGCATATACTCAACATTCCCAGTCATGTAAAGATATGATACTAAACCCAATTCGTTTAGTGGATTCTAAATCTATGCTTGTACTGAACATTTTCAGCCATGCAAGTGTAAAGAAATAATTGAAATCCCCAATTCTTTTAGTGGATTGTAAATCCATGCATGCACTATACATTTCGAGTCATGAAAGTGTGTCAAATTGGTAAAATACTTTTAAACATATATATTTAAATATTTCTCAATTAAATTTTGGAATCCAAAAATTTTGGTATCTATATGTGTGAATAACTCTTGCGGAAACAACATTGGTGCATTTGAATTGTTTTTTTATAATGATATGATCTATGTAAGTCAACTATACAAGAAAATTACTACAATCTCACACTTGAACCACATTAATCATTCTAAAATTATAAAACCTTAAGAACTCAAACGTGACTATGAGGATTCATAACTGACAATCCCTAGAAAATCTTGTCTATAAAATCATCAAAGGAAGTCTAGATGTAAAACTATCACATATTTAATTTTGCCACAAGATAGAAGAATTTTAATAATAAAGGTAATTTTAAGTTCAACATTATGATAAAGGGTCGAAATAATTTTCGTCATAAAAGGTTTTATCAAAAACATAATTGTATAAACCACCATTGAGAATACCATAATTAAGAAAAATATATTCTTATAAAACATATATATGTTTTGGTATACTCAAGATAAATCTCTCACTATCAATTTTTTTTTAAAAATAAATGTCATCGAGGTTTTTTTGAAAGGATTCCAAAGTTAAATAAGAAAAGAAATCCAAGAATTTATGGTTTGTCTTGTAAGCGTCCTTATTTCGAATTTGAACTATTTTTCATAACACTCTAGTTTTGAAAAATAAAACAAAATATTGTCACTCATATTGAATGATACATTACAATATAAATGTTACATAATAAGTAATCATATTTTAGTCTCTAATATTATAAGATTTTGCATAAACTTTATGCTTAATTCGTTTAAGAATTCTTTAAAAAAAATAAAAGTGTCATACACTAATTTAATCATTAATAGTGGGTTCATCTAGTAAAACTAAATTATGACAATTTAACACTTCTAAGTGAAACTTAATTTCTTCACTTCATTTTAAGAAATCGGTCTCGAGAGCATTAAAATGGATAAAACTTGTAATTTTGAGAAATAAAAAGATATATAATTAAATATAAAAATAGCCCAGTCTATTATTGCTATGAGTTGATAGCACATAGATTAATAACGTTTTAGAAATATGGGTTTATTTTGTAATAACTTTGAATATTTATATTTGATTTTTTTAACAAATAAAAAGGATAGGCTCCCACATTTATTTTATTAAAGAGAAAGAGCTTCCCTTAAGTAGCATAACAAGCATTGAGAAAACATTCTACAAAATAAAAAAGGAAATTGCTAGACTTAGGAAATTCTTAGACTACGGAAACCTTGTCTATTTAGGTTGATCCTTCCCTTGATCACTTGAAGGAGTTCTTTAAAGATTTGATAGGACATAAAGGTTTTAGGAACATAAGCTAGAAAAGTAAGACCATCAACTATAGTGTCGTTTCGTCTCCAAACAAGAGTAGTCAAAATTTGAGGGGAAGAAACCAATGCCATTATATCTTGAATGGTGCTTTTTAAAGTCCATGGAATCTTCCACTTACCATTGATCATATTCAATGCTGTTAATGAGTCAGTTTCAATATGTAGAGAATTAAAACCAATCACAAGATAATTATTGATACCCTTGTGTTAGGTTAAGGGCTCAGCCTCTGAGCTAGTAGAAAACTAATGTAATTTTAAAAAGCATATATGAAAAGTACTTGAGGCCCTCTAATTATTCCTCAATACCACTCCCTCGTGAATTTCCCCTGCTTGATGCATAAACATTGAGCTTAGTGGAATTAGGCTGAGGTTTGACCCACCTAGTGATTCTGATGGTTGGACTGTTTGTTTGAATAATGATCTTGAATTTTAAGGCAATCTCCTGATGTTGTTTAGACAGGGGACTTCAAACCTTATTGAGTATGCCTTTGCAGTGATCCAATCATAGACATTCTTGATCATTTTTCTAGTAGACATGTGGGTGCCTTCATAGAAACAAGTACATCTAACTTTCCAAATTTCCCATAGAAAAGTCATAGGGATAATCTGATAGAGGAATTTTAAATAGTCCTTACGAGTTTTGAAAAGCCACAATGACATGAAAAAGGCTTGTATTGAAGATTAGCTTGGCTTAACCTCAATTAATTAAGAGAAGTGATTCCATATTTGTAAAGCTATAGAACTATCAAGGAATAAATGCCGACTAGTTTCCTCTTTGTTTAAGTAACACTCGCACCTTGAAGCAATCGAGATCACTAATTCTTGGATATTATAATCCATATGAATATCTTTGTGGAGAATTTTCCAAATACAAATGGATATTTTATGCGGAATATGATCATACCAGAGGTTAGTCCATAAATAACTTATCCTGGTAGGAGGCTTTCATATCTGGCAAGAAGATTTAAGCGTGAAATTCCCAGTGGAAGAAGGATTCCAGATGAGATCTTGGTCTAGGGTGGTGGTAGGACTTTGGATAGCTCTGATTCTTTTGATAACAATGATACCCCCTAAGCCAATAACAATGTTTTGTATTTGTTTCTCATGAATTTAGCACAAATACATTTGGATGTTTGAACTCTCCAAGAAATTTTTAGACCAAAAGCATCACTAATTCCTTAAATATCCCTTATACCAAGGACAATTTCACCTATAGGTCTGCATATGTTTTTCCATTTCACCCAAGTATGTTTATTACCTCCTCGATCATTAGACCACATGAAGAATTTACTAAATATTTGTTTGATCCTCGGTATACCTGCTTTTGGTGGCTTTAATGAAGCTAAGGTATAGATAGGGATAGATGAAAGGACATGTCTTATGAGGATTAATTTTCTAGCATAGTATAAAAATCTATATTTCCATCCTTTGAATTTTGCCTTGATGTTATCTAGAAGCTCTACATAATATTTAATTCTACCTCTCATAATGGACACATAAAATACTTGATAGGAAGGTTCTTTAAAGGTAGACTAAGGAAATTCCTAATGGAGGTTATTCTAGAAGTGGGGAGGGAGAGGTCTGTTGTGAAGGAACTCTTCTTTTAATTAATCAACTGACCCGTGGATTTCTGATAACACTCCAAGAATTTAGTGACATATTTTAAGCATTTTTAACTACCATATAAAAAATTATAGTATCATCAGCAAAACGAAGGTGGGAAATGAGAGAGATACCTGATGGATGAGAGAAAGGAATGACTTTATGGGAGTCAATAGGCTTGTCCATGCCTCTGCAAAGAACTTATACCATAACTAAAAAGAGGAATGGTGGTAGGGGATCACCTTGCTTGAGACCTCTAAAAGAGTTAAAAAAAACATCTGCACAACCATTAATGACACTGGAGAACCAATTATTTGAAATTATCCTCCAAATTAAGGCAATGAAAACTTCACAAAAGCCAAATTGTGTCAAAACTTTTTATACGAAACAACCAAGATACATGTCATATGCCTTTTTCATGTCTAATTTTATTAGGACATTAGATCCATGTCACTTCCTATGTAATAAATTGGTCATCTAATGAGCTAATAAAATATTATCTTGGATACTGCTGCCTTTTATGAAACCACTTTAGTTAGGAGAGGTGATTATGGGAAGGATATTTAAGAGACTTGAATCTAAAATTTTGGAGATGATTTTGACATTGAAATTATAGAGGCTAATAGGACTGAAATAAGTGCACTGTGTAGGATTAGATAATTTTGGAATCAGGACTATAGAGGTAGTTGACCAACTTCTAGGAATTTATGCACCTATAAAAAATGATTTAACGGTAAAACTGAGATCTTACTTTATAATATCCCAACACCTCAAATAGAATACTCTTTAAACACATCTGGACCAGGGCTATTGTCTGCATTAAGATCGATTATTGCTTTATAAATTTCTTCCTCAAGGGGGTCTTTATCAGCTCATTATACATTTCCTCATTCACCAGCTTTGGAATAACATCAGTAAATCATCTAAACCAGATGTCTCTTCTACCTTCTATATATCAATGAACTAATCCACCAAAGTCTTTTGAATATCCTCCTTAGTTTTCATCCGTTAATCTTTCGAGTTCTTAATTTTGTAAATAGCAATAGTTGCCCTTTTAGCCTTAACAGCTGAGTGAAAAAAAATATTTTGATCACCTTCTTTTAGCCCTCTAATGTCTGATTTTTGTTGCCAGTAGATCTTCTCTTGGGTTAAATATTTTTTGAGATTGTTTCTGGAAATTTGCATCTCCAGTTTATATTCAGGAGAAGTATCTAATTCAAAATCATGCACCTTTATTAAAACTTCATCTTCTAGATATTGGACATTTTGAAAAATGCCTTTGAACGTAAAATTGCTCCATCTCTTCAACTAAACTTAAGACTTTTTAGTCTCATAGCAGAATTCGTCATTGGAGAGGCTTGTGAAGTGGAAATTTAGGCCTGCTGGACTACTTGATGAAATGAAGAATGAGATAGCCACATTTTTTTAAATTTGAAAGGTCTTACAGATGAGTCACTTGAGTTCTTTATAGAAACAAGAATAGAAGCATGATCAGTGAAGTTCTTGGACATGTGAGTAATACTTGAGTTAAGAAATAGAGTTTTCCAGTTTAGATTACATATACCTCTATCAAGACTTGCAAAAATAGCACTATCTTCAGTTGTATAGTTTGACCAAGTAAATATAGATCCACTATATCTAAAGTCAAATAGCCCACAATGGTTATTGTAGTCATTAAAATCTTCCACTAATTGATGATCAATTAGGTTACCCCCTCTTTTTTCCTCACGCATAGCATCCACATTAAAATCTCTAAAGAAGAGGGAAGTCATAGGAATAATTCAAGAACTTTAAATCGCTCCAAAGATAAAATATTTCCTCCTTAGCGCACTTGGCATATATGAGAGTTATAATGATCTCTTCAGGTAAGCTTGGATGCCCAATTTTAAGAGATGAACTTTGTTCCTCATCTTTAATAATACACACAGTGATCCCTATCCTCTAAAAAGCCATATATTATTGTATTTTTTACTTATAACCTCATCTAATTTCAACTTTATCAAAAACTTCATCATCATCAATGGATTAGTCTTTGGCCACAAAGTAGAAATTTCATGTAAACATTAAGTTCTATTAAGTTTCTTTAACTCTTCTACTTTTAGGATTATTTGATATACCCCTTGCATTCCAACTAACAAAATTAATTATTGAGAACAATGGAGGTTAGAATTATTGGTCGCTTCAGTTTTAGCTCTTGTTATCATTCTAAAAAGAGGATCAACTGCCAGACTTTTGGCCTTCCCACTAGCTTGCTACTTTTGGATCTTAATTGGCTACTCTTTAATGATAAGTTCTTAATTATTCATTTTTCACATGACTTGCTTTGATGGTTCTCCATTTTTTTATTCAAATAATCTAGAAAATATCATTTTCTCTACTTGCATTGGGATTTTTCTCCCCTTCTTCTGTTCTGAATAAGACATATAATCCTTGTGCTTGGCATGGTGGTAATCATAATCAGGAAGAACTGATGCCTTTTGAGAAAGCATTATGTGATCCATAACAACGTATTCTTCAGGGGTAATTTCATAGCGTTGGATCTTAGTTATATATTCTTCAATTTTTGCGGGAATTATTTTGGATTATGGCTTAAAAGAATTTGGTTATTAAAGCTTCTGTAGGAAGGTTAGGGTAGTCATGGATGGTAATGTGGTATGGTTATTAGATTGGTTCATGATGATCTTAGATAGGCTCATCAGGTTCTTGATTAGGAGTATAATGTTTTTATGATGTTCATTAGGTTTTTTGGTAGTTTCTTGGGTTATTTTTTGGATCAAATACCAAAAAGTCGATCAAATATTTTTTAATACACATTAGACCACCAGAAGAATTTACTAAATATTTGTTTGATCCTCGGTATGCCTTCTTTTGGTGGCTTTTATAAAGCTAAGGTATAGATAGGGATAGATGAAAGGACATGTCTTATGAGGATTAATTTTCTAGCATAGTATAAAAATCTATATTTCCAGCCTTTGAACTTTGCCTTGATGTTATCAAGAAGCTCTACATAATATTTAATTCTCCCTCTAATAATGAACACCCAAAATAGTTGATAGGAAGGTTCTTTAAAGGTAGACTAAGGAATTTCCTAATGGAGGTTATTCTAGAAGTGGGGAGGGAGAGGTCTGTTGTGAAGGAACTCTTCTTTTAACTAATCAACTGACCCGTGGATTTCTGATAACACTCCAAGAATTTAGTGACATATTTTAAGCATTTTTTACTACCATATAAAAAATTATAGTATCATCAGCAAAACGAAGGTGAGAAATGTGAGAGATACATGATGGATGAGAGAAAGGAATGACTTTATTGGAGTTTATAGGCTTGTCCATGCCTCTGCAAAGGACTTTTACCATAACTAAATAGAGGGATGGTGGTAGGGGATCACCTTGCTTGAGACCTCTGGAAGAATTAAAAAAACATCTGCACAACCATTAATGACACTGGAGAACCAATTCTTTGAAATTATCCTCCAAATTAAGGCAATTAAAACTTCACAAAAGTCAAATTGCCTCAAAACTTTTTATAAGAAACAACCAAGATACCTGTCATATGCCTTTTTCATGTCTAATTTAATTAGGACATTAGATCCATGGCACTTCCTATGTAATAAATTAGTCATCTAATGAGCTAATAAAATATTATCTTGGATACTCCTTCCTTTTATAAAACCACTTTAGTTAGGAGAGTTGATCATGGGAAGGATATTTGAGAGACTTGAATCTAAAATTTTGGAGATGATTTTGACATTGAAATTATAGAGGCTAATAGGACTGAAATAAGTGCATTGTGTAAGATTAGATAATTTTGGAATCAAGACTATAGAGGTAGTTGACCAACTTCTAGGAATTTATGGACCTATAAAAATGATTTAACGGTAGAACTGAGATCTTCCTTTATAATATCCCAACACCTCAAATAGAATACTCTTTAAACACATCTGGACCAGGGCTATTGTCTGCATTAAGCTCGATTATTGTGTTATAAATTTCTTCCTCAAGGGGGGTCTTTATCATCTCATTATTCATTTCCTCATTCACCAGCTTTGGAATAACATCAATAAATCATCTAAACCAGATGTCTCTTCTATCTTCTATATATCAATGAACTAATCCACCAAAGTCTTTCGAATATCCTCCTTAGTTTTCATCCGTTAATCTTTTGAGTTCTTAATTTTGTAAATAGCAATAGTTTCCCTTTTAGCCTTAACATCTGAGTGAAAAAAATATTTTGATCACCTTCTTTTAGCCCTCTTATGTTTGATTTTTGTTTCCAGCAGATCTTCTCTTGGGTTAAATATTTATTGAGATTGTTTCTGGAAATTTGCATCTCCAGTTTATTTATCTAATTCAAAATCATGTTCCTTCATTAAAACTTCATCTTCAAGATATTGGACATTTTGAAAAATGCCTTTGAACGTAAAATTGCTCCATCTATTCAACTCAACTTAAGACTTTTTATTCTCATAGCAAAATTCGTCATTGGAGAGGCTTGTGAAGTGGAAAGTTAGGCCTGCTGGACTGCTTGATGAAATGAAGAATGAGATAGCCACATTTTTTGAAATTTGAAAGGTCTTGGAGAGGAGTCACTTGAGTCCTTTATAGAAACACTAATAGAAGCATGATCAGTGAAGTTCTTGGACATGTGAGTAATACTTGAGTTAAGAAATAGAGTTTTCCAGTTTAGATTACATATACCTCTATCAAGACTTGCAAAAATATCACTATCTTCAGTTGTATAGTTAGACCAAGTAAACATAGATCCACTATATCTAAAGTCAAATAGCCCACAATGGTTATTGTAGTCATTGAAATCCTCCACTAATTGATGATCAATTAGGTCACCCCCTATTTTTTTCCTCTCGCTTAGCATCCACATTAAAATCTCTAAAGAAGAGGGAAGTCATAGGAACAATTCAAGAACTCTAAATCGCTCCAAAGATAAAATATTTCCTCCTTAGTGCACTTGGCATATATGAGAGTTATAATGATCTCTTCAGGTAATCTTGGATGCTCAATTTTAAGAGATGAACTTTGTTCCTCATATTTAATAATACACACAGTGATCCCTATCCTCTAAAAAGCCATATATTATTGTAGTTTTTACTTATAACCTCATCTAATTTCAACTTTATCAAAAACTTCATCATCATCAATGGATTAGTCTTTGGCCACAAAGTAGAAATTTCATGCAAACAGTAAGTTCTATTAAGTTTCTTTAACTCTTCTACTTTTAGGATTATTTGATATACCCCTTGCATCCCAGCTAACAAAATTATTTATTGAGAACAATGGAGGTTAGAATTATTGGTCGCTTCAGTTTTAGCTCTTGTTATCATTCTAAAAAGAGGATCAACTGCCAGACTTTTGGCCTTCCCACTAGCTTGTTACTTTTGGATCTTAATTGGCTACTCTTTAATGACAACTTCTTAATTATTCATTTTTCACATGACTTGCTTTGATGGTGCTCCATTTTTTTATTCAAATAATCTAGAAAATATTATTTTCTCTACTTGCATTGGGATTTGTCTCCCCTTCTTCTGTTCTGAATAAGACATATAATCCTTGTTCTTGGCATGGTGGCAATCATAATCAGGAAGAACTGATGCCTTTTGAGAAAGCATTATTTGATGCATAACAATGGATTCTTCAAGGGTAATTTCACAGTGTTGGATCTTAGTTATATATTCTTCAATTTTGCAAGAATTATTTTGGATTATGGCTTAGAAGAATTTGGTTATTAAAGCTTCTGTACACTACACCAAAATGGGCAAATTGTCACCTTTCAGCCGGCCAGCCTTGTCAAGGTCATTGACCGTGACAAAAAACACGCATTTTATGTCACGGTCATTGACCTTCACACGACCGTGACAACTAATTGTCACGGTCATTGACCGTGACAATACTTGTCACGGTCAAAGACCTTGACACGACCGTGACAATGTTCGTAGCTAAAACCCTATTCCCCTTCTTTTTTCCCTCCCGCGCCGTTCCCTCCATCTCTCTCTCTCTCTCTCTCTCTCTCTCTCTCTCTCTCTCTCTCTCTCTCTCTCTCTCGACGCTGCTCTCTCTCTCTCTCTCTCTACTTTCAGGTCCATTTTCTCTCTCTCTCTCTCTCTCTTCCATTTATATATATATATTTGTGTGTATATTTATGTGTGTATGTGTATATATATATGTGTGTATGTGTGTGCGTGTGTGGGGGGTGGGGCAGGGTGGGGGTAGGGGGTGGGGCGGGGTGGTGTGTGGTGGGGGAGGGGGTGGTGGAGGGGGACAGGGGGTCGTGTGGTGTGTGTGTGTGTGTGTGTGTGGTGTGTGGCGGGGGAGGGAGTGGTGGAGGGGGGAGGGGTGGTGGAGGGGGGCAGGGGGTGGGGTGGGGTGGGGTGTGTGTGTGTGTGTGTGGTGTATGGTGGTGGAGGGGGTGGTGGAGGGGGGCAGGGGGTGGTGTGGGGTGGGGTGGGGTGTGTGTGTGTGTGTGTGGTGGTGTGTGGTGGGGGAGGGGGTGGTGGAGGGAGGCAGGGGGTGGGGTGGTGTGGTGTGTGTGTGTGTGTGTGTGTGTGTGTGTGTGGTGTGTGGTGGGGGAGGGGGTGGTGGAGGGGGGAGGGGGTGGTGGAGGAGGGCAGGGGGTGGGGTGGGGTGGGGTGTGTGTGTGTGTGTGGTGGTGTGTGGTGGGGGAGTAAAACATGATTCAAACATGATTACAACATAAAAAACCTAATATAAATTCAATATTTTCTCATAACACCCAATTCTCTATCAAGAACCATAGAAATTCAATCTCAAGCAATTTAATTTCAATCTCTACAAATTTATGCATGTATTCAAGGGATTTATGAAGGATTAATATTAAAATTCAATTCCTATACATAATCTAAAAATTCTAACTCAGATTCAACTAGAAATAAACCAAACCAAAGTAAATTGCCACCAATTTCAACTCTATTAGTTAAATTATAAATGTAATAGAATTAATCCATATAAATCAGATTTTAATCACAATTAGGTTTTAGAGTTACATAGATAGGCATAATCTAAATCAATTTCAGTCCTACAAATATTCTAATTAACTTGCCTCAAATTTGATGAATAACAAGGGCTAAAAGTAGGTGCGTGTGTGTGTGGCGGGGGGAGGGGGGCAGGGGGTGGGGGTGGGGCACCCATTTTATAACTCTTTAAATATTTGGAAAAAACATAATATTACAAAATTGAAACGAAATGGTATTGACGGAACTTACACATACGTTATGTACTGTGCTCTTACGTTGAACATTATTAGATAGAAAAAGAAAAATATAAATTGAGATAACCTTAGAATCTAATTAGGCTAAAAATATAATGGCATCAACTAACATATATACACAACACTAAAAGTAGACATCAATTTTATAAATAATTGATAATAGTTGGATAATAATTGGATAATAAACATCGGGAGGGGGTAGGGGTGGGGGTGGGTGGGTTTTTGAATATTATTTACATTCAAAATAAATAATTGATAATAGTTGGATAATAATTGATATTTTCATTCAAAATAAATATTTCATTCAAAAATATTGGATAATAATTGATATTTTCATTTAAATTGATAATAATTTTATTCATGAAATTAATTCAATTAGGTAAAACCCATGATAATGAAATTTATGCTACAATTATAATTATCTCATGTCATAATTTTATTGATAAACAATATATGTAGTTGTCACGGTCGTGGTGGGGGGAGGGGGTGGGGGTGGGGTGGGTAGGGGTGGGGTGTGTGTGTGTGTGTGCGTAGGTGTGCGTGTGTGTGTGGCGGGGGAGGGGGCAGGGGGTGGGGGTGGGGCACCCATTTAATAACTCTTTAAATATTTGGAAAAAACATAATATTACAAAATTGAAACGAAATGGTATTGACGGAACTTACACATACGTTATAATATAGACGGAACATTTTTTTATCTGTACTATTAATTCAATTAGGTAAAACGAAATGTGTACTATTAACATTTTTTTTATCTGTACTAATAACATTTTTTTACAGCAAAAATGTCTCCTTCAGATGTTAGGGCGAAGATGATGATGCTGTTTATGATGATGTCGTCTGGGTTCGGTGGTAGTGGAGGCGACGAGGGATCCTCCGCCCCTAGGCTCCCCAAATATGGAAAATTGTGATTACCGTTGAAAACAAGTCGGAGCTTTTAGCGAGATCCCTCGAGCTGCTAAAGACGGTCATCGGCCCGGGGTTTATGAGTTGGAAGGAGGTGCCGTATGAGCTCAAGTTAGCTGTTTGGGCGGCACTACAGGTAATATTTATATGAATATTTCAATTTATATTTATATTTATATTTATATTTATATTTATATTTATATTTATATTTATATTTATATTTATATTTATTCGCAACTAACATTGTATTTGTTGGACAGGAACAATTCAACTTGGATCCAAAGCTACGCGATTCCGTCTTAGAGCAGTTGAGGGAGCAACACAAGACGTGGAAGAAAAATATGCGGACACGGTACTTTGGAAAAACACGAGAGTCCATTTTATAATGGCGCGGATCCGTCCCGCCCAAGGAGCCGATCTCATTGGCACAATGGCAAAAGTTCATTGACAATGAGATCGAGGATCGACAATTGGCATCTCGCCAATCGAGGAGGGAAAATCGGGCTAAAAAGACGGATGTGCACTACTCCGGCCGGACCTCTTACGCTGAGGTGGAGCATAGGATGCAGGTAAGATTTAATTTATCGATAACTACAGAAATATATTATTGGATATTATTTTACTTTGCGGGGCCGATACTAATTTTACTTTACTTTATTTTATTTCAGGGGGTAGGGAGTGGGCCAGGGGGTAAGCCACATAGGCTCGATACTTATGTGGCTCTTCGGACGAATAAGGGGAAGGACAAGGAGGTGTCCCCAAGCATCGCGGCCACGATTGTAAGTAATCCGATAGTTTAATTATTGTTAATTACGTTATAATTTTTTAGTTTACTTATTTTACTAATCATGTGCTTTTTGTCGTTTCAGGCAAAGCTTAAGGAAGTGCATGAGTCGCAGTCTGATGCCGACAAGGCATCTTTGTCCACAGATGCACTCAGCCAAGTGCTTGGCTCTGATCGCAAGGGGAGGACAAGGGGAGTGAGCTCGCAGGTGGCCAAATCTAGGATCATCGGATTGGAGACGAGCGACACCGGGTTGGCTCGAACGGTGGATTAACACGACGCGAAGCTGTCCCGTCTGGAGGCGACGGTCCAAGATATGTACGCATTCATGAAGCGTACGTTGGGTGGAGACCGTAAAGGGAACGGGAAAGGGAAAGGGAAGGAAAAGGCGGTGGAGGAGGAGGTGCGGGAGGACGAGGAGGTGCGGGAGGACGAGGCGCAGGATGACGAGGATGTGGACCTCGCTGCTTCATCACCGACACGTTCATACTTCGACGATCCACTTCCCTATTTGACGCCCTCCAACAGACCATGGTCGACAATTGGTTGGCCGAGCGTGTTCATATTGGACGTATTTGATGGCCAGCGGATAGGGCGGGCGTTGAGGGACCCGAATATCATCGAGGGTGGAATAGTCCATGGACGTGTGCTTCAAGAGATGGAGTCCAGGGTGCTCGTCAAGCATGTCATACCCGGGAAGGAGAACTCCCTATTGTGGTTGCGCGAACAATGCAGCACGACGTATATTAGTGGGTGCGTCAATTCGTATGTCGTGTGGCCTACTCACCTCCTCAGTTTTATCCAAGACATGTAGTAACATTATTTTCAAGTTTGTCCATTTTAATTATATTTGGATTATATCGTCATGTATATTATTTTTACTTTGAATATTTGGATTATACTGTCATGAATATATATTTGCATTATCTTTAGTTTGTGTTGGATATATGATGTTTGGAACAGGTACAACGTTGCTATAACAGGTACAAATATACTGCTGGGCAGTGGCAGTGGCCATACTGCCCAGCAGATTTTTTTTAAATTCTGCCCAGAATTGTCACGGTCAATGACCGTGACAAGTCCTTGACAAATCTTGTCACGGACTTGTCACGGTCATTGACCGTGACAATTTTTTTGAAAAAAGGTCACGACTTTGTCACGGTTATAAACCGTGACAAACGTGTCACGGTCATTGACCTTGACACGACCTTGACACAAAACGCGAGTTTTGTGTCAAGGTCAATGACCGTGACACGACCGTGACAAAAAAAGTTGTCTCGCCTTGAAATGTCACGGTCATTGACCTTGACAAGGTGGATTTGTCAAGGTCAATGACCTTGACAAATGGGCAGATTTGGTGTAGTGGTGGGAAGGTTAGGGTAGTCATGGGTGGTAATGTGGTATGGTTCTTAGATTGGTTCATGATGATCTTAGATAGGCTCATGAGGTTCTTGATTAGGACTATAATGTTTTTATGATGTTCATTAGGTTTTTTGGATGTTTCTTGGGTTATTTTTTGGATCAAATACCAAAAAGTCTCTCAAACATTTTTTAATACGCATTTAGTCCAAGCCTTTTATTTAGTACCAAAAAGTCCCTTATTCTCTTATCTTTAATGGTCCGCGCCAGCGGCATGGTAAAACTTTTTTGGCCTGGTGAAGGACTTTTTTGTGCAAAATAAAAAGTCTTGGACTATACATGAATTAAAAAAAGTTTGAGGGACTATTTGGTATATTCCGCTTATTTTTTTAGATTTTAGTATGGTTTGGAGGTTTGGGTTTATTTTCATTACCACCATTCAAGAAGATGCAAGGTCCTTCCTCACGACCTTTTTTAAGTAGTATGTAGAATATTTAGGAAGATTTTCATATCTAACATCTCGTCAGAATCCACTGTCTCCTATGCCAATCCATACCCTTTTAAGCTTCTCTTTAGTTAGGTTTATCTCCACATAGGCCCTTACCATGCTAGGTATTGATAGGTTCATAGTAGAGGCATCCATTTTGAAAGGGTTTCCAATAAGTTGGGCGATGAAAAAAAAGAGGTTTTTGCAAATAGACGAATGGGCAGATTAGGGAGGTATATTCAAGCTGGAACCACTGGGCATTCTTGATCAGGTGTGATGTTTGGACACCACTTAAATGTAACCATGGGGTATTTACCTAGGAACCATTGCTCTCTTGTCCAGAGTCTAACCAAATCCTCTTCACATCAAAGCTCGATTAAGACATGCATGTTATCTAGTAGCCCTAGTGTGCATGATTGTTTTAGATTAAAAGAGAGGAATATCTGATATGCCCCAAGTGTAACCTCGGCCTTGAGACACCAACCTCGGCTTGGGCCGAGATATTGATCGACCCTAGATAAGCCATGGGACCACGATATCATCCCTCGGCCAGACCAAGGTCGGCCCAGGCCGACACTATCACCTACATTTTCAATGGACACTACGCGCATCGCAGGCATCAACAGCATCCTCATATGCCTGGGTATGGCAACCTCGGCCGAGAGCAGGCCGAGGTGACAAGGAGCCTTGGTAACCTTCAACATGGAACCAGTCCAACCTCGGCTTGGGCCGAGGTGACAAGAAGCCTTAGTAACCGTCAGCATGGAATCAGTCCAACCTCGGCTGGGGCCGACCCCAGCATAATGTCTCGGCTGAGATCAGGCCGAGACTCCCTATGACACATCTCGGATTGAACGAACATCAAGCCTTTAGAGCTCGGCCTCTCCCAGGCCGAGGTCATCCACCAATATGGCAGCCGAGCATCTGTTGACATTTGGATAAGGACACATGGTCACAAATCAGTTGTAACAAGATTATTCTCCACACGTGGGGAGAATATTTCATCATCATTCCTTGCAGGTGACAGTGACAGATGGCACTCCCATATTGGTGAGGCTACCACACACATGCTCATTACATGCATGGGGGGGCACATTACACCCCCTTGGTACTATATATAGGGGTCACCCCTACCTTGCAAAAGGATCCCAGATATTCAACCCTAGCTGAAACTCTGTCCAAATCCACAGTAGAGAGAGAGAGCTTGAGAGATTGTATCCATGGCCATTAGTGCCTTCATTCAGTGATATTACTCACACACTCACAGTGGACGTAGGCCAAATTGGCTGAACCACTTATATACCGGTGTACTCTCCTCTTCTCCTCACCTCTTTCTCTTATCTCTTTACATAACTGTGCTGCCATTGTTATTCTTATATTGAGGTTGAAAACACCTTACCTGGTGGTGCTGATTCCAGCATCATCATTTTGGCGCTGTCTGTGGGAATGGAGAAGCTATCTCTTCCTCTTTTTCTGCTTAACCTCATCGGAGACTCTGGTGGTGAACCAGGAACCACCCCTTGCGTGGAGCTGCAACACAACAAGCCATGAAGGAGCAATTTTCCCAGCTCAGTCAAACCATGATGATGAGGCCACCTGGAGTCTCACCGGACATGATCACTCCGGCGGCAGTTCAACCTCATCCTGACGCCAGGGGACCACCCCAGGCGCCAATGAAGGACCAGCCTGCACCCCAGCGGAGAAGGGACATTGTTGACCCTAGGCGCTTGCGCTTGGGGAGGCAGGGAAACCCTTGCCCAGAGGACAGGTATGATGACCTAAAAGCTGAAGAAGCCCCAGAAGACTGCTGGGAGCCGTATGAGTTGTCAAATGACACTATACGACCTCTTAGGCAAATTCAAGGATGTCTCGGCCGAAGAAGAGAAGAGGGCCAACAAAGAGGGCCGGCCTTTGACAGGTTGAGCAGAGGGTCAGCCTTCGAGAGGTTGGGCCTGGTGAATGACCTAAGACACAGGTTATCAAGGTCGAGGAGCACAACAGGCTCTCAGAGAGGGGGTAGGCAAGGTCGGCCAGACCAAGGCCGACCCTGTGGGGGAAGATCCAGGGAATAGGAAGAGGTCAACAGTCAACGTGTTGTGGTTGGGGAACCCTCTGTCCATCACAGGGAGGTGGCAGGGATAACCTCGGCCAAGTTGATCATAGAAGACCCTGGAATGATTCAATCCAACGCCTCGAGGAGAAGATAGGGGACCTCATAAAAAGAAGGGACCCATTACAAAGGGGTTACTCAGAGGGCTCCCCGTTTATGGCTAGGATAGTGGGGTTCCCAACCCCAGCTAAGTTCAAACCTCCTACAGTGACTCCCAAGTATGATGGCAGCCCTAACCCTGTGCACCATATCGAGATGTACCAGTTGGCGGCAGACATTTACTCGATACCTGATGAGATGAAGTGTAGGGCCTTCTCGGGGACATTGATAGGGGCTGCGCACAGTTGGTTCACCTCTCTTTCGAAGAACTCGATCGAGAACTTCAAAAGTTTGGCAGAGCAGTTCATCCAAAACTTCTGCTTTGGGGTAAGACCTCAAAAGAAGACTACCCACCTGTTGTATGTCAAACAGGCCAAGGGTGAGAGCCTAAGAGATTACATAGCAAGATTCAACAAAGAGAAATTGGAGGTAGAGGATTATGAAGAGAGCATAGCCATGACCGCCCTTATAGGAGGCCTCCAGAAGGGGAAGCTACTGTGGAAACTGGCAGAAGACCCCCTAAGTCTATGGCGGAGCTGCTGGCAACTGCAGGGAAGGTGATGAATGCGGAAGAGGCAATGGCAGCCAAATATGAGGAGGAGAACCACGGTGGCACTGGGAGGTCCCAAAGCAAGAAAGAGGGGAAGAAGAGGTCAGGTGATGACAAGTTTGCTCATTACACTCCTCTGACTGTGAGCTGTGAACACATCCTTAATGAGATTAAGACTGACCGGACTCTGAGGTGGCCGGAGAAACTGAAGGCCCCGCCACATAAGAGGAACAAAAACCTATGGGGTGAGTTCCATCAGGATCACGGCCATGTCACAGATAGATGCTTCGCTTTAAAGGATGAGATTGAGAAGATGCTGAAATCCAGAAAGCTGAGGAAGTATGTGGATGGCAAGGCTCCAAAGGGTGGAAGAGAAGACCCTAAGAAGAGAATAAATGACAGATGCCGTGGCGATGTCCCGGCCAGAAGGGACAATGATTCAGAGGGAGATGATGAAGACGACCCGGATCTTCTTCCAAAGGATGACAACACCCCGGTGAAGAGGGTCGGTATGATCTCCTTTGGTGTTAACACCATATGCGGGGGATTTGCAGGAGGTGGCTCTGAGGTAGCCGATAGGAAGGCTCATGTAGAGGAGGCCAGGTCAGTGGCCAAGCCTGAGGTTGTGAATATAACGTCTTCCGATGCCATGCAGAAGAGGAAGAAGGTAGACATGGACACCCTTGTAGTGGGGTTCTCCAGACTTGACTTCAAGGGTATCTTAGCCCCCATGATGACCCTTTGGTCATAACAACAAGGGTGCATGGGTACGAGGTAGGGAGGATCCTCATAGATGGGGGAAGCTCAGCAGACGTGATGTTCTGGCCTTGTTTCAAGAGCCTGGGTCTTAGTAGGGCAAGGCTGGTGCCCTACCATCACCCATTGATAGGCTTCAGTGGTGAAAAGGTGCACCCCTTAGGCATGTATGAAATGGATGTACGGATGGGGGATGAGTGGCCTAAGAGGCTGACCAAGAAGATAAACTTTTTTGTTATGGACGAAAATGTTTTCTCGGCCTACAACCTCATCGTAGGAAGGGTGGCCCTCAAAGAGTTTGAAGCCGTGCCGTCGACGGTCCATCAGATGCTAAACTTCCCGACTCCTTATGGAGTAGGGGAAGTGCAAGGGGACCAGACCACGGCGCGGGAGGGTTACTTCAACTCGGCCGAAGAGAGAGAGGCCCATAAGAGAGAAACCACCACTTATAGCATTGACACTCTTGACCCAAGAGACGAAACAAAATTGAAGAAGGGCGAGGCCGCGGAAGAGGTAGAATCCATCGTCCTCAATGAGGACGAGCTGGAAAAAACCGTCCAGGTCGGCAAGGCCCTAGAGCAAGGAATTAAAGAAGAGTTGGTAAGCTTCCTCAGGAGGAGGCAGAGTGTCTTCGCATGGAGTCACGCAGACATGCCTGGTATCGACCCTGAGGTCATGAGCCACAAGCTCAACGTGGACAGAGATGCCAGGCCAATATAGCAGAGACGAAGAGTCTACTCCCGAGAGAAGTATGACATCATCCGGGAAGAGGTGAAAAAGTTGGAGAAGGCCGAGTTCATAAGAGAGGTCACCTATCTGGAGTGTCTTTCAAATGCAGTCATCGTGCCTAAGGCCAATGGGAAGTGGCGAATGTGTGTAGATTTCACTGACCTGAACAGGTCTTGCCCGAAAGACAACTATCCCTTACCTAGGATAGACCAGATGGTGGACGCAATGGCAGGGCACGAGCTCATGAGTTCATGGACGCTTATTCAGGTTATAACCAAATCTTCATGGATGCTGAAGACTCTGAGAAGACAACCTTCATTACTGACAAAGGGACGTACTGCTACAAGGTGATGCCCTTCGGTCTGAAAAATGCGGGGGCAACATATCAACGTCTTGTCAATAAGATGTTCGAGGAGAAAATAGGTAAGACCATGGAGGTGTATGTGGACGATATGCTAACGAAGAGTTTGAAAGCATGCACTCACGTAGCAGACCTTGAGAAGACCTTTGATGTCATGGACTCGTACAGAATGAAGCTCAACCCAGCGAAGTGTGTCTTCGGGGTAGGAGCCGGGAAGTTCCTGGGGTTCATCGTTAATCAGAGGGGGATTGAAGCAAACCCTGAGAAAATCAAGGCATTACTCGACATGAAGACTCCTAGGAGTATCAAGGATGTCCAGAGACTCACGGGAAGAGTGGCTGCCCTTAACAGGTTTGTTTCTAGGGCAACGGAAAAGTGTCTTCCATTCTTTAAAGTTCTGAGAAAGGCCTTCCAATGGGACGAAGAGTGTGAAAAAGCCTTTGACCAACTCAAGTCCTACTTGGGGTCTCCCTTGTTGCTGTCTCGGCCCATCACGGGGGAAAGGTTGTTCGTGTATCTGGCAATCTCTGAATCAGCCATCAGCGCAGCCATCATACAAGAAGAGGATGGAATCCAGAGGCCTGTGTACTTCAACAGTAAGGCCCTTCAAGGGTCTGAACAAAGCTAATACCCGAATGGAGAAGTTGTCTTATGCCCTTATCCATGCCTTAAGGAAAATAAAGCCTTACTTTCAAGCTCACTCAATGGTAGTCCTTACTGACTCCCCGCTAAGGCAGGTTCTGCACAAAACTGAGAAGTCTGGGAGACTGATGACCTGGGCCATCGAGCTAGGAGAGTATGATCTTACCTACCAGCCCAGGACAGCCATCAAGGGGCAGGCCCTCGCAGACTTTATCGCAGAGTTCACCTGGGAAGAGGCCGAGACAGGGAAAGGCTTAGATGACGGCGAAGAGACGAACCGTAGTGTCTTCTGAGATTCGGAAGAGACTGTACCGATCATCTTCTGAGGCCGAGAAGAGGTCGTCCCAGGAAAAACCTGGTGCAGAGTAGAAGAGAATGAAGAGGATCGATACCTCTTCAAGAAGGGGGTTATGAGAGAAGGGGTCTTCTCATTAGATGCAGACGTCTGGAGCCTCTTCATTGATGGCTCTTCCTGTGACAGTGGAAGCGGCGTAGGGCTAATACTCTCGGCACCAGATGGTGCCAACATTGAATACGCCTTGAGATTCAACTTCAAGGCCTCAAACAACGAGTCCGAGTATGAGGCCATGATAGCAGGTCTCTTATTGGCAACAACTTTTCGAGTAAAGCGACTCTTACTCCATAGAGACTCAAGGTTGGTTGTCAATCAAGTGTTGGGGGTATATGAGGCCAAAGACGAAAGGATGGCAAAGTACTTAAAGAAGGTAAGAAGGTTGTTAGAGTATTTTGAAGAAGCAAAGCTGAAGAGAGTGCCTCGACTGAGAAACAATCACGTTGATGCTTTGGCAAGGCTGGCCTCAGCAATGAAGACAGATTTGGGAAGGACCATTACAATCGAGGTCTTAGGAAAATCAAGCATCGAGGAGGACGAGGTATGTAGCCCTTGTCACAATGTGAACCTAGGGGACTCATGGATCGACCCGCTCGTCAGATACCTAAGAGACGGAGAGCTACCTGAGTCCAGGATGGAAAGGAGAAAGTTGAGATACAGGGCTGCCAAGTTCTCAATAGTAGGAGACGTCTTGTACAAAAAGGGGTTTCTATTGCCTCTCCTCAGATGTGTGCATCCCATGGAAGTACCCCAGGTCTTATAGGAGGTTCATGAGGGTTCTTGCTCTAGCCATATAGGGGGAAGGCCCTTAGCCAAGAGGATCATCACTCAGGGATACTGGTGCCCTACCTTGTCTAAGGACGCTGCAGACTATGTGAAGAGGTGCGACAAATGTCAGAGGTTCGCCACTATCCCTCATCAACCCCATCAGCCTATGACGTCAATCTCTTCTCCATGGCCATTTGTGGTGTGGGGAATTGACTTAGTAGGACCTTTGCCAAGAGCTATCAACAACTATAGATTCTTGATAGTTGCCATTGACTACTTTTCAAAGTGGGTGGAGGCAGAACCGATGATAACAATTACAGAGCAGAAGACCTTCCAGTTAATATGGAAGAACATCATATGCAGATATGGACTCCCAAACACTCTCATCTCAGATAATGGGACCCAGTTCAAGAACTCCTCCTTAGAGAAGTATTGCCTAAAAGTGGGGATTAAGCAATTCTTCTCATCTCCTGGTCGACCTCAGGCAAACGGCCAGACCGAGGTCACAAACAGAACCATCCTGGATGGAATCAAGAAGAGGTTAAAGGATGCGAAGGGGAGATGGATAGAAGAGGTCTACGCTGTGTTATGGGCATACAGAACCACGGTAAGGACACCCACAGGAGAAACCCCATTCATGCTGGCACATGGCTCAAAGGCCGTCATACCAACGAAAGTAGGACTACCAACTCATCGGATTCAGACCTACGATCCTGACAGTAATGGGGCAAAGAGGAGGCTAGACCTGGATCTTATCGAAGAAATAAGAGAAGACGCAGAGGTCAGGATGGCAGCCTACCAGCAGAGGGCAGCGAGATTCTACAACCAGAGGGTGAAGTTAAGACCCATTGCAGTGGGAGACCTAGTGCTAAAAAAGACCCTACAGAAGACAAACAAGCTACACCCAAACTGGCATGGCCCCTATAAAGTAACGGAAGAGGTTGTGCCTGGCACTTATAGGCTAGAAAACCTAGAAGGAGAACCTTTCACTAACCCGTGGAATGCTGACCACCTGAAGCGATATTTCATATGATGTTGCATAGAATTTAATGTAAATGTACCATCTTATTGAGAAGAGGTTATTAATAAAGATCAGTTTCCACGGAAGTTCTTGCTCCATTCTTAGATCGGAGATATTTCATGGGGATAACATCTTAGGTGATGACCTCAGACTCTCATAACATCACTCGGTGGTGATGAGGTCTGAGATGAGACACCTTAGCAGATGACCTCAGACCCTTAACATCATTAATTTGGTTAATTATGAGGATAACATCTTAGGTGATGACCTCAGACCCTCATAACATCACTCGGTGGTGACAAGGTCTGAGCTCAGACACCTTAGCAGATGATCTCAGACCCTTAACATCATTAATTTGGTGAAATTTATCATGGGGATAACATCTTAGGTGATGACCTCAGACCCTCATAACATCACTCGGTGGTGATGAGGTATGAGCTCAGACACCTTAGCAGATGACCTCAGACCCTTAACATCATTAATTTGGTGAAATTTATCATGGGGATAACATCTTAGGTGATGACCTCAGACCCTCATAACATCACTCGGTGGTGACGAGGTATGAGCTCAGACACCTTAGCAGATGACCTCAGACCCTTAACATCATTAATTTGGTGAAATTTATCATGGGGATAACATCTTAGGTGATGACCTCAGACCCTCATAACATCACTCGGTGGTGACGAGGTCTGAGCTCAGACACTTTAGCAGATGACCTCAGACCCTTAACATCATTAATTTGGTGAAATTTATCATGGGGATAACATCATAGGTGATGACCTCAGACCCTCATAACATCACTCGGTGGTGACGAGGTCTGAGCTCAGACACCTTAGCAGATGACCTCAGACCCTTAACATCATTAGTTTGGTGAAATTTATCATGGGGATAACATCTTAGGTGATGACCTCAGACCCTCATAACATCACTCGGTGGTGACGAGGTCTGAGCTCAAACACCTTAGCAGATGACCTCAGACCCTTAACATCATTAATTTGGTGAAATTTATCATAGGGATAACATCTTAGGTGATGACCTCAGACCCTCATAACATCACTCGGTGGTGACGAGGTCTGAGCTCAGACACCTTAGTAGATGACCTCAGACCATTAACATCATTAATTTGGTGAAATTTATCATGGGGATAACATCTTAGGTGATGACCTCAGACTCTCATAACATCACTCGGTGGTGACGAGGTATGAGCTCAGACACCTTAGCAGATGACCTCAGACCCTTAACATCATTAATTTGGTGAAATTTATCATGGGGATAACATCTTAGGTGATGACCTCAGACCCTCATAACATCACTCGTTGGTGACGAGGTTTGAGCTCAGACACCTTACCAGATGACCTCAGACCCTTAACATCATTAATTTGGTGAAATTTATCATGGGGATAACATCTTAGGTGATGACCTCAGACCCTCATAACATCACTCGGTGGTGACGAGGTCTGAGCTCAGACACCTTAGGAGATGACCTCAGACCATTAACATCATTAATTTGGTGAAATTTATAATGGGGATAACATCTTAGGTGATGACCTCAGACCTTCATAACATCACTCGGTGGTGACGAGGTCTGAGCTCAGACACCTTAGAAGATGACCTCAGACCCTTAACATCATTAGTTTGATGAAGGTTGGTTGTAAGAACAGCATCTTAGGTAATGACCTCAGAGCCTAATTACAATTCAGTGGTGAAGAGACCTGAGGCCAAAATTATTGACTGAGTATAAACAAGAACACTGCAACAAAGTAATAGAAGAGATTGACATTCAGTAAAAGGAAGAGATGATATAGCATTTAGAGGCATTGATTACAAATATTCCTTACAAAATACTGAGGTATTACAAGTTATGAATTACAAATTGGTTACAAGTTATAAATCCTAAAGGTTCGGGGGGGGACATTAACAGTCTCGGCCAAGTTGGCTTGATCAACATTGGTCACCTCGGCCACATCATCAGTGTGGTCTTCCCCTCAGACCTCAGTTCCTCCAAGAGTTGCAGTTTCAGCAGGTGCAGCAGCCTCATCCTCCACCTCTTGAAGCGCCTGAGCAAACTGAGGGTCAGCAAAGCCGAGTCCCACAAAGTCAGAGGCCTTTAGAGTACCGACCTCCTTCTCTCTGACTTCAGCCCATTTGGTAGTGGCCTTGATACCTCTTTCGAGATATTCAAAGCCAAAACCCATGAACTCGTCTGAGTCTTTGTAGTCAGAAATTATTTTGTCCGAGGCATCTTCAAGGGTAGCCTTCACAGTCAAGCTAACCTTCTGCTGCAGCACGTCATCTTTGGCCTTCAGGGCTTTTGCGTGATCTTTGACGAGCAGAGAGATGTCTTTTTCCAACCCCTTGACCTTATTTTCAGAGTTTTTCAGCTCTGACTTCAGACGGCCAACCTCAGCATTCAGGGCACTCTCAAGCTTCTCGGCCTTTTGCCCCTTCTGGATAAGGGGAAATTTCCTCATAGCCCAGTTCGATAGTTGATACATAGCAGTCACTCCCTGCACATTTAATGAAGAGGTTAAGCAGGAGAAAAGTCAGATGTTGCACTTACAAAATTTTGACGAAGGAACAAATCATACATGGACGGCTCTATGAAGGCCGAACTCAACCAGTAGGGGGTGTCCATAGCTCTGTAGAAGCGCTTATCGGCCTCGGTCATTACAGAGCCGATTGCGTCCATGGCCTGCCTGCTGTGGCTGACCACACTATCGGTTAACTTTAGCTGGTCAAGACGTGCCGTCAGGACGTCGACCGAAGAGATGGGAAGTGCAACATCAGAGGCCTTCTTCTCCCTCGAGGTCGGCCTCTGATCCTCAGAGGCATGGGTTTCTGGGGCCCTCTTCTTTGAGGCCTGAGATTTGGATGTTGAGGGAGCTGGAGGAGGAGCATTCAGACTAGACTTTTTGGCAAGCCTCGCCAAGCTCGGAGCAGCCATCTCCCACAGTTCGTCTGAGATGTCTTGTGGTCGCTCTACAAAAGTTAAAAGATATAGGTCAGAGATCAGATATAAATAAGTTCAGAGTTTAGACTTGAAATAAAAATTCTTACCAAAATCAACAAGGGGACTTCCACCAAGGCTCGTCCCCGAGAGATACTGGGGGGTCAGCAAATGTTCTAACTTAACAAACAGACCATGTGCCCCTTGGGCTTACAGGGCCTTCACCTTCTGCATATTCTGAAGATTTAGACCAGGATCGTCCTTGGCAGACATGGAGACCTTGCCCCATTTGAGGGGTATCCTCGGCTCAAGTGTGGAAGAGGGAACGCATGGGCCAAATTCCCATGGCCCTGAGGCGAAAAAATAGCGGGGCTTCCAGTTATGATTTGAGGTCTGAGTCACCTAATGCATTTTCTTCTCAGGCCTTCGAGCCACAAAATGATAGTAGCTCGAATGGTTTTTGGCCGAGGTAGGGACATAACAACCAACGAAGACCTGAACTGGGAGGTCAGAGTGGTGGACTGCCCTCCATAGAATAATGGCCCCTAAGATGACTCTCCAGGCATTGGGAGAGAGCTGTGAGGGGGCCAAGTTGATGTAAGAGAGAATGGATTTGATGATGGGATGAATGGGTAGGCGAAACCCTAACTTAAACATCTGCTCGTACATGCAGATTTCCCCATCTCGGCCGTGATAGGCCCTCTCTTCCCTCAGAGGTCTCCTTAATTTGATAGAGGGACTAATGGAGTATAAATATCTGAAGCACAGAAGATCCACCTCAGTGACTGTGCTCTCGAACTCGGCCGCCTCAGAGATGTCAACATCGCTTTCAGCATCTTCATCATCATCAAGCTCAACGTCGGCCGGAGCAGATGTAGATGGGTTACTAGGGAATCTCTGAGCGAACTCTGCCCCTATGACGGCCGACAGGGGGATGGCATCAAGAATGGGTGGCACAACCACACTCGGCTCAAGCACTTCAACCTCTGAAGAAGAGGCTGAGGTGCTGGAGCCATTATAGGATGAAGCTCGACTGGATACCTCGGCCTGATCAGGGGCCTGACCAGGCCGAGGTGTGAAATCCATAGCTTCCTGGAAAGAGTCCACTGACATAGGGTCTGAGGTAGAAGATTCAGACTCAGACATAGGTGTTGGATCAGCAGACACCCCTGTATGATAGAAGTTCTCCGGGGGGTCAGGATATATAACCCTCAGAGGTGGTGGAAACAAGGGTCTAATGGGAAACTCTTGTGACCTACGAGCTTCCTCTTGAGCTCTCTCTATTTGCCTAATCTTTTCTAGGGTCTTCTCTCTGAGAGAGGGGAAATCCTCAAGAAGTTGGTATAAAGGTCTGAGCATCAGAGGACGACCCTAAACTTGGGAAAAACTCCTAAAACTACAAACACGATTGACTTGTAAAATAAAGGATTTTAAAGATCAAACTTGGAAGTTTGAAGCAAACCCAGTTCGCCTGAGACAATGGTGCTCGCCGAAAAACTTAAAAACTTGCCAGAAAATGCAAACCAAATACCAGAAACAAAGGAAATGGAAAGGAAGAAGTAACTGGAAATGAATCGATGAATGAAATGAAGAAAACTCACAAGAAAATCGACAAAGGCTTCGGCAGAAGAAGCGTTGAGTAGAGAAGCTTTGGAGAGAGAGAAATCGCAAGAACAGTTAGCACGCACAGGAATGAAGTGAAGAAGAAGGAAGAAAAAGAAGGGTTTAAACCTTTAAATACTTGGGCACATTTCCCAAGGCCCATCATTGCCATGGGAAACCCAAAGGACGGCTGACAGCACACGCCAGCCAAGTAAGTACGCTCTAGCATGGACAGGTGTCATGCAGGTATTAGCTAGGGACGGACAGGCCTCAGAGGTGTAGTAATCCCCTAGCCACTTGCTCTCGTATATGACTAAGGGCTGGGGGGTGATTGATATACCCCAAGTGTAACCTCGGCCTTGAGACACCAACCTCGGCTTGGGCCGAGATATTGATCGACCCTAGATAAGCCATGGGCCCACGATATCATCCCTCGGCCAGACCAAGGTCGGCCCAGGCCGACACTATCACCTACATTTTCAATGGACACTACGCGCATCACAGGCATCAACAGCATCCTCATATGCCTGGGTATGGCAACCTCGACCGAGAGCAGGCCGAGGTGACAAGGAGCCTTGGTAACCTTTAACATGGAACCAGTCCAACCTCGGCTTGGGCCGAGGTGACAAGAAGCCTTAGTAATCGTCATCATGGAATCAGTCCAACCTCGGCTGGGGCCGACCCCATCATAATGTCTCGGCTGAGATCAGGCCGAGACTCCCTATGACACATCTCGGATTGAACGAACATCAAGCCTTTATAGCTCGGCCTCTCCCAGGCCGAGGCCATCCACCAATATGGCAGCCGAGCATCTGTTGACATTTGGATAAGGACACATGGGCACAAATCAGATGTAACAAGATTATTCTCCACATGTGGGGATAATATTTCATCATCATTCCTTACAGGTGACAGTGACAGATGGCACTCCCACATTGGTGAGGCTACCACACACATGCTCATTACATGCATGGGGGGCACATTACACCCCCTTGGTACTATATATAGGGGTCACCCCTACCTTGCAAAAGGATCCCAGATATTCAACCCTAGCTGAAACTCTTTCTAAATCCACAGTAGAGAGAGAGAGCTTGAGAGATTGTATCCATGGCAATTAGTGCCTTCATTCAGTGATATTACTCACACACTCACAGTGGACGTAGGCCAAATTGGCTGAACCACTTATATACCGGTGTACTCTCCTTTTCTCCTCACCTCTTTCTCTTATCTCTTTACATAACTGTGCTGCCATTGTTATTCTTATATTGAGCTTGAAAACACCTTACCTGGTGGTGCTGGTTCCAGCATCATCAATATCTTCCTCATTTAATCCATTATAGGCCTCCCATGTGAGAAATTGCTAAATATTGAGATGTAAAATGTTATGTTAGGGCTTCAATATCCTTAAGAGAGAAGTGCACAACTGATTCTCGTTTGAATATGGATGGAGTTTTGAGTTCTGGTTATTTTGATTCATTATCAGTAAAAATGCAAGCAAAGGATTTGACCCTAATATTTGTAGTATCATGAGGTTTAGGGTTCAAATGGTTGATATTCATGGACATGGAATCCACACAAACCCTAGGAGGGTTTCAAAATCGAGAGATAAATGGATAGGGTTGCTAGGTTTTAATGGGGCATATGTTTTAATATTTATATATGACTTTATTGGGTATTATATTAAGTAATTTAGATGACACGTTATCTAGAATAACCTTTTACCATCTAATGGTATAATTCCTTAATGTTTATTTCAATTAGTCAAAATTAATTTCATTTGTAAAATTATCTTGATGAAATAAACCAATTATATTCCATTAAAATCTCTACATATATATGCAAGATGAGTTATGACTATCATTTTTATCTTTAAATTTAATATTCACAAGCATTCTAGTTTGGTCACTTTTGTGAGTACCAAACTATTCATCACATGAAAATTACATTATTTTATTAATTATATAATGATTTCAGTAAGAATCATAAATGAGCAGTGTGATTATAAATTCAGAAAATATATGGGCTATTTTATAAATCTCTATTAACAATTAATAAACATATTTGCCCTTAATATTAACATAACCATTGCAACCGGATACTTTAGAGGAACCAAATCACAACAGTTTAATCACTAGAAATCGTTAATAATTCGAACACTTAAATCCATTTTTGTACTCTTTGTAACAACCAATAGATAGTTATTGAATGTATATACAAAATACAACATTTACAGTTTAATAGAATAGACTACTTTGGTGGAATCATAAACTAATCATGATACAAAAATTGATACGAAAACATTAAGGAATGCTTTTAATATTACATAAGTCATATTGAACATAATAAGCATGTACACATTAATCTAATATTTAGAAGTTTAGATTGGAACAATTAAAAAAAAGATTGGAACAATTTTTAGCACCTAATTAAAGTGTAAGTAAATATTAGTTTTATCATTCGAGGTTAAATTTATGCAAAAGAAAATTACTCATTAATGTTCATTTAATAATCTTAATTGTAACTTTGGTCAACCAACTTATAATGAACAAGCCACATCATAATCGCATCAACAATCTAACATTCATAATTATATTTGGACCTTTGGACAACAAAATTTATGCACAATAATTTATTATTTACAATTATAGACTAGGGCACTATGATGGACACATAATCTGAAGCCCTTATGCTTTTGACTCATTTGAGTCTAGACTGTATAAGAGCTCATCTAGTTTGGAAATTGTGACAAAATAGTGTCCATCCTAGAAACCAAAGAGCTTCAGAGATTGGGTTGCTTCTTCTTCCATACATCTTGTGATGATCCTGAGACTATAGCCATCACTCACACACTTAGAATTTTATTCTTGCATATCATATTGCACCTCTATGTGTATTAATGTTGTGAGTGTGTTTAAATCCCTCAATTTGATTTTTAATAATTTTTTGGGAATTTTAAATATATTTTAAACAAGGTTTTATTTAATTAAAATTTGATTAAAAAGTCTTGGGGTTAATATATAAATATGTATTGTTGTGTTTATTGGCCTAAAGTTACTCTGGGTAGAAACCGAAAGCGCTAGAGACTCTAGGGTTGGCTTTGTAATTATTTTGGGACGCGCGTTTACATTCGTCCTCAGGCCAACACTTGCTGTTCTCTGATTGGCCCTAGGTGTGTTTCTTTACAGAGACATACCATCGCTTGTTATCAGCCCTTGGATCAACCCTTATCGATGGCCTGCATGTCTTTTGAGTGAATCCCCGTGTAAATCCTTAAGCCAATCACATCCTGTTTAATCCACCGCCTGTTGTGAGCCCTTGGATTGCAGTCAAAGGAGCTTGACTCAATCTCAGCCATTGTTTTTGAACGATGCTCTGGAATCTTCCTCTCTTCCTATTTAAAGGCCTTCCATCTCAGCCTTCGAAAGCTTTTGCCATTTTGAAAAGTCTCAGAGAATAGAGAGAGAGAAGAGAGAAGAGAGAAGAGAGAAGTTAGAGAGAGAAACCAAACCGTAGTTAGAAACCCTAACTTCGTCCAAATACTTCTCAAGCCCAAACTACTTACCTCTCCAAAAAAAACACCATAACCAAATAAACACCATCCTTAGTGTTTTCTTGAGTTTATGAGAGTTCTGGTTGAAAGATCTTGGGTTGTTGAAATCCTTGTGTTCATAAATCTTATTTCCAACTTAGACATAGACTCAGATCTTGTTTCTGGTTCAATAGAAATCATAGATCTGTAGTTTTGCATGTCATAATACACTTAGTTGCATTTATTTCTCATCTTGAGAATTTCGTTGTTGATTTTTTTCTGTTAAAACATTTTCTTACTTCAGAATCAACAATAGATGTTTTTCTATTTCTGTTTTTACAAAACTTAACCTGACCTAGTTGGATTTGCACTTGGAGGGTTCTCAATCTCCATAATATTTTCAAAAGTGATTGAGAAAGGTCTTGACCGATTTCTTAAGCAAGATCTCCGTGGAATCTGGGTTATTTTGAAAGGTCAAAAAGGTTCTTGGTTTTGTAAGAAAGAAAAATAACAAATACACTGCATATAGACTTTATATGTGATTTGTTAGGATCGTCTGTAACTAATAAGTGTGTGTGTGTGTGCATGCATGTGTTTTAGAACACTATTCACAAACATCTTCACACTACAAACACTGAAAGTGTTGGCTATAAGATTTGGTGAACATAAGTCGACATAAAGTGCTGAAACAAAGAAGAGTTGACAAACTGAGACAACTACATCAACAAACAAGATCTGCAGAAAAGTTAAGGACGCCAGAGGGTACAATCCTGAACTTGTATAGATTTGTTTTTATGTGCATGTTAGTTAAATAGGTTGTAACTCGCATATTTGTTTTAGTGATTGTTTTTGTTTTACTCCGTAGAGGGAGTCGTGGATGTTTCCTCAAGGTTGAGGTTTTACCACGTTAAAAATCCTGAGTATCAATATTTCTACATCTTCTCATCCCATTCTGATGTGTGCTGAGTTTAAAACATTTTAAACTGTTTACTAAAACTTGTTATCAAATCTTGTCCATATCTCGTACATATTTTTTGTTAACACATCTTGTGTTCAAAATCAGTTTGATTTTAGTAAAGAGTTTCTTCAACAAACTTTCGGAGTTGCTTAAATAGTTTATTTTCATAAACGGCCTTGGCAACGTTATTTCAATTGGTATCAGAGCTTTTGGTGAACTTATTTCAAAAAGATCCTGAGTTTATGAAACTGTTTTCTCAAAATCAATTATGGACGAGAAAAACGAAAGATATGGTAACTTGACCAGACCCCCAGTCTTTGATGGAACCAATTTCTCTTACTGGAAAGTAAGAATGATTGCTTTCATTCAAGGAACCCTGGGAGATGATGTCTGGGATATTATTGAAAATGGATACTCTTATCCAACTAAACCAGCCACTGATGGAAGCAATGAAAGGATTAAGAAAATATTGAGTGAGTTTACTCAAGAAGAGAAACAGGTTTCTCGAAATAATAACAAAGGCAAGAACGCTATATTTATGTCTATTAACGAACATGAGTTCAAGAGAATCTCATCTTGTACCACTTCCAAGGAAGCATGGGATACCTTGATTACTGCCCACGAAGGAGACTCTAGGGTAAAAGCCGCTAAGACTCAGATGTTAATCCAACAGTATAATATCTTAATCATGTCTGAATCTGAGTCTTTCGATGATTTCTATATGAACCTGACTGATATTGTCACTAAACTTCATGCTAATGGTATAACTTATGATAGACAAGAAATTGTCTCTAAAATTCTGAGATCATTACCACAGAAATTTGACAATAAAAGATATGCTATTGAGGAGATGTGTGATATAAATCTAACTCCTGAATTACTCAGTAGCAAATTAAGAACTGTGGAAATGGAATTAGAGTTTAAGAAACAATTGACCCACACTAATAGGAAACATACCAATTCCAATCTTAGCTTTACTTCTAAGATGACTAAGCCTGAGTTAAACACCCCTAGTAATGATTCTGATGAGGACTGTGACTTAGAAAGTCTAGATAATCAGATTGCCCTAATGACAAAACAATTTAAGAAAATTGTGAAATTTAGAAACAGTGTTGCAAATAGACAGGGCAAGTCTAATTATTCTACTCCTTCAAATCACAAACCTCATGAGAAACCTCATGACAAACAGAACAAGGACAACACAAGACCTCACAGAGACCTCAAGAAGACTGAATGCTATAGATGTGGTAAACTAGGACACATTGCTCAAGACTGTAGAGTTAATTTAAATGCCCAAAACAAACACTCTAGAGCCAACATCTGCAAAACCTGGGATGACTCAAGTGATTCTGAAAATGGGGAACCTGAGACATCTGATGGTTTTGATCCTTGTTTAGCCTTCTTTGCCAAAATCATATATAATGATGATATGCCTATGCTTGATAGTGAGGATGAGTTTAGTAATTCTAGTTCTGTTGCTTTGAATCATACTTTAACTGGTTTAGATGCTTTACTTACTGAGAACATTAATACCTCTTCCTCGGGGTGTGTGAGTCAAAGGGGAATCGATACTGCTGATGTCAATGGGTGTGTGAGTTTAAGAAATGAAACCTTAGGGGTCACTTCACACACTTCACTTAGTGACTCTGACAATGATGATCTCCCAGACATCCACACTCTATATACTAAAACTCTTAAGAAAAGCACTAGACTAGAAAAGGTTGTGAAAGATCTTACCAAAAAGCTAGAGGATCTAAGCCTAATGGTAAAACTGAATGCTGAAGAGTATACTACACAATGCATGTCTCATGAAAGTGAAGTTAAAGTGTTTAATGAAAAACTGAAAACTTTGACTGAAGCTAATGAAATTCTGGAGAAAAAATACAAAGGAACATTATTAGAATTGGAACAAACAAAAGAAAAGACAGCAACTGTTTTCAAAAAATTTACCAAATTTGAAAACAATTCTAAATGTTTTGAGGAATTCGTTGCTGAATCTAAAACCAATTTTGATGATAGAACTGGAATAGGGTTTTGCCCCAATTTAAAGACACAAACAAAATATGTTGAACCTATCAAGTTTGTGTCAGGAGGCAAAAGACCTATTGAAACATGTCCAGACTTTCATTCTCTAAAAACTAAGTTTGACCATCAAAACACTAACACTGGAGATGCAAGTTGCTCTAAGCATGAAAGTTTACCAAAGGGAAAATATGTCTGCTCCCCTATTAGGAAAAGTGAACCTGCTTTCAAACCTGTGCTACCTAGGAATAAAATTCAGCCTCAAAATTTCTCAAAACCTTTGTTTAGAGACTTTCCTAAGGAAAACCCAACTCTGAGCAATCTTTATTGCTCATATTGTGATATATACGGCCACTCGTTTGATAATTGCTATGCTAGGAGACTGATTAAACCTGTCTACAATTCTTCCATATATCCTAACTTTAACTACTCTAGGAGGAGTCGTAACAACTATATCCTTCCCAGGCCACCAGACAAAAACTCTAACTATAGGAATAGAAGGACTAAACCTAAAAGGACATTTACTAGAAGGATTACCAGAAACTTTCCTAAATCAAATGCTCAGGAATTCAAATTTACTCAAAATCATGCGCAAAATGTTTTTCAACAAAAATCTAATGCTCGCAAATTTTATCAATTGAGAGCAAACAAGCGCAAACAGAAAACCAGAGCAATTTGGGTTAGAAAAGATGATTTAGAACCCCAGATGAAGTGTAATATTGTTGTTTCTGCTCTAAAAGCTGAACTTACAACTTCTGGTTGGTACTTGGATTCTGGATGTTCCAAGCATATGATAGGTGATGATACAAAACTTTTTAATCAAACCCACTTTGATGGTGGAAAAGTTGTTTTTGGTGATGGAGTATCATCCCAGATCATAGGCAAAGGAACTCTTAAAGAAAAAGGTCTTCCTGTTCTTGAAAATGTTCTCTTAGTTAAAGGTCTTAAGGCTAATTTACTTAGCATTTCGCAATTTTGTGACTCAAACTATACTGTCACCTTTTCAAAGAACAATTGCAAGATTTTAAATGAAAAGGGAGAATGCTTAATTACAGGATTCAGGACTCCTGACAATTGTTATACTGTCATGTCTAGTTCTGAAATCTGTAATGTTGCCAGAATGGATGACAATGAGATATGGCATAACAGAATGGGTCACATTAATTACGAAAATTTGAGTAAATTGTCCTGTCAACAAATAGTTAGAGGAATACCTAAAATTAAACCTATTCATAACATTGTCTGTGGTCCCTGCCAAGAAGGAAAAATTGTTAAAGCACCTCATAAAAGGGTTAAAGATATCCTTACCTCTAATCCCTTAGAACTCATCCATATGGACCTAATGGGTCCTTCTCAAACTGTTAGTCTTTGTGGACACAGTTATATTCTAGTTATGGTTGATGACTTCACCAGATTCACTTGGGTAGCTTTCTTAAAACAAAAATCCGATACTTTTCAAACTTTTTTAACGATTCTTTTACGGATTGAGAATGAAAAAGACACTCAAGTGAATAGAATCAGAAGTGATAGAGGTGGTGAATTCAAAGACACTGGTATTGTAGAATATTGTGACTATAATGGTTACAAACATGAGTTCAGTGCTCCTAAGACCCCTCAACAAAATGGAATAGCTGAGAGAAAGAATCGAACTCTTCAAGAGATGGCACGTGTCATGCTCCATGCTAAGAACTTACCTAAGTATTTTTGGGTAGAATCTATTCGTACAGCTTGCCATCTTATTAATAGGGTCTATCTTAGAAAGAATTAGAAACAAACCTCTTATGAACTTTGGTACAATAAAAAGCCTAATCTTAAGTACCTTAGAACCTTTGGTAGTACTTGCTATGTTTGCAAAGATAGGGAACACTTATCTAAATTTGAGAGTAGAGGAGATAAAGCCATATTCTTAGGTTATTCACCTAACAGTAGAGCTTATCGAGTGTATAATCTTCGCACTAAGACCTTAATGGAATCCATAAATGTAATTGTTAGTGACACTACTGTAGAAAGCAAGACTAGTGAATTAACTATAGAAGAAGAGTCATCAAATATTTTAGAAAATGACTCTTCTGAAATAGATAATTCATTACCTATTGAGTCACCTGAAGTACCTAACTGGGTTTCTAAAGATCATCCCATAAACAACATAGTTGGTAACCCTAGTGAGCCAGTACGTACAAGATCCCAACTTAGAAATTATGCTCTCTATGCATGCTTTGTTTCTCTCCTAGAACCAAAGAATGTAAATGAGGCATTGAATGACACTTACTGGATTTCTGCTATGCAGGATGAACTTTTACAATTTGTCATTCATGATGTATGGTATCTTGTTCCACGTCCTGATCACAAAAAGGTTATTGGTACTCGTTGGATTTTCAAAAATAAAACTGATGAAAATGGGATGATAATTAGAAATAAAGCTAGACTAGTTGCTCAAGGTTATTCCCAAATAGAAGGACTTGATTTTAATGAGACGTTTGCTCCTGTTACTCGTTTAGAATCAGTTCGTCTGCTTCTTGCTATAGCTTGTCACATGCATTTTACATTATATCAAATGGATGTTAAATCTGCGTTCCTTAATGGAATACTTGCCGAGGAAACCTATGTAGAACAACCTAAAGGGTTCATTGACCCTAATTATCCTAATCATGTATTTCGGTTGAAAAAGGCTTTATATGGTCTTAAGCAAGCTCCTAGAGCTTGGTATGAGCGCCTGTCCAGTTTTCTGCTGGACAAAGGTTTCAAAAGAGGTGGAAATGACCAAACCTTATTTGTCAAATATTTTGGCACACACATTACTATCGCTCAAGTCTATGTAGACGATATCATATTTGGATCCACTTCTACCTCAGAAGTAAAATCTTTTGCTGAAATTATGAGTAAGGAATTTCAGATGTCCCTTATGGGGGAGTTACAGTTCTTCCTAGGTCTCCAAGTCAAACAACAACCAGATGGATTGTTTCTTTCGCAGACTAAGTACGCATTAGAGATAGTTAAGAAATTTGGCCTCGAGAGTGCTAAAAGTGCTAAAACGCCTATGAGTACTACAGAGAAATTATCTAAAGATGAAAATGGTAAATCTGTAGACTCTACCTTATATCGTAGTATGATTGGCACATTACTCTATCTGACTGCCTCGCGTCCTGATATCATGTATGTTGTTTGTGTTTGTGCGCGTTATCAAAACAAACCCAAGGAGAGCCATTTAAACGCTGTTAAACGCATAATTAAATATGTTAAAGGCACTCTAAATTTAGGAATTTGGTACACGAATGACACACCTAGCACTATTATTGGGTACACTGATGCTGACTGGGCTGGGTGTACTGATGATAGTAAAAGCACTTCAGGCGCATGTTGTTATATTGGTAATAACTTGGTAGGATGGAGTAGTAAAAAACAGAACTGCACATCTCTCTCGACTGCTGAATCTGAATACATAGCCGCCGGTAGCTGTTGTGCCCAATTATTGTGGCTTAAACAAATGCTAAGTGATTATGGTATTTTAGAACCCACACTTCATCTCTATTGTGATAATCAAAGCGTGATTAATATTTCTAAGAACCCGGTTCAACACTCGCGAACTAAGCACATTAAAATAAGACATCATTTTATTCGTGAATTAGTTGAAACCAAGGAATTAGAAATCAATTATCTTTCTACTGATCTACAACTTGCTGATTTATTTACCAAACCTCTTGATTATAATAGATTCATTTCTTTACGTAAATCTATTGGTATGATTTGTGTTGAGTAAATACCTGTCTTTTTCCAAGTTCCTTCCCTTTGTCCATTTGAGACAAAATGGGGGAGAAATTTGAGTCTACTGCATATACTAAAAAGCTTGATCTTAGTAATTCTTTGCAGGTATTCTTCTTGTACAGTCATTCTTTATTGTAATAATAGGATGTTAAAACTGTATATAGTTGAGTTATGTAATTTTTGCTTTCTAGGATTTGGGTAGATAGAACTTTTATAGGAATAGGATTTTCTTATTTGTTGTCACCCTACGAGTTTAGAAGACTCAAAGGAGATTTTGTCTCATATTTCCAAAGGGGGAGATTGAAGCCCTTATGCTTTTGACTCATTTGAGTCTAGACTGTATAAGAGCTCATCTAGTTTGGAAATTGTGACAAAATAGTGTCCATCCTAGAAACCAAAGAGCTTCAGAGATTGGGTTGCTTCTTCTTCCATACATCTTGTGATGATCCTGAGACTATAGCCATCACTCACACACTTAGAATTTTATTCTTGCATATCATATTGCACCTCTATGTGTATTAATGTTGTGAGTGTGTTTAAATCCCTCAATTTGATTTTTAATAATTTTTTGGGAATTTTAAATATATTTTAAACAAGGTTTTATTTAATTAAAATTTGATTTAAAAAGTCTTGGGGTTAATATATAAATATGTATTGTTGTGTTTATTGGCCTAAAGTTACTCTGGGTAGAAACCGAAAGCGCTAGAGACTCTAGGGTTGGCTTTGTAATTATTTTGGGACGCGCGTTTACATTCGTCCTCAGGCCAACACTTGTTGTTCTCTGATTGGCCCTAGGTGTGTTTATTTACAGAGACATACCATCGCTTGTTATCAGCCCTTGGATCAACCCTTATCGATGGCCTGCATGTCTTTTGAGTGAATCCCCGTGTAAATCCTTAAGCCAATCACAGCCTGTTTAATCCACCGCCTGTTGTGAGCCCTTGGATTGCAGTCAAAGGAGCTTGACTCAATCTCAGCCATTGTTTTTGAACGATGCTCTGGAATCTTCCTCTCTTCCTATTTAAAGGCCTCCAATCTCAGCCTTCGAAAGCTTTTGCCATTTTGAAAAGTCTCAGAGAATAGAGAGAGAGAAGAGAGAAGAGAGAAGTTAGAGAGAGAAACCAAACCCTAGTTAGAAACCCTAACTTCGTCCAAATACTTCTCAAGCCCAAACTACTTACCTCTCCAAAAAAAAAACACCATAACCAAATAAACACCATCATTAGTGTTTTCTTGAGTTTATGAGAGTTCTGGTTGAAAGATCTTGGGTTGCTGAAATCCTTGTGTTCATAAATCTTATTTCCAACTTAGACATAGACTCAGATCTTGTTTCTGGTTCAATAGAAATCATAGATCTGTAGTTTTGCATGTCATAATACACTTAGTTGCATTTATTTCTCATCTTGAGAATTTCGTTGTTGATTGTTTTCTGTTAAAACATTTTCTTACTTCAGAATCAACAATAGATGTTTTTCTATTTCTGTTTTTACAAAACTTAACCTGACCTAGTTGGATTCGCACTTGGAGGGTTCTCAATCTCCATAATATTTTCAAAAGTGATTGAGAAAGGTCTTGACCGATTTCTTAAGCAAGATCTCCGTGGAATCTGGGTTATTTTGAAAGGTCAAAAAGGTTCTTGGTTTTGTAAGAAAGAAAAATAACAAATACACTGCATATAGACTTTATATGTGATTTGTTAGGATCGTCTGTAACTAATAAGTGTGTGTGTGTGCATGCATGTGTTTTAGAACACTATTCACAAACATCTTCACACTACAAACACTGAAAGTGTTGGCTATAAGATTTGGTGAACATAAGTTGACATAAAGTGCTGAAACAAAGAAGAGTTGACAAACTGAGACAACTACATCAACAAACAAGATCTGCAGAAAAGTTAAGGACGCCAGAGGGTACAATCCTGAACTTGTATAGATTTGTTTTTGTGTGCATGTTAGTTAAATAGGTTGTAACTCGCATATTTGTTTTAGTGATTGTTTTTGTTTTACTCCGTAGAGGGAGTCGTGGATGTTTCCTCAAGGTTGAGGTTTTACCACGTTAAAAATCCAGAGTATCAATATTTGTACATCTTCTCATCCCATTCTGATGTGTGCTGAGTTTAAAACATTTTAAACTGTTTACTAAAACTTGTTATCAAATCTTGTCCATATCTCGTACATATTTTTTGTTAACACATCTTGTGTTCAAAATCAGTTTGATTTTAGTAAAGAGTTTCTTCAACAAACTTTCGGAGTTGCTTAAATAGTTTATTTTCATAAACGGCCTTGGCAACGTTATTTCATAATCTATATAAATATTAGAGTCAAAACCTTAACAATAAATATTTTATTCATAAAAATATGTGGTATAGACAAAACAATCACATAATATGAATATTATGATAGTCAAATAACATGGGATAGCTTATATAGTCATTAAAATACATAAAATGGAGAAATTCAATTTTCAATAACAGAAAATTTTGAGTAATCACTACAAAAGTGTTAAGAATAACTTTTAAAACACTTTCTAACAATAGGAATATAAAAATAAATTTGGAGATCAACTTTTTACCAAAAATGACAAATTTAAAGTTTTAAGGGCTTAAACTGCTCAAATATTCAAAACAGCATCCATCGCCAAAAATGGTATTAATTAAAAAAATTAATACCATTAAGATTATAAATTATGATATTAATTAAAAAAACTAAGAGTTTTTAGATTTGATAGAAGTGGGAGAAGGAAAGAGGCTAAAGTTTAAAGACGTTCTTTGTTGTACTTCGATTTCAGGCAAGAATTTTTTTCACAACCTTGCCGTAATTATTTATTGATTTCGAATATTTGTTCTTCCATATTTTGATTGAGATTTTGCAATATATTAGGATTGATTTTCGTATTGAACAATCATGTATTAATTTGGCATAACTTAGATTAATTTGATACAAATCCATTATTGAGAAAGTAATGATTTTGGTGACTAAATCTGAGAATGTTGGTTGAAAACAAATTTCAACCATGTTATAATTTATATTTATGTTTGGAGTGACTCTATAATCGAATCCATGTTTAATAAATCTTAAATTGAAAGAGTTAGGGATTAAAAAATTATTTTTAAGGAATTTTGTGTTAATTTCATTAATTATTCAAATCATGTAGAAACCCATTGTTTATGATTAGAAACCATTAGGATTCATGCCCCTAGATGTCAGTTTTAGTTTATGGTATGATGAGGATTCGATTGGAGACCTTAGTGGGGTTTTAGTGGAGTTTTTAAAGGAGTTTTGGGGCAGATTTTCGTAATTGGGGACAAAGTACAATGTCTTTCTCATTCGAACGAGGTTCCTTTTTAATTCGGCCAACTTTGAAATTTTTTCTAAAAAGTGAAAAATCGAAATACAAAGGCATGGGATCTAGTTTTATATTTTTTTTCTTTTTTATTTGACATGATTTTTTACTGAACAGTGTGCGAGACCGAAAATTGGATTTGGTGATATTAGTTGTGACTTTACTTTAGGATTACTACATCTAATTTAGCAAGGGATCAAACTTAGGTAATCTTGAGGATAGTTAAATAGGTTAGAGAAAGCCTTAGTGCTCTTTTTGTTCCATCCGAGATAGGAGTGAGCAATGCACAAGGAAGTGTTACCTTATAGTGTAAATATGCGTTGGGTTTAGAGAATTATTAGTTTTATTATTTTAGGTGGGTGATTTTGGTCTTGAGAGGTTCTAGATTGTATGATAAATTAGTAAATAGAGGAGAAGATGAAATTAGAGGTTTCGATAAAACATATCAAAATGTATAGTCAAGAACTCATAGTTTAGAGATGCATTGAACTCGGAGTTGGTCATGATAAGGTTTGATAATTAATAAGTTTAGGGACATGATAATTAATCCGATAATTATGGATTGGGATGTTTTCACTATACTTTAGAGTTTGCTTTGTCCCATTGGTATTTACATATATTGTGTGCGATATATATAGATATGCGCATTTTTATTTATGTAAATATACCTTGAGTCTTGGGGAATCTATCGATTAGGGTTGAATACATTATACAGGAGACTGCGCATCAAGACAATTGAATCAGGGTAATGTCGGATCTCTGATGACGCAAGGAGTCACCTCTTCATGATGAGAGAATATTGGTTGGTTGGTTGGATCCATCCGAAGGGTTTTTGTATGTGCCAAATCGGTGGCGTACTGTGTGGTGATCACCCTATTTCTTATGTGTGTTTTGTTTAAGTTCGATAGGTGAGGTTCTTCTACAGATTTGCAGGCAGAAGCGTAAGATTGTCCGCTAAGGTGGTGTCCCTCGTGTGATGAATTACTTAAATGACATATATTTTTATATGGTCTAGTGATGGACAATTAATAATGAATCCTATGTCACATTAAATACTTGTTGTGATTTCCTGTATTAAATGTGGGTGGCATTGTTTGGGACACACATGTAGTAGTGAACTAGGTGGAGGGGTTAGATACTTATTGTATGTGAGAGCCGATGGGTGGCATGTATTAGGAATCAATTTTATGATTAACTACTAATGTTTAAAATTAATTCTTCCACACATTCGGACTCTGATCCAAATCTTTAAAAGAAAATCCTCCCACAAGCATTATTATTATTATTATTATTATTATTATTATTATTATTATTATTATTATTATTATTATTATTATTATTATTATTATTATTATTATTATTATTATTATTATTATTATTATTATTATTATTATTATTATTAGTATTAGTATTAGTATTAGTATTAGTATTAGTATTAGTATTAGTATTAGTATTAGTATTAGTATTAGTATTATTATAAACACGTTTAGTAGGGCCGAGCAATCAGACTTGTAGTTACGGAGATCCGAATTTGAATGTTTAGAATGGAGGGGTTGGTTCATTGTAGTTGCCAGTATCTTTGGAGTTGACTTAAAGATGGCCACTATTGTACTTTATTTTATTTCAGTTGGAATATTATAATCAAAGTATGTTTCAGTTGTATTCTTTTATTCAGTTGAAAGGATTGTAATCGTAGATTTTTATATAGTGGATTCAATTTTCTCAATTTGGTATTTACGTTTGGCATCTTTTATTGAGATCTTTATTGTGTTGGTTTTGGTTTATTATGGTTTTTATTTTACATTGATGCTGAGAATGATACAAATTATTTTAGCACTCCCAACATTTTGTGTCCAATGTAATGTGAAAAATCAAAGGTGCCACACCATAGTTTGTGATCATTTCAATATTCATGTTACAAGGATCTCTCAAGTTTGAATGCATATTTATGATGAAATTTGGATATTTAATATTGGGTTTTTGTTTTTATAAAAATAGTTTAAGTTATTTTTAAAATGTTTTTTAGAAAATTCAAGAGGTCATTAGAACAACATTAGCATTGTCGTTCGAACAAGACATTTTTACCTCCTTAAAACAAGGTTCCAACGAACTTCGAATGAAACATGTTTTGGCCTTCTCTGGTTTCTCGTTCGATATATTGTTAGGTGTTGTTCGAATAACATCAGGTTCTTCGTTCGAATCAGATGTACCTCGTTCAAACGAGCCAGTGTGTTTTTCAAGATTCCAAGATTTTTTTCAAAGTGTTTCGTCCTTACCTTATTTTTGGAAAACCTCCCATAAATAAGAGAGTGAAGAAATATCTTTCTTTGAGATAAAAAAATTTATCTTATTGGTTCCCAAAGTCTATTAAAAATCTCTCAAAAACCCTAGTTTTAGCCCAAGTTATTTAGGATCCAAGAGTTCATCTTATTATGATTTGAGGATCCTATTTTGGGAACTAAAGGTTTATTCTATTCATCTTGTTGAGAATTATTTCATATGATGGATTCTGTATTTGATGTTTACACACGGTTAACTCCTTGGGGGTGATGTTGCAATGAAGAAGCGATGGATTCTATTTTCTAGTTCGTAGACGACTACTAAGTTTTTTGGTGAATATCGAGGCATGTGTGGACTCACACATTTGGGTAGTTCATGAGTGAACTCTTTCTTGACACTAGGCGGAGGTTGAAGGAATGAATCAATTCTTGTGAGGGCATTGAGTTTGTGTTGTAAGTGTTTTTTTAGTGTCCTTCGTAATTCAATACTTAGTGGATTTTGCATGGTTAGGTTGTCTGAGTTTTTTCCTATTTAATTTTTCCTCGTACGTCGAGTGTTGTGTGATTGTTTATTTTACTTTATCCTTCTATCACATAGATGCATGCTTTAGAATAAATTTTTTTGACTAAAACTAAGTTATCACGTTTAGGAAGTGCATGATTGCTTAGTTTACACAACTTTCATTTAAAATTGGTGCTTCGATTTATTTGGGCTAATTATGTTTTATTTTAATATTTATTTTTAAAAAATCAAAAATTAACTTTTGTTTAAACCATTCCATACATTATCACTTTTAAATTTGTATTATAGTGGGTAAACTAAGTTATTGTGTAGATCCGTCATTTAGTGATATTTTTATATTGTTTAGTTTTTTCTCTCTAGTGTTTGTGTGTTTCTCTAGATGGGTCTTCATAGTGATAAGTTGCCTGGTGTGTTTTGCGACAAGGATGATTTTGATATTTGAGAGGATTTTAATGAGCTCCCTACTTGTGTGGAAAACTTAACTCATTTTAATTTGAGGTTTGCAAAAAGAATTGAATTTCTTGAAAAAGAAAATTTGTGTTTTAAAGATGAAATTGAATTCTTGCAAACTGTTCAAACTCAAAGAGATATTATTCTTGAAATGATCAAGGACATGATTTGTGAGTTTCAAATTATATAAGTATCCAAAAAAGAAAGTGAGGATGGAGTTGTGCTTTATATAATGAATTAAAAGACTCTAAAAAGTATGAAACTAGGGTTAATGAACATGCCATTAATGATAGTGAAATATTAATATAATTCTTGAAAGCACGTGAGAAAAATCTTAGGGATATGTTCAGTTACATTGAGGGGGAGGGAGATTATAAAAGGATAATCCCCTTTGAAGCCTGGGAGTATAGTAATACTAGTGGAGGTGTAACCCCTATAAATATGGTGATAAACGATAACCTGAGAGCTCTTCAATAAATACAAGTGAACACATAATATCGCATATAATCAACACTAAGATTTAACTCACAAGTATCTCATGTATAACTCAAGTAATAATAAAGGAAACTCATAAGCAACTCATTCAAAGGGAGAGAGAAGTAAGCACCCTAGATACACCTTGGAAAGAAGCCAACACACCAACAAACTCTAAAGGATCTTTGGTTCAGCTATTAAAGCTTCACAATAAATGACATTGGCGGGTTACTAAACTCTCTAGTTTGTAATAACTTCTCCCGAATATATTATGTCTCTAACATAAAAATCTCTAGAAAGAACTCTGTCACCTCAAAAGTGGTTGAGGCCCATAAATCGCCCCACACCATTCTCGAGATGCCTTAGTCTTCCACATCTATGAAAGCCATACTCTTCTACTTTACTTCATAAACATTAAATGCTTTATGGGCCAATCTTTACTACGTCATAAATATTAAATGCCAAGACATGCCTTTTCCCTAATCACTATGCATCAGATGGCTATCATAGCAGAGGTAGTTCACCAATTACCTGACAACACCTAATACCACAAAGGTTTACTCCATTTTGGAGTGGATAGTGTTTGAATGGCTAATGACATCACCTAAAGTAGATGTGACATTTGTTAGAGTGTAGTTTGGTTCAAAACTCAAATTCTGATGGAACTCTATATGCGATAGAGCTCAATTTCAACTCTGCACAAGTTTCCTCGATCTAAGATCGCTAGGTGTTTTACTTGGTGTATCTAAGATGGTCAGGGCAATCCCTAATGCTTCTCACTTCTCAATCCTCCAAGCCCAGTCCCTCTGAAGTTCCCATAGCAAGGTCATTCCATAGAGCATGTAAGCTCTCCCAGGCCCTGCCAGGCCTGGTCTCTCGTGAGTACCATTTGACCTCACACCCAATAGTACAATCGTTATAGCCTTACAATTAATGTTACTTAAAAGGTACAATTTAACTAAGTAAGAAAGGAAAATAACGAAGAGCTCTCTCGACCAATCTACAAGTTGGGGTTGCATCACTGGGCTATTTTACTGAGCAGCCTCACTGCCTTCATGATACTTCCTTCCCTTGAGTCTCTTCTATTAATTGGGGAGGCTTCCTCTAGTTCATATATTATCTTCAAGCCCCTCTACATTTGAACCTTCGTGTAGATATTTGTTGTGATAGCAAGAAATGTTTGCACGAAAAACTTCCCAATCTAATGAACTGTCCTATTGTGAGAAAAAAATCTCCCATCTCTATCTTCGATACAACTTCTGTCTTTATGTCTAATAGAAAAAAAAGTTAAATTATTCCAGATGTACTAAACCAAAGCTCTGCAAATTCTAGGTGTATGGCGAGGGGACATCGTAACTTTTTTTGTTGTTATATCACAGTCGTTCTGCCTTCTTCACTACTTTTTAGAATTCTCCTAAAGTACCGAAAGAAACTGTCCACCCCCCGTTCTGACTATACGTAGGCATTCTAATCTAAGTTATTTTGTTCCACCATATAGCGCACTTGTAATGAGTGGACATTTTCATTGGGACTTCCCCTAATAGCATGAATTCTCTTCATTATCTCTTATGAAAAAATTCCCAACGTTTGGACTTGTAAATTCTCCACTTTCTCCTGGTGTTGTTCGAAAATAAAAATTCTCCCCGATGTACCTGAGTAAAATTTATATCTGTTTGGATTTATGGCGAGGGGACATTGTTTCTTTTAGAACTGTGTTGCGATTAACCTCCATTTCTTGGGAGGTCAAAAAATTCTCCCTAATGCATCTTCAACTTATTGTGTCAACATTCGGTCTTACAAGGTGGGGACTTACTTTAATTGATCGTTTCGACAGTAAAATTATGGTGATAAAAATCATTACTTATCTTGAAAGCAACCCTCTCTCTGTTCCAAGCATCATCTCATTAATGATGTGAGGTTGTCTTTTCAACTATCGGATCACTCCCTGAAGAACCACATGTCCCTTTTGTAATCATTTTGGCGGCTTGACACATGCCTCTATGGGAAACTCAAGCATCCAATTGATTTTCAAATGTATAATTCTCAACACTTAGTTATTTTCTTCTCTTTCGTGTCTTTGTTTTCCTCCATACTTATAGATCATTTCAAGAGAGAAAGTGCTACCCGCTATTGTTTCTCAAGCTTTTTTTTTGTGCATTTCTTCCTTTGTCATCTTTAACCTTTGTCACTCCATTATTTCTAGTCCACTCTCCACTCCTTTAAGATTTTCACTCTACACTTATCACATGGCGTCTTCTACCATTACACCAGACATACCAGTTGTTCCCACTACTACTGCTCTACCTACCATCACTACCACTCCTTCCCCTGCTTTGGATGCCACCACCCTGATGACAGCTAGTCAAGAGCAACTTCACTTCTACCGCTGCTCTCCTATTTTTAGCAAGGGTGATTATTACTCAGCTATATGCGAAATTATCATTCTCAACTCTAAGTGTGACTCATTAACACTTGGTGATGAAGATGACACTGCTAACGATTGGGGTTTCTCCCCCCCCCCCCCCCCCCCTCCCCCAGAGGGGGGAATGCATTTTTGTCTTGGCAATAGAAACTTCCCCTGTTCCCAGATAGATTTTGAAAGGCCAGGAGCTTCCCCTACTAACTTTGCTACCTAGAACACATACATTCAGAAAATTTATATTGATTCCCTCACCAAGGTTAGGCTCCATCAGGCAAAGTGGTTTTGTGAGTTCACTATTTCCAAACACAACTATGCTCTTCAAGTTTTGGTCTCTCGTTGGAACGTTTCCACCGACACTTTTATGGATACATGGGGGGAGTTTACCATAATGCTGGAAGATGTTTGTGAACTGCTCGGGCTTGAGTCCACAAATGCCTTGCCTGTTTATGATGAGTACCTAGATGCCGAAGAAGTTTTGGACCGATTAAATTTGGATCGGATTTGTCGATGATGAATAGAGACCTCTAATAAAGCCACCTTCACTTCCCTTATCAACAACTTCTTTCAAGATCCCTCGAAGAATGATGGTTCTTCTGATCCTAGTAAGGTCTAAGGTACATCTATGGAGCTTCTAGCTTACATACTTGTCATTCTTTACGATTTTTTGTGTCCTGGAAAACCAAATGACCAGCCTCGAAGGGGCCTCATCAAAATGTCCATCTGTTTAGCCAGAAGTTTCAACCTTCCTCTAGCATCCATGGCCTTTGGGTCCCTCAACACCTAGTTGGACAGGACCCATTTGGACATGGAATGGTCCCTTGGCCGTTATAACCTAGCCAACTTCGCCAACACCATATTCCTAACGGGTTTCATCTATACATGTTTCCCTGTAATAAAAGCCAACTCCATCCCTCTTCCCACTGGATAATCCATCAAGCCCTATCGCTTATACCGTTACCGTAAAAAACAAATTCGTAAGGACATACTCTCCATTTTTTACAAGCCTGGCAATTTTGTCATGAGGCCTTATTATGAAGTAATTTTCATCCACACTTATGAATTTTTCCAATATGAAGCAAGGATGGTCTAACCCACTACGGTGGACCTTATCATTGAAGATCCTTTGCTAGCTGTTGTGATTATATTCTCCCCAGTTTATTTACCTTCTTATACTGAGTGGGGATATACTTCGAAGCACTACAACCCCAATTGGTGTAGCCCTCAATTTGATTTTGACCAATGAGCTCCTCTCCCAGTCTTCCATATGTCTTATCGTACGGCCACCTTTACTAAGGATTGTTCTTTCTATACCTCTTTCTTTGCTTAGTCCATTAGCTTAACTATTGTTGGGGGAATAATCATCCCGAGTATCACAAGAAAGGGGTATGTGATTTCTTTATTTGATAATAAGTATTGGCCAATGTAGTTGGCCAAAATCACTGAGTTTATTCAAACCCGCTAGTGTATCCCCCAGTTCTTTCTTTCCTTGCTTTGGAACTGGGCCTTAAAGGTAATTTTATTCTTGGTGTCGAGTTCCCTCTGAGCAGGACTCTTAAAGATCCCCTGAGCGATCTACCTTCCTATTGCCCCATGATCACCACTTCTACACTAAAGGCAAAAAATGTTCCCATGTCCAAACAAGCAGTTATTGCTGGAGGTGCCCCTAAAGAGGGGCCTTCAAACCCAAAAAAAAATCAAGACCTCCAAGAGTGGGACTTATTCAAAATCCAAGTCCAAGCCTAAGTCTTAAACTCATGTGGATGCATTTCATATTTCCTCCGTTCCCCCTACTGTGTCTAAGGAAAGACATAAAGAACTTCAATAGGCGGTTCGCACTGAGTTTGAATGAGTACAACACGAGTTTCAACGACATACTCCCCATATTCCCCCTATTGAAGCGTTTCCCACCATCATAGTAGATCCCTCTGAGGGAGTAATAATAAGAAGAAAAATTTCTTGAGTTCACTCTGCTACTGGTGGATCTGGTGGTAGAAAAAAGACTCTAGGTACAAAAACCCAAAGGAAACGTGCTTATGAAGTGCAGCCAACACCTACGACTTCTGTTCCCAGGACCTCTCCTTTTTCATCTCCCGTTGAGGCCATTACCTACGACGATAGTCCATGGAAAGGGCTTCTCTAGTTCCTTTACCTCCCGCTTCATCCATGGTCATATCATCTCACTCTTCTCCAGAATAAGAGGTGTGTTTTCCCACCCTTAGCCATTTAAATCTTAGTGAGGTATATTTTCTAACACTTATTCAAAATTTGTTCTGTCTATATAGGAGATTGAAAGAAAAATGCCTTCTCCCCCTGTGATCCCTTTCGTGGGAGGGCGCTTCGAGAATACCTCGCCCGATGCATCTCCTCACCGTTTTCCCCTATACGGTTTGGCTTATTTTTGTCGATCTGCTTCACGTCTTGTAGAGGAGGCTTCCATGAAGGCTATTACCTGCATGGAATTCATTGGAGCCTCCCCTCAGCCAGCGGAGAATCATCTTGCTTTTTTTATCTCATCTTCCTATGGTTCTTCTGGACGTTGTTTCAGTCTCTTCTAACCCTCTAGAGGTAATAACTTGATTGTTGTTTATCTATCTTTTCCCCCTATTTGATTGCGTACTTAGCATTTTCTTTGGCCTTCGGTTGTAACTGCTCTTGACTTGGCCACATCTCTTGTTGGGTCACTTATTCAGTTTCCTCTGGAGAGGCCTTCAATTGTGTTTTCTCCTTTCATTAATATTACTGAGGTAAGCTCACTCCTTATGCTTTTTGCATCTCTTCTATGTTGTGTTGCTTGTGCCTAACACTTTGTTATTATCTGCAGCTTTCTGCAGGTCTAAATCCTCCATTTCACTCTTGGACTCCTCAAGTTCATCAACCTACTGTTTGTTTAGCTTTTCATCCAGGGGCTCCTTCATCCCTTATGGGGTTTGATACACCATTGGGAGCTCAACGTGTTTTTGTGGACCTTTCCCCCTATCCTGGCTCTTATGCCTTTTCTTGAGGAAGGTGCATCGCCAAGGGTTGAGGTTCCTCTCCCTGAAGGTTCTGTTGAGTCTCAGAGAGATGATGATGTTATTCTTGCATTTTTTACCCATGGAGTTATTTCTTCAGAAATCGTTATTGCTTCAGATATCCCTGAGGTATTTTCTGCTTTCTCCCTTTTTTTTGCATAAGTCTTTTCTGTATGCCTTCGAGGTGACTTTAATAATGAAAACACACTTATTAATTTTTTTTTCAAACTCCACCTAAAATGGTGACTAAACAATGGAAATCAATTGTTAAGATTTTTCATAAACTCCACCTATAACGGTGACTTAACAATGAAAACCACTTGTTAAGATTTTTCATAAACTCCACATATAATAGTGACTTAACAATGAAAACCACTTGTTAAGATTTTTCATAAACTCCATCTATAAAGGTGACTTAATAATGAAAACCACTTGTTAAGACTTTTAATAAACTCCACCTATAACGGGGACTTAACTATAAAAACCACTTGTTAAGATTTTTCTTAAACTCCACCTATAACGGTGACTTAATAATGAAAATCACTTCTTAATTTTTTTTCTTAAACTCCACCTATAACTGTGACTTAACAATGAAAACCACTTGTTAAGATTTTTCTTTCTCAAATTCAATTTTCTTTATCACGCCCCAAGTTGTGAGGGAGCCTGCTACTACCAAAATGCCAGCTCAGAGTGAACCCTCACCTGTTGAATCCACTCATCAATAAGTAGCTCCTTCTAAGGATTCAAGCCATAATGATAATCGTTCAACTACAAACCTGCCAAATAATAGTGAGTCTGGTTGGGAGGTTCCTCCACCACACATGTCTCCTCATGAATACTGCCTCATGGTTCTTTGACAGTCTCCCCAAATATCTTATATTAATCTTTCCATCATTAAGTAGATTGCCACTCGCCATCCTCAAAATTTCATTGTCGATTGCCTTCGTTCAAACACTCTGGTGATGAGTTATAGGCTCCAAGGTCTGACACCCGTTATTACTGAGGTGGTTACTACTCAAACATCTAACCTTACTACGTCCCTCATCAATCAGCTCCTAGGCCAGCTTGAGGGAGATGGTAAAGGATGATAACCAACTGAATTGGTTTATTGGCCACTTGAAACTTCTAAAGAGACAACAATTGGAGATTCAGAGGGGACTTTATTTAAAGCATGTAGAGGGCCAACGGGCTGAGGAGAAAAGGCTATCAGAGTTGGCCCCTCTATTAGTAGTAGCTGATGATAAAGTTAGGGTTACCGAAGAATCTCTATCAAAACACAATCAAGAATGTGAAGCCTTGTTGATTTAATGTGCTCAAGTGTAGACCAGGCTTGAAGTTTGCATCACTGCTCAAAAAACGTGCTTGGAGGCTTCTTTGAGCCTTCCTAGAAAAGTTTTCTCCCAACCTAACTTGTGGACCTTCTAGGTTAAAGTCCGTTATTTTGTGTTATAATTTTTTCCTTTATTTCCTCAAACGTAACTATTGGGCAGTACTTCCCAATTTTATAATGCTTTTGAGTATATCAAGGAAAGAAATAGTATTTCATTTTTTTGCACCACTGTGTTGCAACGCTTCTGTTCATTGTAAAGATCAAAATCTTACAATTTATAAGAAAACTCTTTCTTCTTGTCTCATTATAAAAGAAATAACTTATATAACGAATTGCAACATAACTCTAGCACAAAATAAATTTAAAAGTGAGGTTACTCAATTAAACATGATAGATTTTCAACCACTTTTTATTGATCTTGAAGGGTTTATCCTATTCCATATTAGAGATTAAGTATTAACCCGAATCATAGGCATCCTTTACGATGTGAGGTCCCTCTCAATTCACAGTAAATTTAGGCAATGGGAGCCCCCGAATGTGCTTCACTATTGCCTTCAAAACAAGATTAACTTATATAAAGTTTCTTGGCCTTACCAAGTTGTCATATGCCTTGGAGATCTACTTCGTGTATATTTGGAAGTGTTGCATTGCATTGCCCCTGTGTTCATTCAGTGCTTCCAACTATATGTGTCTTCTTTGAGGTAGCATGTTGCTTCACAAGGCATATCAGGCCGAAGGATCTTCCAGCTCTACCGGTAGAATTGCTTTGGTTCCAAACACAAGAGAGAAAGGCGCATACCCTATAGACTTCCTCTTCATCATCCAATAGGCTTATAGAAATGTTAAAATCTTATTATCCCACGATCCTAGGAAGTCGTCCATCATCTTATCCAAGATGTTTACCAAGGTCTTGTTAGTTTCTTCGGCTTGACCATTTCCCTTACGATATGCCATCGTTGAGGTATGATGGACAATAACATATTTGTCTATAAGCATCGTTACTTATTTGCTGACAAATGGGGCCCCATTATCAAAGGGGATGACCTTTAGGATCCCAAACTTATAAATTATGTACTCTCTAATAAAGTTGGCCACTACATTTGTTATTGCTCTCTCTAGTGGTATTGCCTCAATCCACTACATAAATCACTTTGTTGCCACTAATATCCAGATCTTTCCTTTTGAAGAAGAATGTATTGCCCCTACCAGGTCAAACACCCAAGTGTGGAATGGGTAAGGAGTGGCCAAAGAGTGTAATTCCACCGAAGGAGCATGGATTATGTTTCTATGTAGCTGGCACGCCTTGGATTTTTAAATAAACTCAGTAAAATCCTTATCAATGGTTGGCCAATAATAACCCAAGGTCATTTACTAGTCATATAACTTTGCCCTTACAATGTGATCTAGATCGTGGGCTTACTTCAAAATTTTGATTGCTTCCTTAATCGTTATGCACCTTAATGGCCTATTGAAGTATCCTTTATGATAGAGTTGTTCCTCTTGCATGTAGAATCGTGAGGCCCTTCTCTTGAGTCTCATCGTGTCTATTTTCTCTATATGAGCAACTCCATCAGTGATAAAATTAATGTAAGGCTACCTCCAATCCGTCTGAGTTTTAATGAAGTGACATTCATCTACTTAGAAGAAAAGTTTGCATTTATCGCACCTTTATTGTAGCTCTGTTGCATCTTGGTTCATCATTGTCCAGAAGTATCCCCCTCCCTGAATTCTTCTGTACAAAGGTATCTTTGTTGTTTCACTGTGCTCGTCGTGTGTCTTCATTAGCTTCTACTCTACTTCATCTGGACCGATGCATCTTGACAGCCATCCTCTCACATTCCTGAAGTAGATGTTTCCTTAATTGTTAAAGTATTGCTCTATCACTTTCAGTTCCATTTTTCCTTCCCCATACTCCAACTGCTTCCTGATCTTTCCTGTCCAATGCGAATCATCTTCCATCGGTAAGATTTACTGCACTACTAAGGGAGATGTTCTTCGTTATATCACCATAGTAATTGTGTAGGTTTTCATAGACACTTTCTGAGTAATGGTGGCATAAGCATCATCATATCTATTCATCGTTCTAAGATGCCTTCTTATTTTGACCAGATGGAACTGGTTGATTAGCCATTGGATGATTATTCTATAGGGATCCAGGCTGAGGTGCTTCAATGCATATTCCCTATTCACTTGCTGAACCACTAAGCTCGAATCACCTTTGATGCACAGTGAATGAATGCCTCTTCATAGGTCCTCTAACAACCCCGGTACTAACGCATCATACTCAGCTTCATTGTTAGAGCAAGGCAAGTCTAACTTGTTGGAAAGGCAAAAAATTTCCTTCCCTTTGAAAAGGATAACCCCCACTCCACCCTTCTTTTTCGTCGAAGAACCATCGAATTGCATGGTCCATTTTTCAAGGTTTGCATCCAAAACGTTAGCCTATAAATAAACTCCTAAAATTCTCTCTCAGGGTGTCTCAAATACCCTTGATGGAAAAATTGCCAATAGGTCTGCATATGCCTGGATTTTGATCGCCCGAAGGACCACATATTTTAAGTCATATTCTGGTAGGATGAGGAACCACCTAGTTAGCCTTCCAATCAAAATAGTTCTTGCTAACAAAAACTTAATGGGGTCACATATTGTCATAATATGAATTGTGAAAGATAGCATATAATTGATAATACGCAAATATTGCGTATTTCATCCCTCGAACCTATGCATTTTTGTCCCCTCGGGTGCCTTAATGCCTATATTTATGATCATTAACTAGACAACCTTGGATTTGGATATATACATGCTTTGCAGGGGTTAATTATCCTTTTGTAGGTATTGGAACGCTAAAAGTGAGGAACTGTTGCATTTCGGAGCAGTTCCGTCACTGGACGTTACTTTAAGGGAATTTTAGTTAATCCACATTTTTTCTCTAGCTCATGGAAATTCCACAGATGCTTAGTTCATCAAGTTAGCATCGCGTGGCCGCAAATGGCACGTCGTTTGGAGTTCGGACGAAGAAGATATGGTTGTTTCCGTTTGCAAGCATTTCCCTCCTCTTCATAGACCAAGGGTTGCCAAAAACAGAATGTCGGTCAATCGGGCTTGGGCCCCCAGTCGACCGCAGTTTAAAATTAAGCCTATGATTTGAGACAGTGGGCTAGGACCAATTAGATCAATAGATCGATCATACTAGATATTTTGCAATTCGTTCCTTTTCTTTCCTTTTTCCTTTATTTCTTTTGTAACTTACTATAAATAGCAACTTTGTGTGAATATCAGATATATTTAGATATTATTAGAAGGTAGATAGTATGTTTTAGCTTAGGGTTTAGAGGGTGAGAGCTCATTTTTCTTCCTCATTTGGTGTGACAACATTTCGGTTTGTAATTTGAACTATTCATCTTCCCTTCAACTTAATTCCAGTTGTATTTCCTTTAATTCTTGCTTTGTAGTTTAATTTCCAAGCTTTATTTACATGCTTTGATTTAGTTTCTTTCTGGTGTAGGTTTATCGCGTTTATTTATCACTTTCTTTATCACGTTTTTAATATGCTTTCTAGCTAAATTAGTCTAGGTTGTGTTTGAATGGAACTCACTCGTGTTGACGCGTTGTTTTCTTTGGTGATGGAGTTTACGGGTCTATTTCGGATGAATTGTCCTAGTTATTATGCCTAGGGGATTTGACGGGGCATATCATGTATGTCTCGTGCTTACGACCTTGCGTGCATAATTTCTGGGGTATTTGTTGACGCCAAAATCATATTAGGGCTTTTATGCGTATTTAGGGGAGTGATAACCCTTGGTTCAATTAACTGTCGAAACGAGACGCGTTTGTAATAACTCGTCGACCCATGTGACCATTTTATATTAATTAACTCAGATGAGGGATATTCAACGCAACCTATAGTTTTTACTCGCTTTGTTAATCTAGTTTGAATACACTCTCCTAGATTAATATTTTCCTTTATGCATCTTTTCGTTTTTAGTTTGTAATCACATTTTTACACTTTTATTTCATGAATATGGAACCTATAAATTCTAGCAACTCGTCTCAATGGATCTTTCGATACCCGACTTACCGCTATACTCACCCGTTGAGTGTAGTCATAATTTAGGTTTTAGTATTGAGGCGGTGAACAAAAAATAACGATCGGCGTTTGACACACGCTTCTTTTCACCCTTGATCAAAATGGCGCCATTACCCTGGACTTGTTTGTTTTAGACTTTATTTGATTTAGTATTTCGTAGTATTTTCTTTCTATTTGTATTATTTGCTAACCTTTTTGCAGGACTTCCACATTTGAGCACTTAGAAACGCTTGAATTTCCCGAGCGCATATCTTTGTGGAATTTGCCATTTCGAGCCATTTTTGGGGTAAGCATGTCTTATTCCAATTCTTTCGGTAATCATTGTTATAATTCTCAAAATTCTCGCAGACCTATGACTTTTGGTGAATACTTAGAATCCCAAAAAATTACAAATTCAAATATGACTTTGGGCGAGTATAACGAAAGTCAAAACTTGGGTTATTGGAATTTTGATGATGATGATAATGATTTTGGGACTTTACCTCCTTATAATAGGAATTTTGAAACGAATTGCAATAGTTTTCAAAATTCCTATAATAATGAGTTTTCATTTAAGTCCGATGGTAATTTTCAAAGTTCCCATTTTCATGTATCCGCTTCTCGACCTATGGCATTCGGTGAGGGCTTGCGTATGCTTGAAAATGAGAAGATTGAAAATCGTTATCGGGAAGAAAATCATTTGTGGGAACGTGAGATGCATTTATTATTTGCGTCCGACGACGATTTTGCTTCCGAGACTTTTGAAGTCGAACAATGTTTTGAACCAAATGAGGACTTTGTGCTTACTTTGGAACAAACCATTGTTGACTTGGCCCATTGCGTAATAGATATGGAAAGTGAGGATAAAAATGACGTAATATCTATTTGCAATGAAATGATTTCTTATTTGTCTCCCAAAGAAGAACATTTTATTAAAAATGATATTATTTCCTTCGAAACTCAATCTTCATGCGATGATGATTCATCTCATGAGTTTGAATTTCTTTCATCCCCATTTTCATTCTCTGTTATCACACCGTCACAAGTACCCGATGATTCGGTTTCAAACTTTAATATTTTAAACCTTTTCACCAATGAGGAGTACTTGCTCGATTCGCCTTCCATAATCGCATATTTGCCTTCGTGTGAGCCCCATCCCTTTCTAATTTCAAAATCTTTGGGAGGATATTCTGCTTTTCTCGGTCCCCACATGTTTTTGTCACCCGTTCAATCCAAATCCCCCATTGTCCCTCCTAAACTTTTAATTGACGATGGTTCCTTTCTTATGCCTTACACATGCCTTTCGTTGTTCAAACGAAATTCATATTTTTTAGAAGGCATGCTTGAGAGTGAGGGTACAGCGGTTATCCTTCAAAGTCAAATCGTTTTCACGATGGATCATCAGCTATTTAGACTTATAGTGTATTATTAGTGTGAAGCCTAAATAGTAAGTTGTATATAGTTAGCTTTTTATTCTTTCTTTTTTTTTCTTTCCTTTTTAATTTAGTCTAGTGTAATTAGTTAACTTTTTGTTATTTGTTTATGTTATGCTCGGTATTAACTTGTTTCATAGATTCTTTGGACTTGTTCTTATAGGGATCGTTCCAGTTGGGTAATATCGCTCTTTTCCTCTCTTTAACTTGGTTCTTAATTCACATTGAGGACAATGTCAGGTTTTAAGTTAGGGGTGTGGGATATTCTATCCATTTCTTTATTTAGTCCATGTTTTTGCTCACATGTTAGTTACTTAGTATGCTTTTCTTAGAAAAATAAAAAAAATTCAAAAAGATTTTCTTTATTTTTTCTCCTTTATTGGGCATTTTGCCTTTGTTTTTTATGATAAATTTCAATAATTCCCCGATCCAATTGGAAACCCAATGATGCATGTTCTTGATTTTACAAGTTATTAGACTTTAGTCTCAGTTATTGATATTATGAATAACTTCATGAATTAAACTTTAATCCCATGAGCACATGCACTTTTATTGTTCTATTGATTTCGTTTAAGATTTTTATAACTCGATAATCTTTTATTGCATTGTATATACTTACACCGAGTAATCTTTTTACCTTTCGTCGTTTATGAGTGTACACACTATTCTTTCCTCTTTGAAAATGTTGAATTCGTCGGTAATCTCTCTATTCTTTCATTTGATCGTTCATTAATTGAGTTCATATATGAAATGTGTTACTTGATCATGATTGTCGTATATTGTTTTGACTCGAGAATTGTGTAAACTTTGTGAAATGATCATAGGCCATCCTTGTTATATCACCCATATTGACCTTGACCTCACCTTTTATATGTTTCCCCTCGTCAATCCCTTTGAGCCTAAATATAGCCTTTCGTTTCATCATCCAAATCCCATAACCAACTCCAAATTGGAGTTTTAAACCATACATACACCTTACATACCTTTGTTTGGAATGTTTCTTGGGATTGAATGATATTGTGTAGTGTGGTTGCAATTTAGGCATATGAGAGTAAGAAAAGTAAAGAAAGTGAGATGTGAAAAAAGAGAAAAAGAGAAAGCAAAAAGCAAAAGAAAACATGAGAAAAAGAAGAAAAGAAAAGAAAGAGAAAGTTGTAAATGTTGTATATAGTTCAATAAGCTTTGTTTACTCTTCCAATTGTTATATCCAATGCTTGTTTGGAACTTGTTTTCCAATTTTTCTATTTCTTGCGTTCTTCCCATTATTCCAAGTTTTCATTCCGAAAACTTTGAATTCGTACACACATTTATTCATTTCGTACCCTATCCAAGCCTGCATTACAACCCTATTACAATTCCTATGTGATCTTAGGGTGAATTTAATTTAAAAGTTAAAATAGTTTTGATAATCTGTGAAAATCCATTTCGTCTCTTTTAATGTGAGGTATCTTTCATTGAGATTACAATTTTTCATTTTATATATAGCGTTCTTCATTTGTGACGTGTGTGCAGCCTATTTTCCATTTACATTTACTCTTTATGTCTGCATGTTCCGTGTGTTAACTCCCTCTTTTGAGTGAATTCACTTGATGAGTGTAATGACCGTGAGGATTGAATGTATGCTTTCTTTAACGTTTATCCGGTTTATATAAGTTTTTGCCAAATCACACTTTGCATGTGCTCTCTCCCCTCCCACATTTTAAGGTTTCAATTCTATGAGGTGCATTCTATAATGCCAATGATTTGGACTTTTGTTTGAATTCATTCACTTTGCTAATAATGCGTATGAAATCTTGTTCGCTATTTTTGGGCTTGTAGCATGTTGGGTTGGGCATATTTTGAGGAAACCATGTGGTGTTTGTGGGTATCATCCCTGAAAACCCACACGAGACGACACTCGTCCACTAGAGTAATTTAGGGGTTTAACAGCTTATTACATATGCTAAATGCAATCGAATCGCCCGCGAAAGTGGCCTTATTCTTTTATACCATATTATTGTACTTTATCCTGCTTTTGGTTTTCTTGTAGTTCTTGTTGCATCCTATTTCATTACTAGGGACTAGCAATGTGTAAGTTAGAGGGTGTGATAATACGTAAATATTGCGTATTTCATCTCTCGAACCTACGCATTTTAGCCCCCTTGGGTGACTTAATGCCTATATTTATCCTCATTAACCAGACAACCTTGGATTTGGATATATACATGCTTTGCAGGGGCTAATTGTGCTTTTTTAGGTATTAAAACGCTAAAAGTGAGGATCCGTTGTATTTCGGAGAAGTTTCATCGTTGAACGCTACTTTAAGGGCATTTTAGTCAATCCATATTTCTTTTCCAGCTCATGGAAATTCCACGGATGCATAGTTCATCGAGTTATCATCGTGTGGCCGCAAACGACGCTTCGTTTGGAGTTTGGACGAAGAAGATATGGCCGTTTCTGTTTGCAAGAATTTCCCCCCTCTTCATGGACTAAGGGCTGCCAAAAACAGAGTGTCGATCGACCGAGCTTGGGCCCCCGATCGACCGCAGTTTGAAATTATGCCTATGAATTGAGATAGTGGGCTAGGACCAATTCGATAGATCAATCGATGGTTTTGATCGATCGATCATACCAGATATTTTGCAATTCGTTCCTTTTCTTTTTTTTCCTTTATTTATTTTGTAACTTACTATAAATAGCAATTTTGTGTAAATATCAGATATAGTTAGATATTATTAGAAGGTAGATAGTATAGTTTATCTTAGGGTTTGGAGGGTGAGAGCTCATTTTTCTTCCTCATTTGGTGTGACAACATTTGGATTTGTAATTTGAATTATTCATCTTCCCTTCCACTTAATTCAAGTTGTATTTCCTTTAATTCTTGCTTTGTAGTTTAATTTCCATGCTTTATTTCCATGCTTTGATTTAGTTGCTTTCTAGTGTAGGTTTACCGCGTTTATTTACCACTTTATTTATCGCATTTTTAATATGTTTTCTAGCTAAATTAGTCTAGGTTGTGCTTGAATGGAACTCACTCGGGTTGACGCGTTGTTTTGCTTTGGTGATGGAGTTTACGGGTCTATTTCAGGTGCGTTCTCCTAGTTATTATGCCTAGGATATTTGACGGGGCATATCATATATGTCTCGTGCTTACGACCTTATGTGCATAATTTTTGGGGTATTTGTTGACGCCAAAATCATATTAGGCTTTTATGCAGATTTAGGGGCGTGACAACCCTTGGTTCAATTAATTGTCGAAACGAGACGCATTTGTAATAACTCGTCGACCCATGTGACCATTTTATACTAATTAACTCGAATGAGGGATATTGAACGCAACTTATAGTTTTTACCCGCTTTGTTAATCTAGTTTAAATACATTCGCCTAGATTAATATTTTCCTTTTATGCATCTTTTCCTTTTTAGTTTGTAATAAACTTTTTACACTTTTATTTATGGAATATTGAACCTTATAAATTATAGCAACTCGTCTCAGTGGATCTTTTGATACCCGACTTACCACTATACTCACCCGTTGAGTGTAGTCATAATTTAGGTTTTTGTATTGAGGCAGTGAACAGAAAATAATGATCGGCGTTTGACACGCGCTACTTTTCACCCTTGATCAATAATGTCTAAGTTTTTATGCTATAAATACCAATGTTAACCAATGTCTTTCTACACTACTGTACCTTTCCTCTGGTCCATGTATGATCCTACTCAAGTAGTAGACTGATCTTTCTTACCCATCAATTTCCTGCGCTAAAAGATCTCCAATGGACCCTGTGGTTGATGTGAGGTAGAAATGCACCGGTATCACTACCCTAGGAGGAATCATCGTTTGCGTAGAAGTGATAAGCTTATTCAACTTGGTCAGGATTTATTGGTGAGCTTCCTCCCATTTGAATTTGGTTCCCTTTCACAGCAGCTTCATCGGTGGATGAGTTATCTCAGCCAACCTCGGTATAAATCTCCTGAGATAGAATACTTTACCAAAGAAACTCTTGGGATCCTTCCTTGTTCTTGGACATAGAATCTCCAGGATCGCTCGTTGCATGTCCTGGTCCATCTTCACGCCCTGCCGATCTTCCACGAAACCCAGGAACTTTCCACTTGTGACTCTGAAGGCACACTTCAGTGGGTTTATCTTCAACTTGTATGTCCTTCACCTGATGAACACCGTCCTCAGATCGTTCAGATGGGACTCCTATTTAGGGATATGTTTAGTTACATTGAGGGGGATATAGATAACTTTCTAGGTATTACTAAAAATATGAAGAATGAGTCCTTATCATCTGAGAATTCTAAATTTTTTTCTAACTCTAGGGTTTTAAAGTTAAAAGATAATATAAAATACTCAAGTAGTGATTGTAATGACTTAAATAATTTAAATATTTTCGATGTTAAAGCCAAGACCAATGTTTATTTTAGGGTGTCAACCTCTTCCAAAGACATTGAACAAGGTCAATCCATGGGTAACATTCCTCATATTTACACATGTTTGCATTGTGGTAGGAATGGTCACCGTATGACGTTTTGTTATGATCTTACAAGAGGTCGTAGAAAGTCTAGATCAAGTGTCACTATGTTTACCAAATCCCAAGGCATTAGGTATTCATCTATTTGGTTAGGATATCATTTTTGGAGGCATTGAATTTTAGACTTGTTGATTCTCGCATAATATCTCATGATTCTTCCCATGCTATATCTCAGGAGTGATTGTGGTTGCATGCTTTCATACACTAGCCTTTGTAATTCATATTATATGAGTTTCTAGTTGTATGATGTTTATCTTTATATTTTAATTTTTAAATTTTGGGGGTCTTGTTAAGAAAAATACAAATAGATTTTTTTTTCTTTTGAATCCTTTTGAAAAAAGTATTTAAAAACTCAAGAAGATTTTTGTTTATGTCTAGTTTAGTTTTACAATTTGTGTGACCTATCAATGTGTTCGAATCCACTTCATTCCATGTTTTCATCCAACTAGGACATTTAATTTTGAATGCTTATATTGTTCTTAATGATTCTTGCATGGATTTGTCAAAAATGACTTTCTTAGTGGAATCACTTTTCATATGTCTCTTCACACACATGCACAAGCTCATTTGGAATTTAACTTCATATATTACATGATCTAAGTGAGATGTTCTCCTAAAATCTTATCATATACATATATATTTGATAGGGAATTTTTTCATGTAAGAACCATTACATGTGAGTTTGTTTATTTTCTATCGAAAAATATGAGTGTGCACGGAAAAAGGATACGAAAGGAGAAATCTTCCTTGTGAGAAACGTCACCGTTGTCAAGTGCCTAAAAACTTAAGAGGCAAAAGAAAAGAATATATTTCTAGGTCCAAATTTTGTTTCAGTGATTCCTTAATTAAATTGGTATCTTCAAAATGATAGTGAAAAATGATATATCTATATTTTTTATGGTATTTAAATTTAAGATCGATGTGTTTGCACAGTGAGTCCTAGTTATTTCATGTTTAGCGCTATTAATTTGAGAATTATCGATTTTTCTATGCTAGTGTACATTGTGCTTGTTTTTCCATTAATGAGCTCGCTATATCTATCACTATGATGATAAATCTTTGTTTAATAAAGTTAATGCAATTAAATAGAAATTCTTGGACATTTTTGAGTGATTGGGTCATATTTTTTGCTGATAGTTCACGCCCCTTTACTCTGTTTACCACATCTTTGTTTAGACACAATTATGCCATACGAGTGTGGAATGCGTATATATTTTATGGCATGTCGTGGTCGTTTATATCTATATATATACATGAGTGTCATTGGTATCTTTTGCATATATATATATATATATATATATATATATATATATATGTATTGTTTGTTTTGAGTCTTTGCATTTGAACTTAATCCACGTTTCCATGTTCTTTATGTTTGAATCAAATTGGCATGATATATGATCATATTGGTATCTCATGCTGCTTGCTTACATTGGTATTTCATGCGTCATTTTATATTAAAGTTGGTATGATTTTTGCATCAAAATTTTTATTAATTGATCATTGTTTGGATTATTTGTGCTTGTTTTTTCGAGTTGGTTTTTGTTGTTTGTTTTACTTCACATTATTGCATGATATACTTGTTTTTCCTATATGCCTTTCAAGATTCATTTTAGTGATGAATTAGTTATATTGGGGAGATTTGGTTTTATTGTGCACCTTTATTATTTGTCTGTTCCTGAACAAAATGGGAGAAAAATGATATCTCATTTTTAAATTTTGAGGGAGATTTTTTCCTTGTGGGGAGATGACCTAACTTAGGTAGAGATTGGTAGACAAAAGGGGAGGGTTAAGATTTATATTGTTACATATTCTCTTTGCATTTGAATGAGTGTTTAAGTGTGGAAGTTTGTAACAATGTAATAAAGTTTACAAAGAAAAGAAATTTTGAGTATGTGCTTGTCAAGTATGTACTTTTTTCTTTTGGGGTTGGGGATTAAAATAAATCTTTTAGATGAGATTGATGACCCAAATGTTCTTGTTCTGTGTTTTGTCCAGAAATAGGTAATGGGGGTTTATAAAAATAAATTTTTCATTGAGTCAATTTGTATATATTAGCTTAATTCCAGACAAAATACTTCGATTTATTATTTAGGAATTTTTTGTTTCCCTCGAAGATTGTGACATTTTTGAATGAAGATTTAGCAGCCACGATATCATGTTCATCATCGTGTCATATTTTGTGCTCGATTTTATATTCGTGTTATAAGGATCTCTCAGGTATGAATGCGTATCTACAATGAGCCTTGGATATTTAATATTGGGTTTTGGTTTTAACAAAATGATTTTAAAATATTTTAAACATTTTTGATATTTTTTAGAATATTCTCTAGGTCGCTAGAATAACATCGGCATTATCATTCAGACAAGACTCTATTCCTCATTAGAATAGGGTTCCAACGAACTTTAAAAGAGACATGTTTTGTCCTTCTCTAATTTCTCGTTAGATATATCGCGAGAAACTGTTCAAACGAGATCATGTGCTTCGTGTGAACGAGATGTACCTTGTTCAAACGAGCTAAAATGTATTTTTTGTAAGATTTTGAGATTTTCTTCTAGTGTTTCATTCTGATCTCATTTTTAGAAAACCTCCTATAAATAGGAATGCGGAGTAACAGTTTTCTTTGAGACAAAAAATTATATCTTTAGTTCCTAAACTTTATCAAAAGGCTTTCCAAAACCCTAGTTCTCACCCAAGTTATTTAGTACCCAAGTGTTCATCTTAATATTCCTTAAAGATTCTATTTTAAACACAAAAGTTTTATTCTCTTTATCTTGTTTAGAATCATTCCATATGGCAGACTCCGTATATATTGTTTACACATGGTGAACTATGTGGTGTGGCGTTGTCATGAAGAAGCGGTGGATTTCATGTTCCAATCCATAAAAAATTATTGAGTTGTTCGGTGGATACTAAAGTTTGTGTGAAATTACATGTTGTGGAAGTGCGCAAGTGGACAATTGCATGACATTGGGCGGTAGCTGAAGGAACGAAGAGCATCAAGGCTTGCGAGGGCGTCGAGTTTGTGTTGTCAGTCTTTTGTCATGTCCTTTGTAATTCCTTACTTAGTAGATTTTGCGTGGCAACATCGTCCGACGTTTTTCTCATTTGGATTTTTCTCGTACATTGGGTATTGTGTGGTTATTAATTTTACTTTATCGTGCTATCACCTAGATACATATTTTAGGATAAAATAAAATTGATTAAAACTTTTTTACAAAAGTTTTGTTTAAAATTAACGCTTAGGTTCATTTGGCCTAATTATGTTTAAGTTTAATATTTAATTTGAAAATTTCAAAATTGACATTTGTTTAGACCATTATATACAGTGGCATTTTTAAATTTGTATAAGAATGGGTACACTAAGTTATCGTGTAGATGTATCATTTAATGCTATTTTTGGGTTGTTTGATTGTTCCTCTATAGTTTTTTTTTCTCGATGGGTCATCATAGTGATAAGTTGTCTAATGTGTTTAGCGATAATGACGATTTTGATATTGAAGATGAATTCAATGAGCTTCATAGTTGTGCAAAGAAGTTAACTCATTTGAATTTAAGATTTGCAAAAAGAATTAAATTTCTTGAAAAAAATATATTTTAAAGATGAAATTGAATTCTTGCAAACTATTCAAATCCAAAAGAGATTTGGGCAAGCCACATCATTATCGCATCAACAACCTAACAATTAATAATTAGATTTAAACTTTTAGGCAACCAATTTTATACACAATAATTTAATATTTAAAACTATAGACTAGGGCATTGTAATGAAAACCTAATCCAACATAATATAAATATTAGTGTCAAACTGTAACCATATATATAATATTCACATCAATATTTAGTATAGACGAAAAACTAAGGTTCTAAAAAGCGCGGGGCGTGATCGAGGTGTGGAGGTCAAGCCATAATCCTTAGAAGCCTAGGCATGCCTTAGTCGTGAAAAGGCGTTTAGGACTTTTTAATATATTTTAATATTTTTTAACCATAACAAGGCTGTTAAAATACTAAAAGTGTACATATCATAAAAATATGTCTGAATATTTGCAAATTAAAATACTATTTTATTATTTTGTATGAGATAATGGTCCAGTTAAAAGACAATATCGTTTCACTAAAGCATTGTTGTTTTTAGAGAAAAAGTGCTCCTTAAGGGTTTTACCAAGCATAAGGGGTCAAAAGCTTAAGGCGAGGTGTTTCTCCCAAGCCTCAAGCCTAGGCGGAGCCTAAGAGGGTTTTTTAGAACAGTGCAAAAAACATATTATGGTCATCAAATAATGTAAAACAACTTAGGTAGTCATCAAAACACATAAAATGGAGAAATATATAATTTTCAATTATGAAAAAATTTGAGTAATCTCTACTACTTAAAAAGAGGAAAGTTCATCTTCAAATCTCTAAGTACTAAACTACCCTCATTAAATTAACATTTCCTATCATACCCTTAATATTAGTCTCACACATTCATTAAATTAAAATCATTCCATGAATCTTAACTTGATACATTCTCTCTCATAATGCATTCATCTAACAAAACTTCCAAATATATTCATCTTGAAACCCTAGAAATCAAAAGTCAGCTGACCAAGTTCCTTCATCTTCCCATCAGATTCATATTGCATAATTTCTTCATTGCTATTGTTTCTTATCCAAAAAACAAGGTCAATACTAATAATTTTCTCTCTAATTTTTTACTCCTATTTCATTTGCCATCAAAAGTATGCATTTGTTAATTTGAAAGCAAATACATAATTTTTGTAATTATATCTATCTCATTGATGAATGTTGTCTCTCTTTTGTCCTCAGATTTTGTATTTCTAATTTTATTGTTGTTCTATTCATGTTTTATAATAATTCTAAATTCAATGTTAATTTCAAAAAAATTATATATATTTTTTAAGTTAAGGAATTACTAAGTTCACCCCTTATTAGATTATTGTTTTTTATGCATTCATATGTATTTCACAGTTGGACATATTTGTATTCATGTTTATTTCTTAAAAATTCTAAAAATTCTTAAAGTACTCCAATTACTTTTTAAAAGATAAACATGCCCTTTGCTCTAAAGATCAAACAAATATTTTTTTATTTGTTAATTTTTTTCAATAAAAAATAGTATTTTAAATGGTTTTTTAAAATATTTTTTTATTTTTTAAAATTAAAAAATAATTGTTTTTTATAAAAACCTGTTATGATTGTTTTAAAAACCCTTTTTTATTTAAAAACTATTATGATACTTTTATAGAAAAAAAAATTAAGATAGATTTAAAAACTGTTTTTTTACATAAAATTGGGAAAAAATTAACAAATAAAAAACTGTTTTTTAAATTGAAAATTATTTTTATAACCGAACACGACTCAAATAAAAGCAACTCGACACAACACGACACGACATTTTTTTTAACCAAACATGAATACGATCCTAATAAAAGTGACACGACAAAACATGAAATATTATTTTTTTACAAAACACGAACACGATCCAAGTAAAAGTGTCACGCCATAATATATGTTATTTTTTTAACCAAACACGAACCTAGCAAAAATAAAAATGACACAACAAGAAATCTCATTTTTTTACCAAATATTAACACAACCCACTTAAAATGCAACACGACAAATGGGCCGTGTTCGCATTTCGTAAAAAAAGGAATTTTGTGTCATGCCATGTCACTTTCATATGTTTCATATTCATTTTACGTAAAATCAAGATTTTGAGGTGTGTCGTGCCATATCGTGTCCTAAAGATTTTATTTTAAAACAAATTAAGATTCTAATAGTTACTGCTTTGGAACTATAGATTTTATTTTTATAAAACAATTTTTGTAACTATTAGAATTTTTGTAACAATTTTCTTAAAACACTCCCATGCTTGGATTTTACTTAAAACAATTTTTTTTAAATAAAATCTTTAGGAACTTAAAAAATTGTTTAAAACTTTTTTTTTGTACATTTTATTTAAAATATTTTATAATACCGTTGGCGCATACCAAGATACTAAAAAAATTGTCCCCGCCTATGCGTACCGCTGGCGCGGACCATTTTTTTAAATAGTAAAAAGATTATTTTTGAAATTCCTCTGTGTTGGAATTTTTTCACATTGTATAGTTCAATGTATTCATTTGTCTCTCTACATACATATATTCTTCTTATTAAGTTTTACGTCGGTTCCGATTGTAACTCCCCAACTTAGAAAAACATAACTTTCAAGAACAACCAAATAAATGAGCGAAATGAGTCCAAATTACCTTACTTAAGCTGCAATTATATGCCTTGGATGAATTATCTTTGTCAACTCAAACACACACTCTAAACTGTATCTTTAGCATCTTTAGATACATAGTGTTCAAAAAAATTTATTTTGTTCTTCCCTGCTCTTAATATTTAGTACCGAGTGTCACTTATTTAGTTCATGATTTATGGATACTTATGGAATACATTGCACTTATTCAAGTACCATAATTTTTTTTAATTTTTTAAAATTAATTTACCATTGTTGTTTTCAATTCATCTTATTGTTGAGTAAATTATTTTAATTTCTTAGAAACTTAGGTTTGGCCATACTTATTAACCGGATGGATTCTCTTTTTTATTTTATAATTTATATTCAACGAACATTAATGTTGTTTCTCTATCTCATGTAATTTATCTTTGAAAGTTGTTGTATTGATATGTTAAGACTGATAATCCATCCATCATATTATGTAAATGTAATGACTAAAAAGAACTAATGCCCTATTTAACTTCATAGTGATGATTAAGTAATTAAACATTTGGGTATCAATTCCTCACTTAGCGATTTTCTTTTAAGGATTGGCAATGGGACGGAAGCATCAACACATGATGAGGTCCCTGAACAGTCTCTCATTGACGTTATCTTCCCATCATTAAATATAAATGCCAACTCGCCAAACTTCTTGACAGATCGAGCAATTCTTTCAACAACAGACGAGCACGTAGACTCACTCAATGATATGATGATTGATATGTTCCCCGGAGAATTGAAGACATTAAATAGCTTTGATGAAGCTGTGGATGACACGCATAACTATTACCAAGAAGAATTTTTAAATTATTTGATGCCGAATGGATTGCCACCACATGCATTGAAACTTAAACATAATTGTCCAATCATTCTTCTACGCAATATAAATCCATCAATTGGATTATGTAACAGAACAAGAATGTTGTACAAAGGTTCTTCGAATAATGTCATCCATGTTCGTCGCTCATAAATTTAAAGAGGAAGAAGAACCTTTGAATCCTAACAAACGTCAAAAGAAACATATTTAAGCATTAAATTTTGAGTTTTTAGGATTACACACTGTTTTTATCAAATGTCATCTTTCAATAACTGCAATTTGGAATTTTCTTGCTGAAGCTTTTTTTAACTTCTTTTTTTAATGATATTTCCCTATAAATCATTTCAAGCTAATTTCATTATGATATATTTATTCGGATTATATATAAATACATATTTGTGTGTATTTCTTCCTGCTTTTGAGTAGGGAGTTATGAGTTCGTTTGTGATAGATTTAGAGTATTCACAGGAATATCTGGTATAGTTTACAATTGAATGGAGGTTCTGTTTTTTGGGGAATAATTGACGCTTCGTACTAGGTACTTGTGACACCCCGCCTAATTAAATACCAGGCGATCACTCCTTTATTAAATTAAAATCAAGGTGAACAGTTGGTTCATTCTTAGCATCACTGTCAAAAAATACTTTTCCAATTTAAACATCCTAAATAATTAAGCTAAGTGTCAAAAACCATTTTAGACTTTACTTTCCAAATTTTATTTTATATAAACCAACATTTAAAACTTTGCATAATACACAATTTAATAGTCACACCACAACTATCCTGGAACATACAATCCAATTAATCAAACATTCAACTAGTTGAATCCAACATTTAATACTTTAAATGAAAACATCCTGGAAATAATAAATCCCAAAGTGCAAGTACTGGAAATAAATGGATTATACTATCCAATAAAACAACTGAATAATGGAAAGGGCGACACGAGCCCAACTGAAATAAATAGTGCTAAGAGTGGAATCAAATGAATGAGGTCGTCTAAACAAGAGGCCTGCAACTCCCACCTAAGCTGCAGCACGTTCCTTCCAAAGGATCCTATGCAAGACGCCCTTGTGGCTGGGCACCTGTAATATATAGATATATATACAAGAGAGAGGAAAAATAGAGACGGGTCAGAGCCCGATAGTGTAAATGATTTAAAATTTGTTTAGCAAGTATTTAAATTGTTTATAGGCTAATGCAACAACATATTAGTGCGACACTCCCTTGAGAAATTCTCACCTCTCTTCTAATGTGCACACCTATCGCACTAACCTTCCCAACGGTTTAACTTATCTTATCTTAGTTTGCTCGTAAGATTTAAACTAAACAATTCAACTGTTTAAGAAGTAAATTTCATTTAGTGACAAAGCTCTCATTTTTTACTTTATTTATTAATAAAGTTTTCCAGAAATATACTATACTTTTGAAACAGGTATTTCTCAATTGAAATCATTACTCATCTCTTACTTATCATAAACACAGTAGAAAGTTCTCAATTTCAGAATTAAATATATATATTAAAAACTCGTATAATATATATATATACTAACAGCACCACACATAAAAATTATGGTGCGGGCATACTCTGCTATCCAATCCCCGTCTCACTCGTACTAAGGGAAATACAAGTTCGAAATCACTCTCGAACTGTATTAACACATACACAAACAATATTGAGGCGAAGCATAGATTCCAAGTCTCTAAGAGGTCAGTACATACCCTCACGTCTCTTAGGACCGTCTGACCATCGATCAGATAGCCTGTACCAAGGATATCTATCTTTTAGGGTACGAGTCAATATCCCCCATAAAGGTCCCATCTAGATAAGACTGTCCCAGCGCGGTAACCTCAGGGATAGCAAGTAGCGCGGGCATGATTTTCACACAAATATAGTATATGCGTAAACACCGTCATATAAATATACTACTATTTCCATATCTCTTTAGGTATCTTTCATCACCCATAATATAATATTAATCCTTATTTCTCAATCTTTAGTTATCACGTATAACGGTTCGTCTCTTACTTTAATTGAGGGATTAATCCAACTTGCTATGTAAGACTCATGGACTCTATCCTCCCAAGTGTAGAATTCAGTAGGTACTCATCTATTTTTCCAACGTAACTATTTTACGCGTCTCTCCCTTTAATACACAACCCCATCGTCCCTTATGTGTAAGCATCCCAAAAATGTAAATTTCGTCTTAGGTTAAAAGTCTCATAGTTGTTAATAAGTCCTACTAGTCTCCTTTATCTTCCAAAGTATTTTAATAAGGATGCCCAAAGATTTTCACTCATTTAATTTGAATTTAACAGTTTAAAATGGGAAATGTGAGTCTGCCCAAAGGGGTCAATAGATCGAGGGCAGGGGCTCGATCGATCGATGCGTCGATCGATCGACACCCCTGGTTCGATCGATCGATCAAACAGGTATGCGAATTCTGCAGATTAACAGTTACGGGTTTCATAATCTAACCTCAATCAAATCCATATTTTTCACACCCAAACTCCCAAAAATTCGTACTACAAATGGTATGAACCCATATTATACATCTTCAACGTAAAGCATGCAATTTTTCATCAACAACCATAGATTAATAGGCCAAAACTCATATAAATCTCAAGAACCCTAGAATTTCTTTAACATGGTTCTAATCAGTCTTTTTCAAGAAATTTCTACTCCTAATTCATCATAAATTCGTGGTTAAGCCTCTACATGTGAAGGGGTTTCCAGATTATCATTCAAATCATTACTACATGCGATTTTCCTATCTCCAACATGAATTTTCTTCTACCAAACTCATCCTAATCACCCTAGACTAATATGAACGATGCATTAACGAAAATAAGCAAGATAAATACTTGCCTGGAAATTTCAAAGTTCTGATTTGATGACGAATTTGGTGTGGTTGTGTTCCCCGTCGCGCGATCTACGCGTTGGTGGTGGTGGCGGTCCAACCGGATGAATTTTCGGTCTAGAATTTGCTTTGAAAGCTCTCTCCTTCCCTCTCCTATGGTCATCACTTGTCTTTGGTTGTGTTAACCCTAGAAGGCAACCTTAGACATCTGATATAACCCTTGAAATTTCGTAAGTTTAATTACCCAAAATTACAAAATGTCCAAAATGCCCTCCCGGGGTACTAATTAAGCCTAAAAACACTCTGAGACCCAAACTAAACCCCCGGGTACACTTTTCTGACTATCTCGACCCTTACGGATACTTTGGCGCACTAAAAACGACCATACGAGAAACTTATAATATATTCACTTTTATTAATCAATATTTAGTCCCGACGCGATACGGGCGCGTCCCGGCTGTAATTTCTAAAATTGTCATTTTATTCACTCTTGACATTTAATAGAACCAATATTATATTACTTTACTCATTAGTAATATTCAACAACAAGTTTCTTATAATTACTAACTCACATCACGTTAATAATTATAAAGTGATTAATTTTCGAATTTATATTAAATTAATAACTCGCATTAAATTTAATAAATCCCCAAATTAATATAGCATAAAAATACGGGGTATTACATACTTCCCCCCTAATAACGGAATTTCGTCCCGAAATTTGAAAAATAAGGCATACCTGGTAAGAATAAATCTAGGTATCTCTCGCGCATATCTGCCTCAGGCTCCCATGTGGATTCCTCCACATTATGATGCTCCCACTGGACCCGTACAAGTGGAACTACCTTCGACCTCAATCTCCTCTCGCTATGGTCTAGTATAGCCACCGGTCTCTCCTCGTAAGATCTGTCGGGCTGTAAGTCTATCTCATCTATCGCGATGTGAGTATGGGCCATATCATCCCAAAGATATCGTCTCAACGACGAGATGTGGTATACATCATGGATGCGATGAAAATGCTCTGGCAGACCCAATCTGTATGCCACTGGCCCAATCCTCTCGATAATGGGAAATGGTCCCACGTACCTCGGGGCCAATTTCCCTTTCTTCCCGAACCTCATCACTCCTTTCATAGGATATACACGTAGTAACACTTGGTCCCCCACATTAAACTCTCGGAAGAACCATTTCGCATTGGTGTAGCTTTTCTGCTTGTCCTGGGCTACTCGGATACGACCCCTGATCATCTCAATCCTTGCGGAGGTTTCCTGAATCACCTCTGGTCTTAGAAACTTGTTATCCCCCACCTCTAGCCAACAAGTTGGGGAACAACAAGGTCTGCCATACAAAGCCTCGAATGGAGCCATGCCAATTATGAACTGATAAGAGTTATTATAAGTGAACTCTACCAGTGGAAGATGTGGCTCCCAACCTCCTCCAAAATCAAGAACACACATGCGTAGCATATCCTCCAACATCTGATTAGTACGCTCTGTCTGTCCATCTGTCTGCGGGTGATAAGCTGAACTCAACCTCAACTCTGTACCCATAGCCTCCTGAAAGCTCTCCCAGAAATGCGACACGAAAATTTTGTCTCTATCTGACATAATATTCAGGGTCACCCCATGTAATCTGACAATCTCAGCAATGAACAACTGAGCATACTGACTCGAGGTATAGTTTGTCCGCACCGGCAGAAAATGAGCCACCTTGGTCAATCGGTTTACAATCACCCAGATAGAGTCGTGGCCCCACTGTGATGTAGGCAACCCTATAATAAAGTCCATGTAAATACTCTCCCACTTCCACGCGGGTATTTCCAATGGCTGAAGCAACCCTGACGGTCTCTGATGGTCCACCTTTACCAGCTGGCAGGTAGAACATTTGGACACGAACTCAGCAATGTCCTTCTTCATTCCACTCCACCAGTATTGTCGCCTCATATCCTGGTACATCTTATCTCCTCCAGGATGTACCGCAAATCGGGACCTGTGAGACTGGGTCATCACTGCATGACGTAATTCTGATCCTTCTGGGACCACCAATCTCCCATTAAATCTCAAACCCCCATTAGAACTAACAGAATAGGACTCAGCACCCTCAGCTAAAAGTCATACAATCTGCTCCTGGAAAAACGGGTCTGTGGCCTGTGCCTGTATCACCCTCGTAATAATCTTAGGTGTCACTATCATGACAGATACGAAAGAATGGGCTACTGCGTCCTGGTGACCCAACTCTTTCCACTTTGCTTTCCAGATGTCTACTACACCGCCTACCGATCTACGGCTTAACGTATCAGTAACTACGTTTGCCTTCCCCGAGTGGTATTCTATATCGAACTGATAGTCCTTCACAAACTCTAGCCTTCTGCATTGGTCCATATTCAGCTCTCGCTGAGTGAACAGGTACTGCAGTGACTTGTGGTTTGTGAACAAGCGAAACTTCTTCCCCAATAAATAGTGCCTCCATATCCTCAATGCAAAAACGACCACTACTAACTCCAGGTCGTGGGTGGGATAATTCTTCTCATGCATCTTAAGCTTGCGGGAGGCAAAAGCTATAGCCTTCTCCTCCTGCTGAAGTACTCCCCCAAGTCCCCGTAAAGAGGCATCGGTGTAAACCAGGTACTCCACACCCGGCTTAGGTAAAGCAAGAACTGGTGCTGAAGTAAGCTTATATTTCAGTTCGTCGAAAGCCAATTGACAAGCATCATCCCAAACATATGGTACCCCTTTGCGAGTCAGGTTCGTCAATGGACCCGCTATTTTGGAGAATCCCCGAATGAATCTCCCATAGTATCAGACTAACCCCAAGAAACTATGCACTTCTGTAGATGTCGTGGGCTGTCCCCATTCCCTCACCGCTGACACTTTACTCGGGTCGACTACTATCCCCTGCTCAGAAACAACATGGCCCAAGAACTGTACTTCTCGCAAACAGAATCTGCACTTCTCGTACTTGGCATACAGTTGATGCTCTCGTAGAGTCTAAAGAACCTGTCTCAAATGCTCGGCATGCTCCTCCTCGGAGTGTGAATATATCAAAATGTCATCTATGAAGACGATGACAAACTGATCCAAGAACTCTCTGAACACTCAGTTCATTAATTCCATGAACACGGCTGGAGCATTTGTGAGGCCAAATGGCATCAACCTGAACTCATAGGTGTAACACCCCGCCTAATTAAATACCGGGTGGCCAGTCCCGTACCAAATTAAAACAGAATATACAGTTGGCTCATTCTTAACATCACTGTCGAAAACATTTACAACTCACCCAATACTCAATTAAACTGGTGTTAAAAACTCTCCAAATTTAAATTTCAACAAAACCATTTTTAGTTTAAGAATAACACTACACATTTTATTCTACAAAACTAGTAACACAATAAATAACACAAAAGAATTTAAATTCAACTGGAATAAACATTCCCAAATACTATAAATCCTTTACAATAATCCCAACAATGTTAAATGTATTAAAAAGTCCCGAATACAATAGAATTTGACCTCAATAGAAAAGATAACTGAATCCTTTGGGCGACATGCCCGAACTAAGAATACTGTGAATTAATAAGATGATAAGCGTCTAATCAAAACTTGCATAACTCCATAGCTTGTCAAAATCAACTATGGTTGGCATCCCTGTTGCTGGACACCTGATATAGAGATACAATAGAAGAGAAAATATGCAAGGAAACGGGTTAGAGCCCGAATGTGTAGATGATTTTTAAAACAACAAGTATTTAACAAGTGCAATAAAGCATTTATTATGTACATGTTAGATCCAACTCTCACTTGCTATTCTCACCTCTCAACTAGAGTGCACACTTAACGTTTCCTATTAACCTCCTAGTAAATGGTTCCTCTTTTCTAGTCTCCATATTATAAATTCCATTCCCATATCATAATCCTCGTATGTCCCATCCCATACGTCACATTATTATTCATTTACATTTCTCATTTATGATTAGTTTCTCATTAACATGAATCATTACTCATTAATCTGAATCATTTCTCATTAACATGAATTGTTTCTCATTATCATGAGTTAAGCTTTTCAATTCCATAAGCATAAACATTTATTAACTAAATTTCATTATCTTTCTCTATTTACCGTTATCTACAATTATCACTGTAGATAGAATTAACCACAATATATATCTATTCATACATTTAATCCATTATATATATATATATATATATATATATATATTCATATATAATACGGCACCCCGAGTCACAGCTGTGGTGCAATGCATTACTCTGCTATCATGTCCCATCATCGCAGGTCGCCGAATAGGGGACTAAAGGTTCGGTAAGATTCCACGAACCACAAACAACAACAAACAAATTGGAGGCGAACATTTATCTCGTATCCATGGGTCACGCACATACCTACGTACCCACAGTCAGCGGACTTATCAACTCCCCGATAAGTCTTTCATAGACCTATGTTCTCGAGCGACAAATCAAAGATCCCATGGATTCATCAGGATATGACTGCCCTCACACGCAAACCTCCCACCGATAGCAAGTAAGCTAGGTATGTCATACACGTAATCATCAATCAATCAAATAGGTATTATCATACCTATAATATAATATCAATAAGGTAATTATCACTACCCTAAGATATTTCCCATACGTAGCATTATACTTCTTTTAAAATATCAAATATTTACTTCATAAATTAATTATCCTCGCATCCTATAACATCTCTCCACTACCGACGTCGTTAAGGTTCATGCGCGGAGCGTCTCGCGAAGCGAAATCCAAACAAGGAACCCCTCCAATACACTACTACTTAACTTTGTCGATTGAGGAGGTCCGACAACTACAACTATGCGATCGGGATAACCTTATATCTTCTTTCAACCAAATGTGTTCCAAACTCCCATTTCTATCTAGGAGCCATACCACTACGCTCTTATAATTTAATTATTCATGTATCCTAACACCACTCCACTCCCGACGTCGTTAAGGTTCATGCGCGGAGCATCTCGCAAAGCGAAATCCAAACAAGGAACCCCTCCATTACACTACTACTTAACTTTGTCGAGCGAGGAGGTTCGTCAACTTTAAATACGTGATTGGGATAACCTCATACCCTAAGGCTACCCTCTCTCAATGCACAAGATTCAAATAGGATTTTGCTCAACATATATTCAGTAAGAAGTCACTAATATCCTACTGGTCCATAGCATTATTTCTCCCGAACTACTACGAGTTTATTTCTCCTTTTTATTAAGGTTAAAACCGATAGTTTCAAATCTCTTATAAGCACATATTCTTTCACTTAGGATTAAACCCTCTTGTAAACCTAAGGATACCCAGGTGTTATATTCAATCACCCCTACTGGTTCTATCTTTAATCCTCATACATCTCCATTTAGAATTTAACAAATGAATTTAAGCAACCGAAATTCCGTTCGAAATAATTTTCATCATTTTAATCACTTGAATCCAATTCACAATTAATTCAAATCTTATCAAGGGTTTACTGATATTTTCTAAGTCCCATAATCTCCAAATAATAATCACCAAAGATCCACAAAAGGTTTGGGATAAGAATCAACATTTAAAAAGAAACAACTTTACTTAAACTGGGGAGGTCGATCGATCGAAGGTAGGGGTCGATCGATCGATCCCTCAGTCCAGGCCTGATTTCCTACATTTTCTGCAACTACGGGTTTCACCATTTTTACACATTCAAACCTTCATATTAACCTCCAAAATGAGTTATGATTATTTCTACATGATATCCCAACATATATGAACGATTTCCAATACTCTAAACATCCTAGAATCATCAAGGGATTGGATTAAAAAGCATGTTTATCTCCTTATTTCCAGAAAATTATTATCATAACATCTTCAAGAACACATCAATGGTTTCCATACTTTCTTCAACAGATTCATGGCTATTTCGTGGATTAATATCAACCTAAAACATAAGTTCAATTCCTATATCATTTCAGTTTCCAGAAATCCATTTAATCATTCCATTATTTCTTCCAAACATGAATAATCTTATCTTTTCATACTATTCTAACATGGACAATATACAAACTTAAATTGCCATTATCAAACACTAGCCTTTAGTGTAGGTCTGATCCTTTGGTGTAGTTTATCTGAGTTGGTTGTCCCTTCTCCGATCAAACTCCGGTGGTGGTCGGTGGTGGTGAACCTTGGTTCTTGTTCTTCACCTTCCCAAGTGACTTTTCCCTTACCAAGCACTCTTACTCTCACTCTAAGAAGATGGATGCTCTTCTTTATGAAGAGGAGATGAATAACTCCCATTCACTTAATCTACCAATACTTATAATAGTTCCAAATCCGAAATCACTATTCATCCCCGCTAGAAAAATGACCAAAATGCCCTTTCGGGTTGTCTATTCATTCCCAAATGACCCGAAACTCAAAATTAACATCCAAATAGACTTTTGTGACTATTTCGAACCTTCCGGATGCAACGACGCAGTCGAAATTACTATTAGGTTGATAGAAAATAAATTTCCCTTTTTAATTTAATAAACTAGTCCCGACACGTCCCATACCGCGTCTGACTAAAAAAAATATAAATTACCGAATTTATATCATACTGTCATATCAATGACATCACATTCATATATTACCTAAATATCTTTAAGTAATATTCAGAATTTTCCATTTTAATATCCACCGTCCGGATAAACCCGAATGAATTAATTAATAATAATAATCTAATTAATCCATTAATTTAAAATATAACCCATTTTAAAAATCATTTAAAATTACGGGGTATTACATACTTCCTCCCTTATAACAGAATTTCGTCCCGAAATTCAGGAATATAAGTCATACCGGTAAGGTCAACTCCGAGTACAAATCTCATATCGCAAGAAATCCAAGATGTACCGCCCATACAGTACATTAACAAAATCCCTATCGATGTTATACGCCAAGCTTCACCATATAGTCGCAACTGAATCAAATTTAGACGATTCCTAATCTTCCCTATACCGTCCTCGTGACAAACTTTGGGAAAAAACTGAGCCTCACACATTGAACATATAAATCCTGAAGTTCCAACTACTTACCTTTTACAATTATGAAAATTACTGCCCTTCAATCATCCAGGGCGCCCATACACCCTGTCGTACCACTTTCAATAGTAAAAGTTTCGCAAAGGTTATAAACTCATATACTAAAGACCTAACTTATTTCGACTCCCAACGGTTATTAGTTTCGTGCGTGGGGTGTCTCGCAAGCGAAATCCAAACAAGGAACCACCCCAATACACTACTTCCTAAAGTAGTCGGTCATCGAAACTCCTAAGGTCCTTAGTCAATAATATATACAAAAAAAAAATTGGTTTAAAAAATATCAGGTTTATCGATTTTAAAAACAAAAATTTGGTTTTATCGATTTCAAATAGGGTCTACGCATCTACTCTTTTATAGAAGACAAGATGCAGACATATTCTCTCATATACCACAAGTCAATGCACGCCAATAGTCAAATCACTCTCGGACATGCTCTAGGTAAGTAATCCCATGATACAAATCAAACCCACGTGATAACATGTAATATATATAGGTGTCCCTCACCCCTCAGTGAGTCTACGTAAATAATGATGCCATAGGCTAAGTTTAACAACCCTTTTTCCCTCACAATATCAATCAATACGCCTCATACTTCCTTAGATAGAAAACATACCCTCATTTGCGGGTGATGGTTGTTGAATCCCAATATTATAACTCTGCTCCGACGAGTCAAGAAAATTTTATCCCAAATATTTAGTTCTAGTTAACCACACTCCACTATATGCTCAAGCCTTTGAATATATTGCCTTCATTAGGTAACACACATAATTCCCTCATTTCAAGAACTTATAATAATGACTCTCCTCAATTTTCCATAATAGGGGTGACCTCGACTACGGTCATCATACTCGAACATACTTCATAACCTCATAAGTACGATCTCCGCTATCCATTCAATGGCCCTCAACTGCCATACTTCTTTGTTCAATCACTCCCGAACGTAAATAAGATTCACTGATATATATGGAATCTTACCAAAGAGATCAACAATCCTAAACATAGGGCTCTACATCAAATAACGCTAAGCTGAAAACATAGTAAGCCGTACAGATCCTAAAGGACACTAGAACCTGATGCTCTGATACCACCTGTAACACCCCGCCTAATTAAATACCGGGTGGCCAGTCCCATACCAAATTAAAACAGAATATACAGTTGGCTCATTCTTAGCATCACTGTCGAAAACATTTACAACTCACCCAATACTCAATTAAACTGGTGTTAAAAACTCTCCAAATTTAAATTTCAACAAAACCATTTTTAGTTTAAGAATAACACTACACATTTTATTCTACAAAACTGGTAACACAATAAATAACAAAAAAGAATTTAAATGCAACTGAAATAAACATTCCCAAATACTATAAATCCTTTACAATAATCCCAACAATGTTAAATGTATTAAAAAGTCCCGAATACAATAGAATTTGACCTCAATAGAAAAGATAACTGAATCCTTTGGGCGACATGCCCGAACTAAGAATACTGTGAATTACTAAGATGATAAGCGTCTAATCAAAACTTCCATAACTCCATAGCTTGTCAAAATCAACTATGGTTGGCATCCCTGTTGCTGGACACCTGATATAGAGATACAATAGAAGAGAAAATATGCAAGGAAACGGGTCAGAGCCTGAATGTGTAGATGATTTTTAAAACAACAAGTATTTAACAAGTGCAATAAAGCATTTATTATGTACATGTTAGATACAACTCTCACTTGCTATTCTCACCTCTCAACTAGAGTGCACACTTAACGTTTCCTATTAACCTCCTAGTTAATGGTTCCTCTTTTCTAGTCTCCATATTATAAATTCCATTCCCATATCATAATCCTCGTATGTCCCATACCATACGTCACATTATTATTCATTTACATTTCTCATTTATGATTAGTTTCTCATTAACATGAATCATTACTCATTAATCTGAATCATTTCTCATTAACATGAATTGTTTCTCATTATCATGAGTTAAGCTTTTCAATTCCATAAGCATAAACATTTATTAACTAAATTTCATTATCTTTCTCTATTTACCGTTATCTACAATTATCACCGTAGATAGAATTAACCACAATATATATCTATTCATACATTTAATCCATTATATATATATATATATATATATATATATATATATATATATATATATTCATATATAATACGGCACCCCGAGTCACAGCTGTGGTGCAATGCATTACTCTGCTATCATGTCCCATCATCGCAGGTCGCCGAATAGGGGACTAAAGGTTCGGTAAGATTCCACGAACCACAAACAACAACAAACAAATTGGAGGCGAACATAGTTCTCGTATCCATGGGTCACGCACATACCTACGTACCCACAGTCAGCGGACTTATCAACTCCCCGATAAGTCTTTTATAGACCTATGTTCTCGAGCGACAAATCAAAGATCCCATGGATTCATCAGGATATGACTGCCCTCACACGCAAACCTCCCACCGATAGCAAGTAAGCTAGGTATGTTATACACGTAATCATCAATCAATCAAATAGGTATTATCATACCTATAATATAATATCAATAAGGTAATTATCACTACCCTAAGATATTTCCCATACGTAGCATTATACTTCTTTTAAAATATCAAATCTTTACTTCATAAATTAATTATCCTCGCATCCTATAACATCTCTCCACTACCGACATCGTTAAGGTTCATGCGCGGAGCGTCTCGCGAAGCGAAATCCAAACAAGGAACCCCTCCAATACACTACTACTTAACTTTGTCGATCGAGGAGGTCCGACAACTACAACTATGCGATCGGGATAACCTTATATCTTCTTTCAACCAAATGTGTTCCAAACTCCCATTTTTATCTAGGAGCCATACCACTACGCTCTTATAATTTAATTATTCATTTATCCTAACACCACTCCACTCCCGACGTCGTTAAGGTTCATGCGCGCAGCGTCTCACAAAGCGAAATCCAAACAAGGAACCCCTCCATTACACTACTACTTAACTTTGTCGAGCGAGGAGGTTCGTCAACTTTAAATACGTGATTGGGATAACCTCATACCCTAAGGCTACCCTCTCTCAATGCACAAGATTCAAATAGGATTTTCCTCAACATATATTCAGTAAGAAGTCACTAATATCCTACTGGTCCATAGCATTATTTCTCCCGAACTACTACGAGTTTATTTCTCCTTTTTATTAAGGTTAAAACCGATATTCTTTCACTTAGGATTAAACTCTCTTGTAAACCTAAGGATACCCAGGTGTTATATTCAATCACCCCTATTGGTCCTATCTTTAATCCTCATACATCTCCATTTAGAATTTAACAAATGAATTTAAGCAACCGAAATTCCGTTCGATATAATTTTCATCATTTTAATCACTTGAATCCAATTCACAATTAATTCAAATCTTATCAAGGGTTTACTGATATTTTCTAAGTCCCATAATCTCCAAATAATAATCACCAAAGATCCACAAAAGGTTTGGGATAAGAATCAACATTTAAAAAGAAACAACTTTACTTAAACTGGGGAGGTCGATCGATCGAAGGTAGGGGTCGATCGATCGATCCCTCAGGTCCAGGCCTGATTTCCTGCATTTTCTGCAACTACGGGTTTCACCATTTTTACACATTCAAACCTTCATATTAACCTCCAAAATGAGTTATGATTATTTCTACATGATATCCCAACATATATGAACGATTTCCAATACTCTAAACATCCTAGAATCATCAAGGGATTGGATTAAAAAGCATGGTTATCTCCTTATTTCCAGAAAATTATTATCATAACATCTTCAAGAACACATCAATGGTTTCCATACTTTCTTCAACAGATTCATGGCTATTTCGTGGATTAATATCAACCTAAAACATAAGTTCAATTCCTATATCATTTCAGTTTCCAGAAATCCATTTAATCATTCCATTATTTCTTCCAAACATGAATAATCTTCTCTTTTCATACTATTCTAACATGGACAATATACAAACTTAAACTGCCATTATCAAACACTTGCCTTTAGTGTAGGTATGATCCTTTGGTGTACTTTATCTCAGTTGGTTGTCCCTTCTCCGGTCAAACTCCGATGGTGGTTGGTGGTGATTGGTGGTAGTGAACCTTGGTTCTTGTTCTTCACCTTCCCAAGTGACTTTTCCCTTCCCAAGCACTCTCACTCTCACTCTAAGAAGATGGCTGCTCTTATTTATGAAGAGGAGATGAATAACTCCCATTCACTTAATCTACCAATACTTATAATAGTTCCAAATCCGAAATCACTATTCATCCCCCCTAGAAAAATGACCAAAATGCCCTTTCGGGTTGTCTATTCATTCCCAAATGACCCGAAACTCAAAATTAACATCCAAATAGACTTTTGTGACTATTTCGAACTTTCCGGACGCAACGACGCAGTCGAAATTACTATTCGGTTGATAGAAAAAAAATTTCCCTTTTTAATTTAATAAACTAGTCCCGACACGTCCCATACCGCGTCTGACTAAAAAAAATATAAATTACCGAATTTATATCATACTGTCATATCAATGACATCACATTCATATATTACCTAAATATCTTTAAGTAATATTCAGAATTTTCCATTTTAATATCCACCGTCCGGATAAACCCGAATGAATTAATTAATAATAAAAATCTAATTAATCCATTAATTTAAAATATAACCCATTTTAAAAATCATTGAAAATTACGGGGTATTACATACTTCCCCCCTTATAACAGAATTTCGTCCCGAAATTCAGGAATATAAGTCATACCGGTAAGGTCAACTCCGAGTATAAATCTTATATCGCAAGAAATCCAAGATGTACCGCCCATACAGTACATTAACAAAATCCCTATCGATGTTATACGCCAAGATTCACCATATAGTCGCAACTGAATCAAATTTAGACGATTCCTAATCTTCCCTATACCGTCCTCATGACAAACTTTGGGAAAAAACTGAGCCTCACACATTGAACATATAAATCCTGAAGTTCCAACTACTTACCTTTTACAATTATGAAAATTACTGCCCTTCAATCATCCAGGGCGCCCATACACCCTGTCGTACCACTTTCAATAGTAAAAGTTTCGCAAAGGTTATAAACTCATATACTAAAGACCTAACTTATTTCGACTCCCAACGGTTATTAGTTTCGTGCGTGGGGTGTCTCGCAAGCGAAATCCAAACAAGGAACCACCCCAATACACTACTTCCTAAAGTAGTCGGTCATCGAAACTCCTAAGGTCCTTAGTCAATAATATATACAAAAAAAAATTTGGTTTAAAAAATATCAGGTTTATCGATTTTAAAAACAAAAATTTGGTTTTATCGATTTCAAATAGGGTCTACGCATCTACTCTTTTATAGAAGACAAGATGCAGACATATGCTCTCATATACCACAAGTCAATGCACGCCAATAGTCAAATCACTCTCGGACATGCTCTAGGTAAGTAATCCCATGATACAAATCAAACCCACGTGATAACATGTAATATATATAGGTGTCCCTAACCCCTCAGTGAGTCTACGTAAATAATGATGCCATAGGCTAAGTTTAACAACCCTTTTTCCCTCACAATATCAATCAATACGCCTCATACTTCCTTAGATAGAAAACATACCCTCATTTGCGGGTGATGGTTGTTGAATCCCAATATTATAACTCTGCTCCGATGAGTCAAGAAAATTTTATCCCAAATATTTAGTTCTAGTTAACCACACTCCACTATATGCTCAAGCCTTTGAATATATTGCCTTCGTTAGGTAACACACATAATTCCCTCATTTCAAGAACTTATAATAATGACTCTCCTCAATTTTCCATAATAGGGGTGACCTCGACTACGGTCATCATACTCGAACATACTTCATAACCTCATAAGTACGATCTCTGCTATCCATTCAATGGCCCTCAACTGCCATACTTCTTTGTTCAATCACTCCCGAACGTAAATAAGATTCACTGATATATACGGAATCTTACCAAAGAGATCAACAATCCTAAACATAGGGCTCTACATCAAATAACGCTAACCTGAAAACATAGTAAGCCGTACAGATCCTAAAGGACACTAGAACCTGATGCTCTGATACCACCTGTAACACCCCGCCTAATTAAATACCGGGTGGCCAGTCCCATACCAAATTAAAACAGAATATACAGTTGGCTCATTCTTAGCACCACTGTCGAAAACATTTACAACTCACCCAATACTCAATTAAACTGGTTATAAAAACTCTCCAAATTTAAATTTCAACAAAACCATTTTTAGTTTAAGAATAACACTACACATTTTATTCTACAAAACTGGTAACACAATAAATAACACAAAAGAATTTAAATGCAACTGGAATAAACATTCCCAAATACTATAAATCCTTTACAACAATCCCAACAATGTTAAATGTATTAAAAAGTCCCGAATACAATAGAATTTGACCTCAATAGAAAAGATAACTGAATCCTTTGGGCGACATGCCCGAACTAATAATACTGTGAATTAATAAGATGATAAGCGTCTAATCGAAACTTCCATAACTCCATATCTTGTCAAAATCAACTATGGTTGGCATCCCTGTTGCTGGACACCTGATATAGAGATACAATAGAAGAGAAAATATGCAAGGAAACGGGTCAGAGCCCGAATGTGTAGATGATTTTTAAAACAGCAAGTATTTAACAAGTGCAATAAAGCATTTATTATGTACGTGTTAGATCCAACTCTCACTTGCTATTCTCACCTCTCAACTAGAGTGCACACTTAACGTTTCCTATTAACCTCCTAGTTAATGGTTCCTCTTTTCTAGTCTCCATATTATAAATTCCATTCCCATATCATAATCCTCGTATGTCCCATACCATACGTCACATTATTATTCATTTACATTTCTCATTTATGATTAGTTTCTCATTAACATGAATCATTACTCATTAATCTGAATCATTTCTCATTAACATGAATTGTTTCTCATTATCATGAATTAATCTTTTCAATTCCATAAGCATAAACATTTATTAACTAAATTTCATTATCTTTCTCTATTTACCGTTATCTACAATTATCACCGTAGATAGATTTAACCACAATATATATCTATTCATACATTTAATCCATTATATATATATATATATATATATATATATATATTCATATATAATACGGCACCCCGAGTCACAGCTGTGGTGCAATGCATTACTCTGCTATCATGTCCCATCATCGCAGGTCGCCGAATAGGGGACTAAAGGTTCGGTAAGATTCCACGAACCACAAACAACAACAAACAAATTGGAGGCGAACATAGTTCTCGTATCCATGGGTCACGCACATACCTACGTACCCACAGTCAGCGGACTTATCAATTCCCCGATAAGTCTTTCATAGACCTATGTTCTCGAGCGACAAATCAAAGATCCCATGGATTCATCAGGATATGACTGCCCTCACGCGCAAACCTCCCACCGATAGCAAGTAATCTAGGTATGTCATACACGTAATCATCAATCAATCAAATAGGTATTATCATACCTATAATATAATATCAATAAGGTAATTATCACTACCCTAAGATATTTCCCATACATAGCATTATACTTCTTTTAAAATATCAAATCTTTACTTCATAAATTAATTATCCTCGCATCCTATAACATCTCTCCACTACCGACGTCGTTAAGGTTCATGCGCGGAGCGTCTCGCGAAGCGAAATCCAAACAAGGAACCCCTCCAATACACTACTACTTAACTTTGTCGATCGAGGAGGTCCGACAACTACAACTATGCGATCGGGATAACCTTATATCTTCTTTCTACCAAATGTGTTCCGAACTCCCATTTCTATCTAGGAGCCATACGACTACGCTCTTATAATTTAATTATTCATTTATCTTAACACCACTCCACTCCCGACGTCGTTAAGGTTCATGCGCGGAGCGTCTCGCAAAGCGAAATCCAAACAAGGAATCCCTCCATTACACTACTACTTAACATTGTCGAGCGAGGAGGTTCGTCAACTTTGAATACGTGATTGGGATAACCTCATACCCTAAGGCTACCCTCTCTCAATGCACAAGATTCAAATAGGATTTTCCTCAACATATATTCAGTAAGAAGTCACTAATATCCTACTGGTCCATAGCATTATTTCTCCCGAACTACTACGAGTTTATTTCTCCTTTTTATTAAGGTTAAAACCGATAGTTTCAAATCTCTTATAAGCACATATTCTTTCACTTAGGATTAAACCCTCTTGTAAACCTAAGGATACCCAGGTGTTATATTCAATCACCCCTACTGGTCCTATCTTTAATCCTCATACATCTGCATTTAGAATTTAACAAATGAATTTAAGCAACCGAAATTCCGTTCGATATAATTTTCATCATTTTAATCACTTGAATCCAATTCACAATTAATTCAAATCTTATCAAGGGTTTACTGATATTTTCTAAGTCCCATAATCTCCAAATAATAATCACCAAAGATCCACAAAAGGTTTGGGATAAGAATCAACATTTAAAAAGAAACAACTTTACTTAAACTGGGGAGGTCGATCGATCGAAGGTAGGGGTCGATCGATCGATCCCTCAGGTCCAGGCCTGATTTCCTGCATTTTCTGCAACTACGGGTTTCACCATTTTTACACATTCAAACCTTCATATTAACCTCCAAAATGAGTTATGATTATTTCTACATGATATCCCAACATATATGAACGATTTCCAATACTCTAAACATCCTAGAATCATCAAGGGATTGGATTAAAAAGCATGGTTATCTCCTTATTTCCAGAAAATTATTATCATAACATCTTCAAGAACACATCAATGGTTTCCATACTTTCTTCAACAGATTCATGGCTATTTCGTGGATTACTATCAACCTAAAACATAAGTTCAATTACTATATCATTTCAGTTTCCAGAAATCCATTTAATCATTCCATTATTTCTTCCAAACATGAATAATCTTCTCTTTTCATACTATTCTAACATGGACAATATACAAACTTAAATTGCCATTATCAAACACTTGCCTTTAGTGTAGGTCTGATCCTTGGGTGTAGTTTATCTCAGTTGGTTGTCCCTTCTCCGGTCAAACTCCGGTGGTGGTTGGTGGTGGTGAACCTTGGTTCTTGTTCTTCACCTTCCCAAGTGACTTTTCCCTTCCCAAGCACTCTCACTCTCACTCTAAGAAGATGGCTGCTCTTATTTATGAAGAGGAGATGAATAACTCCCATTCACTTAATCTACCAATACTTATAATAGTTCCAAATCCGAAATCACTATTCACCCCCCCAGAAAAATGACCAAAATGCCCTTTCGGGTTGTCTATTCATTCCCAAATGACCCGAAACTCAAAATTAACATCCAAATAGACTTTTCTGACTATTTCGAACCTTCCGGACGCAACGACGCAGTCGAAATTACTATTTGGTCGATAGAAAATAAATTTCCCTTTTTAATTTAATAAACTAGTCCCGACACGTCCCATACCGCGTCTGACTAAAAAAAATATAAATTATCGAATTTATATCATACTGTCATATCAATGACATCACATTCATATATTACCTAAATATCTTTAAGTAATATTCAGAATTTTCCATTTTAATATCCACCGTCCGGATAAACCCGAATGAATTAATTAATAATAAAAATCTAATTAATCCATTAATTTAAAATATAACCCATTTTAAAAATTATTTAAAATTACGGGGTATTACATACTTCCCTCCTTATAACAGAATTTCGTCCCGAAATTCAGGAATATAAGTCATACCGGTAAGGTCAACTCCGAGTATAAATCTCATATCGCAAGAAATCCAAGATGTACCGCCCATACAGTACATTAACAAAATCCCTATCGATGTTATACGCCAAGATTCACCATATAGTCGCAACTGAATCAAATTTAGACGATTCCTAATCTTCCCTATACCGTCCTCATGACAAACTTTGGGAAAAAGCTGAGCCTCACACATTGAACATATAAATCCTGAAGTTCCAACTACTTACCTTTTACAATTATGAAAATTACTGCCCTTCAATCATCCAGGGCACCCATACACCCTGTCGTACCACTTTCAATAGTAAAAGTTTCGCAAAGGTTATAAACTCATATACTAAAGACCTAACTTATTTCGACTCCCAACGGTTATTAGTTTCGTGCGTGGGGTGTCTCGCAAGCGAAATCCAAACAAGGAACCACCCCAATACACTACTTCCTAAAGTAGTCGGTCATCGAAACTCCTAAGGTCCTTAGTCAATAATATATACAAAAAAAAATTTGGTTTAAAAAATATCAGGTTTATCGATTTTAAAAACAAAAATTTGGTTTTATCGATTTCAAATAGGGTCTACGCATCTACTCTTTTATAGAAGACAAGATGCAGACACATGCTCTCATATACCACAAGTCAATGCACGCCAATAGTCAAATCACTCTCGGACATGCTCTAGGTAAGTAATCCCATGATACAAATCAAACCCACGTGATAACATGTAATATATATAGGTGTCCCTAACCCCTCAGTGAGTCTACGTAAATAATGATGCCATAGGCTAAGTTTAACAACCCTTTTCCCCTCACAATATCAATCAATACGCCTCATACTTCCTTAGATAGAAAACATACCCTCATTTGCGGGTGATGGTTGTTGAATCCCAATATTATAGCTCTGCTCCGATGAGTCAAGAAAATTTTATCCCAAATATTTAGTTCTAGTTAACCACACTCCACTATATGCTCAAGCCTTTGAATATATTGCCTTCGTTAGGTAACACACATAATTCCCTCATTTCAAGAACTTATAATAATGACTCTCCTCAATTTTCCATAATAGGGGTGACCTCGACTACGGTCATCATACTCGAACATACTTCATAACCTCATAAGTATGATCTCCGCTATCCATTCAATGGCCCTCAACTGCCATACTTCTTTGTTCAATCACTCCCGAACGTAAATAAGATTCACTGATATATACGGAATCTTACCAAAGAGATCAACAATCCTAAACATAGGGCTCTACATCAAATAACGCTAAGCTGAAAACATAGTAAGCCGTACAGATCCTAAAGGACACTAGAACCTGATGCTCTGATACCACCTGTAACACCCCGCCTAATTAAATACCGGGTGGCCAGTCCCATACCAAATTAAAACAGAATATACAGTTGGCTCATTCTTAGCATCACTGTCGAAAACATTTACAACTCACCCAATACTCAATTAAACTCGTGTTAAAAACTCTCCAAATTTAAATTTCAACAAAACCATTTTTAGTTTAAGAATAACACTACACATTTTATTCTACAAAAGTGGTAACACAATAAATAACACAAAAGAATTTAAATGCAACTGGAATAAATATTCCCAAATACTATAAATCCTTTACAATAATCCCAACAATGTTAAATGTATTAAAAAGTCCCGAATACAATAGAATTTGACCTTATTAGAAAAGATAACTGAATCCTTTGGGCGACATGCCCGAACTAAGAATACTGTGAATTAATAAGATGATAAGCGTCTAATCAAAACTTCCATAACTCCATAGCTTGTCAAAATCAACTATGGTTGGCATCCCTGTTGCTGGACACCTGATATAGAGATACAATAGAAGAGAAAATATGCAAGGAAACGGGTCAGAGCCCGAATGTGTAGATGATTTTTAAAAGAGCAAGTATTTAACAAGTGCAATAAAGCATTTATTATGTACATGTTAGATCCAACTCTCACTTGCTATTCTCACCTCTCAACTAGAGTGCACACTTAACGTTTCCTATTAACCTCCTAGTTAATGGTTCTTCTTTTCTAGTCTCCATATTATAAATTCCATTCCGATATCATAATCCTCGTATGTCCCATACCATACGTCACATTATTATTCATTTACATTTCTCATTTATGATTAGTTTCTCATTAACATGAATCATTACTCATTAATCTGAATCATTTCTCATTATCATGAGTTAAGCTTTTCAATTCCATAAGCATAAACATTTATTAACTAAATTTCATTATCTTTCTCTATTTACCGTTATCTACAATTATCACCGTAGATAGATTTAACCACAATATATATCTATTCATACATTTAATCCATTATATATATATATATATATATATATATATATATATATATATATATATATATATATATATATTCATATATAATACGGCACCCCGAGTCACAGCTGTGGTGCAATGCATTACTCTGATATCATGTCCCATCATCGCAGGTCGCCGAATAGGGGACTAAAGGTTCGATAAGATTCCACGAACCACAAACAACAACAAACAAATTGGAGGCGAACATAGTTCTCGTATCCATGGGTCACGCACATACCTACGTACCCACAGTCAGCATACTTATCAATTCCCCGATAAGTCTTTCATAGACCTATGTTCTCGAGCGACAAATCAAAGATCCCATGGATTCATCAGGATATGACTGCCCTCACGCGCAAACCTCCCACTGATAGCAAGTAATCTAGGTATGTCATACACGTAATCATCAATCAATCAAATAGGTATTATCATACCTATAATATAATATCAATAAGGTAATTATCACTACCCTAAGATATTTCCCATTCATAGCATTATACTTCTTTTAAAATATCAAATCCTTACTTCATAAATTAATTATCCTCGCATCCTATAACATCTCTCCACTACCGACGTCGTTAAGGTTCATGCGCGGAGCGTCTCGCGAAGCGAAATCAAAACTAGTAACCCCTCCAATACACTACTACTTAACTTTGTCGATCGAGGAGGTCCGACAACTACAACTATGCGATCGGGATATCCTTATATCTTCTTTCAACCAAATGTGTTCCAAACTCCCATTTCTATATAGGAGCCATACCACTACGCTCTTATAATTTAATTATTCATTTATCTTAACACCACTCCACTCCCGACATCGTTAAGGTTCATGCGCGGAGCGTCTCGCAAAGCGAAATCCAAACAAGGAACCCCTCCATTACACTACTACTTAACTTTGTCGAGCGAGGAGGTTCGTCAACTTTAAATACGTGATTGGGATAACCTCATACCCTAAGGATACCCTCTCTCAATGCACAAGATTCAAATAGGATTTTCCTCAACATATATTCAGTAAGAAGTCACTAATATCCTACTGGTCCATAGCATTATTTCTCCTGAACTACTACGAGTTTATTTCTCCTTTTTATTAAGGTTAAAACCGATAGTTTCAAATCTATTATAAGCACATATTCTTTCACTTAGGATTAAACCCTCTTGTAAACCTAAGGATACCCAGGTGTTATATTCAATCACCCCTACTGGTCCTATCTTTAATCCTCATACATCTCCATTTAGAATTTAACAAATGAATTTAAGCAACCGAAATTCCGTTCGATATAATTTTCATCATTTTAATCACTTGAATCCAATTCACAATTAATTCAAATCTTATCAAGGGTTTACTGATATTTTCTAAGTCCCATAATCTCCAAATAATAATCACCAAAGATCCACAAAAGGTTTGGGATAAGAATCAACATTTAAAAAGAAACAACTTTACTTAAACTGGGGAGGTCGATCGATCGAAGGTAGGGGTCGATCGATCGATCCCTCAGGTCCAGGCCTGATTTCCTGCATTTTCTGCAACTACGGGTTTCACCATTTTTACACATTCAAACCTTCATATTAACCTCCAAAATGAGTTATGATTATTTCTACATGATATCCCAACATATATGAACGATTTCCAATACTCTAAACATCCTAGAATCATCAAGGGATTGGATTAAAAAGCATGTTTATCTCCTTATTTCCAGAAAATTATTATCATAACATCTTCAAGAACACATCAATGGTTTCCATACTTTCTTCAACAGATTCATGGCTATTTCATGGATTAATATCAACCTAAAACATAAGTTCAATTCCTATATCATTTCAGTTTCCAGAAATCCATTTAATCATTCCATTATTTCTTCCAAACATGAATAATCTTCTCTTTTCATACTATTCTAACATGGATAATATACAAACTTAAACTGCCATTATCAAACACTTGCCTTTAGTGTAGGTCTGATCCTTTGGTGTAGTTTATCTCAGTTGGTTGTCCCTTCTCCGGTCAAACTCCGATGGTGGTTGGTGGTGGTTGGTGGTAGTGAACCTTGGTTCTTGTTCTTCACCTTCCCAAGTGACTTTTCCCTTCCCAAGCACTCTCACTCTCACTCTAAGAAGATGGCTGCTCTTATTTATGAAGAGGAGATGAATAACTCCCATTCACTTAATCTACCAATACTTATAATAGTTCCAAATCCGAAATCACTATTCATCCCCCCTAGAAAAATGACCAAAATGCCCTTTCGGGTTGTCTATTCATTCCCAAATGACCCGAAACTCAAAATTAACATCCAAATAGACTTTTCTGACTATTTCGAACCTTCCGAACGCAACGACGCAGTCGAAATTACTATTAGGTCGATAGAAAATAAATTTCCCTTTTTAATTTAATAAACTAGTCCCGACACGTCCCATACCGCGTCTGACTAAAAAAAATATAAATTACCGAATTTATATCATACTGTCATATCAATGACATCACATTCATATATTACCTAAATATCTTTAAGTAATATTCAGAATTTTCCATTTTAATATCCACGGTCCGGATAACCCCGAATGAATTAATTAATAATAAAAATCTAATTAATCCATTAATTTAAAATATAACCCATTTTAAAAATCATTTAAAATTACGGGGTATTACAATAGGACCCATATCTCATCAAGAAAGCAGTCTTTGAAACATCCTGCTCCCTAATACGTAACTGATGGTACCCTGTTCTCAGATCTATCTTCGAAAAGAAAGTTGCTCCCCTCAGCTGGTTGAACAGATCATCGATTCGAGGCAACGGATACTTGTTCTGTATCGTGACCTTGTTCAGCTTCCGGTAGTCCACACATAGCCTCAGTGAACCATCTCTCTTTTTTACAAACAAGACTGGAGCGCCCCAAGGTGACGTACTCCTGCGAATGAAGCCCTGACCTATCAGCTGCTCTATCTGATCTCGTAACTCTCGCATCTACGCCGGAGCCATACGGTATGGAGCGCGTGCTATCGGTCTAGTATCCCGTAATAAATCTATGACAAAGTCTATCTCTCGACTGGGGGGTAGGCCTGGTATCTCCTGAAACACATCGGAATACTCACGAGCAACTGGGATCGAGTCTAAGGGAATCACAACCTCTTTAGAGGTATCCTCCTCTATGTAATACAGATGAGCGATCGAGCCTCCCTCTGGGCGAGGCATCGCCACTACAAACATCTCTTGCCCCGGAATGGCAAAGACAATACTCCCACCAAGACAATCTATCATGGCCCTGTAAGCAGCGAGCCAATCCATACCGATAATAACGTCATGCTCATGCATATCTAAGACTAACATGTCTGCAGGTAATACCAAGCTACTAATCTCTACCCCCACACCCCGGTATATAAAGAAAATAAGCGAACCACTCCCCAGTGGTGAGTCTACACACGTCATAGTGCTCTATGCTGTTGCTAATAACCCTATGGCCTTCACAAAATGAGTGGCTATAAAATAGTGCGTCGCCCTAGTATCAAATAAAACTCGACCCGTAGTACCATGGATAGGAAACTTACCCTCAATCGTGGGCGGTGCCTGTGGAGCTGCTGCCTGGAGGACGTTATAGACACGTCCATATTGTAACTGCCCCTGCTGCACTGGATCTGCTGGAATGGCTGGTAGGGCTGGTACCTGGGCTGGTGCTGGGAGGGCGGCTGAAAAAAGTGGCCTCTATGGCTCATTACGGGCACCCTGCTGCTGTTGGGCCCTCTCTCCCTCTGGATAATCCTGGCACCTATGTCCATTCTTGCCACACCCGAAACATCGACCTTTGAAATTACCTCCCCTCTGACCCTACTGACCATGGCCCTGGTGGCCGTTACCGCCCCGCCACTGGCCCTGTTGGCCCTGATGGAAACGCTGCTGGCCCTGCTGCTGTCGGTGTTGGCCTTGCTGGCCCTGCTGATTAGGCTGGCCCTTCTGACCCTGCCTATAACCCCCAAATCCCTGCCTGGAATCACCTGATCGGAAGCTCTTGGCAGGGTCCCCCTAATGGGAACTCTGCTCATGCTGATGAGTCTGTCCCTGGGATGTCGGAGCTCCACTAGCGCCACTATCCCCTGTCCTGCCCTGCTGACCGGACTCTCCTGCTCGCTTGCTTCCTTGTAGATGGAAGCGGTGATCCTAAAAATGTAGTAAGGCAGCATTGAGTACATATGTAAAGGTACTCAGGGACAAATTCCCTATAAGATACTGACGGATCCTCCAAGTTAACCCATCCACAAACAACATTATCTTCTTACCCTCGGTAGGTGCTCATCTGGCACGATGGTGAGAAGTCTCGTGAACTCCTCCTCATACTCAGCAACGGTAGAATTCTCCAGCTTCAAGTTCAGTAACTTCCGCCTCATCTCAGTCTGCACAGCGGGTGGAAAGTACTTGCGATCAAACCTCTCCCAGAATACCTGAATAGGAATAGTATCCCTCTCCTCCAAGGTGGTGGTGGACTCCCACCACTTTAAAGCGACCCCCACTAGCTTAAAGGAAGCCAACAACTGTCTCTGCACGTTTGTGCACTCATACATACGAAGATGCCGCTGGATATCTTTCTTCTATTGGCTGACGATGACAACATCTAAACTACCCGAGAACTCAGGGGGATGCGCCTTCTGAAAGGCATCCCTAACCCGCTCCCATGCAGATGGAAGTTGTGCATGTACTGGCGCCACTGCCTGAATCTGGGGTGGGGCCTGCTATACCACTTCTAGCGCGGCATTCACCGCCTGAGCAATAATAGCGGCTACCTCATTAGCATTCATCGTACCCTGTGCCGGAGCTGCTGGTTGCTCGGCTGGGGCACGCCTATCCTTTGGTGCACGTCTCGGAGGCATCTGAAACGTGAAGAAATTTATTAGTCTACAGTTATTATCAAATATCAAATATCTGAAGACATAAACGTAAAAGCAAGAGTACAACAATTCTAAAATAGGGATCTATAGCAAAAATGTTAAGCTGAAAGCGAAATAAGCCATATAGATCCTAAGGACACTAGAACCAGATGCTCTGATACCACCTGTGACACCCCGCCTAATTAAATACCGGGCGATCACTCCTTTATTAAATTAAAATCAAGGTGAACAGTTGGTTCATTCTTAGCATCACTGTTGAAAAATAATTTTCAAATTTAAACACCCTAAATAATTAAGCTAAGTGTCAAAAACCATTTTAAACTTTACTTTCCAAATTTTATTTTATATAAACCAACATTTAAAACTTTGCATAATACACAATTTAATAGTCACACCACAACTATCCTGGAACATACAATCCAATTAATCAAACATTCAACTAGTTGAATCCAACATTTAATACTTTAAATGAAAACATCCTGGCAATAATAAATCCCAAAGTGCAAGTATTGGAAATAAATGGATTATAATATCCAATAAAACAACTGAATAATGGAAAGGGCGACACGAGCCCAATTGAAATAAATAGTGCTAAGAGTGGAATCAAATGAATGAGGTCATCTAAACAAGAGGCCTGCGACTCCCACCTAAGCTGTAGCACGTTCCTTCCAAAGGATCCAATGCAAGACGCCCCTGTGGCTGGGCAACTGTAATATATACATATATATACAAGAGAGAGAGGAGAAATAGAGACGGGTCAGAGCCCGATAGTGTAAATGATTTAAAATTTATTTAGCAAGTATTTAAATTGTTTACAGGTCAATGCAACAACATATTAGAGCGACACTACCTTGAGAAATTCTCACCTCTCTTCTAATGTGCACACCTATCGCACTAACCTTCCCAACGGTTTAACTTATCTTATCTTAGTTTGCTCGTAAGATTTAAACTAAATAATTCAACTGCTTAAGAAGTAAATTTCATTTAGTGACAAAGCTCTCATTTTTTACTTTATTTATTAATAAAGTTTTCCAGAAATATACTATACTTTTGAAACAGGTATTTCTCAATTGAAATCATTACTCATCTCTTACTTATCATAAACACAGTAGAAAGTTCTCAATTTCAGAATTAAATATATATATTAAAAATTCATATATATATATATATATATATATATATATATATATATATATATATATATATATATATATATATACTAACAGCACCCCACATAAAAATTATGGTGCGGGCATACTCTGCTATCCAATCACCGTCTCACTCGTACTAAGGGAAATACAAGTTCGGAATCACTCTCGAACTGTATTAACACATACACAAACAATATTGAGGCGAAGCATAGATTCCAAGTCTCTAAGAGGTCAGTACATACCCTCACGTCTCTTAGGACCGTCTGACCATCGATCAGATAGCCTGTACTAAGGATATCTATCTTCTAGGGTACGAGTCAATATCTCCCATAAAGGTCCCATCTAGATAAGACCGTCCCAGCGCGGTAACCTCAGGGATAGCAAGTAGTGCGGGAATGATTTTCACACGTATATAGTATATGCATAAACACCGTCATATAAATATACTACTATTACCATATCTCTTTAGGTATCTTTCATCACCCATAATATAATATTTATCCTTATTTCTCAATCTTTAGTTATCACGTATAACGATTTGTATCTTACTTTAATTGAGGGATTAATCCAACTTACTATGTAACACTCATGGACTCTATCCTCCCAAGTGTAGAATTCAGTAGGTACTCATCTATTTTTCCAACGTGACTATTTTACGCGTCTCTCCCTTTAATACACAACCCCATCGTCCCTTATGTGTAAGCATCCCAAAAATGTAAATTTCGTCTTAGATTAATAGTCTCATAGTTGTTAATAAGTCCTACTAGTCTCCTTTATCTTCCAAAGTATTTTAATAAGGATGCCCAAATATTTTCACTCATTTACTTTGAATTTAACAATTTAAAATGGGAAATGTGAGTCTCCCAGAAGGGGTCGATCGATCGAGGGCAGGGGCTCGATCGATCGACACCCCTGCTTCGAACGATCGATCAAACAGGTATGCAAATTCTGCAGATTAACAGTTACGAGTTTCATAATCTAACTCAATAAAATACATATTTTTCACACCCAAACTCCCTAAAATTCGTACTACAAATGGTATGAACCCATATTATACATCTTCAACGTAAAGCATGTAATTTTCATCAACAACCATAGATTAATAGGCCAAAACTCATATAAATCTCAAGAACCCTAGAATTTCTTTAACATGGTTCTAATCAGTGTTTTTCCAGAAATTTCTACTCCTAATTCATCATAAATTCGTGGTTAAGCCTCTACATATGAATGGGTTTCCAGATTATCATTCAAATCATTACTACATGCGATTTTCCTATCTCCAACATGAATTTTCTTCTACCAAACTCATCCTAATCACCCTAGACTAATATGAACGATGCACTAACAAAAATAGGCAAGATAAATACTTGCCTGAAAATTTCAAAGTTCTGATTTGATGACGAATTTGGTGTGGTTGCGTTCCCCGTCGCGCGATCTACACGTTGGTGTTGGTGGCGGTGCAACCGGATGAATTTTCGGTCTAGAAATTTCTTTGAAAGCTCTCTCCTTTCCTCTCCTATGGCCGTCACTTGTCTTTGGTTGTGTTAACCCTAGAAGGAAACCTTAGACATCTGATATAACCCTTGAAATTTCGTGGGTTTAATTACCCAAAATTACAAAATGTCCAAAATGACCTCCCGGGGTACTAATTAAGCCTAAAAACGCCCCGAGACCAAAACTAAACCCCCGGGTACACTTTTCTGACTATCTCGACCCTTACGGATACTTTGGCCCACTCAAAACGACCATACGAGCAACTTATAATATATTCACTTTTATTAATCAATATATAGTCCCGACGCGACACGGGCGCGTCCCGACTTCTAATTTCTAAAATTGTCATTTTATTCACTCTTGACATTTAATAGAACCAATATTATATTACTTTACTCATTAGTAATATTCAACAACAAGTTTCCCATAATTACTAACTCACATCACGTTAATAATTATAAATTGTTAATTTCCGAATTTATATTAAATTACTAACTCACATTAAATTTAATAAATCCCCAAATTAATATAGCATAAAAATACGGGGTATTACAGTACTTTATGTTGTATTCTAAGAAAACATATTCTACATAATATGTTGCAAGTATTTTTATGACTTTGTCCTTCACGGATTTGCGGTGGAAGATTAATATCTTGAAATGGCCACACGTGCAACGCACGTGGGCACAACTAGTCATTATAAAAGTGTGACACCCTGACTAATTAAATACCGAGTAGCTACTCCTTTATTCAAATTAATACAAAATGTCAAGTTGGTTCAGTTCATAGCATCACTGTCGAAATTTTTTTTACAATTACTAGCCACCTAATATTTAAAAAGTGAGTTGCCTAATTTTAATTAAATCCAATTAACATGCAATAAGTTAAATTATGAAATGGTAACATAACCACCACAACATAGTCATAATAGAATAACCATGGAATAATAATGAATCTGGAGGAATACTCCTCACAACAATCCGAATACTGAAATAAACAAATACAAAGTTTGAATCATTAATTAATTACAACCCAAAATCTGAAATAGAACTGAATGAGTAAGAAGTCTCTGAAAGAAAAGGGGCAACATACCCTACAGATGAATAAGTCTGAAGTAGAATCAAGATAGAAAGTGGAGGCATCTACTATCAAGGTCCTGTAACTTCCACAGCCGCTACTGCTCGTCACTGGAAAAGGAAATATTATGCTTGGTGTCCTTGTGGTTGGGAACCTAAAAGATTTATACAAGAAAATAGATTTGGAAGCAAACGGGTCAGAGCCCGGTTGTGAAAACAGTTTAAAATACAGCAAGTGTTTAATATCATTAAATAGTGAATATAAAGTACATGATAGTGCGTTCACTCACATGAGTTCCTCACCTCTCAACTAATTGTGCACACTTATCGTACCCGTACCCCTACCCGTTCTAGTTATTCCCATAACTAACTAGTTCAATACACAACCTCACATTACTATACGATTCACGATTCAATACCCGACATGTTAATTTAAACAGAGAGTTTTACTTTTCTTCTTGGTTCCCAAAATTAATAATACTAATCACTAGAGATTTTCCATTTTTAGCTTCTACTATAATGTTATTATTATTCACACTTATATTTATACATGACAGTTCATTTCGATTAACAGTAAATTATTCTCCTCATAAATATACAATACTGGCACCACGAGACTAAGCTGCGGTGCAAACATAATTTGCTATCCAATCCCGGTACGTCACGTACATAAGGACCACGCATTCCTAATCTCTCAGGAATCATTCTCAAATAACAACAATCACACATAATGGAGGCGAACATAGTTCACATTACATGGGTCACGCATATACCTACGCTCCCATGATCAGCAGACTTATTAACTTCCCAATAAGTCCTTCTTTGACCTATGTCCTCGAGGTACCAATCTAAATCCCCCCGTAGGCACACAAATATTAGATGGCCCTGATCGAACGCCGACCTCCCATGATAGCAAGTATAGTAGGTATGTTATATGAAGATAACCACATATACTAAGCATTCGCACATCCTAGATATCTCAGAATATTAATAGAGGTATACTTCTCATTCTTATACTATCATTTAATGTTATACGTTTACGATTCCCCGATTTATATACATTAAAGTTGTCAACTCTTCTCACGTCGTAATTAGGTACTCGTTTCCTAATCCACAAATGTCATCCGGTTTACTATAAGATTCTAAGTTTTACTCCTCAACATACTCCAATATCACCAATATACCCACTAGTCAAATAAGGAAAGGTTATTACCCCATTAAATAAGTCTACGGAACTTTTAAAATAAAATCAGGCCTAAAAGGCCATTCTGTCAACTCGTTAGAAGTCTCGTTCGAGTGTGGTCGTTCGAACGAGTGTTGTTCGAAAGAAAGTCTTCGAACGAACTACCAACTCATTAGAAGGGATACTGTCATCTCCTTAGAAACTCGTTCGAACGAGATCGTTTGAACGACCTGGGCAGGTCTTCTAACGAGATGGCAGACTGCGCCCAGAAATCTCCCAATTCGTTTTTCTTCCTTTTTCTCTTATCTAAATTCATCCTAAGATCATCCCAACAGCATTTTAATGTTCTTAAACTACTCTAAGTCCTCTTAGGTTGCTTCTTAATATATTTTTGGGGTCAAATCCTCCTAATCAACATGCAATTATCATTAATCCCCAAATTTTACCCCAAACCCTATGAACATGAACCCAGAATTTCATTGTGTCTAATTACTCATCATAAATCCGTTTTTAAATCATCATAATTAATTTTTTGGATGCTAAACTCGTCCATAGTCATTCTACATGCAATCCCTAACCCAACATTAGAGTTTTTATAACGATTTCAATAGGTTTTCCTCAAAACTTTCAAGACAAAAATAGTTCCTACACTAAACATGGAAGAAATATTCAATGCACTTAAAAATATCAAATCACTTGCCTTAGATTCGTTCTTCAGATTTTTGTCGATGTTCCAAGGTTGATTCTCTCCTTTTTCCAATCACAAATCTCTTCCAAAATGATGGTGGTGGGTGTTTTTGGTTTGGAACCCTATGGTAACTCCTCTCTAACTCCCGTAGCCCACTTCTAATGCTTTCGGCTTGTAATGGCCTTAGTGGCCTCTTTAAAATATAAAAATAAACTCTAAAATTCGTGGGTTTTAATTCCTTAATTTTTAAAATTACCAAAATACCCTTGTAGGTTACCGGTTTGGCCTAAAAATGCCTCGGGACCCAAACTAAACCCCCGGCTAGTGTTTTCTGACTATTTCGACCCTTCCGGACACGTTGGCGCACTCAAAATGATCATTCGGTTGATAAAAATATAATTCACTTTTTAATTTAAATAATTTCATTCCTGACGCGACTGACACGCGCGTCCCAACTAAATTTCCAAATTGTCGTATTTCTGCCTCGCGATAATTTTAATATTATCAATACTCATATATTACCATATATACTCATAGATATTCCAATTTAACATCGTAATCAAATACCAACTCACATCTCGCTAGTATTTATATCCGGATTAATTCCCAATTACTTTCCATTTAATTCAATTAATCCCTTAAATAAAAATCAATAAAATTACGAGGTATTACATACTTCCCCCCTAATAACAGAATTTCATCCCGAAATTCAAAACTAAAGAGTACCTGGTAAAAATAACTTTGGATAACGCTTGCGCATCTCATATTTGCGCTCCCATGTGGACTCCTCGGCATTATGATGCCGCCACTGAACACGTACTAATGGTACTATCTTTAACCTCAGTTTCCGCTCACTTCGGTCCAAAATAGCAATCGGCCCCTCCTCATAAGAACTATTGAGCTGAAGATCGATGTCCTCTAAAGCAATGTGAGTATGGGCCAAATCGTCCCTAAGATATTTCCTTAGCGAGGAAATATGGAACACATCATGAATCCTATGCAAGTGCTCCGGGAACCCAAGTCTATACGCAACTGGCCCAATCCCCTCGATGATAGGAAATGGCCCCACGTATCTTGGTGCCAGTTTCTCCTTCTTCCCAAAATGCATGATCCCCTTCATAGGAGATACTCTGAGTAACATCTGGTCCCCCACCTTGAATTCTCTAAAGAACCTCTTGGCATCAGCATAGCTCTTCTGTCGGTCCTGAGCTACCCGAATATGGCTCCGTATCATCTCTATCCTTGTCGAAGTGTCCTGAATCACTTTTAGCCCAAGGAGTTTGTTATCCCCCACCTCTAACCAACATGCTGGGGAACGACAAGGTCTACCATACAACGCATCAAATGGAGCCATGCCAATGGTGAACTGGTAGGAGTTATTGTAAGCAAACTCCACCAGTGGAAGGTACTGCTCCTAACCACCTCCAAAGTCTAGGATGCACATACGCAACATGTCCTCCAATATCTTATTTGTCCGCTCTGTTTGCCCATCAGTCTGCGGGTGATATGTCGTACTCAGTCGTAACTCCGTACCCATGGTCTCCTGGAAACTCTCCCAAAATTGTGAAACAAATATCTTGTCTCGGTCAGACACGATATTTAGGGGCACTCCGTGAAGTCTCACTATCTCTATAATAAAAATTTGGGCATACTGTCCCGTAATGTAGTCTGTCCTCACGGGTAAAAAATGAGAAACTTTGGTCAACCTATCCACAATTACCCATATGGAGTCGTGACCCCTCTGTGACGTAGGTAACCCCGTGATAAAGTCCATGGATATGCTCTCCTATATCCACATCGGAACCTCTAACGGATGCTAAAGTCCTGCCGATTTCTGATGGTTCACCTTTACTAGCTGACAAGTGGCACATTGAGAAACGAACACGGCGATATCTCTCTTCATCCCACTCCACCAGTATTGGCATCTAATGTATTGGTACATCTTATTCCCACCAGGGTGTACCGCAAACCGTGAGCCGTGCGACTCTGTCATTACCTCGTGTTGCAAGTCTTCCCCTTCCGAAACGACCAGTCTCCTATTGAAGCGTAATCCCTCGTCTGAACTAACGGTATAGGATTCGGCTCCTTCTGCTAGTAATCGAACTATGTGATCTTGATAAAATGAGTCATTTGCCTGGGCCTTTATCACTATCGTAACAATTTGAGGTGTAACAGTCATAACAGACATGAATGATCGGGCCACTGCGTCCTGGTGTCCCAACTCTTTCCACTTAGCTTTCCACACCTCGGCTATATCATCTACTAGCCTTCGGCTCAACGCGTCTGCTACCACGTTAGCCTTCCCTGGGTGATATTGGATATCGAACTAATAATCCTTCACAAACTCAATCCACCGACGTTGACGCATATTCAACTCCTTCTGCGTGAAAAGGTATTATAGAGACTTATGGTCTGTGAACAATCGAAATTTCTCCCCCAATAGATAGTGTCTCCAAATCCAAAGAGCGAATACGACTGCCGCTAACTCCAAGTCGTGGGTGGGGTAATTCTTCTCGTGAGGTTTAAGCTTACGGGAAGCATAAGCTATGGCCTGACTCTCCTGTTGCAGCACCTCCAAGTCCTTGTAAGGACGCATCGGTGTAGACTAGATACTCAACTCCCGGTCTGGGCAATGCTAACACAGGCGCTGAGGTCAACTTGTCCTACAACTCATCGAATGCCAACTGACAGGCATCGCTCCAGATGAATGTCACACCTTTGCGAGTCAGATGTGTCAAAGGACCCGCTATCTTTGAGAAACCTCCTGTAGTATCCTGCTAGGCCCAAGAAACTAAGAATCTCGATCGGTGTCGCGGGCTGTACCCACTCCCACATCGCCGATACCTTCCTCGGATCAACGAATATCCCCCGGTATGAAATAATATTCCCCAAAAACTGAACCTCCTTCAGCTAAAATCCACCTTTCTCATACTTTGCATAAAGCTCGTTCTGACGCAACGTCTGCAAAACCTGCCTCAAATGCTCAGCGTTCTCCTCTTCTGTCTGGGATTAAACCATAATGTCATCAATAAAGACAATGATGAACTGGTCTAGGAACTCTCTGAACACCCTATTCATCAAGTCCATAAACACGGCTAGAGCGTTGGTCAAGCCAAAAGGCATAACCCGAAACTCGTAGGAACCATATCTCGTCAAGAAAGCAGTGTTCGAGATGTCCTGTTCCCTGATATACAACTGATGGTATCCCGATCGTAAGTCAATCTTTGAGAAGAAGGAAGCTCCTCTCAGCTGGTCGAATAAGTCATCAATTCGGGGCAACGGATACTTATTCCGTATTGTAACTTTATTCAACTCCCGGTAATCTACACACAATCTCAACGATCCATCCCCCTTCTTTACGAACAACACAGGGGCACCCCACGGCGAAGTACTCCTTCGGATAAACCCCTAACCCAACAACTGCTCTATCTGATCCCTTAGCTCTCTCATCTCTGCTGGAGTCATATGATAAGGTGCGCGAGAAATTGGCCGAGTGCTCGGTGTTAAATAGATAACAAAATCTTTCTCTCTACTAGGAGGTAATCCAGGTATATCCTGAAATACATCAGCAAACTCCCTGACAACTGGAATCGAATCGAGTGGTATCACCACTTCCTTAGAGGTCTCCTCCTCTATATAGTACAAGTGAGTGGACGATCCTCCCTCGGGGCGAGGCATCGCAACTAAAAACATCTCCTTCCCGGGAATGGCAAAAATGGTACTCCTACTGAAACAATCAATCATGGCTCGGTACACAACTAGCCAATCCATACCAACAATCGCATCGTACTCAGTCATCTCTAATACTAACATATCAGGGGTAAAGTAAATCTCCCGATCTCTATACCCACACCTCTACAAATAAGGGAAATCACGGAACCCCTACTCAATGGTGAATCTACATAAGTAATCGTGCTCTCTGGAGTGTCTAACAACCCCAAAGTGCGTGGAAATCTCGTGGAAATGAAATAGTGTGTGGCCCCCGTATCAAATAAAATACGCCCCATAGTCCCCTGAATAGAGAACATACCCTCCATAGCAGGTGGATCCTATAGGATGGCGGCATGCTGGAGTTGATAAACTCGCTCGTACTGAAGCCGTCCCTGCTGGACTGGGACTGCTGGGATGGGTGGCAAAGCTGGCATTTGTGGTGCTGCTGGGAGGGCGGCGGGAAACATAGGTCTCTGGGGCTCATGTCGAGCACCCTGCTGCTGCTGCTGTGGGGTCCTGCCCCTATCAGGACACTCCTGGAGCTAGTGGCCAATCTTGCCATAAATGAAACATTTCCCCAAAAAGTTCCCCCCTCTCTGACCCTGCTGCCCATGGCCCTGGTGGTCGTTGCCATTCCTCCCCTGGCCGTGCTGGCCCTACTAAAACTGCTGCTGCTAGCCCTGCTGACCCTGATGGCCATGACGAAAACCTCCCTGTCCATTTCTGAAACCCCCATATCTGAACCTCTTAAAGTCTCCCTGCTGGGAACCCTGATCTCCCTGCCTATGATGAACCTGAGTAGATTGTGCCTCACTGGTACTATTTCCCCCTCTCCTGCCCTGATGGTCGGACTCTCCTGATCTCTTACTCTCAGACATGTGGAAGCGATGATCCTGGCAGTGAAGCAGTGCCGCGTTAACCACATCAGAATAAGTGGCCAACGAGATATTTCCCAACAAGTGCTGACGGATCCTCCAAGTCAATCCATCCATGAACTTCTGAATCTTCTTCTCCTCGGTTGGAATCTCATCGGGAATGATGTTCAAGAGATTAGTAAATTCGGCCTCATACTCGGCCACGGTCTTCCCCTCCTGCTTGAGGTTCATTAACTTTCTCCTCATTTCAGTGTGAACAGCTGATGGAAAATATTTGCGGTTGAACCGCACCCAGAACTCCTGAATAGAAAGGGCGTCTCTCTCCTCCGTGGTGGTAATGGACTCCCACCACTGTAACGCTGATCCTACTAGCTTAAAAGTAGCCAGTATCTACTTCTGAACATCCGTGCACTCGTACATCCTTAAGTTCCTTTGAATGTCCTTCTTCCACTGACTGGACACAACAACGTCGGAGCTACCTGCAAACTCCGGAGGGTGTGCTTTCTGAAAAGCATCACGAATACATTCCCAAGAAGACGGGAATGCATGAGCCTAAACTGGCGCGGCTATCGGCGCCTGAGGTGGTGCCTGCTGTACAACTGCTAGGGCGGCATTTATCGCTTGGGATACAATAACTGCAACCTCTGTGGCATTCAAGGAGCCCTGAACTGGTTCAGGTTGTGGCTCGGGCTGAGCATCCCTGGGAACTCGCTGTGCACGTCGTGGAGGCATCTAAAATGAGAGTAAAGTCTTATAAGTTCGCAGTTATTATCTCAAAATAGCTGAAGAGCGAAACATACACAAAAGAATATAACAATCCTAAAATATAGGGCTCTATATCAAAGAAAGCTCAGCGAAAACATAACAAGCCGTACAGATCCTAAGGACACTAGAACCTGATGCTCTGATACCACCTGTGACACCCTAACTAATTAAATACCGGGTAGCTACTCCTTTATTCAAATTAATACAAAATGTCAAGTTGGTTCAGTTCATAGCATCGCTGTCGAAAACATTTTTACAATTACTAGCCACCTAATATTTAAAAAGTGAGTTGTCTAATTTTAATTAAATCCAATTAACATGCAATAAGTTAAATTATGAAATGGTAACCTAACCACCACAACATAGTCACAATAGCATAACCATGGAGTAATAATGAATCTGGAGGAATACTCCTCACAACAATCCGAATACTGAAATAAACAAATACAAAGTTTGAATCATTAATTAATTATAACCCAAAATCTGAAATGGAACTGAATGAGTAAGATGTCTCTAAAAGAAAAGGGACAACATGGCCTACAGATGAATAAGTCTGAAGTAGAATCAAGATAGAAAGTGGAGGCGTCTACTATCAAGGTCCTGTAACTTCCACAGCAGCTACAGCTCGTCACTAGAAATGGAAATATTATGCTTGGTGTCCTTGTGGCTGGGCACCTAAAAGATTGTTACAAGAAAATAGATTTGGAAGAAAATGGGTCAGAGCCCGATTGTAAAAACAATTTAAAATACAGCAAGTGTTTAATATCATTAAATAGTGAATATAAAGTACATGATAGTGCGTGCACTCACATGAGTTTCTCACCTCTAAACTAATTGTGCACACCTACCGTACCCGTACCCGTTCTAGTTATTCCCGTAACTAACTAGTTCAATACACAACCTCACATTACTATATGATTCACGATTCAATACCCGACATGTTAATTTAAACAGAGAGTTTTACTTTTCTTCTTGGTTCCCAAAATTAATAATACTAATCACTAGAGATTTTCCATTTTTAGCTTTTACTACAATGTTGTTATTATTCACACTTACATTTATACATGACAGTTCATTTCGATTAACAGTATATTATTCTCGTCATAAATATACAATACTGGCACCCCGAGACTAAGCTGCGGTGCAAACATAATTTGCTATCCAATCCCGGTACGTCACGTACATAAGGACCACGCATTTCGAATCTCTCAAAAATCGTTCTCAAATAACAACAATCACACATAATGGAGGCGAACATAGTTCACATCACATGGGTCACACACATACCCATGCTCCCATGATCAACAGACTTATTAGCTTCCCAATAAGTTCTTTTCTGACCTATGTCCTCGAGGTACCAATCTAAATCCCCCGTAGGCACACAAAGATTAGATGTCCCTGATCGAACGCCGACCTCCCATGATAGCAAGTATGGTAGGTATGTTATACACAGATAACCACATATACTAAGCATTCGCACATCTTAGATATCTCAGAATATTAATGGAGGTATACTTCTCATTCTTATACCATCATTTAATGTTATACGTTTACAAGTCCCCGATTTATATACATTAAAGTTGTCAACTCTTCTCACATCGTAATTAGGTACTCGTTTACTAATCCACAAATGTCATCCGATTTACTACAAGATTCTAAGTATTACTCCTCAACATACTCCAATCTCACCAATATACCCACTAGTCAAATAACGAAAGGTTATTACTCCATTAAATAAGTCTACGGGACTTTTGAAATAAAATCAGGCCTAAAAGGCCATTCTGTCAACTCATTAGAAGTCTCGTTCAAACGAGTGTCATTCGAACGAAAGGCTTCGAATGAACTACCAACTCGTTAGAAGGGATACTTTCATCTCGTTAGAAACTCGTTCGAACGAGGTCGTTCGAACGACCTGGGCAGGTCTTCTAACAAGATGGCAGACTGCGCCCAAAAATCTCCCAATTCATTTTTCTTCCTTTTTATCTTCTCTAAATTCATCCTAAGATCATCCCAACATCATTTTAATGTTCTTAAACTACCCTAAGTCCTCTTAGGTCGCTTCTTAACATATTTTGGGGGTCAAATCCTCCTAATCAACATGCAATTATCATTAATCCCCAAATTTTACCCCAAACCCTATGAACATGAACCCAGAATTTCATTGTGTCTAATTACTCATCATAAATCCATTTTTAAATCCTCATAATTAAGTTTTTGGATGCTAAATTCTTTCATAGTCATTCTACATGTAATCCCTAACCCAACATTAGAGTTTTTATAACGATTTCAATAGGTTTTCCTCAAAACTTTCAAGACAAAAACAGTTCCTACACTAAACATGGAAGAAATATTCAATGCACTTAAAAATATCAAATCACTTGTCTTAGATTCGTTCTTCAGATTGTTGTCAATGTTCCAAGGTGATTTTCTCCTTTTTTCGGTCACAAATCTCTTCCAAAATGATGGTGGTGGGTGTTTTTGGTTTGGAACCCTATGGTAACTCCTCTCTAACTCCCATAGCCCACTTCTAATGCTTTTGGCTGGTAATGGCCTTAGTGGCCTCTTTAAAATATAAAAATAAACTCTAAAATTCGTGGGTTTTAATTCCTTAATTTTTAAAATTATCAAAATACCTTTGTAGGTTGCCGGTTTGGCCTAAAAATGCCTCGGGACCCAAACTAAACCCCCGGCTAGTGTATTCTGACTATTTCGACCCTTATGGACACGTTGGCTCACTCAAAATGATCATTCAGTTGATAAAAATATAATTCACTTTTTAATTTATATAATTTCATTCATGACGCGACTGACACGCGCATCCCAACTAAATTTCTAAATTGTCGTATTTCTGCCTCGCGATAATTTTAATATTATAAATACTCATATATTACCATATATAATCATAAATATTCAATTTTAACATCGTAATCAAATACCAACTCACATCTTGCTAGTATTTATATCTGAATTAATTCTCAATTACTTCCCATTTAATTCAATTAATCGCTTAAATAAAAATCAATAAAATTACGGGGTATTACAAAAAGTGTTAAGAATAAATCTTGAATCATTGTCGAATAAGTAGAATTTAAAAACAATTTTGGAGAGAGAAATAGGTGTTAATTTTGTTAACAAAGTGACAAATTGAAGGTTTAGGGGCTTAAACTGCTCGAATAGCCAAAACAGTATCCATCACCGAAAATGGTGAGTTTTGATCATTTGTCCATTTCGGATTGAAATTAAAAAAATCATTAAATTTCGAGTAAGTCAAATATTTTAATTTATATTATTTCTTAATAGAGACATTAGAAAATTGTTCATATAAATGTCTCACAATTTCGGATTTACAGTTTTATAAAATAAACATATTTAAGGAAATAATTAAAATGTCACAAAGATCACAGTAATGGGACCAATTCTATTTTTAATATGGTTATGAAGAAGTTAGAAACCAATAATTTCATCTAATGATCATTTTATGTGATTACAAACGTATACTAATTTATTCATTTGGTTTTATCTGATAAAAAATACACAACTAATAATAACGCGACATGTGAGTAGCGGGACGGTTAAGATGACGACTCAAACCGATATAGGAAAATAAGGACGCTTAAAGTCTTTGATAAATTAGATGGCCAAGAAGCACTATTTTATCGTAACTCAAACTCTACAATGATAGAACTTATCCAGTTGTAATATCTGACTCTATATAAATGGGACACCCCCACTGTGAAAGGGGGCTCAAAGGCTATAGAAATACTATCATGTAATTCTCTCAAGTTTATAGTGAAACAATGTTGAAGCTCGAGGACAAAATCCATCGATGGTCAAACCATTTAAATTACTCCCCCTCTCTCTCTAATTTATTTTTATACTCTCATAGTGATGGTTTGGCATCCCTTCTTTGACGAATTTTTTAACACCAGAATTGGCCCCGCCTGTGGGAAACACAAAATAAGTATTTCCTTCTTATTAGAAGAGATAATTATTTCAGTTGAAAGATAATGGTTTATATGCTTCATAATAGGGAGCTAAGTTTTCTTTTTATATTTGTGTACACATCTTCTCATTTATGCATGATCCTCATACATTAATGTTTGTGAACTTTGTATTCAACTTTTATTTATCTGGGGATCTACATAATAGTGTTGGTTTAAAATAATTTTCATTGTTTTTAGATGAATTTCATAATGGGAGGTCCTGAATAACTCCTTAAATATTAAGACTCCAATGATAATTTTTAGGTTAATACGGTTACCTTATTTTTCTTTTTACAACTGAAAAATGGTAAGAGTGTTGTAAATAAAAGACAGAGAATTGATAGAGAGGGAGTATTTTATTTCTTAGTAGTATTGGGTGTAATTGTTGTACAAAATCATATGAGGATCCTCCTATTTATAGGACATAGTGAGGAATCGCAAGAGATAGGAATATGAGTGGGCATCCACCCAAAAGCCAAAAGCCACATATTTTTAACACTCCCCCTTGGATGTACACCATATCCATCATTCAACAATTGTTGCCTCATTAAAACCTTCGCACTTCATGCTCACATTGTGACGTACGGGGCTCTCGATGAGACAACGTGGAAGTATTCCACGTTAATTCTCGTCATTCTTCAGGAACAGACCGTACTTCAGGTACGTTCTTTCCTCCCCCTAACAGTGAGAATATGGTCTCATCAAAATGGCAATCCACAAATCTAGCGGTAAATACATCACATGTCAATGGTTCAATATAACGAATAATTGATGAGGAATCATAACCCACATATATGCCTAAATGACATTGGGGACCCATTTTAGTACATTGTGGCGGTGAGATAGGTATGTACACAGCACAACCAAATTTACGCAAGTGGGATATGTTTGGCTGACTTCCAGTCACAAGTTATGAAGGGGAAAAAGAATGATAAGCAGTTGGTCGAAGTTGAAATAACTTGGTAGCATGTAGGATGGCATGACCCCAAGCTGAGACTGGGAGTTTTGATTGCATAAGCAATGGTCTAGATATCAGTTATAAACGTTTTATTAGTGACTGAAATAAACCATTTTGGGTATGAACATGGGAAAATGGGTGCTCAACATCAATCCCTATGGATAAACAATAATCATCAAAAACCTGTGAAGTAAATTCGCCCGCATTATCTAAGCGAATGGATTTGATGTGATTATCAGGAAAATGTGCTCTAAGCTTAATCATTTGAGCAAGTAATTTTGCAAAAGCCAAATTGTGAGTGGATAGTAAGTAAACATGTGACCATCAAGTGGAAGCATCAATTAAAACCATAAAATATTTAAGAGGTCCACTAAATGGGTGAAGAGGGCCACAAACATCCCCTTGAATGCGTTGTAAAAAGTATGGTGACTCAGAGGCTATTTTGAGAAAATATGGTTTAGTAATTAATTTTCCTTGCGTACATGGGGTGCAAAAATGGTCACTTGGTAGCGTGAGTTGTTGATTTGCCAAAAAATGTCCATTCGAATTATTCATGATCTTTCAAAACATGTTGGATCTAGGGTGACCCAAAGGATCATACCATACTATCAACTCATTAGGATCATTAAGATTTTGACCCATGACAGAGTGTTATTCTACAACACTAATTGTTGTGTGGTATAACCCCATGGATAATGCAGGGAGTTTTTCTAGTGTGAGCTTCTAACTTCCAACACTAAAAGTAATGCAAAGGAATCTTTGTTATTTTCATGCCTTATTTCCATACGATACCCATTCATTCTGATGCCTTTAAAACTTAGCAAATTTCTTCTAGAATTTGTTGAGTATATGGCATGTTGTATCAATAAGTGTGTACCATTAGGTAGCATCATGTGGGCTCTTCTAGAGCCATCAATAATTTTAGCAGGGTCAGCTATTGTGGACACATTTTCCATATCATACACCAAGTGGGAGAAATAATTTTGATTTTTTAAAATAGTATTAGTTGTTCCACTGTCAACTAGACAAGTGTCATCGCTTGCTTGCAATTTAGGATCTATACCTTTTATACGAGTAACACAATTAAAGGTTACAAACCATATAAGCATTTAAAATAAATGTAAAGCCATGCAATTTATTACAATAACTAGCGAAAGGGAAAATAAAAACATAAGGATGTTTCAAGTAAAAAAAACATTATTGTGGGCATATGAAGAAAACATAAATTATTCAGTTTTTTGGGGGTTTGCCAAGTATATCGTCAAATGTCTCGTTAGCAATGGTATTTCCATCTTCATCTTCAAAAAAATCATTAACATTGAGTTGGGTATTATCAATATTCCAATGGTCTTCAGGACCATCCATCTTCCAATGGTCTTCTAGACCTTCCATCATATTTGTCTCCACTCCCATTTTTTAAGCTTGATATTTTTCCACAAATTTCTTGGAGGCACGACAATTACGGGTCCAATGACCACTGCCACCACATCTATAACAAGTGTCTTGCGGTTGTGCTATGTTTGAATTTTGATTTACTTTTTTATTTGGCCATTCCACTTTTGATGGTTCTTGAAATTTATATTTTGTCTGGGCCCTTGGTTACGGTAGCCACCTCTTTTGGGGTGGCCTTGGCGGTGCCTTATATTTCCTCGACCTCTTTCAAAATTTTGAGATGAGGTAACATTCACTTCAGGGAGTGCTACAGATCCAGAGGGTCTTGAGGAATGATTTTTCATCAGCAAATCATTATTTTGTTCAGCCACTAGGAGACATGATATCAAATCTTAATATCGTTTAAAATCGCGTTCTCGATATTGCTGTTGCAGGAGCATATTCGATGCATGAAAAGTAGAGAAAGTTTGCTCTAGCATATCTGCATCATCTATCTTTTCTCTGTATAGTTTGAGTTGTGAGGTGATTTTAAACATAGTAGAGTTGTACTCTGACACTGTCTTGAAATCCTGAAATCTCAAATTGATCCATTTATGGCGTGCACATGGAAGTATGATCAATTTTTTATGGTCATATCTCTCCTTCAGGGAGTTCCATAGTTCTAATGGATCTGTCACAGTTATATATTCACTTTTCAAATCAATGTGTATGTGATGCCTAAAAAATATAAGGGCTTTAGCCCTGTCTTGTCGGGATATAGTGTTATCACGAGTAATGGCATCACCGAGATTTTGGGCTTGTAGATGGAGTTCTGCATCTTGAGACCAGTTGAGATAATTGTTTCCATTTATATCAAGTGCCTCAAATTCAAGTTTAGATATGTTCGACATTTTGAAAACTGATCATGTAAGGAATAATAATTAAAAACACAAAATGCATAATTTAAATAATGTAAATTAAAAATATGATTGAAACGTCAAGTGATTAATATTTCGGGTTCAACACATAAATAGATGGAGCTTCGAGTCCAATTAATATTTTGGCATGTTAAATTCCACACCCCATTATGTCAAAGCTTCAGGGTTGACCACAAATATATATCTGGAACTTCGGGTCCAAATTACAAATTATGTGGGTACAAATAATGTCTCTTATAAATAATTAAAACTTGAAGGGATGATTGGGGATATTCATTTGGAACTTCAGGTAAAAAAAAATTTAGATAGCAATTAGGAACTTCAGGTCCGAAATTTAAATATAAATTAGGAACTTCGGGTCCTAATTTTATTTTGGGAACTTGTTGCCATGGTTGATATGAAAAATTAATATATCGTATAATCGTTGCATATTAGTACTTTTCAAATGTGAATAATCAAAATTGCAAGTAAAAAAATCGAGTACGAGGACTAACTAAAGAAAAAAAAACATTGGAGTAACATTAATATATCATGTATATAAACTAATGTCTAATGAATAATTTCTCAAACTTTAATGGATATATTTGTGTCTCGTAATATATATGAACAAATGAACACAAAAAGTTCTTACAAATAGAGTTTTCAAGGATGTGTAGCAAAGACCTTATGCAGTTATAAAAAGACAGCTTGCATTCAAATATGAAATAAATGGTTGCACATAAAGAATAATTAATTAAACTTCAAATTATATTTAAAAAATTGATCTAAAGTAACTAAATTGATAAGAAGTAATCCTTGAATGTTGGGTTGGATGGTCTCCAAAGCAAAATCGTTAGTGTGAGAAATTTTGTTTTATCATAAATGTATCAATTCAATAGGACTTTTCGTACAGTTTCAAGGATGATGAATATACTTGTGTACCTTTATCTTGATGTAGGCAAAATCTTTAAGATCTGGACAGAATACTTTGCTTACGATGCTGAGAAAATTAATGGTAACAGTCGACCAAAAATTGATAACGGCAATTATAAGTTATATCGTGCTGATAACGTGTTGTAATAAAAGACAGAAAATTAATAGAGAGGGAGTGTAGTATTTCTCATTACTATTGGGTATAATTATAACGTGTTGTAAATAAAAGACAGAGAATTAATAGAGAGGGAGTTTTTTATTTCTCATTAGTATTGGGTGTAATTGTTGTACAATAAAATCATATAAGGATTCTACTATTTATAGATTATAATGAGAAATCCTAGGGAGATGTTAATAACAATTCCTCTCACCTCAAGACCCAGTTACACAGATATCCTCTCCCAATAGAAAAATGGTAGGCTTAGATTCTCTTTTCTATCCCATGGCAAGAAGTGACCACTTTGCGAAGACAAGCAGCAATGGACCACATCAATGTCAGAGTAATTAGTTCTTCAGCGAGAATAAAGGTCTCCTAATCGAGTTTTCATTATTGATGCATATTTCGACACTCAACCTTCCTAGAACATTCATCAAACAAAGCTCTCCTCGAGGTTTTGGTCGGTAACAGTTATCTCCTCGAATTGACTCTCCGACTAGGATGGTCGTGGTAGAAGCATTATCTCAACTTGATTAGAGCAGGATCTCCCGACCACCTACTAGTGGCCGACGGTGGCGACACATGAAGACCATCAGGTGTTAGTGGCTAAGGTAAATGGTTTTCTTGAATGGAAAGGACCAATTTATTTAGTTTTAATAAGTTGTACAAAAGAGCCATACATGTCAGGGGCTATATGATGTTGTTTTTTCACCCATCCATACTTTCAGTTGGAACCCCACCATGCTTCTTCGTGCATCCACTTGTCTTCCCCTTTGCTTACGCAACAAGACAAGCTGCAAGTGACATATTACAACATGTTGATTTAAGTATTCAATTTGTGATATAAACTTGCAAACATAAGGTTATTAGTCTGTTTGGTTAACAAAAATCATCCCTTCATCCTAATGATATATTTCTACTTGAAAACTTTGTGATGTCATCTGAATCATTTATCCCCAATAATGGTATGGAATGACACTTATTATTCCACTTTATTATATTATAATAATTGTACTTATTATATTATAATAATTTTACTCGGATAAATACTGGAGCGTACTAGTAGAGCATTCATGTAATTTGTTCAACCACTTCAATCATACGGATTTTCGGTGTGATAACTTTTCAATTATTCCTTATAGTCATGATGTATGCTCGAGGATGATTGTATTTAATCCTCTCAATTTAGTTTCATAACTAGTTTATTTGATTTAATCCCAGCTTATTAGTTGGATATGACTATGTATTATTCGACCACTTAATTGTGAATATTTTCATCTAGATAAAACAATTTGGACCCAACGTGGAAATATTATTGGTCATAACCGATGGATGGTCGATGTGATAATTTTACAACTATTTAGTGTAGTATCGACGAATACTAGGGCATATCCATATTTGTTTATCTCTGTAAAGTCTCATCATTATTATTATTTTATCATTGCTTTAATCTTGACAAGCTTAAATTGATTCTCTTTGGATTTCTTGTTGACTCTGATAGATGATTGACTGATCTCTATATACTATGAATTATTTAGTGTGATATATTGTTCAGTATAACTAATGTAACCCCCGGAGGATTCTTAACAAAGTTAATTATCAGTCATTTGACATTGTGATTTTAGCTTCGACGGACGCTCGATCATTGATATTTTTTCAACTTCATTATTGATTATTCAACTCTGTAATTCTTAACATGATGAATGGGTAGTCATATTCAGGATTTAGCCCAATGAATGGTCAACAATATATTTATTGTCATAAATTTCTAGGTTAGTCCGAAGGACAATCGACACAATATCTGATATACGAGTTGCACTTTATCCCCAATGGATGGTTGGTCAAGATAATTCTTATTCATATTCAGTCTCAACGTATGGTCGGTGTAATCGATTGTTATTCGATAATATATTTACCACTATGATTTAACCCTAATGGATGGTTTGGAAATTTATTTATCTCTAACAATGCAGGATCATTCGTAACATTTATTCGGTCCTTTTAATTTTTCCTCGGCGGATTCTTGGGCATCATCATATTTTCTTGAAAATCTTATTAATGCTCCAATAAATGGTTGACAGTTATATTAGTTCTCTGAATTTCTCTTTAGCTAGTCAACACAATGTATATTTTGTAAATATTGCAATTTATCCCTAATGGATTGTTGGTTAATATTATTCTTATTTAATTTAACCTCGAATAATGATTGCGTGATCATTCAGATAGTCATACATCTATTGGTTATTTAACCTGATTTGCTAATCCCTAACAGGTAATTGGGAGAGATAATTCTTATTTGTATCCAGCTCGACGGATGATCGACGTAATATTTTTCAATACAACATAACCCAAATGGACGGTCGGGCAAAATTATAATTTGATTTACTTTTCAAAATTATTCCAAATAATCAACTTCATATTTATATTGCCAAAAAGTCTTGATGGATGGCCAGGAATCATCATTATTTGGTCTTCTCATATTGTTTCCCCAATGATCATTGGATCTTCTCATCTCATCACCTAGCGAATGGTTAACTTGACTCGCAACGAAGTACCGATGGATGGTCGTGCGTAATCATTATTCTTTTTACATTCTGATTGGGGGATACATGGCGATATTAACATGTGAATAAATACAACGTGACAATATTTAAGAAAAAGATCAAGTTAAATAGCAAGTTGAAAAACCATAAAATTGGTTTCCTTATGACGAGTGGGTTAAAATACAGATTAATAACAAGCAATTAAAAATGCCTCAGCGCATGAGTTCGTAATAGGCCTGTGGTTGGCCTCTCAAATTAGACCATAAAAAGTCCAAATAAAGAGGTGATACCCTCGGCAAGGTGAATGCCCGAGCAAGCCTCGACTCATGAGTGCTTAATAATCCTGTGGTCAGCCTATCCAACTGGACCATAGAAAAATCCTAATAAAGGGGCAATACCCTAGACTAGGTGCATGCCCATGCAAGCCTCATCACATGAGTGCTTGATAGGCATGCTTTATGTATCTCAAATTGGACCATGCAAAAATCCTAATAAAGGGTGATACCCTATACTATCTACACACCCAAAAAATCTCGACGCATAAGTGCTCCATATACCTATGGTTGCCACTCGAATTGGACCATAGAAAAATCCTAATAAATTAGCGATCCCCTAAACTAGGTGAACGCTCAAGAAATCCTTGGTGCATAAGTGCTTAAAGGCAAGTGCTCAACCTCTCAAATTGGACCACACAATAATACAGAAGAACGAACTGCAATCGACTTGATCCCATGAGGGTTTGTAGGCAGCCTGACGGGATCGAGTTCGGTTCATATATCAATTGAATGTCTCTCAATTCAAGTACAGAATTCATTCAAGACCTTACAAAGGTAAGAGTATCAACCAATGAATATTTAAAAGTTGAACGAAAATTCAGAGTATGCCACTATAGTTCACATTTGTGACTACTCATATTTAAAGAGAATATTGACTATCTCCCAGGTCATCTTGGAATCAACTTAGCTAAATTGCGATTTGGAGGACTATTGTGGGGTAAAAAATAAACCACCAATAATACCGTGACACATGGTAAGAAGGTCGATTAAGATGACTCCCCATACCCGATCTAGGAAGATAAAGATGATTAGAGTCCTTGATAAAGTAGAAAACCAAGAAGCACTATTTTATTGTAACTCAAAATCAACCAGGATAGGATTTATCCAGTTGTAACCCCTAATTCTATATAAAAGGACCCCTCCTATATTATGAAAGGGAGATCGAAGGCTAGAGAAACACTATCCTATAAATTCTCTCAGGTTTATAGTAAAATACTGTTGAAGTCCCGTGGACGTAAGCCATCAATGGTCTAACCACATATATCTTTGTCTCCCTCTCTCTATCCTTTATTTTTCTTTTATACTCTCATCGTGATGGTTGGCCACTCCCTCTTTGGTGAAATTTTTGACACGACAATTTCATGCACTGCGATCATAAGTTGGTCAATCCTTAATTGTGCTTTAATTTAATCCACAGAATGTGATTTTTTTTACTTTAACTTAATGAATAATCATGTGATCCCAATACATCGATTTCATACGACATGTGAGATATACTTTGATTAAAGAACACGAAATGTAAAACATGATTTTAATTAATCTAAATATTGATCGATTTATTAATTAAACATGTTATAATGCTTTAATAATAGGATCATGAATCATCATCATAATCACATATAATCATTATGCGAAACATAACACGATATTATAATCACATGCCTCCATCTTGTCACAATCGAAAAGATTAGCAGAGCAATTGACCTTAACGATGTCCAATGAGGCTGATGTTCAGATTACAGCTTCATTTTGTCTTTGGCAAAATCGTGTTCCAGCTTCAGCGCATTCCAATAGCTAGATCTTCCTCTATGATCAAACACTATTTCGAAATTAACTCCCATTGAGAATTTGGATTTATCTCCCTTATCCTATAATTTCATTATGTTGTCTTTAAGTGTGTATGAATGATGAAAAATTAGTCATTTATTTATAGGCAAGAGAGGACTCAAGTTTTCAGCAGTCAGTTAATCTCAACAATCCATCAAGATAGAGACCAAAGAGACATTTGACTCTTGCTACTTAGAGTACCTTTCATTAACCAAAGTGACTTTTAGTATTAACATAATTATGTAAGACATTATGCAAAAATATTATTTAAAATAATTTTAACAAATTATTGTACATACACCTGGGACATAATACTTTAATAGATGATACATAAATCTTGGTATAAAAGTTGTGAAACGTATAACATTTTTTGTTGTAGTTGCCCCGCCACTCAATTGCGTGAATTGGAGATATTTGTCATCCACGTATTTACAAAATTTAATTAGGTAATTAAATTCACATAAACTACAATTTATATTTAATGCCATATACTAGTCATGGTGTATTCAGATTGTTAAACATTCCAGTTGTAGTAAATACACATACCATGAAATATATAAAAACTAATGGATCTCAAACGACTAGTAATTGTGTTTCATTTTTTTAATAAGAATATAGTTCTTGATACACTTGTTGGCTTGTAATATATTAGTTTAAATGTCAAGTTATTGATTCATTACGTCTTATTAACAATCTAACAATATCTTTAGAGAAAGTAAAATGAGATAAGTACAATGAAATTACAAAGGAAGTTACATATGTTTGAAAAAATTGAGTGAAAGAACACAAACTGTAAAAATATAATTTAATTAATCTAAATAGAGTAACACTAGGCAGACACGGGTTTTGTACCCAATTCTATACCCGCCGTATAAGACAAAAGGGGAGATGCCCCCACCACAAAACCAAAGCTTAAAGTAAAAAAAAAAAAAAAAAAAATATCAGTTATTCTACTCTCTCTCTCTCATATCAGTACACAAGAAAATTTAGACTTAAAAAAAAAACATTTCACTATTTTATAAGTTTTTAACTTTTTATAAAAGTAAAAAAAAAAAAAAGTTTTTATTTTTTTGAAAGTAAACAGTTTTTTTTATTAAAATTAAAAAATATTTTTTTTTTCATAAATAAAAAAAATTATATTCACATTCAATAAATGATATGGGTCCGGGATTGTGGGTCCGCGCCAGCGGCACTAACTAATCACGATATTTTTTCAATAAAAAATATCGCTATTAATTAGTGCCGCTGGCGCGGACCCATATTCCCGGATCCAAATCATTTGTTGAATGTCGGTCCGCGCCAGCAATACTAATTAATCGCGATATTTTTTCAATAAAACATATCCCAATTAATTAGTGTCGCTAACGCGGATCCACATAGGGACACTAATTAATTGGGATATGTTTTATTAATTAGTTAGTGTCCCTATGTGGATCCGCGTTAGCGACACTAATTAATTGGGATATGTTTTATTGAAAAAATATCGCGATTAATTAGTATTGCTGGCGCGGACCGACATTCAACAAATGATTTGGATCCGGGAATATGGGTCCGCGCCAGCGGCACTAATTAATAGCGATATTTTTTATTGAAAAAATATCGTGATTAGTTAGTGCCGCTGGCGCGGACCCACAATCCCGGACCCATATCATTTATTGAATGTGAATATAATTTTTTTTATTTATGAAAAAAAATTATTTTTTAATTTTAATAAAAAAAACTGTTTACTTTCAAAAAAATAAAAACTTTTTTTTTTTTACTTTTATAAAAAGTTAAAAACTTATAAAATAGTGAAATGTTTTTTTTTTAAGTCTAAATTTTCTTGTGTACTGATATGAGAGAGAGAGAGAGAGAGAGAGAGAGAGAGAGAGAGAGTAGAATAACTGATATTTTTTTTTTTTTTTTTTTTACTTTAAGCTTTGGTTTTGTGGTGGGGGCATCTCCCCTTTTGTCTTATACGGCGGGTATAGAATTGGGTACAAAACCCGTGTCTGCCTAGTGTTACTCTTTCCCCTAAATTAGCGCAATTTTATTACCTATAATTATGTCGGTGCATCTTTTTTCATTTCAGTCCATAAAAAATAAGGAAAGGAAAAAGTCACTTCACATTCTTTCAAGCTCGTATGATGTTAATGCATTGTTTAATTTTCAAATATATGCATATATTGACATTTTTTTTCATTTAACAATATTATAAAATGCGTCTACCTAGTTAGCATCTTAATGTGATCTTATTTGATAGTTTCAACTACGGAATCCAATTTATAAGGGTACGTTTGGTTTGAATTGAGCGAAAAAGTTGACATGACAAATTTTGTCTAGACAAATATTATTTTTCTCACATCAAGTTATCAAACATTAAATGAGGTAAAAACAAGTTTTTTAGGTAAAACATTTTAATAAGAAAACAGTTTTTTTAATAAAAAACAAGTTTTTTTTGTAAAATAAAAAAACAGTTTTTTTTTTTGTAAAATAAGAAAACAGTTTTTTTTTTTTGTAAAAATCGAAAACAGTTTTTTTTTTTCAAAATAATTAAAACAGTTTTTTTTTATAAATAAAAAAAACAGTATATTTTTTTTTTTTTGCAAAATAAGAAATCAGTTTTTTTTGGTAGAAGAACAGTTTTTTTGTTGTAAAATAAGAAAACAGTTTTTTTTTAATTGTTTTTGTAAAAAAAGAAAACAGTTTTTAAATTATTTTTGTAAACATTAAAACATTTAAGAACTTATCAAATTTGTTGGCAAATATTTCTCACTCAAATAGGTAAGCAAAGTTTGCCAACACCTTATGCATAATGAGTGTTATGCATTGGCAAACAATGTCACGGCAAATTATGCAACCAAACACACCAAATTGTAGGCAAATACCCCATTTGCCAACTTATTTGCTATTGCCATGGCAAATAAGGGTAACCAAACGGACCCTAATTATTTTTTTCCTTTGTTATTTCGTTATTAGTTTGCTTTTAAAAAATTATTATATTTTTTTGTTAATTTTGAAACTGGTTAGAGAATAAATCTGTTTGTACCGCATTTGCAAGTAAAAAAAAAGCATAAGAAAAATTAAAGAAAGTGTTAAAACTTTGAACCCACTTGTATACACGTTATGAAGTTGGTCTGCCAATGTGGCTTTGGGCCCAACAGCCCCGTGAAATAAAGTGTCGTTTTAATTTAAATTTTATTTTTTGTTCTGAGTGTTGTTTTAATTGTTTTGTTGTTCATTGCGTGCCATTCTAAATAAATGATTTCTACCAATAAATTTTCTTGATCCATTTGATCTCATTTGAAAATATTTTTACTCCAATAGTTCCCGTTAGAAAACATGGAGTAGTAAATATTCTTGTGGTAAATGTGTAGGGGAAAAGTAGTAAATATTTACTTCTTGTGGTAAATGTGTGGGTGAAAAGTGTCCCACAATCAAAGGTAGAAAAGTGAAAGCTAAGTCCCAAAAGTTAAATGCACGAAAACAATAAGAACATAAGATATAAGTGGTTCAACCGTGTATTCAGCCTAAGTCCACGGGGTGAAGGGGGAGGACGTGTTTATTAGAAAAGGGAGAAGGTAATGACTGGAGTGCTAGTGTTACTAGCTGACAATCCAGTTGTCACGTGCAAATTACGTTCATCCTTAATGAATTTGGTGCCCTCTATATACAAGGGTAGTTTACTTATAATATAGGCCTTTTCGGGTTTCGGATAAATACAAATAATATCACATAATATCTGAAATGATAAAATGTTAATGATCCTCGATAGATATCCTGTCCGATCTCCCTCCCCATGCTTCTCACATGGGCTACTGCGAGATCGGCCACGTGGCATTATTTTCCATGTTCCTTTATTTACCTCCAAGGTGGGGGGTCAGATTTTGACGCTGATGTAATATCTTGCCCCGGTGAATTAATTAAATTATATATGAATTATATATAAGGAGGTATTAATTATAAGTATAGAAGGATTATGAAAGAAAATTGGAGAAAAAGAAAAAGAAAAAGAAACAAGGTCCTTCAAACAACATGGGTTTGTAGTCCGACCGACATCACCTTTGTCGTTAGAACAACTTCTAATGTCGTTCGATCTGTGAATTTTGTGGACGAAATTCCACAAGGGGGGGAAGTTTTTAATATCCCACCCTGGTGAATTAATTAAATTATATATGGATTATATATGAGGAGGGATTAATTATACTTATAGAAAAATTATGGAAAAAAATTGAAGAAAAATAAAAAGAAATAGAAACAAGGTAGTTCAAACGAGATGGGTCTGTAGTTCAAACGATACTGTAAAGGTCGCGAGATGGGTCGTGAGTAGCAGGACATCTAACGACGTGCTACTGATTTACAGTACGAGGTCGCGCGATCCACAGATCGAACAACATTAGAAGTCATTCTAACGACATAGGTGTTGTCGTTCAAACGACATAGGGGAAGTCGTTCGAACAACCTTAGTCAAGTTTTTAGATATGATTATCCTTGTGCGTTGTCACATTCTTAGCCTTTGATCTTATGTGCTGTCGAGCCCAAATCAGTTCAGATTGGGCAAAACGGAAATTTAGGCTTTGGAGAGAGTTTTACAAATGATTGTTTGGTGTATTTGGGTTAATTCTAGTTGGAAGTAAATGGAAGAAGGAGAGAGAGGTGGGTGGTCTTCCACCACCATCCACCACCAAACTGCCATTCCACCATCATTTCACCTCCATTTGTCTGATATTCCACCATATTTAAACACAAAATACCCATTTTCACCATTGAGGAAGAAGAGCAAAATAATTTTGGAGGTGTTGGGATTTTTTGGAGATGAAGATGGAGGTTTCATGGAGTATGAAGTGGGTTTTGAAGGGGTTCCTAGTTTGTAGCACATTTTTGAGCATTTGGAGGATGCTTTTGGTAACCCCTTAAGGCACCTTTGGAGGTGGAGATTGCTCCACCTACACCAATATTTTCACCACCATTGAAGCCATTAGAGGTGGAAAAAACCTTACTCTTGTATTAAGATTATATTTGCATATTGTAGTATTGGTAGTTAGATTACATGAGTAGGGTTCATTTGATTGAATGATAGAAATTTTATGTATAGAGATAATAACCATTTTTATGGAATAAGAATGTTGAAAAATGTTATTTTTGTTAAAAATAAAGAATGAATAAATATTTCAAAGTATGAAAATGGTATATTTTCTAAAAAGAGTGAAGTTAAATATTTTATGAAATAATATGTTCGAAAATAATATTTTGAAATTTCTTGCAAAGATGAACATTTCATGAAAAATGGACATTTATTGAGTTGGATGAAATTAAATGTCTTTTGTGTATCAAAAATGTAGTTTTGATAGTATAATGATTTTTCATGATAAAATGCATGTTTAAACCATGTAGTAGGATTTTTAGATTTAAGTGTTTTGGTATTAAATATATAAACAAGTTTAGAGAATGTTTTATTGGAAACAAGAAATAAAAAGAGTTAAAAATTTAGTCTTCAAAGTGTGTGAAATTGGGACTAAAAGGTACGATGAACATGAGATTATAAGACTACACATGTTGATAAAAAGAAATGGTATTTTCTTGTAAAATTACTCTTAAAGGTAAATGGATTTCTTGAATAAAGAAAGTATATAAATGTGTGTCATGGAAAAATATTGATAAATGTATTCATTAATTGTTAATGGGTAAACATGAAAAACTTAATGTGTGTAACTTAATAATGTTGTAAAATATTAACACTTATGAAGTCGAAATAACTAATGAGGCAAAGGTGTTTCCAATTAAGTAGAATAATACTCCAAGGTAAAAAAGGGGTGTTAATAATTAAAAAAAATAAGAAGTTAGTATTGATGACTTAATAGTGTTTTTGAAAAATTAACACTTGTGAAAATGGAGTAAAAAGTGATTTTGGAAAAAAAGGATTAAATGGTAATTTTACTTAAAGTGGAACACTTTATTGAAATAAAAATGTTATAATAAGTGTTACACAAATTGTTCCTAAATGAATATGATTTTGGAATAAAATCAAGGTTAAAGTGTAAAGGACATGAAATGTTAAAATTTTAATGTTTAACACAAGTAGGGGCGGCAAAGTCCTGAGTTTTTAACTTCGGGATGGTAAAAAGGAAAAGTGGAATAATGTAAACATTTGTAAAATATTAAAACACATATAATGGAACTCGAATGACATTAGGATAAAGGAAATAAGGGCCCAGAGCCCTTGGGTGAAAAGCTCTAAAACACTGGCCATAGCATATGGTGTGCATTATTGGCGGTGTGGAGCCTGTGGAAATATGCGGTATTGGAAGATTCTGAGAAAAAGATAAAGGAAATATGGAACATGTTAAGAAACGGATTTTGTAGTAAAATATGTTAATACAACCTAACTTAAATGAATGTAATAAATATTATGGTAAAGGTGACATGGACAAGTAAATGCGTAAATCTATTAACGTCCATAAAGTAAGTAAAAAGGTAAAGTAAGTGGGTAAATGGATGATTAAGAAACCTAAGCGGTTAAACCCACAATTAACACAAAAATGTGTTGTAAAAAGGTTTTCAAAGATTAAAAGAGTATTTCTAACATGGTGTTTGCGTGTGTTGAAAGGGTGAGTTTCAACGAAAATACTAAAGTGTATTGTAATGACTAAAAAGGGTGATTGTGGTAAAGGAATGTTTTGGGATAAAGTAAAAATAATGATTTCAACTGTGGAACCGTGTGTGTTAAATAAAGTAAGGAAACGTCAAGGGTAAATAGAGAAAATCTCTATACGATTAAGGTAAATTAATCTGGACAAATAAGGTTTTCGAAAGTAAACGTCAATGCATTGGAATATGTATTTTCAAAGGTATATATATATATATATATTCGCATGCATATGATTATAGCATGTGAGTATCTTTTCTGCCGTTCATTTTTATACTGCTTGTATATTTCCACTGGGCATAGGCTCACACCTCCGCTTGTTACGGCAGGTTGGGAGAGGTTTCGTATTTTGAGGGCGTTATACAGGTAAGTATTTTATTTACTTTTACGTTAATAGCATGTTTGGACTTCGGGATGCTCCCCATGGGTCCCACACGTAGTTTATCTTGAAACTGGAATTGGATGTTAAACAAGTAAACCATTAATTAAAATAAAACTGGACTAACAACATTATTTAGGTTGTTTCATTGCATTTCACACCTAACGCTCAGGTCGGATCGGCTTCACTCACGAATAACCCATAAATCTGGCTCGGGGCGTTACAAATGGTATCCGAGCTCTAGGTTCAACATTCCTTTCGGGTGTGACGTGGTGAGGTTGGTATTAGATCTTTCGATGTCAGTATTGGGTAGGGTCGGTCATGCTAGTTTGATGACTGTTTGGTTCATGTCCTCGACAGTAAAAGAGGTTAGCACGACAAGTAAGTTAATGCCAAGTGACACACAATTAAGTTGATAGTCATTAATTGCTTTCGCGTTTTTTGTTAGAATTATAGTAAATTACGGGTGTCCATGCAAGCCTATAGGAGTGACACCGTAGTTGTTAGTGTGAGATGATTGTGTTGAAATTTTAATGGCATGGAATCATGTGAAATTTTTATAGAATGGGATGGCGCTCATTAGACAAGTGGCACGAGTTGCATATAGTCTATAATAGAGGTTGACGATCAGGATGTCTCGAGTAGACACTAATGATTCATGATTAAAATATATATATAATCCTTAAGTACCATGCTTGTGGGTAGTTAACGTCGATGATGTAAATGGGAAAATTCAATCATTGGGGTGATATCGCAATTGATGGTAGTTCGGTGAACACGTGTGGTTATGTAGGCTAATAGTGGCAATGTCATAACCCTTGTGTGAGATGTATTGTGAAATGACTTTGGTGATGAAAGTAGCGTTGTTAGTGACAATAGTGAGTAGTGTTCGCTGCGGCCCAGTGGTAAAGGTTGTGCTACTCATGTATGGAGACTAAATAGTTCAGTGGCATTAAGAAGTATTGATTTTATGGTGATCACATATTAGTTCCTTTAGTTAAGGACATAGGTTAGGTGTATCTTGACTATAATGGGACATTGAGGAATATGATCTCATGCGACGTCCGTGGTATGGACCTTGGTATTTACAGGCAATACCCAACGCCCGTATCCTACCAAGATTTATATAGTCATGTTAACTCATAGATTGTCACATGGTGTGATATTAAAATAGTAAGGAAATTTAGTTTCCATGTTTGAACAGTCATTGAGGGTTTTGGTGATGCATACCTTGAGGTTTATAGGCTGCAGGCAACGTCTTGTGTCCTGCCATAATCGGTGGTAGCATTAATTATGGTTTGTACGTGACTTACAGTCACAACCGTTTGGAAAAAATGTAAGATTAGTATCTAAGTATTGAAACTCATTTTATCGACTGAGATAATGGCTAGGTGAGAGGAAATCCTAGTGTGTGAGTAGTTCATAGGCACGGCGAGGTACCCATAGGATAAATTATGTGTCGCATCATTGAGGACAAATATCGAATGTTGTGATGTCTTGAGATGTTTGAGGATTAAGGTGCACTATAGCTAGAATCTCTTAGACTAGTGTCTTTGCGAGCACCAAATAATATCAGTGTGGGTATTGGAAGGTTTGTAGAGTGCACCTATGATGATAACAGTATAAACAGTGAAACATTGTCGAGTTTTAGGACTTTACATAAAATATGTTTGATTTTGTTAGGAGACCAATTAAGTCTCGTAAAAATGGGTAGTAGAATTCTAGTAATTATTGAGTTGTGGTTCGAATAATGATCCCAAATTGCTGGTTGTGTAGTATGCATGCCGAGTATGGCCTTTCAATCGGCAGAGATGGGTGGTGCAATCCTAAAGTAGAACAATAATAGTGTCATTAGAGGAGTGATGCTCGAATGTCATGGGATGACTCATATGGGCATGTTGATAATCAGTTTCGAGGTACACTAAGAGATATATTCGAGACTTAGAGTGATGACGCCAAGTGGAGACTTGAAAATGGAAATTAAGGTGGAGTAGCATCGTTATTATGTCGGGGTGTCGACTGTATATGTTGGAGTAAACTTAGCAAAGAAAGCACTGGTTCTTAGCACGTGTCGCCAAGTTAGTACGAGTTAGATGAAGTAGCCCGCTATGGTGCTTTCTTCCCTTAGAATGCCAATGGAGGCGGGTGTTATCGTCATGTAATTTTTTTGTAGGTAGAAACCTAAGGTAAGTTAGTTGGAAATCTTGTGTAGTCAATAAGTAACTCGATTAGGTAAGTGTCTCTCTTAATGTCTATGGAAATTTAGTACATCGATCACGATATTATAAAGCAAACAATAACCTAGGTATAGAAGGTTAGTGATGTCATCACTAATGATTGGATAAGATAAGTGAAAGAGCTTGAGGTGTCCGCTAATCATAATGATTCATTTATGCCAAGGATGTGAAAGGTAGGGACTTGCTCCCAAGGATGGAAGTTAGGCACTGACTTCCTAAATGAATACCGATTCGTAAATTGAATTCGTATTGTGAGAATGAATGGTTGCAATTTGATTCATCACGGCTAGTGATCCAGGTCAGGATTGGTACTCGATGAGATTCTTAAGAAAAAGTAGCATGACTTCTAGTATAGGGTGTAGGTTTACTCCATAAGTCAGAATCGGATGCCTATGGCAAAATTTCTTAAGACAGTTGTTTGTTCCTTCTGACACTATTGTATTCCTTTCGGTTTTAATAATTCGGAATCAGTATTCTCATCTGCGCGGTGACTCGAATTTGTGCCATGTCATAGTACGATGCGATTAAGCCCATGAGAGGGCGATGGACCGGGTTTGGTCAATGCATCTCAGTAATTGGGTGCGCTCATCTGCGGTATTCTTACTATTGCATAAAATTTTATGTACGGGTGACTACGCTTTCGGTCACTTGATTTTCTTATAATATCAGTATCCCTTTAGACTAGTGGAATTTTGAGTGGCCGTCTCGACAGTTAGTGGCTCAAGTTGCTAAGAGAGGGATGATGGTTTGAGGATATATCATAGTGTTGGAAATTGAGAAAAACTTAGCACATGATGTTGCTTTGCCATTGTGAGTGGATTAGAGTTAGACTCTAGTGAACCTAACACTGATGAACCTAACACTACCTTAGAGTTAAACTCTAGTGTTAGGTTCATCAGAGTGATGCAGCGGAAGGTGTAAATCGGATGTATAGTAATGATTTGATGGGATTATTTCTCCTTGGAGTGAGGGAACAACTTAGTGTGGTTCTTGACAAGCTCATGCGAGTTATATAGTTAGGATAGCCTAACAATTTGTGGAATAACGGTATGTGCAGTCCTAAACTAGAGTTGACTATAGGTGATATACGACGGTTGGTTATATTATTATTTGCTTGGGTGAGCATTGTTCGCTAGAAAGGGGTTTTCCTGTAGAGGAACCGATATGCCTTAGTACTAGCTTAAATGGTGTTAGGAATGGTTTGAACTTGATCATAAGGCGAGTGGAGACTCGAAGTCGATTATTAGTGTCATGCTTGATGAAATGGTGAGCATCAGAACATTTTGCATGTCGAATATTTGGTGATTTTAGTGTTAAGGACTTTGATGATTCGGTCTTATAGGATTTTATGGCTCAGAATAGAAGTTTGTAGACCCCATAAATTTGAGGATTGATGGACCGATAATTTTGGGGATGAAATTCCCCAAGGATGGAAGTTTGTAATATCCCTACCAGGTGAATTAATTAAATTATATATGGATTATATATGAGGAGGGATTAATTAAAATTATATAAGAATTATGGAAGAAAATTGGAGAAAATTAAAAAGAAAAAGAAACAGGGTCATTCAAATGACATGGGTCTGTAGTTCGAATAGCAGTGTTAAGTCTAACGACGTGCTACTAGTTTACAGTAGGAGGTCGCGTGAAGGGTCGCTCCATCCACACATCGAATGACATTATAAATCACTCTAACTGCATGTGTGTTATCATTCAAAGGACATAGGGGAAGTCATTTGAATGACCTTATTAGAGTTTTTAGATTTGATTACCCTTGTGTACTGTCACATTCTTAGCCTTTGATCTTATGTAATGTCGAGCCCAAATCAGTTCAGATTGGGGAAAATGGAAATTTAGTCTTTGGAGAGGGTTTTATAAGGGCTTGTTTGGTGTATTCAGATGAATTGTTGTTGGGAGTAAATGGAAGAAAGAGAGAAGTGGGCGGTCTTCTACCACCATTCACCACAAAACCACCATTCCACCTCCATTTGTGTGATATTCCACCATATTCAAACAAAAGATACCCATTCCCACCATATAGGAAGGAGGGCTATGAATTTTGGAAGTGTTGTTGGGAGTTTTTTTTAGATGAAGGTGGAGCTTTCATGTAATATTAAGTGGGTTTTGAAGGGGTTCTTATCTTGGAGCACATTTTGGAGCATTTGGAGGATGCATTTTGTAACTCCTGGAGGCCACCTTTGGAGGTGGGGATTGCTCCTCCTACACTAACATTTTCATCACCATTGGAGCCATTAGAGGTGGAAAAAACCTTACTCTCGCATTAAGATTATATTTGCATATTGTAGTCTTGGTAGTTAGATTACATGAGTAGGGCTCATTTGATTAAATGATAGAAAAATTATGTATAGAGATAATAAACATTTTTATGGAATAAGAACGTTGAAAAATGTTATTTTTGTAAAAAAAAATAATGAATAAATATTTCAAAGTTTTAAAAAATTAAAAGTTGATGTTGTATGGAAATGGTGTATTTTCCAGAAAGAGTGAAGTTAAACATTTTATGAAATAAAATGTTGAAAAATAATGTTTTGAAATTTCTTGCAATGATGAAAATTTTATGAAAAATGGACATATATTGAGTTGGAAGAAATTAAATATCTTTTGTGTATCAAAAATGTGTTTTTAATAGTATAATGATTTCCTTGATAAAATATATGCTTAAACCATGTAGTATGATTTTTGGATTTAAAATCCATCTTCTCATGCATATAAACTTGAAATATTTTGGTATTAAATGTATAAACAAGTTTAGAGAATGTTTTGTTGGGTTTAAGCATGAAATAAGATATATTAGAAATTTAGTCTTCAAAGTGTGTGAAATTAAGACTAAAAGGTATGATGAACATGAGATTATAAGACTACACATGTTGATAAAAAGAAATGGTATTTTCGTGTAAAAGTACTCTTAAAGGCAAATGGATTTATCGAATAAAGAAAGTAAAGAAATGTGTGTCTTCGAAAAATATTGATAAAAGTATTCATGTTAATGGGTTAATCATGGAAAAGTTAATGTGTGTAACTTAGTAATGTTGTAAAATATTAACACTTATGAAGTCGAAAGAACTAATGAGACAAAGGTGTTTCCAATTAAGTAGAATAATACTCCAAGGTAAAAAAGGGGTGTTAATGTATTAAAACACTTAATAAGTTAGTGTGAATGACTTAATATTGTTTTTGGAAAATTAATACTTGTGAAAATGGAGTAAAAGGTGATTTTGAAAACAAATGGGTAAAATGATAATTTTACTTAAAGTCGAACATTTTTATGAAATAAAAAATGTTGGAATAAGTGTTACACAAAGTGGTCCTAAACGAATATGATTTTAGAATAAAATCAATGTTAAAGTGTAAAGGACATGGAATTGTAAAATTTCAAAGTGTAACACAAGTTGGGGGGTAAAGTCCCGAATTTTTGGCTTCGATCGGGTAAAAAAGAAAAGTGAAATAATGTGGCAATTGTAAAATGTTAAAACACATAAAAGCTCGGATGACACTAGGATAAAATCATGAAGGTCCCGAAGCCCTTGGGTAAAAAGACTTAAAACACTAGCTCAGGGAAGTATGCGGTATTGAAAGATTTTGAGAAAATATAAAGAAAATATAGAACATGTCAATAAATGGGTTGTGTAGTAAAATGTATTAATACACCCTAACTTTAATGAATGTAATTAATGTTCCGATAAAGGTGAAAATGATAAGTGAATACGTAAATCTATTAACGTCCATAAAGTAACTAAAAAGGTAAAGTAAGTGGGTAAATGGGTGATTAAACAACCTGAGTGGTTAAACCCATAATTAACACAAGAATATGTTATAAAATGGTTTTCAAAGTTTAAAAGAGTATTTTCTAATACGGTGTCCACGTGTGTTGAAAGGGTGAGTGTCAACAAAAAATACTAAAGTGTACTGTAATAACTAATAAGGGTTATTCCAGTAAAGGAATGTGTTGGGGTAAAGTAAAGGTGATGATTTCAAGTGTGGAACCAGGTGTGTTAAATAAAGTGAGGAAATGTCAAGGGTAAATAGAGGTAATATCTATAAGATTAAGGTAAATTAATCTGGACAAATAAGGTTTTCGGAAGGTAAACGGTTGATGCATTGGAATATGTGTTTTCAAACATATATATATATATATATATATATATATATATATATATATATATATATATATATATATATATATATATATATATATATATATATATAGTTTCATGCAAATGATTGTAGCGTGTGAGTATCCTTTCAACCGTTTGTTTATATACTACTTGTATATTCCCACTGGCCATACGCACACACCCTCGCATGTTATGGCATGTTGGGAGCAATTTCGTATTTTGAGGGCATTATACAGGTAAGTATTTTATTTACTTTTACGTTAGTAGCTCTTCAGGCTTAGATCTCGGGGTTCTCCCCATGGATCCCTCACATTGTTTATCTTGAAACTGGAATCGCACGGTAAATAAATGAAATGTTTATTAAAATAAAACTGTACTTGCAACATTATTTTTTCATTGCACTTCACACCTAACGCTCGGGTCGGAGCGGGTTGACTCATGGGCCATCCATAAATCAAGGTCAGGGCATTACACATTTAGTGAAGTAGTCAGTTATAGTAGTCATGTACTTGTGATTTTCAAGCGCGATCGACAAAGGATCCATAATATCCTTGACCCATTTGGTGAATGACTAAGACTTTATGAATAGGTTTAAATCTACAACTGGTAACTTCATCGTTGGTGAAAACATCTGACATTTTTTACACTTTCTGGCGAACAAGGTTGAATCTTTGTACATGAACGACCACCAATACCCTTGTGAGATTGCTTTGTAGGAAAGTGATCATCCGTCAGTATGTGCCCCATAGCTTCCTTTGTGCATTTCTTTTAAATTTCTTCCACCAGACTGGGATGAACGCACTTAAGCAGTGGTCCAGTGAATGATCTTCGATATAATTTTTCTTCGTGATTGAGGCAATATCTCGCCGACTTGATTTTAAGTTTGTGCGCCTCTTTGTCATCTGGGGATAACTCTCCCTTCTTTAAATAGGAAATGATAGGATCCATCTAGGATGGGGCTATCTTTACCTAGAGGATGCTTAGACTATTGGAGATGCCTTTGATGCTTGGCCGATCAATAAAATCTACCTCAATTATTCTCCCGAGATCAGTGTAAATGACGAACGCTAAGATGGCCAGGGCATCCGCATGGCTATTGTCATTTCTTGGAAGTTGTTCGATGGAGGCTGACTCCATGTGTCAAAGTAGTTCCCTGTCCCTGTCCCTATTGGCGATCATTCTAAAATCCATAGCTTTGTACTCACCATTGAGTTAAGTAGTAATCAGTCTGGAGTAACAAAATACCGTGATATGGTGAGCACCAAAATTGATTGCTCTCTAGAAACAATGTATCATTACTTTATATTCGACCTTATTGTTGAAACCCTTAAAACTTACCCTAATGGCTTGCTCAACGAGTGCTCCCTGCGAGGTCACAAACACTATTCCAACACATGTTCCTTTCTCGTTTGATAACACGTTGATGAAGAGCTTCCATTGTTCAACAATGCAGATGGCTAACGATTCCAACATAGACTATGAATTTTTCTCATGCAGTAAAGTTGAGAACTCTTCTATGAAGTCTTCCAACACTCGGCCTTTGATAGTAGTTCGGGGTTTATATTTGATGTTAAACTAGGATAGTTCGATCGACCACTTTGGTATCCTGTTTAAGAGATCGGTCTTTCAGAGATTATCCTTCAGGGTTCAGGTAGTCAGGACGACTATGGTGTGGGTGTCAAAGTAGTGACTCAGCTTCCTTATGATGGTGACCAGAGCCAAAACCATTAATTCTATGGCATGTACCAGGTTATTGATGCCAGTATGGTGTGTCTTACATAATACATTGGTTTTTGCTTATCAGCATGGACGTAAACTAGTGCCACACTAGTAGCATGAGTGGATACAAACAAGAATAGGTATAACTTTTCTCCCTCCTCAGGGGTTGATAATAAGGGAGGGATCCTCAAGTACTATCGAAATCCTTCTATGTCCTTCTCACATTCATCGGTCCATATGATTTGGTTGGCCTTCTTCAAATCTTGGAGAAATGGTCGGCACTAGTCAGATGAATTGAAAAAAACCGATTGAGGCCCACCAACATCCTGGTGAGGACCTAGATATCCCAAATGGAAGTTAGTCTCTTAAAATATTACAAAGATTTGATCTTATCAGGATTTTCCCCAATACCTCTCTAGGTGAACAAATAACCTAGAAATTTTCCTGAACTGACACCGAACATGCATTTGGATGTGTTGAGCTTCATCCTGCACTCTATAAGGATACCAAAGATCTTCACGTGATCCTTTAGGTAGTTGGCCATAATCTGAGTCATGATAATCATATCATCTATATAGATCTCTATGGTGGAGTCAATCATTTTTTCTAATATTTTGATCACCAGCCTTTAACACGTTGCTCTTACATTCTTAAAATAGTAGGGCATCACCTTATAACAATATAACCATAAAGTTGTTATGGATGAGGTTTTTTCTTAGTTAGGGACAAACATAGGTATCTGGTAGTATCCAGAATAAGCATTTAAGAAGATCATCCGTTGGTCACCCGTCATTGAATCCATGAGATAATCAATTCGTGGTAGTGGGATGCTATATTTTAGACAATGTCTATTTAGGTCGGTGAAATCCACACCTACCCTCCATTTACCATTTTTTTTTATGATGATGGTATTATATATCCAGTCTGAGAATTAGACCTCCTCAATAGAGTCGACTCGGAGTAAGTTCTACACCTCTACCTCTACAGCCTTAGCCTTTTTTAGAACTGAATTTCTTATTTTTTATTTGATTCGTTTAATTCCTGGTTCCACATGCAATCATTGACAAGCTGTTTTGGGGTCTATGACTGGGAGATCATATGGTTACTAAGTGAAGACGTCTAAATTTTCTCTTAAAAAGTGTACACATTGGTCGCTATCTTCTTTAGGGAGCTTTAAGCTGATAAGAAACCTTTTTTATTGAGATTTGTTAAGACGAACAGTGATCAATCCCTCCAATGACCATTCTACTTGGGACATTCTGGCTTCTTCGACACCCGATTGAATGCTCTTTCGTTTCTACTTGGGATGATCATTGTCAAAGGTATCTCCATTATGGATGGCCCTAGCTTGGCCCTAGTTTGCTTTGATAGCAGAAATAAAGCAGTCTCTCACAGTGGCTTGGTCTCCTCTGATTTCTAATACTCTTTGATTGGTGGGGAACTTAATCTTACACTGGAGTGAGTAAGGAATAACCTTTATGTCATGGAGCCACCCTCTTCCAAGGATAGCATTGTACAGAGAAATCTAGATTGGATGACATGGAATTTAATTTGGTGGATCCGATCTTGAGTGGTAGCTTGATCTTTCCTAGCGGTGACTCTATGCCGCTTTTAAAGCCGATTAGAATTCCTACATTGGTGTCTAGGTCTTTGATGTTGTATTCAAGTTGGTAGAGTACATTCATGTTCATGATTTCTAAAGAGCTTCCTTGGTTGATCAATATCCTTCTCATATCAAAATTTATAATTTATAAGGTGAGGACAAGGACGTCCTTCTGAGGCGAATTTACACCTATCAGGTCTTCGTCGGTAAAGATGATTTCGTGATCAAGGTCTAAGTATTTCCTTTCTCTTTCCAAGAGGGTTAGTTTGGCTGCATTAACTTGGAATGCCTGGTGAACGCTGGCAGTTATCCTTACCTTTTCCCTGAGCTACTTTGTAGTTTACTGAGAGGGATCGGTTTAGCCATGGATAGTAGTAATTGATCTAACCAACAGTAGCTCTTTCTCTTCTGATTAAACCACTTTGATATTTGTCATAACCTTTGGCTTCATTGTGATTATTTATTCATTGATATGTCTTGCTTGAACGATATCCATTAAGTACTTTTTGAACATCTTGCAATCTTCAATGAGATGCCCATGGTCTTGGTAGTAGTTTCACTTAAGACTTGCATCCCTAGAGTTTGGAATATTGGGTATTTTTGGGGGCCTCTTGAAGAAGGGTTGATCTTTGATCTAATAAATAAGCCTATATAGAGGCTCTCACTTGGTTGGTCTATGGGGCAGCTCCTAGAATCATTATTTATGGGGCCCTTTTTTGCCACTAATGACTGGTTCATGGCTTTGGGAGCATTATTTATCTCATTCCTTTTCTGATTGGTTGTTACAATGTTACTAGAAACTTCATCTTCCACCTTGGCATATTTTTCGATGCGGGATATGAGATCGTCCATCAAAGAAGGTGGTTTCTTTATCAGTGAATGGTAAAGGTTGTCCGATCGATCCAGAACGAACTTAAAGGATGAGGCTACCAGTTGCTCGTTGCAGTCATCGATTTAGGTATATAGCTCCCAGTACTTCTAAGAATATTTCTTGATGGCTTCCCCTTTCTTATTTTTGAGGGATATTAATGAGTGGACCTCCTTCACAACCTTGCTATTTGTAATGAACCTAGCCGTGAACTACTCGGCTAATTCTCAAATGGAGGAAATTGACCAGGATGGTAGTTTCTCAAACCACTTTAAGTCAATTTATCCTAGCATCCATGGGAACACTCTGCACATCAGAGCATCATGAAGGCTCCAAAGTGGCATTGTGTGCCGATAGTTCTAGATATGTTGAGTTGGGTCTATTTTGCCTTCATAGATCGTAATCTTGGTTATGGATAACTTCTTTGGTGGATAAAATGATTCTATCTTCTCAATGAATGGGGAAGCCACACCTTTCCCCAATGCTTTCCTAGCCAAATCGTTGGGATTTTAGTGAAGTTTGGGTTCAACCTTACTTCCAACTCCCTGTGAATGACCCCTCTCAATTCATCGATCTTGTCCTCATTTAATTTTCTTTCACGAGTTGGCCTACTGTTGTGGGATAACTCGGCAGGGTGAGGTTGGCGCTGCCTGTGATTGATAGAATTCCTTTATGTGGATCAATCACGTTGCTGGTGACACGATACTCTTGGGCTTCTTAACCGCAAGATTCTACCGACCTCATTCCTTGGTGAACGAGGTCCTCTTTTATGGGGACGAACTCATGAATCCAAAGTATCTCATTCTAATTGATGTGAGTCACGGCTATTCAATTCGTGTTCATAGATACTAGTGAGACATGAGACAACCCTTCCTTCCCCTTTTTCATTCAGCGGCATTCGATATTGTTGGCTACGACCAGATCTTTCACGTGATCTTGCCCTAAATCTGGAGAGTTACTATAGTTAAGGGAGTTGTATAGGAGTTTGCACCCTCTTGACGATTCGTACTTTAGATTGAACTGGACTTCTTAAGGGAGCATAGTGAGATTTCTATACACTCATTTTTGAATCCTTGGACTATTGTAATGGTGAGGGATCCAATTTCCCACTGACAACGCTAAATTTGTAGGGGGAAAGTGCCCCACAATCAAAAATAGAAAAGTGAAAGCTAAGACCCAAAAATCAAATGCACATAAATAACAAGAACACAAGATATACGTGGTTCGACCATGTATTCGGCCTACGTCTACGGGGTGAAGGGGAGGATGTGTTTATTAGAAAGGGAGAAGGTAACGACTGGAGTGCTAGTGTTGCTAGTTGGGAGTCCATTTGTTACGTGAAAATTATATTTGTCCTTAATAAATTTGGTGCCCTCTATTTATAATGGTAGTTTTCTTAGAATATAGGCCTTTTCTGGATTAAGATTAATACAAATAATATAACATAATATCTAAAATGACAAAATAGTAATGATCCTCTATTATTGATAGATATGTTGGCCGATCTCCCTCCCCGCGCTTCTCATGTGGGCTATCGCAAGATCGACCATGTGGTGTTATTTTCCCCATTCCTTCAATATGTGATGTAAAAATATTTTCCCGCTAGTGAAAAATATATAATAGGACCTATCAGGAAAAAAAACATTCTATAAGCCTAATTACTAAATATTTTATGTGAACATAACTTATTTGTCAAACTCGTTTAATTAATATTAAAATTTTAGAATTCAAATGGCTTGGTAAAAGAAAAAAGGAATTCAAATACTAATTGGGCACAACTTAACGCAGTTCATGTTCCAAGAATATTTTTACAGAAAATGTTGAAAATGATCATATTCTACCACTCCTTTTGCAAACAAATCTGCCTCCATTTTTCGGGTTAATTATAATTTCCCCCTAAACTTAGCCACTTATCCCTTCACCCGAACTTTTTGTTTCTAGCATTAACTCACTCAACTTTGAAATTGACTTCAACTAACCGCACCTATTAACACCGTTAATTTTTTTAATAGAAAAGTGGATCATGTGTATAGCCCATGAGGACACATGAGGTTATTTGTGAAAAATTTAAGGGTAAAAAGATAAAATCACCGAAACCCTAAATCCCCCCCCCCCCCCCTCTCTCTCTCTCCCTCTCTTTATCTCTCTTGGCTCACTCTCTCGACCCTATCCCCATAAACCCCTCCCTCCCCCATGCGTTATGAACCCACTTCTCTCTCCCCTTTATGTTTTGAGTTCAGGAGGGCTTTTAATGGAGGTGGGTGAAGTTTTGAGATTTTTTTGTGGATTTTTGAGTTCAGACAAGATTTATTTATGGATTTTTGTTAGATTTGTTCTTGTGTTGAGGTGGGTTTGATATTTGTTTATGGTTTTTAGTGAAGGCGAGTTAGAGATTTGTTTGTGCAGTTTAAATGGAGTTGGATTTGGGATTTGTTTAGGTTTGACAGATTTGGTTATGGATTCGAGGATGTTTGTGTTTTGAAGAGATTTGGAAATGGACTTTTTCTTTTTATGAAAATCAATTTTTCTTCTTGTTTTCCCAAATTTCTTCTTGTATTAAAAATTTCAATTTTTTGTATTTTTTTTATAGATTTTTTCTCTTTTTTTTTTTGCATTTTTTAGAATGTTAAAATATATTATGTGTAATTTTCTCTCTCTAAATCAACTAACATTTACCACTATAGTAATTTTCTTTCTAGAACATGAAACTTAACGGTAACATAGATAATAGGTTGGGAAACACTGGAAATCAATCCGACCACCCTCATCAGAGTCAGAACACTCAAAAGAAGAAGAAGATATCCTACTCCATAGCTAGAAGAAATAAAAGGACAAACATATAAAAATATGGTTGTCTAGGATTCAAATCTCTCACACTTTGGAAGCATGAAAAATGATCTAGACATCGAATGTGACGACAAGGTTATATAAGGAAGGCGACACTAGACTAGACTCTTTTGGCAGTGGCGTGTAAAGAAGGAAATACACCAAGCTTACCAAATTCCTAAATTAACAATGGTAAAGGGACACAGTCTTTTAGAGATGTACTGGGGAACAAAAAAATAACCAACTCATATATATCTTTTCAAGATGCTACTGGTTTATGGTAGAATGATTATGAGGGCACCTACATAGAGTCACAAAAACAATTTAAGCTCAATCGTAGCTAGAACCCAAAGGAAGAAGAAGACCCTTTATATACTGTTGTGTCCATCCCTAAAAACCATATTCAAAAACTGAAGAAAAAGTGGAAGGATATTGTGATAGTCAGCTTAGTGGGAAGACTTATTGGATTTAAAGCTTTGTGTATGAGGGTGCCATTGCTTTGGAAACTCTAAGATGTCTATAAGATGGTTAGCCTTGAGGAAGGACAATATCAGTTTAAATTTGGAATGAAGGAAGATTACCACACCATTTTAATCGGAGGATCCTAAATCATCAAAAGTCATTGTCTCATTGTTAGAAATTAGATCCCAAATTTCAACCCTCTAGAATCAAATAATGTTACTACTGCCCTATGGGTGAGGCTACCTAGACTCCTAATTGATTGGTTTGATGAATTTTTTTTATTTCAAATTGGGAGCAAGCTGGGAAGACCCATTAAAACCCATTTTAACTTGGCATCATCCTCTAGAGGAAAATTCGATCGTATTTGCATTAAAGTTGATTTGTCCAATGCGTTGATCCCATTACAAGTTGAATGGAAGAAGATATAGAGCAGAGTATGAGTTTTTTCCATATTTATGTTTCAAGTGTGGAAGGATTGGCCATAAAAGTGAATATTGTCCCACGCATGCCCCAACCCAAAATGCTACTGCTGTGATAGAAAAACAAACTGAGACAAACTCCGTAAAGGAGCGTCTTTTAGTAGTACAAAGTTAAAAATATGTAAGGGCATATTTTATGTCATTGCTCAAATAACTTAGCCTTACATAAATTTTTGGCATATTTCACTATTGTTTAACTCGAGGCGAGACAAAGTCCAAGATCCAGCATGTTAAACGTCCAAGCATCCCCATACTTTGAAGGCATAATGATTTAGTGTTTAAATTTATTCCTTGAATTTATTTTAAGATTTCAATTTTCATTAAAACTAGAAATAAGATTTTTTATTTAAACTTGAGGTAATTTTTCTGGATTTAAAAATATTTAACGTATGCGAATCTCGTTCAAACGAGATTTGACATTCATTAGAAGTGGTTATTATATGTTTCTTCGATCGAACATCTCATTAGGGCATACTTCGAAGATCGTTCAAACGAGATTTGGATATCGTTCAAATGACCCTGGTTTTGTTTAAATGAGGTTCATTTCTCATTCAAACAACACTCACTTTTCATTTGAATGAAATTACCACCTCAAATTTTGTGTTCGTCTTATAAATTCCTGTTTCGTATTTGATTTAGCTAAGACTTTACCCAGAAATGTTTATACATATCTTTTGAAAAAGTTTTCAATCTTATATTTTGAAAAAATCTTTTTTATTCACAAATCATTATCCCCATAATTTATTTGAGTGAATCAAGTTTAAACCCTATAGCTTGTATTTAGCATACAACTCCTGTGGAGAGTTTCTTCATGGCTGATCTTTTGGTACCCGAGGGAATTCACTGCTGACAACAAAGACTGATTGGTGGATACTGAGCATGGAAGGCCACGTGTGGATAACTCTACACGGAGTCGTATTCTTTAGAGATCTGCAAAGGCATTATATTTGTGGTTGTTATGAAGTCATCTGTAAGTTGATTGTATTATAAACTCTAAATTGCTAACTGGAAAAGGGTTTTACCGGAAAGGATTTTTTTTTAATTTGCCTTTGTTGAATTCATGATGTATTTCATCATCTTTATCACCTAGATTCGTGTTTAGGATAATAAAATAAAATTTGGACTTGTAAGTGATGGGCACAAAATTATATAACTATTCCATTAAGATTGAGATAGAGCACTCCCAAGTTGGTTACAGAGTAGGTTTCATCATAATGTCACAAATCCTAAACCCGTCTCTTCCTAGACTGATGATGGGTTTAAATGGAGCACTTACAACTCCCGCGACCTTAGTGCTATTTTTGGAGCTATCACCCCTGATGATTTTTGACGCATCATGATGTGAACTACGTCGAAGAAAACACGGGATTTCCTCCAATTGACACATGAGGGTACCAACGCTTGTCAAGGTGTCTAAGCTTTAAAATATTACCATCCAATTTGAGTCCATCACTATGTTAGATTCTGAGAGTTTTGATGAATTTTATGCAAGGTTGTCGGACACCGTAAATACTAGTCTTAATTTGGGTGAACAAATTCACAAGACTAGGGTTGTTAAAAAGATTTTGAGGTCACTACCTGCCCGATTTATTCCCTAGGTCACCGTGCTTAATTCTTTTTAGATGACTTGGCCTTGTTTGAAATGTTTTTTAAAAATTTTATCAAATTTTCCAAAAATAATTCTTCCAATAAAAAGATTTTTGAGCAAAACAAAGTTAAAGATGAGGTCAAGGATAGAGGTGAGAAAGAGGAATAGATACGGTGTTTTGAGTGTGAAGGAAAATGGCACAAGTCATTTGAGTGTCCCGCTATATGAAAGATAAAGGGCAAGGAGATTGCAAATAAAGCCATTCTTAGCGATAGTGACATCAAGTCGATTGGTTCAGGGGGTGAATGACCACATGAAAAGTGCATTGCTTTCATGGCTAGTACGTGAGTACTTCTAGTTTGTCCCACGTCGATAAGGACATATCTAAACGTGAGAGCCTCGATGATGTTTCGATCCATTCTAGTGAGAGTGAGAATAAGATTATAAGTGAGGGAGAAGGGGATCTCCAAAACTCTTTTAGTGATTTGTACACTGAGATGTTGAACATGAAAAAAATTAATAAGGAATTTCCTCTTAGGGTGCTAGATATAGAGAGAGAGGTAGAAGTTTTAAGGGTGCGTGAGGCAGCGCCGAGTCAACTCGAGAAGGTGAAGGTTTATTTGTATGAGTAGTTGATCATATTAGGCCCAAAAAAGAGTGAATTGACCAACACGATGGCTAGTCTTACGGGAGATCTTTCATCTTTATTAGAGACTCGTGAGAAACTTGAAGCTCATGTATCTGAACTCTAAAGAGATCTCGAATATGCTCGGGAGGTCAAGGTTACTTTAGAGGACACATCAAAGAAGGTAAGAAAGATGTTCTTCGGTCCCTCTTTAGTTAACATTGAGAGGCAAGGAATAGGTTATGACGGTGTGTCCACTTCCTATTTTGCACCCGTATCGATTCTCGAGTTTGTGTTAGATCCATATGGACCTCGACCCAATCCACCTAGGCATCCAATTCCACGTAGTAGAGTGTGTCCTAAATATTTTGAGAAAGGTGGACCTAAACCCGTTCATGTTTGTTCCCATTGCAAATAAAGAGGATACCTTCGGGAATTTTATTTTAAGTTGGGTAGTTGACGCGACTAAGAATGTGTTCAGAAGTGCGTACTCTCTAGGCTCAAGTGCAAGCCTGTCGCTGAAGTAATAATTTGATAAGTCGGGTATCGATCCTTAGGGAAATAGGACACCAGAGTTGTGACGACGTTGGACAGACGAAGGAAACCTAACTTTAACTCTAAAGAAAAAGAAAAGATGATTGATTTTGAAAATTGTCTACAACTAAATGAAATTTTGAAAATATTTATTTAATGCACCAAAATATGAATGGAATGCAATTATTCTAAATTACCTAAATTACTGATAATGAATGAACTGAAACTTGAACTATATAATGAAGAAAATAGGACGGGAATACAATCCCTCAACCCTAGTGTATTGCAGGTATAAAACTAATCATAAATATAATTTATTAATTAGACCCAGAATTTAGTACTCCCAAGCATTACGTATATGAGGTTCAAGCCCGCACCATACTTAATCAGAGGACGAGTAAATCGGTACATGCGATGGCGACATTCGCATTGCATTATAAAGCATCCCGGTTACCTGGAAGCAAACGAGATCCAAAGATCTACAATGGTTGTGTTGCTACGCAATACAGTCGTAATAAATCATTAAATTCAGAGGATTAATTTTATACACATGCTACTAACACATTAGGTGGAGTTCATGCATCCCGACCCTTTTAAAACTAGTCGGATATGTTAAACTGAACGATGCATGAAATAATTATGTTGCACGTGAAAGAACTCATGATGAAACTAGATTGAAACATGCAAATAATTATTTTGATCACAGAAATTGGTTGACTCAAATAAGGGAAATAACCATGCAAGAACAATAATAAAAGGAATGAAACTTGGATTAAACTCTTGAAAATAAACCCGTAATGTATCAATCTTGAAGCAAATAATCCAAACTATGCTCTTAGGTGATCTTCTACTTTCTCTCTCTCTAAAACTATCAAGAACTTCCTTTTTTAAGTCATTAGCCTCGTTAAAATACGTTTTTGAATGAGTTGTAACTTCCTGGAACTCTTTGGACCAATCAGAATAAAGGAGGATTTTCGCGCATCAGGACCCCCGAACCGGTTTGACCCCAAACCAGTTCGGCCTGGGTTTGGGAACTTTCGCTGGTTTTGGGTGCCTTTTTCCTCTTTTCAACACTTGGAATTTTTTTCATGTTTTCTTCTTTTCTTCTTGGATTTTTTTCTCAACTTCAATCGATCATAACTCTTAAACCGTAACTTGGATTTGGATACTGTTTCTTCTATGGTTCTCATTGTTTCGAGCTTTTCAAATTTTTAGTTGACTCCTCCTCCGGGATCCGACTGTAGAATTACCAAAATTCCCTTGAACATGCCTTCCTAGCCTTTCTTTCATGGTTTCGATTTCTCTCTTGCTCCACTTGCATAATTAACCTGTAAAACAAATAGGAGAAACACGAAATACTTGCCAACAAAGGTTATTAGCATAAATGTGAGTTAAATCCATATCGATTGCATCAATCGGGTTCACAAATGTATCGAAATTAGGGGAATAAATATACAATATTTATGCCCAATCAAACCCCCTTAACTTAGAACTTTGCGCGTCCCGAGCAATGTAAAAGAGAAAGAATAAAGTCACAACTCTTATAAACATATTATTTGGATAGAATACCTTTTTCGCGGGCAAGTAATTGCATTTTGCGTATGCAATAAGTCGTTAAACCTCTAGGTTACCCTACTAGGACGAGTGTTGTCTCGTGAGGGTTTGCAGTGAATATACCCACAAAATTCGACTCAAAGAAAATTCAAAATACGTAAAAATTGTATAATTCAAACTTTTCCAGAAAATAGTCACCATCAAATCATGTTCAAGAGTCTCAAATCATAGTGCGTGTGTGCGAAGCCAGAAATTTAACCGCAAATTTCCACTGATTGACCATTACATTACTTATCCGAAAGTTCATTTTGATTTCAAAATCTCACGAGATGCTCTCACAAACGAATCACTCGAAATGTGGCTATTCTCTCGGTGTGCGTGATTTATAAGAGTAAATGTATTGGAACCAAGTTCACACACACAAGTAGAAGGACGAAAATTTTATGGTAATCGGATCTCATCAAAGGATTACGGATATAAGAAACGGTAACATTGCCTCTAATACACATTTGTGATCTCTTATATTATCTGTTGGTGTTTTAGCTCTCCATGCGGTAACCAATTTCGCAATTTTGGACTTGGTTAGGACTTTTACAGGTAATGGGTGTATTGGGTAAAATTGGAAAAGGTTAAGAATTTCGAAATTGGAAAATTTTTCTCATGATGTTCGTTAGTGCTTTTCCGGGCTTTTGCTCATTTTCTTCTTCTTTTTCTATATTTTTCTATTTTTATTTTTCTTTTTCTTGCTATTTTTTGAGCATTTGTTATTTTTTTCTTGCCCCTTTTTGTTGCACTTTTCGGACTTAAATTCTGAATTTTTCCATTTTTCACAATTCCGGGCTATTTGGGTTACCAAACGAAAAGGATAAATTTTTATTCGGCTCAAAATGGGTTACAAGAGGGATGATTTTTCACAACTTTTTATGGACAATATTTTTGGGTAACAAACGATGGCCTACTTCATTGTCCAAAACATGAATTGTGTTGCCATATGCGTTTCGAGATGAATTTAATTTAGAGATTTCTTCGATACGTTTTTCAAGGCATTATCACACACATTTCTCAAAACCGATCAAAGTGAAAGACTTGAGATCCTCGAAGACTTATTAGACCGCTAAAAAGAACTTCCAGCTAACAATTAACTCGGATTGATTTATAGATTTCACAAAAAGGAAAGGCTCGAATCTCACCGGGGTTGTTAATCTCCACACTTATTCGTTAAGTCGTCAATTTTCACACAATTTCCATATTTGGTCAATTTCGGCTTTGTGTATTGAGTTTTTACAACATTAAATCGACTTTTAATGATATTTTTGAAAATTTTGAATTCCAATTTTTATTTATTTTGAAGAAAAATACTTTTGGATTTTTTTTCAACATTTTATGATTTTTTTTTGAAATTTTTGGGCATTTTTGAATTTTTTTGAAGTTTTAGAAATACGCACTTGTGGCCCCCCTAACTTAGACTTTTGCATTGTCCTCAAGCAAAAAGGACTAAAATCTAACTCAAAGCGAATTAAAAGTGCGGAAAAATAAAACAAACAAATTAAAACAAAAGTGCATCCTTATATTATAATAATGTAAAAGCATGTGTTACATAAGAGACGGGAGAGCATACAACTAACGATTTTAAATTCACTTATGACAACACATAACCAATAAACATATCAAAACAGTCATAGGTTTCATTAGGGAGGAGGATGTGAGGGCCCGGGTGCGCTCGGATCATACGAATCATAAAAGAAAGATAGCGGGGGCCGTCGAAGTTGAGCTCGTGGAGGTGGGCTTGGAGTTGGTGCATCATACTTGTGTCCCTACGATAAGCTGCTTGGTCCCTGCGATAGGAGGCTTGATCTTGGTTGTATTGGGTGATGATCCCTTCAAGCCGGGATTCCACCACCAAGAGGCGCCTATCGAAATTGGACCCCGGGGGCTCGAAATCTGAATCATCATCTTCTTCATACTCCTCTTATTCCTCCCCCACATCCATCATGGTATCATCATGTCCTTCTTCCCCTTCACCCTCATAGAGAATGGGACGGTCGGGGTGAGCTACCCGCATTTGGCGTTCACTCCGAGTGGTGGAGGTGGCGCCAATTGGGCGGGGGAGTCGAATTTGTTGCCCGAGGTCTTCTATCCCGACATCGATTAATAGTTCCGTAATGAAGCGAGCATAAGGGATCACGACCTTGCTCCACTCGTCATAGGTACCATTGATGATATCCGCGTAGATGAGTTGGGCCAAATTGATTGTGCTCTCGGGGTCTAGGAAGTGGTAGAGGAAGTTAGCATGATGTAACCGGACCACCGAGTCATTGGTGGTTTGGTGGATTGCTCCATAAGCAATTAGGTGCATGAATCGCACCGTATCCGAAAGACTTCCAATGGGAAAAGAGTTCCGCACCCATTCCTCCCCGGGTGCCATTTGAGCAATGCATTCGTCTTTGGTTCAGAGGGCACCATTTGTCGGGTATTAGAAAGGCACGGGGAGGACAACCCCTTTTGCACGCATTTTTTGCGCGATGATGGCGGCCAAAAATGGAATTGGGATACCGTCGAGGTAGGCCTCATGAAGTGTGGAGGATTTTCGAACGAGTATTGCATAAAATTGGCGGATGGTGACTTCAAACACGTGATTTCTCGTAGGAGCGAGAAAAGAGCACTACCCCCGGCGGTCAAATATGGCAGTGACGTCATCAGGAAGCTGGTCCCAAGTAACAAAACGCTCGATGTGGATTGGGCGCGTGGCTGAGAAGTATTGCTTGGCCCAATGGCATTCTTAGAGGCTTCAAAACACGCCCTTACCCTCTTCATCAAGGATGGTGGTGTCATCATATTTCTTTGGGCGAAAGTTGTCTCGGCGGGGAGGCGGCATGGTGAGAGGGAGAGATATGTAGAGAAGAAGGATATGGGCTGGAGGAAAGTGAGAGTGAATTTTGGTGTGAGAAATGGATGAGGGGTGGGGGTGAATTTATAGGTGTTAGGAATGGATTTTTGGTGGGAAAGGGGAATGGGTTTGGTGGGAGTGGAAGGAGGGAAGGAATTGGGATTGAAAGTGGGATGGGGAATGGTTTTGGAGGGTGAAAAATCGCGGTGAAATGAATGGAGGGAAAATAGGAGGGAAGAGAATGAAAACATGGGGAGGGGGAACCTGCCAGGTACCCCGAACCAGTTCACGTGTACCCCAAACCGGTTCAACCTGGGTTCGGGGAAATTTGCTGGCCAGAAACGTTTGGTTCTCTCTTCTCTTAAAATCTAAGTGTTCTCGCCGATCTCCTCTCGTGCATATTGCCCCTAAATTTTTTTTCGATCCTTGGGTGCCCTAAAATTGCCTCGCCCATACTCTCAAAATACGTGAAAACTCTCTCAAAAAGTGTGCTAACTCAATCCCTCTCATGAACCGTGCTCCGTACTCAAAAATACCCTAACTCACACACGATTACTATACACAATAATTCACCCCATACGCGTCGGGGGTGCGACGACCTATCTTTTTAAGCTCACTCAACCCCGTAAACGGGGTCCAACAACCAAACGGTGTCGACTTCTTTCACACACGCCTCTAGATATGGCTTTAGGCATTGTCCATTTACCTTGAACGTATTTCCCCCTTTCAAATTGTCTAATTCCACAGCTCCGTGAGGGAAAACGTTCCTTACAACGAATGGGCCACTCCATCGTGATCGCAACTTGCCCGAAAATAGATGAAGTCGAGAGTTGTAGATAAGCACCTTTTGTCCGGGAATAAACTCTTTGCGTCAAATGATATTATCGTGAGCGAGTTTCATCCTTTCTTTGGAAATTTTTGCATTCTCGTACGCATAATTGCGTATCTCTTCTAACTCATTTAATTGTAGTTGGCGAGCTTCACCGGCCTTATCCATGTCGTAGTTCAACTTTTTAATCGCCCAATACGCCTTGTGCTCTAATTCCACGGGAAGATGGCAATGTTTTCCATACACAAATAGGAATGGGGCCATGCCGAGCTGATTTTTGTATGTGGTATGATAGGCCCGTAGCGAATCTTTCAATCTAAGTGACCAATCTCTCTGGGTAGGATTGACGGTCTTTTCGAGAATGTTCTAGATCTCTCGATTCGCTAGTTCGGCCTGCCTATTTGTTTATGGGTGATAAGTCGTTCCAACCTTGTGAACGACACCATACTTTCTCATGAGCTTCTCGAATGGCCTATTGCAAAAGTGCGCGCCATTATCGCTGATTATCGCCTTCGGAGCGCCGAAGTGGGAAAGTATGTGTTCCTGTAGGAACTTAATTACCACTTTGGTTTCATTTGTCTTGGTCGCCCCATTTGGAAACATAGTCGATCGCAACAAGGATGTATAGGAAACCAAAGGACGGGGGGGAATGATCCCATGAAGTTAATACCCCAACAGTCAAAGATTTCAATAATGAGTATCGGGGTCAATGGCATCATGTCTCGTCGGGTGATCGCTCCCATCCTTTGAAACCTATTGCATAATTTGTAACAATTATTCACATCCCGAAATATTATGGGCCAATAGAGGCCACATTAAAGGATCTCAGCGATCATCTTTTTCGTCAAAAAGTGACCTCCATAAGCTTCTGAATGACATAATTGGATGACTTTTGGGATCTCGTCATCCAGTACACATCGTCGAATGATTTGGTTGACGCGATATTTAAATAAGAAAGGTTCATCATAGAAAAACATGCGCGACCAAGTGATAAACCTCTTCTTATCTTGCGGTGTCCAATCGGGAGGGACGACTCCCGTGACAAGATAGTTCACTATATCCGCAAACCAGGGCAAAGAAGAGGTAGAAAGGAGTTGCTCATCCGGGAAGTATTCGTCTATGGGTATTGGATCACTAGGTACGTCGGATAAAAGCCGTGATAAGTGGTCGACAATGGCGTTTTCTACTCCTTTATTATCTTTAATGGAGAGATTAAACTCTTGTAGGAGTAGGATCCACCTTATGAGGCACGACTTTGCGTATTTCTTCACAAGTAGGTATTTTAATGCCGCATGGTCGGTGAAGCAAGTAATGGGAGAACCGATAAGGTAGGACCGAAATTTGTCAAGGGCAAAGACTACCGCTAGCAACTCCTTTTCGATAGTGGAGTAATTGATTTGTGGTCCGGTAAGAGTCCGGCTAGCGTAATAGATGACATTATTGGTGTGGAAATCACTTTGACTTTGATTTGTTGATTTTCATAAGACGATGTCATCTAAATTCTACAATTTTTACACCTAAGGATATTTTTTATGTTCATTCATTTCGGGTACACGTATTCATTGTGCACATATGATTGATTGAGTTTATTTACCTATCGAATGTGTTTACACCCATTCATTCCTTTTTCATGACTTGGTTGTTTGAGTTTAAATCCATGGTGTGATTTTTAGTATTTTTTTTGTATGAAAAATTTGAGAAATCAAAAATAGTTTGTGAGATCTTTGAGATACTCCTTTGCATGCACGTAGCTTGATCCATGTTTGCTATGCATTTTTATCGTGACACTCCATGTTTTGATTATTTCTTCTTATCTGTATATTTGGGGACATCATAAAAAGGGGGAGAAAGAATTATCATGTTATGGGGGAGTTTTTGAATTATGGGGGTGATTTGATTTACTAATGATTTACTCTTATATCATTTCAAACTCGATGCGTCGCGAAGGTATTTTGCTTTATCTCATGTGTGTAGGTACAAAGATTGATGATCATTATGTTGCACACCCTGATGAGAAAATCTTTGAGAATTGACGAAGATGTTTGAAGAAAAGTGTTGAGGTCTTGTAAATTTATTCATGGGAGGGTAGATTTGTATAGGCATTTTGATTTTTGATAATTCGGATTTTTTATGTGTGTACCCGCATAGACATTGGGGGAGATTTGTAGGGACATATTTTTTATAAGTCCGTTATCAATTTATTATGTCATATACCGTTACATCGTCGAAGAGCATTCAAGATCCATCTACATCAAGATGGATCCGAATTAATCAAGTTCTTCACCAAAAATACTCCGCAAAGTTTATTTTGGTAAGGTTATGTTTTAAATACCTTAACTTTTTACACTTAGAGCTTTTGGGATATTTTTATAAAATATTTTCTAAGTGTTGGAGCGAACTTTTTTGTCAAATTTAAGAATGATTAATTTTTTCTAAGTGTTGGAGCGTACCTTGATTTTGATGCCAAGGTCGTTCAAGTGAGATATCCATCTCGTTCGAGCGACATAGGGATGTCGCGAGATGTCGTTTGATTGACATCCGGAAGTCGTTCGCACGAGACCCTTATGTCGTTCGAACGAGCTCATTTTTCGATGCGGCGCATTTTTATTGTAAATACTCATTAAATGGTATCGTTTTTTAAGAAGTCTCAGCGTTTTGCAGAATAGAAAAACTACGAAAGCAGAATTATTTTAGCTTCTTCCTTTTAGGGTTTAATCCCTTTTTGGTATTCAATTCACAAAACTCCCATATGCTTTAGTGAATTGTTTTGGTGTTCAAGAACACAACTTCACTTTTGTTCAACCTTTGTGGAGAAGGCATCTCCATATTTGATCGGTGGATACCGAGCGTAGTCATTCTGCATGTGGACGAGCTGAAGACGATAAACCAACACCTGGAGGGTCTTTCGCTGTCTCTAGTATCTTTGAAGATTTACTGAAGGCACCGTGCATTACACACTTGTGGGCGATTTTCAGGTTATACGTAAGTCAAAAGCTTTGTAAATTCTTCAAAGTGTTTATAAAAGGTTTTACCCGAAAGGGATTTTTTCCTGAATCGGTCATCTTTATTTTTCATGCATGGGTTGAAGGATTTATAATGCTTAGATGCATGTTTAGGGGCTGAATTAAGTTTGTTTAAAAAATAAACTATAATTAAATAAGTGTGCCAATTTAGAAATTTGCGGTTTTTCATATATATATATATATATATATATTCTCATCCTGCACCCCTAGGTTAAGACCTCTTGGCGTAATACATACTCTGTTATCATGTCCCGGTGCATTACTCACTACGTGGAGGACTACAATTCATTTTAGATTTTATTATTATTCATGTCTACTTAATTCAGACAATAGATATCATCACAAGTGCATGTATATATATAAGCACACTATCTTATATAAATATACTATACTGTACCCCGATACAAAGCTGCGGTGCCTGCATACTCTGCTATCATGTCCCATTGCATCACTCATTGCATAAAGGACTTTAGGTTCAATTTCTCGTGAACCATCAAACAAATCACACATATTGGAGGCGAACATAGTTCCAAGATGATGGGCTACGCACATACCTATGCACCCATACGACCGTCATCACTATCGTTCTCACAGATAGTCCGTACCTAGGTTCTATGCTCTAGTGGTACAATTTAATATCCCACCCGAAGGATCCTCATGGCATGATTGTCCTCGACGTGCAACCTCCACTTGATAGCAAGCAGCTTAGATATATCATACACGTAATAAAACAATCAAATAGGTATTCACGCACCCTATTAAAACCTTAGGTAATTACACGACCTTTCATTGCTTTAGGTATTCACATAACCTATCATTATTTTTCTATTATGTATTCCCATATTTATACATATAATTCATACATTTATACACACACACACACACACACAGATATATATATATATATATATATATATATATATATATATATATATATATATATATATATATATATATATATATATATCCCAATTATTAACGAGTTCGTTCTTACTAGATACATTCCAATACCAAAATAGCTACAGTTCGTTATTTATTATAATTCATAGGATGGTATATTCCACCTCACATATACCCTATTAAGTTCATATTAATTTCACAAAGGTCCCCAAAAAATTTGGTTCCAATTCGGGAAAGTTTTGTCTCTAAATAAAACTCCAAGGGAATTTTAGACATTTCACACCTTATGCCTAAATAATAATTTCTATAAGACAGCTTACTACTTTCCATTAGCTACGCATGGCCGGTAATGGCACGTAAATCCGAATTCGTATGGCAAAGCTATGCTCATTCAAAGTTATGCTAAAAATCAAATAACTCATTCCAGCTTCAAGGGTTTTTTAGACCTTTCAATTTTTGTGTCGAATTAAAAACATTCCCAGGACAGCGTAATACCACACGTGGCCACGAACGATACACTAATCCGAGTCCGTATGCAAAAGTTAGGGCATTGTAAAGATTCAGCTCAAAGAAGATTTAAAAAAAACTTTCTTAACAATTAGCCCCACATTCTGCCCCGATTAATAAATTGTTGTGTTGAGGCATTTTGGAGCAGTTTTGGGGGAAGCACGTGAGAAATCAAAATGTAGAAAACACGATTTTCTATAGGTCAGGGCGAACAGAATCACCATTAAAGATCCAAAACCTGCGATTATGCCCAGATCTTTTACCCCCCAAACCTCCCAAGATTCATCCCAAATCCACCCAAACTTCCTCATTTACAATTTCTTCCAACAATATCACTAACGGAGATTCAAAAACCAAGATCTAATCATGTTATTCACTTCTCAAATTGAGTTATAATCGCACTTTCAACCCAATTTCTCACAAAATTAAAAATCCTCTATTAATGGTTATTCTTCATCTTCTTCACCATAAACCCAAAATTTTCAATTCAAATTCCTACTTCCAAATTTCCAGGATTAATTGATATAATTACAACTATTTACATCATTAACTACAACTCAAATTAAATCAAGAAAACACTTTCCTTGGTGGATTAAATCCAACGCTCCCATGTCAAAATTATTGCTCGGATAGCTATTGTCATCCTTCTTTCCTTCTTCTTCTTTCTCCTTTCTCTCATCTCTCAACCCTTTGTGTTTTAGAATGACTCATGGCTATCCAACACTTAAATCTAGGTTAAAAATCCTCAATACCATAATTAAGCCTATTGGCCAATTAAAAATGACTTAAATGCCCCCATATGGGCTCGATCATGTCTAAAAATGTCCTGAGACCCGTTTATTACCCTCGGGTATTCTTTTCTGACTATCTCAACCCTTCTGGAGTTAACCGTGCACTCAGAATTGTCATCCGAGACACTTTATAAAATTTTCCCATTTAACCTCAAAATGCGACACATGTGAAAAAATTGAAATAGTCCGAATTAATTTAAATTTCTACATCGCCAAATATAAATGAAAGTTCTAAATCTCCAAGTTCAATAATTTCTTCAATTTAAATAAATTAAATAGCCAAATTAAATCATTTTCAAATCACTAATTTAATTAATTTATATATTATAAAAAATACGGGGTATTACAACTTATTCTCACCATTTGATCTCCCGATGCACAGTGGAGGCTGCTAAGGAGGTTATTTCCCCTGTTGACCCTGTGGGAGTTTACTCTCGGCCAGAGGAGACACCATTAGCTTCATTTGGTTCACCTTTTTTGCCTGTGGTTCCTCTAGACATCGCTCCCACTATGCAAAGTTCTCCCGAGGTAACAAGTTCTATACCTTTTTAGGCCTTTCTTTTCTATCCTTCTCCCTTCGCTCCATCTTCTAAATATTTTGGTGTATTTTAAGTTGAAGTAGCTTCCCTTTTGGCTTCATCGTTGGCCAACATCCTTCCTCCACCTTTTTAACAAGACCCATTGTTGTTGTTCCCCCTTTGAGTTATGTTACTAAGGTGAGTTAAATGTGAATTGCGTCTCTTTTTTCTGTATTATTACCCTCCTATAACACTTAGCTTTGTTTTTACAGCTTTCTGCAAGTCTTATCCCATCATTATCCTTTGGGATTCTACCAGTTTCTAAGGCCACCGTTGTCTCTTCTGCCCATCCTGGTGCTTCTTCTTCCCCCATCAGCGTTGGTGCATTTGTGGAAGGTCAAATGGAATCTTCAAGCTCTACCCCAATATTGGCCTTAGTTCCCTTTGTAAACGCAGGAGCTTTACCCAATATTGAGGTCCCTCTGGCCGAGGTTCCTCTAGTTAAGGGTGTCATGGAGGCTTCTGAGGAGATAAACCTGCCTTCAACAGTTCCCACCGTTGTAGCCTCTTTTATGACTCATGTTCTTGCTCCAGCTATTGCTGAGGTTCTTCTTTATTTTCTCTTTGCTTCTTGTTGTTTGTCCTTTATCTTGACAACGTACAATCTAAAAGACTCTCATTTTCAAACATTCAAACTCCACCGGTAACGTTGACCTAACAATGAAATCCACTTATTAAGATTTTTCCTTTGTAAAATTCCACCAATAATGGTGACACACATAACGATGACTTAACAATGGCAACCACTTGTTAAGAATTTTCGTCAAACCCCACCAGTAACGATGACTTAACAATGAAAAATAATTGTTAAGATTTTTCGTCAAACTCCATCAGTAATGGTGACTTAACAATGATAAACACTTTTGAAGAATTTTTGTCAAACTCCACCAGTAACAGTGACTTAATAATGATAAACACTTGTTAAGATTTTTCGTCAAACTCCACCAGTAATGATGACTTAACAATGATAAATACTTGTTAAAATTTTTGTCAAACTCCACCAGTAATGGTAACTTAACAATGATAGACACTTGTTAAGATTTTTCATCAAACTCCAGCAGTAATGCTGAATTAATAGTGATAAACACTTGTTAAGATTTTTCGTCAAACTCCACCAGTAACGGTGACTTAACAATGATAAACACTTGTTAAGATTTTTCATTAAACTCATTATTTGCTTGATTTGTCCTCAGGCAACTGGGGAGTCCCCTCGCGTTGCAGAGAAACCTCCAGTGATTCCTTCGCCTGTCGCCTTGCCAAATCGGGAACTAGTTGTATATGAGGAAATGAGTCCTAACGACCAAGGTTCCATGACAGGTGCTCAGGTTGATAGCGAATCTGGTTGTGAGCTTTCTATGCCAGCTCTATCTCCTCATGAGTTTTGTCTCATGGTCCTTCATCGCTCTCCCTAACAAACTTCAAGCCATCGATTAGTGATTGAATAGATTGTAACTCATCACCCTGAGACTTTTACTGTCGAATGCCTATGTTCAAACATTCCCGTGATGAGCCACAGGCTTCAAGGTATGGCAATCATTATTGCTAATATCATTAGCACTCCTACTGCAAATGTTTCCAAGCCTCTCCACAACTAATTCTTGGGCTATCTATAGGAGTTGGGCTGAGATGGTTTCTAATTTAGATGGTTGATTGGACACTTAAAGACCTTGAAGAGTAAAAAATTAACAAGTTAGAGGGAACTGCGGCATAAGCATCAAGATGCTCAATGAGATGAGGAAGCTAGACTGGCCGAACTAACATCTCTTATTGAAGTTGCTAACAAAGAGGTGGAGGATATCGAAGAAACTTTGCATCTATCAAAGATGAGGCGAGAGAAACTCCTCATTGAGCGTGCTCAAGCTCAGACAAGGATGGAAGGTTCTATTAATTCTTAGTAAGCATTCCTAGAATCTTCCTCGGGTCTGCCTGAAGACTATTTCTCTGCTCCAAACTTGTGGTTCCTCTTAGGCTGATGACCTCTCACATACTTGTATATATTTTTTAGTTTTCCTTCTTATGTACTCTTGGGCAATAGTTCCCATTTTTGTAAAACCTCCCAATTTATTAATGAAAGATAAGTTATATCTTGTTTTCATGCCACTTCTTTGTGTTATAACTGCTTGTCTAAAATACAAACTTTGCCATCTTCCATCTCACTCTAGTTACAACAAAAGACATCTTTTGAGAAAATAATGACTTGTATATATTCATAACAAAAGTCTAGATACATCGATGTTCTAATGTTACTTACTTTACACATAATAGACCTTCAACCATTTGTTGTTAATCTTAAATGTTTTATCTGCATCCATCTTAGAGGTTAAGCAATGATCTGAATCATGAGCCTCCTTTATAATGAAAGGTCTCTCCTAATTCGCTACAAACTTAGGTAGATGGAGCCATCTAATCTGTTTCACTACTGCCTTTAAGACAAGGTCTCCTTCAACAAACTTCCTTGGTCTCACCAAGTTGTCATATGCCTTTAAGAGCTGCTTCGTGTACATTTGAAAGTGTTGCATCACATTATCTCTGTGTTCATCCAATTCTTTTAACTGCACATGTGTGTTCTGAGGGAGCATGCTACTTCGTAAGGCTTATCGGGCATAGGGAACTTCCAACTCCACTGGGAGAATCACTTCATCTCCATACACAAGGGAGAACAGGGTATATCCTATGAGTTTCTTTTTAGTTGTTCAGTAGGCCCATAATACATTTAGTATCTTATCATTCCATGATCCTTGGAAATCCTCCATTATTTTGGCAAAAATGTTAACTAATGTTTTGTTAGTTGCTTCGGCTTGACCGTTTCCCTTGGGTATGCCACCGTTGAAGTATGATGAACAGTGGATTATTTTTCTGTGAGCATCGTTACCTCTAAATTGATGAATGGGGTTCAATTATCAGAGAGAATAACCTTTGGAATCCCAAAACGTCAAATGATGTATTCTCTGATGAAGTTGCTCACCACCCCTATTGTTGCCCTTCTTAGTGGTATCGCTTTAGCACACTTTGTAAAGCACTCCATTTTCACTAGTATCAAGATCTTCCCCCTCGAAGAAGGATGTATTGCCCCTACTAGGTTAAATGCCTAAGTGTAAAAATGGTTGGGTGTTGCCAGATAGTGTAGATCCACCGATGGAGCACGGATCATATTTCCATACCGTAGGCAAGCCTTACATTTTTTAACAAACTCAGTAGATTCTTTTTTCATCGTTGGCCAATAGTACCCAAACGTCATCAACTGGTCATACAACTTTTCTCCTCCTATGTGAACTGGATCATGATCTTGTTTGAGGACTTCGGCTGCTTCTTCCTTTGTGATGCAACGCATTGGCCTGTTGAAGTACCTTATTTGATAAAGTAGCCCCTCCTGAACATAGAACCTTAGGGCCCTTATTTTGAGTCCCATCGCATCAATCCTATCTATTGGGACAACTCCACCTTTAATGAACTCAATATAGGGATGCCTCTAATCTGGTTGAGCTTCAATGAAATGGCATTCAGATACTTCGAGAAACAGTTGGAAATTATTGCACTTCCATTATAGCTCTGCTGCATCCTGCTTCATTCTAGGCCACATGTATCCCTCCCTTTGAATTCTCCTATAAAGAGGGATCTCAGTTGTTTCATAGTGCTCTTCGTGTGTTTTCTTTAATCTCCACTCTAATTCTCCTGAACCGATGCATCTTGAAAGCCATCCTCCTGCATTTTTGAAGTAAAGGTTTCCCCAATTTGTAAAGTATTGAGCTAACCCTCTCAACTCCATTGCTCCTTCCCCAGACTCTAATTGCTTTTTGGTCTATCCCTTCCAGTCAGAGTCATCCTCCATCGGTAGAATTAACTGTACCACCGATGGAGATGTTCTTCGTCACTTCTCATGATCATCTATTGAGTAATGGTGGCATAGGCATCCGAATGGCAGTTCATTATTCGAGGATGCCTCTTGATCTTGGTTCGATAGAACTGGTTGAGAAGCCTCTGAATGATAGTTCTGTAAGGTGACAATCTGAGGTGTTTCAACGCATATTCTCCACTTACTTGTTGAATCACTAAGTTCGAATCACCCTTGATGCAGAGTGAATGAATTCCCCTTCAAAGGGTCTTCAGTAACCCCGACACTAACGCCTTATACTATGCTTCATTGTTGGAACAATGGAAATCTAACTTGTAAGAAAGACAAATTTCTTCCATACCTCTTTTAAAAATAACCCCTCCTCCTCCTTTCTTCTCCATTGAAGATCCATCGAACTGAATTGTTCATTCCTTTTTGCTTGAGGATAAGTGATTGACATGTAAATCATCTCCTAGAATGCTCTCTCGTGGTGGCTCAAATATCCCAGACGGAAAGATTGCCAAGAGGTCTGCATATGCCTGGATCTTGATTGTGCAAGGGACCATGCATTTTAGGTCATACTCTGAGAGGATGAGGAACCACCTAGCTGCCCTACCAATTAATATAGTTTTTTCCAACAAAAACTTAATAGGATCACATCTCGTTATAATATGAATTGTAAAAGACAACATATAATGTCTAAGTTTTTGTGCTACAAAGACTAAGGCTAAATAATGCCTTTCTAAGCTACTGTACCTGACCTCTGGCCTATATATGATTCCACTAAGGTAGTAGATTGGTCTTTCCTATCCGTTAATCTCCTGTGCTAACAGATTTCCAACGGACCTCATGATGGATGTGAGGTATAACTTCAGCGGTATAACTGCCCTTGGAGGAATCATGGTCTGTGGTGAAATGAGAAGGTTCTTTATCCTGGTGAGAGACTCCTAGTGGACTTCCTCCCATTTTAACTTTGTGTTCTTTCCCAGAAGCTGCATCAACGGGTGTGTTATCTCGGCCGATTCCGATATGATTCTCCTAAGGTAGTATACTTTGCCGAGGAAACTCTTGAGCTCCTTCGCCGTTCTTGGGCTTGACATTTCCAAGATCTCTCGTTATATATCTTGGTCCATTTTCACCCCTTGCCAATCCACCATAAAGCCTAGGAACTTTCCACTGGTTACCCCAAAGACGCATTTCAGTAGGTTCATCTTTAGCTTATACTTCTTACATCTGGAAAATACTTTCCTCAAATCGCTCCGATGGGACCCTTTTTACTTCGAATTGATGACCAAATCATTAACATAAAACTACATATATTTATGAAAGAAGTCATGAAAAATGTCCATCATTGTTTTGTTATCAGTAACCCCAGTATTTTTGAGTCCAAACGGTATTACCTTGTACATGAAGTTTCCCAACGGGTTTCTAAACGTTGTATTTTCTGCATCTATAGGGTCCATCTTGATATGGTTGTACCCTACATACCCATCCATGAAGCTATACATCTCGTGTCCATCCATTTCATCTATCAAGTTATCGATGGAGGGCGAAGGGAACTCATCTTCGGGATAAGCCCTATTCAAGTCTCTAAAATCCACACTGATCCTCATCTGATTATTATCTTTCTTACCCACCTGGACAATGCTAGATAGCCAAAGTGGTTGTTGTATCGGTTTGATAAACCCTATTTCCAACAGGCATTGGACTTCTTCTTTAATCCTCAAGTTCATCTCAAGCTTATAAGTCCTCATTGCCTGTTTAACCGGAATGGATGAAGGCATTACGTTTAATTTGTGGCAGCTTACTTCTTCATCTAGTCCCTCCATATCCGTATACTTCCATGCAAAAACATCTATGAACTCACGGATTAGCTCAATCAAAGGCTCTCATTTCTCCATACAAATATCTTTTGTGAGAAAAATGGGCCTTGGTTCCTCCCCTTCCTTTGCCAAGTTTAGCTTCTCCAACTTTTGCGCTTGTGGCTTCGGTTGGTCCGTCATGTAGTCTGGTTCTTCTGCGACATTGTCCACGAACTCCTATATGTTGGAATTATCTATTATCGTACATTGTCCCCATTGATCCACCAAAAAACACTCATATATCGATTCAGCGTCCTTGTCAACCTATGCCATAGCTCCTTCGGCTGCCCATTCACACCATCATAGGTGATAAACCATCTTCCCTTCCTCAATAAAAATCTTCTCGCATTATCTCCTGGTCGTTGCAACTACCTTTATTTTCCTCTCCCTTGAAGCCTTATCCATTATTGCTTTAGAGAATTAACTCAACACACTTTTTCGTGTGACCTCATGTTCTATCGGGTCTATTCTGGGATGCATCCTATCTTTTATCTGCTTGGATATTTTCTCAGGTTGAGGAACCACGTGGTAGGATTCTTTTGTTACATGTTTGCCGCTTGTAATTCCGTCATTCTGGCTGTTTACAGGTCCCATCCTTTCTCTGATCGAGGGAACCCAGGCTCCCTCCATTCTTCTCTTTAGGACTCTAACATCCTCCTCTAATTTTATATAAAATACTGCATCCACTAGGTGAGCTTCTTCGACAGCAAAAGGGCTTTTCGTAGCTCATATAGTGATCTCAGTTCTTTTAATATTTGCCTCGGCACATTATTGATACGTCGAGGGAACTAGTCCTTAGTTGTCCATCCACACTCTTCCTATCAACAAATGGTAGGAAGTTGTACTCTCTATCACATGGAACTTGATGTGGGAAATCATATTTCCCATTACAATCCCAACATTCACATAACCAATCAATTTGGAAGACTGGTTATCATAACCTGAAATAGCCAAAGGCATGGGGACTAATATTTCTTCTAGGATGTTAGCTGTGTGGGAATAGATGATCGGTATAATGTTGATAGATGCTCCCCCATCCATAAGAGCCCTTGCAAAGCTAACCCCATTGATGATGGTAGTCACATATAACAGTCGATTATGAGGAAATCTCACGGCCCTATCTGCATCGCTGAACGTTATTTCTGATAAAAATTTCTTTACCAGCCTGGCCATGGGTCCCTTCCATCTCAGCGAAGGAACTTCATTCCTCCTCGCAATATCCAATATTTCTTGGGTTATCTCCAACCAACTATTTTTTTTCATTCCCACCTGGTCGAAGAACCAAGCAAACTTTGGGGGCCGTGAAACAGCGCAGTACTCCAAGCTTTGGTCCATTTCCTCACCTTCAACGTTGTATATGTCCTCCATATCTCTGGCACTTTCTTGGTTATAGGCTAACACCAGATTATCCATTCCTCTAGTACATTCCTCCAGAGCTTCTTTGAAGTCCCCTTGCTTCTTCGTTAGCTCTCTCTCTTCTCTTTCTTCCTCATTAACATTTTAGTGAGGGATTTGTAGTGTTCCTGCCTTTACATGTTTATCAATGATTTTCCTTAGCGTAAGATAAGTTCCCATTGGACGTTGAATCTTTCGATGGATCTGGAAATACTTGGGATCCTCTCTGGTTACCACGTCTGGTTCCTCAACGGGGATGCCCTTAGGTTCATGCACCACTCCTCCTTGAACCATGGCATTGTAACAGCTAACATCCTCCTCTACTATGCAGGGTAATGGTGGTGGGTCTTCCCTATCTCTCCCAAACTTTCTCTTGTTATCTTTCTTTTGGTGTTTTCCTCCTTCACTTCCATCAACGTACCCCACTCGTGGGGATTGACTACGTGCTCTAATGGGTGGTCCGGGTTGCCTGAACATTATTGGTACCACAACGGGGTTCGACCAAACTACCAATGATATATTCCTTTCTTCTTTAGAAATGTCATAAAAGTACCTCTGCAAGTTTCATTAATCAAGTGACAGATGTACTCTGGGAGCAAACCCCCAGTACATAGTTGTAACATTTTAGACTTTTTGGCTTCTTCTCTTATATCGAGGGACCTTTCCCAGAATCTTCGAACATATGCCACCTCATCCTCTCCCGACCGTTGTTTCTCTGTGCCCAATTGTGTTAATGTGAACTCATCTTCTACCATAAAGAACTTCTGGACAAATAAAACATGCATCTCCTCCCATGTTGAAACACTCTTTGGCGCAAAATGAGAGTACCACGCATACAGTGAGCTCGTAGATGTTCGATGAAACGTTTTATGTGTTCCTTCGAGTTCCCCACTCTTACTATGTACTTTTCGAAGATAGGAACAATATAATCTTTTGGTAAGGCTCATCATTATATTCCTGAGGGTAAGGCGTCCGAAAGTCATCATAAATCGAAGCTACCTCACCAGCGGATTGCGAGGAAGCTTGCATAAACTTCAGCATTTCCTTCTGCATCTCTTTTCTCATTTACTCCATAGCCTATACCGTTGAAGTAATGGTCAGAGGGACTATAGGGGGGATGCCCGTTGCATCTGAAGTAACCACCATAGTTGGAATGCTTATTACTCATGGAGTTCCACTGTTGGAATCACAATTGGAGGTATGCTTGCCGTGGAAGTTCCTGTTAGAATTACATTTGGTGGGGCCATTAGGGTTACCCCTGGCATTACAAAGGAGTTGGCCTCAAATCCCCCCAACTCCGTTGAAGCTACAAGAGTTTCAAAAAACTCGTAAAATTTATTCATGAGGAGTGCCACTTGAGTTGGTCCAAACCCGATGCTCGGGGAGGCTTGTGTCACCCCTGGAATGCCTATCACCATTTGAACTAGGGGTACCTCTATTCGAGGGGCTCCATCTCTAGAAGCCTCCATGTCTCTTACCGCTTGCTCTTCATTGTGTTGATATTCATCAATGTTAATTCTTTGATTAATGTTAACCTACGACATACTCTTTGCTCAAAAGAATACCTCCCCAGTAGAGTCGCCAAATGTAATAAGGTAGTTTAATTAGATGGAGGTGTAACCCCTTTTGAGTATAGTAATTTTAAGTGAATCGGTAACCCGTATGATTAATTATAAGACACGCGATCATAATCTAGTGAAGATAAACTCAGTTTCAACTCACAAATCTCTCGTGTATAGCTCAAAAGATAATAATGAACTTAAAAGTAACTCATTCGGAGGGAGAAAGAAGTAAGCACCCTAGATACACCTTGACAGACAGCCAAACACGCCAACTCTCAAAGGTCTGTAATCAAATATTAAAAGCTTTGTAATAAATGACCATGGTGGTTGAGTAAAAGCTCTGGTTTTGCAATAACTTCTTTATTTCTTGATGAAAATATCTTCTAGAAGTGGTTGAGGCCAATGAATAACCCCCCATATACCACTCCCGGGATAGTTCAGTCATTAAAAACTGTGAAAAGACATCTCACATGCTTTATGTCACAAACATTAAATGCATGATGCACTAGTTAGCTCCACATCAGAAACATTAAATACCAAGACATGCCTTTTGGTTAACCACTGTGTGTCAGAGGGTTGTCATCACAAAGGTGGTTCACCAGCTATTTGACAGCCCCAAATACCACGGTGGTTTACTCAAGTGAAGATTTGACGTTGCCTAGATGGCTAGTGACATCACATAAAGTAGATGTGATATTAATTATAGGGTTGTTTGGTTCACAACTCAACGCTCGATGGAACTCAAGGCTGCTGCACCGAAGATTCCACATTCAAAGTCTTTTGGTGTTTTACCAGGTGTAAGATGGTAAGGACAAGCCCCAATAGGGCCTTACTTATTAATCCTCCAAACCAAGTCCCTATGAAGTTCCCACAGTGAGTTCATTCGAGCCCTGCCAGGCCTGATCTCTCTCGAGTATCGTTTGACCTCACGCCGAATGACATTACAATCATTACATCATTACAGTTGTTATAGGTCGTTGTCAATATAAACAAAAGATACAACAATACCAAATAAAATAACATGACTAAAGGATGAACTCTCTCGGCTAACTTCTTTACTGGAAGATCCCCCTGGGCCTCTCTGATCTGCATCGTTGCCTTACTGAGATGCATCGCTTGAGCTGCCTCGCTGAGCTGCGCCGCTACCTCACTGAGCTGCATTGCTGCCTCACTTGAGTTGCCTCGCTGAGCTACCTTGCTGTCTTAGTCCCTTGAGTCAGTTGTATTAGTTAGGGGGATTATCCATAATCTTGAGATTATCTTCAAGCCCCCTCTACACCTTTATTACGTCTTATTTGTTTATCCATTTTCTCTACTAATTTTGTTATCTCTTGCGACTGTTGGGTTGTGATTTTTGGTTTACCCTGGTGGTTCGGTTAGATTGTGTACGAAGATAGGGATTAGAGATTATGTTATCTATTTTCGCTAGAAGATTAGCATACACTCTCACTTATCTTATACATATCTTATTCTCATTTTTACACATGGCTAGAGAACGATGTCGTTCTATCTATTCTGGTCGAGTTGAGGAGCAGACTACCTCTCCTCGTGCACAAGACTCATAGGCCAACCGTCCATGCTATACTCCTGATCGATGGGCGAGTAGAGTAGATTATGATCAGTTCCATATGCTCGGGTTTCACATTAGCGTTGTCGTCCGTGAGGAGTTTTTAGGGTTGATGAGTTGGTCACTTATAGTGTTCTTGCGTAGTTAGAGAGGAGAGGTTTGGAGCCGTTCTTTTACACGTATGACTTCATACACCCTAACATAGTATGAGAGTTATACTTTAGGGATGCCCGGACATCTGTAATTCTTCGAACCTTTATCCGAGGTGTTCAGGTGAAAGTCACTTTCGACCTTATTAGCCAAATTTCACAGATTCCCAAAGTGCCTGATTCTATTTTCCCTGATCATGTTGATGGTAGTACTGATACCGAAGGCATTATCCATCACCACTTTTGGGAGATACCCCCTTGTTAAAAAATTATGTACCACTAGCACCTGCATTCTAATTATCAAGTGATCAATTGGTTTACATCTTCCTCAGTCTACCCTAGAACTAATCACACAAAGATCTCCTTCGACATCATCTATTTTATGTATACTGTCAACCAGGGTTGGTGCATTGATTTTCTTGGCATCCTTATGCATGTCGCGATTTCTATGCCTAATGCATGTATCACTCCTATACACGTCTCACTTCCTTTTAGTATCCTCAAGACCCGCATTTGTGAGCGAGTGCAAATACCTATTCTTCAGGATGAGGCAGAGGAGTTTGGCATCTCTCCCATTTATGCTAACACTGTTCGTCGTTCTGAGAGTTACTTACCTCCATCTTCCCGTCATAATTTTTCGGTGTTTACATCATATTCTTCAGAGGGAGGTCACACTTCACAGTCATTTGGCACCCTTCCCACTGAGCCACCATCTTCGGGGATAGGAGCTAGTAGAGATGAGGTTGAGCGTAGATATGAGGAGGATAAACATAAGTGTATACTTTTTTAGGCTGAGTTTGCAGAACATCATCATATCATAGAGACCATGATGGCTATGTTTGATGTGGAGGCATAATAGTGCACCATTCAGCAGTCCTAGATTTTAGCTCTTCTAGATGAGATGCAGCGATGAGAGCAGAGAAGAGGAGCAGGGACGTCTCGGAGATGCAGGGACGATGGCACCGCTATTGATGATGATGATGTTACTGATGGAGATTGTTAATGTTGATTCATTTTTGTATTCAAAGATATACTATTTCTATTGATGTATTTGGATATTCATTATTCAGGACTAATGTATTTGATGATCCACTCTTAATATTTTTCTAATGTTGGATATGTATATTTCTAGACTTTCTCATTTTGTAGTTATATTATTTATTGGGACATGTGATTTCTATTGATGTATCATGTTTAACATCTTTATTCATTGGAAAATGCTTTGTGTCCCAAACAACTCCCCCAAGTCTCCCCCAAATCCTACATGGGCGGCACATCATTCTTCCACTTGCCTGTCATCTATTGCCATGTGGGGCGGGTCCCACCAGGGCACAAAGCCCAAGTCATTTTGGGGGAGGTTTGGGGGAGTTATTTGGGGTATGTAGCATTACTCTTATTCATTTTATGCTTCATATATCTATTCACTGCTATCTTATTATCCATTGTCGTATGATTACATTGTTCGTTGATATTGAGATATTTTTGTAGCCATGTGATTCGTTTTTATTATATTACTAAAAATGTTGTTTATGGTTTATCTATTCCAAAATAAAAAGGGAGAGACATGTGATTAGGGGGAGTTTATGTATCTGAGTGACATTGATTTTTTTATTGTTATATTCTCCAAACTTCACTTGGGGTATTTATTTGCTTCGTATGTGTAGTTATCGTTCAGAGGTTCAGATTTTTTGACTACATTCGGACAGTGCTTTCCGATGCTTTATATATTGTCCGTGTCCTATCCTGTATTTTTTATATTAAGGTTATGAGATGGGACATAGGTTTTCGGCTTGACGGCCCAACTTAGCATTTCACTTTTTTGGTTTTGTCTCGGAAGAGCCAATATGGGAGATTTACAAGGGAAATTTTCCAAATAGTGTCAATTTGTATGTATTGGCATTTTTGGACAAAAACCATTGTGAATCATAGGATAGTCTTTTACGTGTCGAGATTCCACTAAGCCTATGATGGTGTGATGAAGACTTAGCGGTTATGTTTCATAGATTACATCATTCCACATTTTTGGATCACTCCTAGTCTTTACATGATCACATGATCACATTTTATTCGAGATATTGTGGACCTTGAAATATTTTTAAGAATGTTGTATTTTATTAAAATGATTTTTAAAATTCTTTAAATCATGTTTTATCTAGTTTAGATCGACTTTAGAGTCGTATGAACAATAAAGTTCATTTTATTCGTTCAAACAAAACTAAGACTCTTTCAAACGAGATGATTATTTTGTTTAAATGAGATATGGATCTCGTTTGAATGACCTGGAACCTTGAAATCATATTTTATTATTTAAGGCGTCGTTTTCCTAGAAAAAAATTAGAACTCACACCCAAAAAAGAAAATTAAATTTTTGCACTTTCTTTGCAAAAGAGTTCTCAAACACAAACACATCATAACTGTTTCATGATCAGATTGTTCTTAATATACATGTTCTAGAGATCCTGGTTTACACTACGGGTGATTCTTTCATCTAGAAAGAACGAGTTTTGTATGGTGGGTACGTGTGATTCTTACATCTCCGTGTGAGAAGATATTGATTCAAGCTACATCGGTGGATACCTAGGTGCTCATGGATTCCTGTGTTGTGGACTTGGCACGGGTGAATTATCACGTTTCACTGTGGATGAGCGGTCTAAAAGAAGAAGAGGGGTTTAGGTTTATGGAGTCGAGTCGTTGAGTAAGACTAATTTTCTATATCATAGTGATTTTTTGTCTTAGGACGTCCAATGTTTTTTCCGTTAGTGGTTTCCTCGTACATTGGCGTTGTGAATATTACTTTACTTTATCTCCTTAATCACACTAGATGCATGTGTAGGTTTAAAAATATAAATTTTGGTTAAGAATAAAATTGGTTCATAATACTTGCTAGAGATTAAAATTTGGGTAAAGTTCATAATTTTGTCATTGCCTAAAGCACATACTCTTAGGGGCCTTCTCAAAGAAGATGCAAAAGATCAGAGAAAGACTCAAGATGGCCCAAAATTGATAGAATAGTTACGTTGATCATCGAAAGAAGCCCTTAGAATTTCAAGTTTTTGATCAAGAATTCTTGAAAGTTTCTTCTAGAAAAGAAAATCCTACATTTCGAAAAGAAAGGAAAACTAGCACCAAGATACATTAGATGCTTTAGTATTATCAATTGTGTTGGGCCTGTGTCTTGTGAGTTAAATTTACCCCTAGAATTGTCTAGTATTCATACTTTATTCTGTGTGTCTCAGTTGTGTCAATACATTCCAAACTCGGCACATGTGATTACATGGCACGAAATCATTGTTCAACCCAATCACGAGTTTGAAGAATTACCTATTGAAGTTTTAGATTATTAGGTAAAAGTTCTAAGAAAGAAGGAAATTCCCTTAGTAAAAAAACTCTAGGAACACCAAAGTCAGCAATAATCCACATGAGAACCAGAGCATGCAATGGATATACAATATCCCGATCTTTTTACATGTAAATTTGAGGACGAATTTTTTTATTAGGTAGGTAGACTGTAACACTCGCATAATTCTAAACCCTAGACCTATCAAGTAGGTTTCGATAATTACACATATCACCTCGTATCTCCCCTATTCAAAACCATCCTAAATTAAGTAAAAAATACACTTAAAACCTACAACTTTGCCTAATTTCCCAAGTACTCCCCAAGAAGGATACAAAAATACCAAACTACCCGTCTAAACTTTGAAAGAAGTATAATGTACCTTATATTTCACCCCAAGAACCAAACTTTATATCAAATTGAACCTTTAGCCTCAACTAATTTAATTTTACAATGCTAACCCTTATCCTTTCATAAAATTGTACAAATACCCATAAAACATGAAAAATTACAATTTTAAGTAACAAACAAATACAAAACTTTCTCCTACGGTACAAAAAACAAAGCTAAGTTATTTAGACTTTTCCCTATCAAGTAAGAATCCCCATCAGTAGAAAATGGCAAATTTCACAAGCCTAATACCATTAAACCATGTGAACTTATCTTATCTACATTTTATCTTCTTAAAACCTGGTAGAATTCACTTCCCAGTAACACCAATAAACTCTTTGTAGTTCAGTGTATAAATTCCTTACAGCTTCAAACCTTATCCCTTCAGTTAACACCAAACTCAAAATTTTCCCTCCAAACAATCAACCTATGATTTTATGCATCAATTATTGTTCTTTCTATTCAAAATGCTTTCTGCACCATTATGATACCGAGCCCAATAAAAAACCATGCTCTTGTGTGTAGAACTGTCTATATAAGCAGAAACCTTCAAAAACTCCATTAAAGCTTAAGATTTAATGGTGAAACTTTATTATTTGACTTTGAACATGATTCAAAGTGAGGAATGGCTTCTTATGAGCCCAAGAACTCAAGTTTAATGGCAATTTTTAACAATTCATGAGTTTTGAACCCCAATTTCTCTCAAGTGTTTTTGAGTTTTAAAAACTATCGTGGAGCTAAAAAACCCGTTCTCAAGCCCACACTCATTGAATTGATGAGGATTTACACCCATGACATTATTATAATTTTGGAGACCCATATTCCAATCACAAATGTTATAGACTTCTTTAATATTTCCGGGCTCACAAATCAAGAAGTCTTTGAACCTATTGGACATTCTGGAGGTATTTGGGTCATGTGGAACGCTCTCATTATTACAATTGAAATGTTGGATATCTCGCCAGGTTATCCATGTCATGGTGTTAAAAAAAATCAATCATGAATGGATTTTTTAAGAAATATATACGAGCCCCCTCCCATACATAAGGAAATAACTTTAGGAAAGCCTTACGGATATTACGGAGTGCGTGGATGTCCCGTGGTTGGTTGTTGGGGATTTTAATAACCACATTGATAAGTTAGATAAGAAGTCCTATATCAAACAAGTAGATATCACCAAATGCTTAAAATTTTAGGACAATATCAACAAGTGCAAAATCTCGGATCTTGGGTGTAATGGACCTAGACTTACTAGACAAACAACCATGATGGCTTTGCAAACACTATGATCCATTTCAACATGTCACTTTCTAACAACGAATGGAGGCTTAACCATCCAAATGTAACCATTGAAAATGTGCCGATGACTACGTTAGACCACTACCCTATGGTTATCTTCTTTTAAGGTATAATTTCTAATATGAAAACTAATAAACCATTTAGATTTATTTCTTGTAGGTTTTCTATAAGGGACTTTGAGGATGGTATCAACAGAACTTGAAACAACCAGTATAACCTTGAGGATAACATCCATGAGTGTACTAATATTATTAAAGATTGGAATAAAAAATGACTTTGGTAATATCTTCCAAAAGAAAAAACGTATTATGCGACGCCTTAATGGCATATAAAAATCTCAAGAAAAATTATAGTCCCGCAATCTTGACATTCTTTAAAAAGTCTTTATTTGGAGTTTAAATTTATTTTGTTGCAAGGGGAAACATTTTGGCGTAAAAAAATCTAGAATATAATGGTTTATTAAGGATAATATAAATACAAAAATTTTCCACTTGACAACCATCATAAGGAGGATCATAAACCATATCGACGGCCTCTTTGTTAATGGGGAACGAATGGACAATGTAATCACCATATCAAACCACATAAATTCCTACATTTGAGAACTCTTCCTACCGTATTTCTCTTATAAAACTCATAGTCAAATTATTGTCTTTCTCAATTGTAAATTCGGTATTAGGGATAACTGACCCCTCACCTACCCTCCCCCCCCCCCCCCCCCCCTTGTTTTAGAAGAGGTGCGAATCGATAATTTTAGTATGAAAGCCCTAAAAGCCTCAGGTCCTTGATGGATTGAACCCTTGTTTTATCAACATGTATGGAATATCCTCAAAGAAAACCATTTTAGTTTTTGTTAGTAAGAGTTTGATCCAAAACTACTTTTTGGCAAACCTTAACAATATATTTATTACACTTATCCCTAGAATCGATAACCTGGAGACCATAAGTCAATCCCGACCTATCACTCTTTGTAATGTATCGTAAAAAATCCTTTTTAAAATTCTAGTTAATAGAATATGTCCTATAATTTATTGGATTATTATCCCTTACCAAGCCAGCTTCCTCCCGAGTAGACAAACTTCGGATACCATCATTATTACTCAAGAAATTATTCATAACATTATGAAGAAAAAAGGTATGTTTGGGGACCTCATACTCAAAGTGGACCTTGAAAAATCCTATGAGAAAGATAGTTAGGATTTCTAGAAGAAGTTTTAAAATGGTTTAATGTGGGGAGTGAATTTAGTAAACTTATTATGAGTTTTGTTAAAAACACCTCAACCACTATCTTTTGAAATGGTACCTCATTAACTAGTTTCATGCCCAAGAGAAGCCTTAGATAAGGAGATACCCTCTCCCCTTACCTATTTGTTATGTGCATGGAATATTTATCGCCTAGTATTTTGAAAAAAGTGGAGAAAGGAAAATGGAAAGGCATCTAAACTTCCACTCATGGCCCATGCATTTCTTACTCTTTTTAATGGACAACCCCATTCTTCTTTTTAACATTTCTAATAGCTCTTGTGAGGCCATATTGGACATTCTTGAAGAATTTTACTACCTCTCAGATCATAAAGTGAATTACTCTAAATCTAGTCTTTGTTTCCACAAATGTTCCTAGAATAAGGGTATTAAAGTTATACACAAATTTGTCATGGGTCTCACAATAACCTTGGGACTTACATGGGTTATGATATTTTCCATGGTAGTTTTAACCATGATTATCTCAACAATGTTAATAAAAAGGTCCAAAAGAAGCTTGATAGATGGAAAACTAAACTTTTGTCTTTTGCGAGTAGAGCTACCTTAATCCAATCAGTTACTTCCATGATACCCACTTATAATATGCAAACCACACGCTTCTTATAAAACCCATGACCAAGATTATACCTTAGTTCCTACAATTTATATACCATTAGGCCATGAACTGAATATAATTGATGGATGCTAAATTTGAACTGTCATTATGGCCTTTGTACATTTTGAATTGGGATTTGATGGCTTAAAGTTGATAGGAATAATTGTGACTTCCGTTTGAATAAGAGGCCAAGTCATTCGAATGAGGAGGGATATTTCGGTCGAATGAGGTTAGAATGACCATCTAACAACAAGGACCTTAACCATTTTCCATCGTTCTCTAGAATCTCATTGGAGTGACCTCGTTCGAATGAGGGGCATTGTTGTTCGAATGAGGGGTAATTTTCTGTTAAAATGATATGGTATTTTACCCTCATTAGAACTCTCGTTAGAACTCTCTTTCGAATGATAGGAGATCTCATTTGAACGAGTTCCAAAGTCATTCTAACGACTGGACGAAAATTAGAGAATTTTGCACATTTTAATGTGTTGTCGTGATGTGGATTATTGAATTTGATGAGATGTCGAACTCTCAGTGGCTCTAATCAAAACATCGTTCAATAGATTGTTGGAATATTGTTTAATGGGTTAAATGTTTGTGGGTTTAAATAGAGGTGGGAGGGGACAGAGAAGCCATTACTATCATATTTTTTAGCTCTCTCCCTATAAGCTACACTCTTCCATTTTCAACCCATTTCTACCATTCCCAGGGTTCCACCTTCCATATCAAGACTTCTCTAAGATATTCTAAGGATAAATACAACCATTTCAATCCTAGTTTGAAGAAGAAGTTGGGTAGAAGAAGCCATTGTTGGAGTTCCCTTGAATCAGTTGGAGCGTTCTTGGAGATTTGTAGGTTTTAAGAGCTTTCAAGTTATTCCCTTTAGTTTCTCCTCTTCAAATACAAAGTTGGGTTTTCGTACAAATTTTTTCAAGATTAAAAGATATTCGGATGCATGTTTTGTAATAATATTTTCTAGTATGTCTATTTAAAGTTGTCTTGGAAAAAATGGGATTTTTGAGAAGACTAAGTTTAAATGGAATTTTGAAGAACAAATGGTACTTTAATTTTGAAATATGAGGAAATAAGCACAAAAATATATTTCGATGCTAAAATCTTGATTGGTTGCATATTCTAGGCTTGAAATCCTCCCAAAAAAATGTGTAAAATGTCGTAGTATGTTGAAGAAGGACTTACAAACATCATAGATGGAATTAAAAATGGGTTTCTTAATGAAATAAATAGGTTGAAAATATTAGCCCTAAACGTTTTGTAAAATCATGATGAAAATAAGATAAAATGACATTTAATACAACATATGTGTATGAGAGTGATGTAGACATTTTATTGAAAATGGCCTTTATGACATTAAATGTGTTTCTTGAAAGGAAATATAAATAAATGAGATTTTCTTAGTGAAAAAGGATAATGTATGATTTTTGGACATAAACTCATGAAATATAATTTGGAGCATAAAGTGATAATTTGTGTTGCCATAACGGGAAAAATATGTTTTTTTAGAAGATTACGGTAAACGAAGGGTAAAAAGTAATTTTGGTCAAATTAGAGGGTCCTAGTGGTTGGACTTCCTCATTTGACCTTGTCAATCGGTTTTGTGAAAAAGAGGATAAATGAATGAAATGACATGAAGATGGTGAAAATGGTTAAAACACATTAATATGGACTCGTATGAGGGCGAGAAACAACTAAGAAGAGCCCTAAAACCTAGGGTGAAAGATTCAAAATCACCGGTCAGAGTATATGGTAGCATAAACGGCGGTGTGGAGATCATAAAAGTATGCAATTATTTAGAGGATTTTGAGAAATGATAATGGAAATGAAAATGAATTTGGCTGTGATTAAGGAATGTAAATAAGACAACCTAATAAAAAAGGGTAAAATGAAGACTAAGGAATATAATAAGATTAAATAGTCTCTAGACTCGATAAAGTGCGACATAAAATGGTTAAGTGTGAATAAGACTATATCACCTGGGGGTGAATTGGATATTAGTTTCCTTAATACTGGCGAAGTTGATAACCGGTTTTGGAATTGTTAAAATGCATGTTATATGTATAGAATTTTTTATATAGAAAAAGTATAGATTAGTATTTTCCACCCTGCTGAGCGTTCACTCACCCATGGATTTTATGTTAAAACATCCACCACCAGGTACATAGAGTAGGGACATTAGTAAAAGGACGTTGATAAGGCCCCTGAGGAGCACAGTCATCATTAAAAGCTCTGTTATTTATTTACAACTTGTCTTTTTGAAAACATTGGATTCGGGATATTTTAGATCATTTTTATTTGGGCCTTGGGACAAGAGTTGTAATAATACAAGGACAATCATGATTTGTTTCTTATTTATCAAGCATTGTTGGACTCGATGATTTTTCATAAATAAACCTGGTTAATCAACCTAACTACATAAAGAGTTCACTTATTCATTGAATTAAAACAAATAATTTGATCCTTCTAGAATGGTGTAATTAAAGGACTTTTCTTACATAATAAAATTGGATGTTTTCCCTTCCCCTTTAGTTCCTTGAATCAGTGCAGTTTGATTCGATAATGACCCAAATTCGGGTCGGGGTGTTTCAAATGGTATAAGAGAAATGGATAATTGGGTGTGATGGTGTGTTTTATGTCTGCTTAGTATGCTTTCTTTATGCGTTTTCGTTGTAGTTACTGCTTTAGTTATTGTTTTAAGTTAATCGCTTCCGCAATCGCTTTAGCATATTATGATCTACATTGTCCTCCTTCCCTTGTACATCTACCCTACTTGTTGAAGGTTGTTGTGAAGGTTGCTCGGGGACAAAAGGAACTTTTAATTCCCCATGAAAAATCCAAAATTGATAAATGTCTTGCATACCTCATGTTAACAAATGTAGTTCATCTGTTTCCACTTAAACACCTCACCATTCCTACACTTAGCACACAGATGCGGGAACTCTTCATCATTACAACATCTCTTTGCATATTTAACAAATTCCTTAGTACCTCTGCGAAACACATCCCCTAGTCTATTTGTCTCACCCATCCACTCTTTATATTTAGGATATCCCATCACATCTACTATAAACAGTCACCTATTATGGGTAAGAAGCATATATTCATGGATTAGTATAAGGAAAAGTGTATATTCATTTATTCGGTAGTAATGTTTATAGTGATGATTTATACATAGTTATGTTTTATTCTGCATTATTAATTGTTCAACAGCAAGCTTTTAAAATTTATAGTATGTTTGATTCCTGTCTTATTTAGCTTTGGTAGAATCATAACCCTAAATGTTATAAATGCCTAGGGTCAACGAACTGAATGGCCATCTAAATGTTCAAATCCACCAGTCAACAACAATTCAATAATACCAAAGAATAATTTAAATAATAATGGGAAATATTAGAAATGCCGTGGGCCAACAAACTCAATGGCTGTATAAATATTCAAATCCACTAAACAATAACTTATGAAGTGAGCATGAGAATATAAAAATCATTATATCATGTTACAGTACCATTATGCATTCACATGAGAATACATGCTTGCATGCATGGGCCCCCTAAAGCAAGTGTTGTATAACAAGTAACGCGTGTGTAAAGGTAATAAGTGATCATATTCAAGTTGATTTAGTATAAATTTAAACCTTCTTAGATTATAGTAACGAAAACCGCAATAGATGCCCATTACCTCCTATTTCACTCACCTATTTTCCATCAACTTGTTTATGATGGTAAATAACTTCGTGAAATAAGAGCCAATGACGATCTATTGTGGTTCTCATTACTATAATCTAGGTAGGTGTAAATTTATGCTAAATCAACTTCTTTACGATTACTTATTACCTTTTCACCCTCGTCACCTGTTATATAATACTTGCTTTGAGAGTGCATGCATGCGTGTATTATATAACAATTTATAAGCACAAATGTGTCACGGTCAAAGACTGTGATAACTTTCTCATTTTGTCACGGTCTTTGATCGTGACCAATCCGTGACAACTGAATTGTCATGGACAAACACTGTGATAACTCTTTGTCATGATATTTGACTGTGACAAAAAAAGAATGTTTTTTGTCATGATTTTTTATCGTGAAAACCTTGGTCGGGTGAAAAGTGACATTTTTTCCAATTTGGTGTAGTGCCACATTTTGTAAGATCAGGTGTTTGAAAATGAAGTTCAGTATGAAGATGACCCATATTTTGAGAATAAAATCTCTCTTTCCCAATTCAAGGCATCCCTGCTTAGTACCTTGAGTAATAAAAAGAAGTATTGGCATCAGAAAATGAGTGTTAGATAGCTGATAGAAGGGGAATCAAATAGTAAATTATTCCACACTATAGTGAAAGTTAGGAGAAAACAACTCCAAATACACATGATTAAGGACCAAAATGGAACTTGGATTAAATATTTAGATGCTATTATAGAAGAATTCATTTCCTACTACAAAAATCTATTTAGTACAGTAAGTATTAAAGGATAAGATTAGTTATTACAAGTGTTAGAAGCTAAAGTTACTCATATACAAAACTCTCACCTAGATTCTAATCCAACTGAAGAAGAAGTGTGGAATTATATTAATGATTTGAATACAGACAACTCGGTTGGCCCTGATGTATTTCTTGGTAGATTTTATAAATAATAATTGGACATCATTAAGTGGGATTTATTACTTGCTATTAATTTCTTCTTTTCTGGTGGGGAATTCCAAAAGAATTGGATAAGCACCAATCTTATCTTGATTCCCAAATATAATAAGTAGGCTTCTTCTGATAGCTTTAGGTCAATTAGTCTCTACAACTTTTGTTATAAGATCATCACCAAGCTGCTTGCATCTAGACTCTCATAAATTCTTCATACCATTATAGAATCATTTGAAGAAGTCTTCATAAAGGGAAGGAGTATCTGTCATAATAGCCTATTGTGATAATGAATGATGTGTTTGCTTGGAAGAAAGGCTCATGGTTCTAATGTTGTTCTAAAGATAGACTTATCCCAGGCCTATGACAAAGTGGCTTGACTATTCCTTATAAAAATTCTCTGGAAGTTTGCATTCTCAGAGGTCTGGATAGACATAATTTGGAGATGCCTTTCTAACACCTGGTTCTTTATCCTAATCAATGTTTATAATGTTGGTTTTTCCAAATCATTTAAGGGACTTAAAAAGGCTCCCTTATCCCTATATCTTTTTATGATTGTGGTTGGAGTTCCTACCAACAACCTCCATAAACTCATTACCTCAGGTAAAGTCAAATCATTCTCCCACCCTCAAGGCTTTCCTTTGAATTTTAATATAAGTTTTACAGATGACTTTATAATTTTTCAACAATGGAGGGGCTAGAAGTCTTAAAAATCTTATTGCATTACTTAACATATTTGAAGTCGCCTTAGGCCAAATGGTTAATTTCTCTAAAAGTAGTTTAATTACTCACAAGTCTGTTATCAAAGCTAGGAGAAAAATTATTGGAGATAACCTCAACCTCAACCACAAAGAAATTCCTATCATGTACCTTGGGTGCCCATTTTTCCATATAAGAAGGAAGCATGTTTATTTTGAAGATCTTATAAATCCAATTAAAGGCAAGCTGGTAGGGTGGAAAAATAAATTTCTATCTTTTACTGGGAGGAGAACTCTTATCATTTCTACCCTTTCAACTCTCCTAATTCACACCATTGCCAACCTTAAACCTCCTAAAACCCTCATCCAAAGCATCTTTAGTACTTTCCTATGGGGAACTTCTTAAGAATTTGTCAAGAAAAGCAATTGGATAAATTAGGAAAGTCTATTTAATCCAGTTGAAGAAGTTGGTCTATGCTTTATGAATCCATCTGATATTTTCACAATGGCAGCTATGAAGATAATCTAAAGTCAATTCCATTTGGTCTCAATTTTTTCGATCAAAATACAAAGGCTTCTCATCTTCTATTGGATCCATTGCATTAAAAAGGCTCAAAACCATTATGGAGGATACTGACAACCTGATTCCAACCATAGAGGGTGTTCATTATCTCTACATTCAATGCCCATGTCTTGGTGGATGAGAATACCAAAAGCAGATCACCTCAAATTTTTCTTTATTATTGTTCATAGATCAATGTTATGGGAGATTTGGATAAGTAGAAATTCCAGTGTTTGTGAGGGATCTAATATTTACAGTAGTAACATCAGTGATAGAGTTTTAAACCTTATTAAAGATGATAGATAAAATAAAAACTTCAATTCATTGGGTCTCAATGATAAGACGACTTCTCAATTATTCAACCTTAAAACCTCATCAGAGAATCCTAAAGTTTTTGTTTTGATCTAATGGCTCAAACCTCCTCAAGGAATCTTCAAACTAAACACTGATGGCTCTTCTTCATGTAATCCTTGTATAACTGGATCTGGTGGCATTATTAGAGATCACAAGGGAGAGTTCATTAAATATTTCTCAACATATTAGGGTGATCTCACTAATAATCAAGTTGAATACATGGAAATTCTTAGGGGCTTAAGACTTTGTGCCTAACTTAATATCTCTAATGTCATTGTAGAGAGTGATTCTATATTTCCAATTTATATCATAAAAGGTAAGATAAAAAAAAGCCTCCACAGACTCTTATTAAGATTTTCAACTAGATTTCAGAGATCAAAAACCAATTCTAGGCCAAGTTAACTCATTGCTTCAGAGAAGCTAACTTTGTAGCAAACATGATTGCTTCTCATGGTTCTCAAAGCTCTATAATGTTTTTAACTCGATTATGGTTATTTTTAAGGCTGCTAGGGGTTATTTCAGGATGGATTATCCAGGCATTCCTTTAATTAGATGCTCTTCTCATTAATATTAATTACTTAGTCATGTATTTTCCACTTTATTTGCTTTTCAAGTTTTCCCCTTGCTTTGTAAGTGCCCCTTGGTAGGACTTGTCTACCTATATAAAATAAATCTTCTATTTTTAAAAAGATAGGCCCCATATATAATCCAGACATCACAACTAAAACCATTCGTAGTCCTACACTTAGAGATCACCAAACTATAAGTATCTCCCGATCCTTTACCTATGAAGAATATCTAAATCATAATCATCACCTAATATTATGCCTAGGATAAAATAATATAATGACGAATTACCTGGCCAAATACCTAGGAAATACTCAATGTACACATGAACACTCCTTAGTCCTATAACTAGAAAGCGACAACAATAATTAATATGCTTACTCTCTAGTCTCATATCTTAAAAAGTAAGATTTTTGCACTATATTTAATTTATTTAAAATTTAAACCAAAACCAAATCAATATTTTTTTTCATTAACTATCTCAATTAAAACGGTTAATCCCAAGTGAAATTCTTTTCTTGGAGTCCAAATCAAAATAAAAAGACTTAATTGCCCCTGTGATTTTTACGAAAATTCCATTTTACACCATAATTAAATAAATGTCCAAAATAATCAATTAAATGCCCAAAAATCCACAACTTCAAACAAATTAAATCTTTTTAATTTAAGTTGATTTCCAATAAAAATAATCTATTTAATTAATGAACCCAATTTAATTAAACAAATTGGTTGTCCAAAAATACGGGTATTATAGCATTCCCCATTTTCACATTAATTTATTTCTCAAAATTTGATAAAGAATAAATGTAATGATATAAACACATACAAGTAACAAAAGCCCATATATGCCTACCCATTGTATGTAACGACTAGGTGCCTATACACCCAATCTCATACGCACATACCCTGTAGTAAAACATATATATATATATATATATATATATATATATATATATATATATATATATATATATATATATATATATATATATATATATATATATATATATATGTGTGTGTGTGTGTGTGTGTGTGTGTGTGTGTGTGTGTGTGTGTGTGTGTATAACATAACTATAAAATAAGTAATGTACCATACTACCCCAATAGCCATGCTTCATCTCCTACCGCGGTTGCCCCACCTAAGCTCCTAGTACATGTAGTGCATAAACTCGTGGTGCAGCTAGTGCTGGAGCAACTACTCCCGGTGCTTGACGTCTTTAGACCTGTTGGTCCCGACTCTTTGGACACCTCGTAGCCAAATGCCCTATCTCCCACAAGCATAACAAGAACCCCAGAAAGGTAAAAAATGTCTTTCTTATGCTCACTCACCTTGTTGGACCTGTCCCTATCCCTGAGGGGCCTATAAAACTCAATTACCCTTATAATGGGCCTGGTAATCTTGCCACACTCAAGGTTTCTTTCATGGTTGGTCATTGTGGCCCTTGTTCTCCCCATTTTCCTTAGTCCTATCTTAACCACTCTGCTTATTCCTCTTCCTAAACTTCTTTTCGTATTACATCATTTCTTGCCATAACATCAGTGCCACATCCACCACCTGAGTATACGTTAGATTCCTCAAAATAACTTTCTTAATCTATCACGTCATGCCCTTCATGAAACACTCTTTCTTATTGTCTTCAGTGTTCACCTCCTCAGATGCAAACAATGACATATCTGTGAAATCCGATTCATGCTCTACAATCGTATTAGAGCCATGATCTAAATGTTTAAAATCATTCTTTTTGTACTCGAAATCGAACAAGGAAATTATTAATCCTTGAACTTATCCAAATTCATAAAAACTCTTGTTCTTCAGCTCCAAAAAAACTGCCATTGCCTAGCCTAAATGGAGGAACCGAAAACTGAACCCTCTGTCTTATCTCTATATCTCCTAGCGTTTGACATTTTAAAATATAGGAATAAACAACGTCATACTCAAAAGCCTAATGATTAAAAATCAATCAAATGATTCAATGTTAGTCAATGAGAAAGATATAATGAACTAAAAACCCTCGAGACCTAAAACCACGCTTTGATACCAACTGTAACACCTCACATATTTTACCATTAAGGCTGATTAAGCCACGGTGCCAAATTATATCAGAAGTTAAAATTAAATACCATTCTTACTATGTGAAAGGAATATAGATATTCAAAAAAAATTTGACAAGATATAAATCAAGATAATCCAATGTCTCAATACATACTCATGGCATGCCTCACACATGTACACATGAAATACATCTCCATCGTTATATCCCATCGACCTAATTTTTGTTAGCCCTCACATACCATGATGTTCCAGACGCAACATGTCACCATAGCTAGTTATCCTAGGTTCTTCAATCATTGTAATGTCTGTCCCACACTATACATTGTACATACTCATGACGCTAACACAAATCGTCAAAGTAGCCAAGACATTATGAATCCCGCAATCATCGTAATGGATGACCTACCTGCACATACAATTACTCACATCAATTCATCTCTAAAATCCTTTTATTATCTTAGGTATTAATTATCTTTTCTTTATAATGTTTTCATTATTACAACTATTCCCATCTATAATCTAGGCATCATAACTAAAACCATTGCTATTCCCATACCTAGACATCACCAAACTATAAGTATTGTCTAGTCCCTCACATATGAAGAATGGCTCAAATATAATTACCAACTAGTCTCATGCTTAGGATAAAAGAACTTAATGGTGCACTACCTAGTCCCACACCTTGAAAATATCCAAACATATACATGAACACTCCCAAGTCTCATACCTTAATGTGTCAACAATGATTAATATGTTTACTCGCTTATCCCATGCCCAGAAAGTAACATCCTAAAAGTCAGGATATAACTACCCATATAAATCCCAACTGAGCCAATTTATTAACATTCAAGCTTTCTACATTAATTACATTATTAATTTAACATTACAATTATTTATTTCATAATTGTTAAAGTCCTATTTCATTTCATTAAACAAGTTTAACCATGTGATGTACAACTTCTACAAAAATATCCCAACGAGTTGTCAAAATTCATTATTTTAATACGGGTAATAATTTATGAAATTAAAACATAAACCAGTTCAAACATGCTTCTTAATAATTTCAAAAATAAAGTAATACACTGTATGTCGTATTAATCGTCTACATGACTTTATAAATTAACACATACCATCAAATTAAATATTTTAATTAACATGCATTTTGTCCCAAAAAACTAAAATAACAAAGTACAATCATCAAAACACGTAGTATTTTGACTATTAAATTCAATCTCGGAAGTTAATAAAACTGTATCCTCCCCTAATTATGTTCCTAATCGTATAAAAACACGTGTAAAATAAAGAAATCTAAAAAAATCTGAGTACACCATTGTGTTCGTTTCATGAAAATTAGCAAATTTTCTTTTTATGCCCTTCTTCATATTATAATAGGTGTTTAAAGCCTCCCAAAATTAGGTTAAATTTTGTTTAACGGAGATTTAGGGTTAAAAAAAGGGGTCTATGTGTATTTCTTGTTGAGTCAAAAAGTATACATGTGTGTGATAAAAGAAAGTAAGAGTTTTGGAGTTCATTTTAAAAATTATACACTTGCTCCTAAAAGAGTCATAAGACGAACAAGTACACACACGAGTAATAAACTAATTCACACAAAAAAAACCACAAACTAAATAAATAACCCCACCACCACTTGGCCGCTTGCTAAAGCCTGTACCACTCCCACTCCTGCCATCTTTTTATGTATCCGTTTATTTATTTATTTATATTTTTTTTAAGCAAAATAAAATCAAAACCATTTTCATTAATATAAAACACTATAAATTAAAACTTGTAGGCCTAAATAAAATTATTTTTTTGAGTCCAAGTCAAAATAAAAGGACTCAGTTGCCACTATGATTTGTACAAAAATTTTAATTTAAATAAATGTCCAAAATATTCAATTAAATACACAAAAATCCCTAACTTCAAACAAATTAAATCTTTCCAATTTAATTAGAGTTCCAACTAAATAATCAATTTAATTACTTAACCCATTTAATTAAATAATTCCGATTTCCAAAAACACAAGGTATTACACTATGAGATTTGTTGCCCCGTTAGTGAGTTGAAACACATAGTCGGTGATGGCTTGTAAACTACGATGTAGATAGAGGGGGTGAGAACCTTCATGGTACAAAATTCATAACCGGTCATCGACGACGTTTGAGATTTATGAATGTGCAAAAAATCAGAGTTGCCAAACTATTTTACTAACAACAAGAAAAAGAAGGAGAAACTAGAAAAGATGAAGATAAATATAATTGGTGTGAAACTAATGAGATATGATCTTGGAGACTACGTTATGGAGTGAGAATGTGTTAGACATACACTCCGCCCTTTTGGCATCTTCTAGGATTGAAAACATGTTATCCTTCTCTTTAATGCGTTTATGGGGTGACATATGTGTCTTATATGCATAGTGGGCAATGATGGAATAGAGGTAAGTGTGTTTGTGAAGGTGAATGTGTGTGTATTTGAAGAGTGGAGTCAATATGCACCTACCATGTTAAAGATAGGTAAGTCTTCTCTAAAGGAGATAAAATGTGAGCGACACGTAAGACTACTACCCTGCATAGATTTCTGAGAATAATTAATTATGGGATTCTTTGATCCCAAGGATGGCATGACTGTATACTACATGCACAGACTGCGTAGAGTCGCAAAATAACATAAAGTGAGCGACCTAGTCTGCGACTCAACCCAAGAATCGTCTTTAAGGTAATATTATTTATTTTTATTGAGTAATATATATTTAGATTACAAAACATGAGGTTCATATTTTCAATAATCGTATGAAGTAACAATTTAATTATGAGCAATAAACTAAACTAAAATATTTATTTTGAGTAATTGTTTACCCCATAAAACTCTCTGTTGTAATGTTTAATTACAATGTATAAATTATACCAATAATTTTAAGACGTTCATACATATACCAAGGAGACCAAAAAATAAAATTTATGGACTTATATGATTATTTTTATGATGCATTAATATAATAAAAAATTATATTTTAATCCCCGACCTTCCTAAATATTATTTTTCGCGAAGTAGAAAAATTAAATTTCAGTATTTCTGTCAACCCGGAATCGATCAATAATTTCATGAGAAATTTGAATTTGAACCACCACGAACCCATTCATGGAAAACTTTAAAATTGGGACAAACCTATTTTTTAGTTGTGAATGGATATATTATTTCACATAATATGTTATAGTTGGAAATTGATTTTTTTTTATCTTTTTATGTAATTCATTTAATGTCACTTGTGGTTAAGAAACCAAATGAAAATTTTGATATTTTTAAACAAATGAATTTTTTTATATGGAATAAATTAAAATTTGATATTTAAAAATAAAGGAAATTTTTTTATATGGGAACAATGAAAAATCGTTATATGGAATCAAATTAAAATATATTATTTGAAACAAATGAAATTTTTTTATATGGAATGAAATTAAAATTTATATTTGGAATCATACATAAATTTGATATTTGAAAATAAATGAAAATTTGTTATATGAAATTAAATTAAAATTTGATATAAGGATTTGATGCGTAAATAATAAATATTTATGTCTTGCTCTATATTTACTACAAAAGAAAATTATTCAAATGTTTTTTCAAATGTTTTTATGAAAGTGTAGTTGGTAAAGTGATTGACGGTGGAAAGAAAAATCTAAAATTTTTATTATGAATTTTACTGGAATATCATCTCCATTTTTTGATGATATATGCAATAAAGTTTCTTGAATTTTGGGTGCATATAGTATGTTGAGGTTAGGAATATTAGGCTTTCAAATATTTGAAAAAATAGTTGTATATGTTTTATTATGATTTTGACAAATCTAAGGCGCGATACTGAAATTTTTGGGCAGCTTGTAGTAAAATGAGTTTATCTTGATATTTTCTCAATATTTTTGAGTTATTCTAATTTTGTACAAAACTAGATTCATAGAGGATGAATTCTGAAAAAATCTAAAAAAATTTAATAAGCGATTTGATCGTGGTGAAATTTGAAACTTGAAGTTTTTGAATGAAATGCTTTGAATCTAAACATTTTCTTGTAAATTTAAAGCTGGTTATTATTGGAAATGAGGTTATTAATATTCTATATATTTTAGCATCTTTAAATTGGAAGGTTATGAAGTTATTATAATATTTTGTTGTAAAAAAATAAAAGATGAATTCTATAAAAATTGTATACGCTAGTATGTATTTTCTACAATTATATGTATAACTTATGGAAATTTCGTATAATAATTTGAACATTGTGTATATGATATAAACATGATGAATAGAAATATCATATGTTAGGCTTCATATTGAGTAAGTAGAATGCATATGGCAAAATGTTAATAATTGGAGGATTTTTTCATAATTGAGTTTCGTGCTAATATAATCTTTACTTTGGTAAAGATATTCTAGTTGTGTGATATGAGATAGAGGTTTAAAATCTAATGCGAAATATTATCTTGTGTATTATGAAAAATAATATAAGAAAAATGGTATATTTTGTTGCTTTAAGAAATAGACTGAGTAATCTATATATGACTTCCCTACCCTTGAAAATATGAACTTGTGACTAGAACGAATGAAGATCCATTTTTCGAATCAGGTTTAAATGAAACCATGAAGTATGTATTAATTTAAAGAATAAGACTAATTCTTATTTAATGATGAAAGACCATGAGTTTAGACTCCATTTTTATGAATGGAAAATATAGTGGGGGAACAAGTTATATTTTTTCTCAATTTTATACCTAGAGAATAGTGGGGACACTCAAGCGAATATCTCTCAACTATAATTCAAGAATATTATATTAGAATCTAAAACTTTGTTTTTCAAGACAACTCTTAATTTTAAGAGTTGTGACTTAAAAATAAAAGTTTGCTTATGCCATTGAAAATGTAACGCGCCGATCCGGATTTATGGGTTACCCATGAGTCAACCCGATCCGAATCGAGTCGTTAGGTGTGAAGTGCAATGAAACAGCCTAAATAATGTTGCTTGTCCAGTTTTATTTTAATTAACATTTCACTTGTTAACATGCAATTCCGGTTTCAGCACGAGGGACTCATGGGGAGCATCCCAAAGTCCAAGTAAACACAGATACTAACGTAAACATAATAACATATAATTACCTGTAAAATGCCCTCAAATTACGAAACCGTTCCCAACGTGCCGTAGCAAAATGGGGATGTGAGCTTATGCCCAATGGGATTTATGCAAGTAGTATAGAAATGAACGGGAGAAAGGAATACTCACACTCCACAACAACATGCATGCAAAAATATGTATATATGTACATACGTATACCTTTGAAATACACATGTCAATGCTTTAACCATTTTATTTCCCAAAATCTTATTTGCCCCGATTAATTGACCTTAATCTTATTAAAGGTTTTCACTATTCATGTGGCCATTATGATTTCAGGCATCCATCCATCTCTCTGTCCTCTCCTTCTTCCCATAAACAAGGGTTGGGAAAAGAAGAAAAAAAGAAGGGGGATGAAAAAGGTCTCACTCTCACTAGGAACGCTTTGGTCGCCGTTAGTGTGGGTAAATGTAAAAAGATGGAGTCCCCAGCCTATTTTACATAAAAAAAAAGGGCAAAAGAACATGTCATTACCTCGAGAGAATGGAAGCAAAGAAAAACTGATGCTTTCAAAACCAATAATTCGAAGGGTTTGGGGCTAAGTTATGGAATGGGAAGGTTTTAGGCACCCATCCTGCCCTTTCGGTCTCTCATGGGCTTGTGTTATTATTTTCCTTTATTTCTCCATGAAGTGTGTGTGCGTGTGTATATAATGGAGATAAAAATCACCCAACTAATACCAAGGAAGAGATAGAGTGAGATCATCCATAGGAATGTTCCCAAGATAATATATAGAAAATACAATTTATGTGTTTATCGTGATATTGATCGTTATGGTGGAATGATAATAGTTGTTGGATAAAATGCTAATAAGGATCCCAAATGTAACATGTATAATAATGCAAGAATATGATAAATGCGAAAACGGGGAAAATAAAAAAATTGGAAAATTGGAATCGAGTCTCGAGTTTTAATCCAAAATGCCTACGTAGCCTATAAAGGCATCAAAGTCCACGTAGCTCGAATGTGAAATAGAGGTGGGATTTATCCCATAGATTCAAATGGGAATTTAATATACGCATGTGTGGGTAGAAAAATTTGTCTTAGTTTTGGAAATGTGTATTGGATAATCGTGTTCAAAATTTATGTGTGTAACCCTCTTTTGTTTGCTTTTTTTGTAGAAAATAAAGTATGTGGAATATACTAATAAAAATGTAAAATGTGTATGTGTATAAAGTAAAGTAAAACTATATTATGAATCTAATATATTTTATGCAACTGCAAGAAAGTTAAAGAGAGGGAAGGATTTGGACCTTATTTGAAGCTTGATCTTTGATCTTGGATGAAATCCCTTGAATGTGATATGAATTGTTGATGAGAGAGAATGAGTTTTTTCCAAATTGGGTATGAAAAGGATGGGAATGTAAGCTTGAATGGAATTTCCCATGAAGAAATTTTGCTGATTTCGAGAGAATGTTGCTGAGATCACTAATACTTATGGATTTAAGGTGTGCTTTGGGAGTGAGGTCATGCCCTCTATTTATAGTATAAGGAGGTGATGATCGACATAGTCCTAGTCCTGCCTATCACCATGTAATCCTTGATACAATGCCGATAGGCAGAGAAATGGACCTGCCAATTGGCTGCCTCGTGCAGATTTTTATGAAACAACTATCGTAAAATGAAATCTATTGATCCAAATTGCACACGGGGGATACCATTAGAAAGTTAATTCAGAGACCTTAAAGAGTCCATTGGATTGATCCCGAGTTCGGGAGATGACTTTGGTTCAAATGTGGCTCGAAAGCGCACGTCGGTCCTTTAAACGGGAGATCGTCGGACGAAAATGGATCATTTATCCGAATTGTAAGGCAGACCGTTGGAAATTTTAGTATCTGTACTTATACATTCCAAAGAGCTTCGATCGGTTCAGAAAGTTGACCTTGGTCAATCGGGGCTCAGAAGCGCCCGGTGACCTATCGGAGTAAAATGGGTCGTTCGTTCATACCGTAAGTCATAATAGCGCATGGGGTGGACCTTTGGAATGGTTATTTAGTTCCCTTTGGATATTAGTTCAGTTTCGTTAAATATGAAGAGTTGAACTTGCTCAAACTCAGCTCGGTAGCACCCGATGGCTTCCGAATAAGTTTTCGAGGGAAAACGGGTAGTTCATCCGAACGGTTATTCTATTTTATGAATAGGGTGGACCAATGGAAAGGGGTTCCAGAGACATTTATAGATTCAAAGACATTTCACTCTGAATATGGAGTTGATTGGGGTCAAATTAGGGTTTGGGAGCACCCGGTGGCCTCCAGATTGATTTTTGGTAGTAAAATGGTCCATTCGTCTGAACCGTTATGCCGATTTGTGCACGGGGTGGACCATTGGAAATGGGATTCAGATCCCTTCAAATATTCAAACATCTTTCACTCTAACGATAGAGTTGACTACAGTAAAACTGGGCCTGGGAGTGCCAGATGGCCTCTAGATCGATAGTCGGAGTATGACCTAGGGTTTGTAGTGAATTGGGGAGATGCTAGGGACCTAAAGAGAGACTTAGGGGGTCTTATAAAGTGGTGTCTAAATATCCCCTTGTTGGGTTATCTTGGAACAAGTGAAAGCCATCGAATAGGCACACATTTTGTTTATGGATATGTCGATTCTTCGGACCTAAAGGATAAGGAACAGAGATCGAGGTCAATTTTGACCTACAAGAGGTGACAATCGAGGGTCGAGGTCAATTCTTACCTAAAAAAGGTGACCAACAGAGACCAAGGTCAGTTCTGACCTAAAATATGTGACGATTGGGGGCCAAGGTCAATTCTAACCTAAAAGAGATAACAATCGAGGGATGAGGTCACTTCTTACCTAAAAGAGGTGATAACGGTCGATGTTAATTCTAACCTAAAAGAGGTGATGATCGAGGGCCGAGTTTAATTTTGACCTAAAAGAGGTGACGACCAGAAGCCGAGGTCAATTCTAACCTAAAAAAGGTGACGACTGGGAGCCAAGGTCAATTCTGACCTAAAAGAGGTGATGACCGAGGGCTGAGGTCAACTCTAACCTAAAAGAGGTGACGATCGAGGGTTGAAATCAATTCTGACCTAAAAGATGTCACGATCGGGGGCCAAGGTCAGTTCTAACCTAAAAGGGGTGACGACCGAGGGTCGAGGTCAATTATGACCTAAATGAGGTGACGACTGAGGGTCGAGGTTAATTCTGACCTAAAAGAGGTGACAAACGGGGGCCGAGGTCACTTCTGACCTAAAAGAGGTGAGGATCGGGGGTCGAGATCAATTTTGACCTAAAAGAGGTGACGACCGAGGGCCAATGTCAATTCTAAGGGCTTAGGTAGTAGTTTTCTTGGGGAAATTTGGAGACTATATTGGGGAAAATTATCTGCTGGGGAATTTTGGGAATCATTTGATTCAGAATGTTTTGGTTCCACTGGGGTAGAGGAATTAAGCAGTGGTTTGGATGTTTCTTTAATTTGCTGGGGGTATAGCTAATTGATTTTGAAAATTCCTTTGGGGAAGTGATAGTTTTGTTGGGGAAATGAGTGTGGTAAAAATGCTTTTTTTGGTGAAAAAGTTTCTAAAATTCATTTGGTAATTTTAGGAATTTTTTGAGGATTTTTCGGGATTTTCTGGCATTTTGGGGGGAATTTTTGGTACAAAATTTTAGGGAGGGTGTTGATTGGCATGGTGTGAGGGGTGCTAATCGACAGTGGCACAGTCTTTTGGGGTACCTCGGGCAAGTGAAGAGACATTGTCGATCGGTGGGCTGCAGAGGATTGTCGATCGGCATGCTCCTTAACCTCCTATAAAAAGAGGGTGAGTTCTCCTCATTTTTCATAGCTTTCAGACTTTCCTTCTTCTATTATTACCTTTTGCAAACTGTTCTATCTTCCCAAAACCAAGAAATGGCTGATTACTCAAATAGTGAAACCCACGTGGCATGGATAAACATCGATGACTGGGCAACCTTGGAATGTAAGGCTAGGGTGCCCCTTGCAGTGGGCAGTGAAAATTCTTTTGACTCATTCGAGCTAGTTATGGATGAGTGAAACCTCTTGCACGAGCCATCGCATCATCAATTCTCTCGGGTAGTGAACCCTAGTGGCTATGTAAGTGTTGAAGACCTTTGGTATTATTTTCTCCTTTCTTAGTTATATTTCTTTATTTCTTGAATTTTGACAAGGTTTTTTTTGTCCCGACAAACTGATGTCTCTATGTCGATTCTAGGTGCCCGATGGACGACATGGCTTAATGATGTTTGGGAGCACCTTCCGCCTGTGGTTCATTGGATGGTGTCATCAATTGGTTTTGGGAGACTGGCGTCTGTGCTGGATGAGACACCTCGTTCTATGGTTGTTCGTTATGCTCTAGGGGACACACCATGCATTTTATTTTTAGGGAAATAATGGTGACTCCCATAGACGTGCAATAACTGCTGGGGCTGGACTGTGATGGGATATAGATAGAGGTGGACATGACTTTGTGGGTGACGTCGGTGGCGGTAACAGTAAAGTTAGGTGATGTCGGGAGGATAGTTTATGGGAACACCATTCGTTTGTCCCTATTAAGGGAGTTATTATTGAGTCGAGGGATTGCTGAGGAGGATGGACGACGGGTGCAGCAGATGGCCCATTTGTTTATTCTACTTGTGTTGGGAGGTTTTTTAGTGACAACGATTCCACTTGTGGTTTTTTTTCCATTTTTGAGGGTGTTTTCGAATGGCCCTCTTTAAGACTGGGGAAGCCCGATTTGGCGACCCCATATTCTTCTCTGGACCCTTTATTCTTCTCTGGATGCATTCTGTCGATGCTGTCGGCAAACCTTTACTGGGGCCACCTATCTTCCTGAGGTATTCTTTATTTTGTACATTTTCCTTTATGCATTCGCATTATCCTTTATGCTTCTTAATTCTTTATTGCTGACTCTTATCCTTTGCAGACGTGAATCTATGAGGTTATTAGGTTTATCAAACAATTGATAGCTTTGAAGGACGAGTCTAGTGGGGAATTCTTTTGGATGTACCGGTGACAGAAGTCCAATCGACACTCGAAGAACTCTCTCTTTAGAGGTGGTGCGTCAGGTCTTGAACGACCTGATGAGCGAGCGGGAAAATTCTTCTTTCTTTTCTCAGATCATTTTCCCTTTATGATATTTTTCGATATTAATCTTTCTCTATCAGGGAATTTGAAGGTGACCTTCTATCCCTAGAGGACGGTCATCCAACATACTGAGGAGAATGCATAGCTACGACATATAAGTTCGGTTACTCCTGGTATCTCGAGGAAAGAATAGTCTGGAAGATCATGGAGGAGGAGGTGATTGTGCCACATGTGCGGCCCCCGATGTACATGAGGCGAGAGTTAGAGATGTTGAATGATGCACGGGTAGCGACGATGATGGGTTAGCCTTATTGGTTATATACAGATATGGAGGTGACATATGATTATATGGATTTTGTATCGAGCTGGTTGATGTCGTCCAACGTATATGACGTGATGCCTCTCCCCCATGCGGGTTCGAGTCAACCAAAATGGTCCTCTGATAGCACAGGTGGTGCGTTGACATTAGAAGCGGCGATAACCTGAGAGGTTCCCTTTATTCGGTTGGCCCCTCCTTCTTATAACATCCGGTGAGCTGACGGAGGGTCGGTTTGTATGCTGAATTGTCCCAATGCAATGGATCTGGAGGAAATAGGGCTTACGGATGAGGTTCTTTATCCATCGGTATACTTTTTATTTCTATGTCTCTGATTTCTTTATTTCTTTGTTTGCCTCAGACTGACTAATTTGATCTTTTTTATTTTTCTTGTAGCATATCCGGGTATCGACCACTTGGTTGAAGGATGTCCAAGATAGGATAGCTTCGGCGATCTCCCACCTTAGGGATGCAATTTTGGTTCCTTCTTATTTGGTGCCATCTACCTTGTCTAAGGAAGGGTCTGGCTCGGGGAGTGGAGGTACATCGTCTCATTTCTAGGGGAAGCGAGCGCACCGCGGGGAATGAGGCACCTAGGGATATTGAGAGAGATAAGGTGTGTGTGTGTGTGTGTGTGAGAGAGAGAGAGAGAGAGAGAGAGAGAGAGAGAGAGAGAGAATGTGGATTCGAGCTGAGTCCCTTTGTATTTTCATTTCTTTCTACAAAATTAGTGTAACACAGCAACATCTATAAAAATAAAATGAAGTTTTATTGATTTTTTACTTATTGTGACTTAATGCACATGCTCTTTTTACTTTGCTGCTAAGATGGTAAAAATAATTTAAAATGATTTGAGAGAGGACTTTATTTTAAAACACAATAAGTAAAGATATAAGTGGAAAAAATCAGAATTTTCTTAGAATAAAACTATTTTTATTGAGTTTTTTTTATTTTGACACAAAGGAAAAGGGGAATTTTCCCAAAATAGGGGGTTTCCAATCGTCATGCCCCTTATCCTGCCTATTGGCATATCAGTCCAGTCCAGTCCAATCAATCCAAGCCTTTGATTGCACTTTCTTTAATTTCTTAGTACTTAATGGGGTAAGTTTTTATCTGATTTCTGTAGGCTTTTTGTCTTTGGTTGGTGTTTTAGAAGTATAAATAGGAGACATGGGTGGAGCATTTTCTTCACACCTCCATATTCCTTCTCTTTTGCATTCTTCTTTCTTATTTTACGATATGTCTCTCCTAATAAGTGTTGAATTTTCTAACTACCTTCATACAACGTTGACTATGATGCTTTCAACATGCAGAGAGTCTCATTTTGGCATAATCGGCCTATAGAGTGGAACATGTTTATGGTAGCGGTGGAGTTTTGGTATTCAGAAGATCATGTCTTTCGCTTTGGGTTGGACAAAATTTGATCTACCTATTAAAAGTTTTCTTCCATATTGGCGGTAAATCCCAGTGTTGTGGTGGTAAAGCCTGAGTTTTCCCGATCCCCTAGGGAGCTATTAGCGGGACTTCTTCATATCTCTCCTTTTGGTGGCCAGGTCGCTAGTTACGAGAGGAATAATTTATCTTCCTCTTGTGCTGCATTTTTTGAATTTGTAGGATGTTGATGATGTTGGCTATGTTGGAGCCGTCATTCTGGGCTTGGTTTTAAAACTTTTGTTAGTGACTAAGGAACTGTTGGTAGACCCACAACTCACATCCATTTCTTCTTGGATGTCGTACTGTCGCAATCCTGCAATGGTGATACTGGCGAAGACTTTGAATGGTATGGATGCTTGGAGGGAAGGTTGTTTTGACTTCCTGAGGGGTAGCCCCATTATATTGTTCATGTGGTTGTCGGAGATATTTCGTATAGTGGTCCCACTTGAATATCCTTTGTCGATTGTGCCAAACTTCTTTTCTCACTACTTTATCAACATGGGCTTGGGCATCGAGATCTGGGAGAATTAGTTTATGAAGTACGGGGCTTGAGACTTGCATTGGTCAGTGCCTTTGTGGGGGTAGATGCTGCCCATTTTGGAACTGGGGAAATACCATTATGTTTGGTTAGTTGGCCTTGACTTCTTTTTACTTTCCCTGGCGGCTTTTACTCTAATTTGGCTGGGAACAAATTGTGAGACCTCAGACACTAGATTTCTTTCCGGTGGAGGACTTGATAGAGTGTATGCACATGTGTCCGGGCTCTCTGTGGGAGAATTGCCGACCATCGACCCATCCATTCTAATCTGTTGGAAGAGTTTGGCATATTTTTGGGGACTACATGAAGTGGTTATGGAGAAGAGTAGTTATCAAGATGTTGGTTGTGGAGACCGAGCAGAGGTGGTTCACCATTTTTTACACCAAGGAGGGATGTATTATGGTTTTCTCCAGGCTGGTCCGGGCTTATCGTTCTATGGAGTGTCAGTGGTACTCTATTCAGGCAGGGGAAGTTTGGGGACCCCAGAATGTGGATCATGATGGGGCCGAATCCTCTGGCAGCTGTGGATAGGATCACAGGGGAGTTTATTTGTGAAGTTTTTGTGATGTATTTGGTTATGTAGGTGAATAAATTTAGGAGAGCAAATTAGGAGCAGTTTCATTATTTTTAGGAAAGTAGGAGTAGTTTGGCAAGGTAAGTTATTTTACTCCTTATGCTGATGTAATTGTACCGAAATTTCCCAAGAATGGAATAAATATATTTTTGATCATCTAGTTGTGCATCTTGATAGGTTTTGCATTTGAGTTACCTATACTAATCGCTAAGGCATACATAATCCTGTTGTTCATGTATATGTTAAAATGAACTATCATTCTCGGAGATAAGAAAAGAATATCATTTTGAGAAGAAGAATAGGGTTGCGCTCGTGTAAAGCATATGAGATGCCTACGTACCTCTTGGGGTTTTGAAAATTTTTTGAAATTTATTTTTGAAAGTAAAAATATTTTTAGAGGATGAGGCCCCACGTAGTTCTGAGTAGAAGGAAATGAAGATTTTTTTTAGAAAAAAAAGAGATGATAAGAGTCGTAGCGCACTGAGATTTCGGGCTACGGGTAAAATTTCTTAAGACGGTCCAAGTTGACTAGACGGGCCATCTCTTCTCAATCGATATCAATGAGGATAACGACGCCACCAGACAAGATATTTTTCACGATGTAAGGGCCGCTCCAATTTGGCTTGAATTTCCCTCTAGGGTCCCAGATGGGATTTACTATTTCCTTAAGGGATAATTCCCCTTCTCGAATACCGCAGTCCTTGACTTTCTTGTTGAACGATCGTGCTTTTGGTGATGGTACCCTTGTATGTGATATAGAGCTTTCATCCTCCTTTCATCCAATAGTTACAGCTCGTCAAGACATTTCCGATGCTAGTCTTCCTTGTTGACTTTGATTTCAAGAATGACGAGCAACGAAGGGATTTCCAGCTCCACGAGTAGGACTGCTTCCATATTGTATACTAGAGAGTAAAGGGTCACCCCAGTAGATGTTTGGACTGAAGTGCGATAGCCCCAGAGGGTGTAATGGATCCGATCGGCCCAATCTTAACAGCATTCAATCATCTTGTTGATGATGGCTTTGAGTTTTTTATTGGCATCTTGGACTGCTCAATTGGCTTAAGGTTGGTTAGGGGAAGATTTATGTCTCTAAATCCCATACTTGTCGACCAATTCTGTGACTTTTGCCTTAAAATGTAAACTGTTGTTTGATACCAGACCATGTGAGACTTTATATTGGTGAATGATATTTCTTCTGATGAACTTGGACACCTTCTTATCCTTTATAATTGTAAATTACTCTACTTTGACCCATTTCGTGAAGTATTCAAGGGCAACTATGATGAATTCATGCCCATTGGAGGCTTTGGGTGTAGCCTTCCCTATGATGTCGATGCCCCATGTGGAGAACTACTAGGGATAGGTCATGTTGTACAATTCCAGCGGAAGCAAGTGTTCAAGGTTGGAGAATTGTTTGCATTTGAGACATCTACGAACGTAGGCAGTGCAATCCTGAACCATTGTAGCCCATTAATAACCTTGTCGGGTGATTTTCTTAGCGAGCATATGGACATTCATGTGAGGTTCTCACTCTCCACTATGGATTTTCTACATCATCTCTTCGATGTCATCCCCTGCAATGCAGTGCAAATGGGTTCGATCGAAGTTCCTCCTGAATATTGCTTTATCGCAGGTAATGTATTGGGTAGTCAGTTTATGAAGGGTTGCTTGGTCTTTCTTATCAGAACCTCAAGTTACCTACCATGTTTGAGGAGGCGCCAAATATCATAGTACTAGCAGTCAGTTATATCAGGGTCTTCTTTTGTGATGAGCTCATTGTGGTAGTAATGGGTTGGTTTATCTTTCTTTTGGACTAGGAAAGGGGTAATTATTATTCCTTCGGGAATGTAAATCATAAAGGCTAGAGTAGCAAGAGCATCTACTAGATTTTTCTTTGCTCTGGGGAGGTAGTGGAAGGTGATATCTTAGAATTGGGAGGCTAGATCTTGTAGGTGGGCATGGAAGGGTAAGAGTTTCTCATCCTTAATTTTTCATCTTCTGAGTACTTGACCGATGATGAGGGTTGAATCCCCATAGACATCTAAGTATCGAATTACTTTTTTAAGAGCGACTTTGAGGCTTACCGTGCATGCCTCGTATTCAATCATGTTGTTAGTGTAGGGAAAATCCAGCTTAATGGCAATTGAAGTGTGGGAGTCATCAGGGGAAATTAGGAGGACCCCAATGCCATACCCATTCTTATTGGCAGTGCCATCAAAGAACATTTTCCATCGAAGGTCTTCTTAGTAGGTACAAAGGACATTCTCATCCAGAAATTTAGAAATCCAGACATCGACTTCTTCCATAGGGTAGTCAATGAGGTAGTTAGAGATGTCTCTTCATTTCATGTCTTTTTGCATGACATACACAATATCAAACTCGGCTAAAAGCATCAACCATCGGGCCATTTGGCTAGATAAGGCAGGTTTTTTGAGTAGTTATTTGATATGATCCATTCGGGATATAAGTTTTATGGAAAAGGCGAGCATGTAGTGACGTAACTTTTTTGTGACCCAGACAAGGGCGACACATGATTGTTTCAAGGCTGTAGAGTTAACTTCGTACCCAACCAACTTACGACTAGCGTAGTAGATTATCCTCTCTTTATGGGATTCTTTAAGGTATTGGGCCATTAAAGCCCCAACTGCGATATCAGTTACGATCACGTATAGGCATAGGAAAAGACCTGGCTGCGATATCATGAGTATCAGAGATCGGGTTAGGCATTGTTTGATTCGATCAAAGGCTTATTGGCAAGCTTTATTCCAAACCTTGGTGTAATCCTTTTGGAGGAGTTTGAACATGGTTTCACACATAGAAGTCAATTGGCTAATGAATAAGATGATATACTATAATTTTCTGAGGAATCCTTGTACTTCCTTCTCCATTCGGGGTGGTGGCATCTCGAGTCTGGCTTTCAGCTTTGAAGGATCTACTTTTATCCCTTTATCACTAACCATAAATCCCAAGAGCTTTCCTTTGGTGATGTTAAAGACACATTTCTGTGGGTTAAGTCGCATATGATATTGTTATAGTCGCTTGAAGAACTTCGTGAGAGAAGGAACATGACCTTCCCTAGTCTTAGACTTGATAATCATTTCATCCACATAGACCTGGACTTATTTGTGTATTAGATCATGGTTATGGAATACCTCTGGTAGGTAGCCCCTACATTTTTTAAAACAAATGGTATAATCGTGTAGCAAAAGGTTCCCCAAGGGGTGATGAATAGGATTTTCTCATAATGATTCGGATGCATCTGATCTAGTTGTATTTAGAAATCCCATCAACGAATGACTTAAGAAGGTGACTAGTTGTATTGTCCATAATCCTATCGATATTGGGTAGCGGGTAATCATCCGTCGGAGAGGCCTTATTCAAGTCTCGATACTCGATGAACATGTGAACCTTCCCTCCTGATCTTGTCACGGGAACGATATTGGACAGCCATGTGGGACATTCTATTACAATAATGAAACCCACGTTCAATTATTTGACCACTTCTTCCTTAACCTTCAGCGACCATTCAGTACGGAGCTTTTGCATCTTTTGTTTAATCGGTTTATATTCTGGGAGCATGGGGATCTCATGCTGAGCTATCTCAGGATAAATGATGGGCATATCTCCATAGGACCATGCGAAGATGTCTACAAATTCCTTCAATAATTCTTTGAGTTTCGCGTGCTCATGATCATCAAGGGTGGCCCGTATCCCAATGTCGCACAGTTGGCTACTAGAATCGAGATCAATATCAACAGTTTCATTTTCATTAACTTGGACACGGTTATTTTGTTTGTTATTAACCTTATTTAGGTCAGTTAAGAATTATTCATTTGCAAAATCATCATCATCAAGAGTTTGATTAGAATCAATACTATTAATGTAAGGCACAACAAGATCCTCAAGATTTTCGTTTATTTTATTATTAGAAAAAATAGCATTGAGAACCTCATCAAAGGAGGTCTCGATTACATCATAAAAAGGAGGAACAATAAGAGAAGAGGAAATGGGATAAACATAAGAGTTGGGTTGAATATCAGCAGGTGGAACGCGTGAAGCATGCCAGTTAAGGAGAGGTACGTCAATAGCTTTGATCAAGCGATATGGGTACAATGATCTAGCGCTTGAGTGAACTATACTGAGTGTTAGCCCCGCTCTCTGCAAGTTGAAACAATCCTCGGAGTCACTTTCCTCAATGAGTGGTTGAATATGATGCTAGGAACTTTCGGCCCATGAGTAGCTGTCTCGGAAAAACAGCTCCATTCCAGGTTTCATTTTTTTGTCCACATGATCATACCATATTTCCATAAAGCCACAGAAGAGGAAATATTTACCCTCTTTGATGAATCTTCAATTCAATGAATCTCTTGAGACGGTTTTGGCACTTTCTAAACTTCTCTTTAGCCGAGGCTACCGCATCATTATGAGTTCCTCTGATGATGGTTGATAACCCAAACCATAAGGAGGAAAATATTTCTTCAACATAATGGGTTCAAGTATCCCCCATTGTCTTCGTCCCAACCCCAGTCCAAGGATGAAGTGCATGTTCTTGAACATGTGGATTACATTGGCGTTGCCATGAGGGTTATATTTTGGACAAACCCAATTTTTTAAATCGTACCCTGCTAGGATTAGAAGTTGTTCAACTCAAAAATCTGACAGAAGCATATTATTTACCCCATGTTGTATCTCAAGTACTGGATTACGGGTGTTTTCATTCTTTGCATTATCTTCGTCGCCTAAGATGGTGATGACCTGCCCATTAGCGAAGAACTTCAATTTCTAATTAAGGGAAGAAGAGACCCTTAATGTTGTGGATCCATGGTTGTCCAAGCAATAAGTTGAAATAAGCTGGGATGACTATGACTTGGAATTCAATAACATGATTTAAAGGGTTAGCCCCTATTACAAGCTTTATTGATCCAATTACTTCTCGACGAGTATTATCATAGGCGCATACAATAGTAGAGGTTGGAGCAATGTCGCTTACATTTAGTCCCAAACAATTGAGGGTCCTCAATAGGCAGACATTAAGAGATGATCCATTATCAATAAGAGAGAGCGAGACAGTTTTTCCCATGACTTCGAGAGAGATATTGAGAGTATAATTATATGGTGTGGTGGAAAGAGAGAATCCTAGTAGAGGTCAGAGATCCGACCAGATTCACTACTTCTTCTCGCATGGTGGAAGGAGGAACTGTGGGTCCAGTCAGTAGTTTTATCAAGGCATTTTGGTGCAGTTGGGAAGACATAAAGATTCCCCATAAAGTGATATCAGCTTGGGTCTTCTTCATTTGATCGAGGATCTTACTTTCCTCGAGGGTCATTTCGGTCATAGGAAGTTCTTCAACACCTATTCCTTTATCTCTTAGAGATAGTGGAAGTTTGGAGCTTGGTAATGCCTCCCTGACCTGGTCATATAGTTCACAAATGAGGAAAAAAATAAAAACCATGTGTCCTCATCGATCTCGAGGTATTTATAAACCTTTTTGATTTCTCCCAGTAGCTCTTTAAATGATATCATCCCAAAAATGCTGACTATCGGACTAGTATTTTTTGAACTTTGCTCCTCATCTGAATTATAGAATTCATCCCCCCATTCGGTGGCAACAACATCGTCCTTCCATGAGAAGTCAATACACTCCACAACTCCAATGGCTTCTTTGTATAGATCCTTCCATTCGGTGGGGAGACGTAGAAGTCAAGGGACTAGGCGCACTTGTAGTTTCAAAGTATCGATTAGCTTGGACATGCTACAAATATCACCAGTCTATCAAAATAAACTTTCCATGATATGGATGACATCATCTACACTGACTCCATCAAAAGGTACCACCCAATTGTCTGACTCTCAAGCCGATTTTCGAGCTTCCAAGAACAATGCACTGAATCTCTGGCAGTCAATGGTCATCTGGGAGGACAATTTCAACCCGAACTCTAGGAGTTGGTTCAAAACTTTTGACAATTACATATTTTTACCTCCATAACGGGTACGGACAGCGATGCATGCTCTAGTAAAGAGTGACAGGTCCTGATCACGAAAGCCGGTAGGGTGTGGAGAAAATATGGGCACACTTAGAGAGGTTTAGGAGAATATATCGGTATGATGGATGATTTACTTGGTAGGATTTGTGTTGACGGATCAAATTCTGGGTTTTTTTCTAGGAAGATGGCTTTTGTATGATTTAGGATTGGATTGTGGGTAGTGTTTGGTTTAGGATTACCTAGTGGGGTGATGACACCCTGGTCGATTAGACCTTGGATCAAATTTCAGAGGTGGAAACACTGGTTGGTGGTATGGCTGATAGTTGATGAAAGTCGCAACGAGCATCTGGTTTGAAATTCTTGAGAAGCGAGTTTGGTAATGGATGACGATCTAATGGTTTGATAAGGTTTCCACTTAAGATCGCTTGGTAAACTTTAGAAAGGGGAGCGTGAAGCTCAATGTATTCCTTTCGGAGTTAGTTAGGGTAGCTTTCTTATGCCCATGAAGTGGCAGACTGAGAGATGTTAGCGATGGTTAAAACTGCAGTACTGACAGGCTTTTCATACTTTCTGGGAGTGAACTTTCCAGATACTTTCTTCGATTCAACTTCTATTTTGGCAAGACCTTATTCAATCTCCACTCCTGCTTCTCAAAAATCTCGAAAATGAGGGTAATACTGTCCTCCCATTATTTCTCATACATGGGGTAAGAAATTCTTCTTCACGATACTGACTTACTCCTCTTCTAAAGGTCGGTTGGTCATGGTGGACTCTTTCTCTCTCCACCCTGCTATGAAGTTGTTGACTAATTCCCAAAGGTTCTATTTAAGCAGCTCTAAATCACAACGGGTTACCCCCAATTCTTCGTTGTACTTTTATTATGACATGATCTCATGGTAACATCCTCCCAACTGTGGATCCTAGACTCCTTGAGGGATAAGAACTAGGGAAGAGCGATGTCCTTCAAAGTCTGTTGAAACATTTAGGACATTATTTCCTCAGATGCCCCTGGGAGAGTCATGGCTCGATGGTAACTATAAAGATGGGCAATTGGAGGTCCATTGCCCCAGAATTTCTTGATATTGGGCATCTTGAACTTTTTTGGCAACCTCACTTTAGGATAAGGAGACACGTGGGTGTAGTCCATGTAATTTCTAAAAACTCTGGCTTAGTTGAACTTCTTGATCAACATCTTAAGGTCCTCTTTGACCTTGTTTAATTCGTCCTCCTTCTAATCAATGGTCATGGGTAAGTTTTCCACTGGTTAGGAAAGATTCAGTATGGGTAGTAGGGATGACGATGGCCCATTAGCAGGAGGATCACGTGGAGTGTGTTGATATTCCTCGGGAACCCAAATTGGCTCGGGTGCTGGAGGAACCATGGCACGAGGGAAGAGGCCTCAAGCTCTTCGGGAATAAGGACCCAGTTTTATTGCATCTCATGAACCTCGGTTTGAAGGTTGTCAATATTGGCATTGAGTTGAGCTAGGACCGACATCAAATATGGCTGGACATTCAGTACTTGTTATGTGTTCTCCATGGAAAGATGATGAATTTAGGACTCAGAGGAAGTAGCGAGGGAAGTAATGGAGCTTCGGGGCGGTTCAACTTAATACCGAAACCAATAGGGATCCCGAGCAAGGGTATGCGATCGACTTGAGAGAGAAAAAAATTCGAATTTATTTTAGAAAGATAAAGGGGAAAACTGTTATTTTTTAAAAGGAAGGAGAATGTTTTTCACATTTTTTTGAAAAGATGAGAACAAAATGTTTTTTGATAAAAAGGAGGGAAAATATTTTTTGGTATAAGAAAGGAAAAAATGTTTTTCGTATTTTTAATAAAAGAGGAAAAAATATTTTTGACACCTTTGGTAGAAAAAGAAAGAAAAAATGAGAGACGGGTCTCAGCATGATTATTATTATGTTTATTATGTTCTCACTTGTATTAGGTTTACCTAAATGAAAAGAGAAATGTCGGACGAGACCTGAGCCTGGGAAAATTAGGTTTGAAAAATATGTAAAAATATGGTTGGACTTGTTACCAGGGTCATGGGAGGACCCCATTTTTAAAAAAGACAAAAATCGCGCGAACAGTTAGGCAGCATGCCGACTCGTCATTTCGGCAGAGTCTCGGGTAGAAATCGATAGACTAAATATGAGTGCCCTAGGTTTGATGCCTATATGAGGGTATGCAGTTATTGGGTTAATTGGAAGGGTTCCCCCGTTTGACATGACTTCCACGTTTATCGTGATATGAATCATTATGGTGGAACGATAATAGTGGTTGGATAAAATGCTAATAAGGATCGCAAATGTAATATGTAGAATAATGCAATAATATGATAAATGCGATAATGGAGGATTTTAGGAGGATTGGAAAATGGGAAAATTAGAAAATTGGTCTCGAGTCTCGGGTTTTAATCTAAAACGCCTATGTTGCCTATAATTGCATCAAATTCCATGTAGTTCGAATGTGGCATAGGGGTGGGGTTTATCCCATAGATTCAAACAAGTTTTATTATACATGTGTGTGTAGAAAAATATGTCTTAGTTTTGGAAAAGTGTGATGAATAATCCCGTTCGGAATTTATAGGTGTAACCCTCTTTTATTTGTTTTTTTATAGAAAATAAAGTATGTGAAATATACTAATAAAATGTAAAATGTTAATGTGTACGAACTAAAGTAAAACTAGATTATGAACATAATGTATTTTATGTAAAAACAAGAAAGTTAAAGACAGAGAGAGAAAAGGATTTGGACCTCCTTTCAAGCTTGATCTTTGATCTTGGATGAACTCCCTTGAATGTGAGATGAATGTTGGATGAGAGAGAATGAGTTTTTGTCAAATTAGGTATGAAAAGGATGGGAATGTATGCTTGAATGGAATTTCACATGAAGAAAGTTCGCTGATTTTGAGAGAATGTTGATCACTGATTCTGATGAATCTGAGGTGTGACTTGGGAATGAGGTCATGCCCCCTATTTATAAGATATTGGGGTGACAATAGGCATAGCCCTAGTCCTGCCTATCAATAGGTAATCCTTGACACTGTCGATAAGTAGGGAAATGGACCTGCCAATTGGTAGTCTCGTGTAGATATTGTTCGAAAATGCAATCTGTTGATCCAAATTATGCACAGAGAATACCGTTAGAAATGTACTTCAAAGAACTTAAAAAGTCCTTTGGACCTCTCCCGGGTTCGGGAGTTGACTTTGGGTTAAATGTGGCTCGAAAGCGCAAGTCGATCCTTTGGACGGGAGATCGTCGGACGAAAACGGATCGTTCGTCCAAACGATAAGTCAGAATCGCACATGGGATGGACCATTGGAAAGGTTAGGAAATGTACTTATATATTCTAAAGATCTTCGCTCGGTTCAAAAAGTTGACCTTGGACAAACTGGGGCTCGGAAGTGCCCGGTGACCTCTCAGAGTAAAACGAGTCGTTCGTCCGCACCGTAAGTAGAAATCGTGAACGGGGTGGACCATTGGAAAGGGTATTTAGTTACCTTTGGAAATTCATTCAGTCTCGTTCAAGCTAGAGAGTTGACCTTGGTCAAACAGAGCCCGGGAGCGCCAGATGTCCTCTGAATCAATTTTTAGGGGAAAATAGGTTGTTGGTCCGAACGGTTATGCCATATCGCGCACGAGGAGGATCGTTGGAAAGGGGTTTTACATACATTAAAAGATTTAAAGATCTTTCACTCTAACGATGAACTTGATTGGGGTAAAATTGGGGCTCGGGAGAACCCGGTGACCTCCAGATTGATTTTCGGTAGTAAACTATCTATTCGTCCAAACCGTTATGCCAATTCATGCAGGGGCATACCGTTGGAAAGGGTACTCAGAGACCTTCATAGATTCAAAGATCTTTTTCACTGACGATAGAGTTGGCCGAAGTCAAACGGGGTCCGAGAGCACCGATGGCCTCTAGATCTGTACTCGTAGTATGACCTAGGGTTTGTAGTGAATTATGGAGATGATAGGGACCTAAATAAAGACTTAGGGGGGCCTATAATGTGGTGTCTACAATTCATATTTAGAAATTTCCACTTTATTTAACACACCCGGTCCAACACTTGAAACCCTTCCACTTACTTTTATTAAAACCATTCCTTTACCGAAATATACCCTTTTATTCACAACCATACACTTTAGTATTTTCATTTAAAATCACCATTTCAACACATGCATTCACCATGTTAGAAATAATTAATTAATCTTTAAATATCCTTTTTATAACACATTATTGTGTTAAGTATGAGTTGGTTGCTTAACCACCCATTTATCCACTTCCCTTAACCCCTTTCTATTCCTTTTTGGACATTAATAGATTTACGCATTTACTTGTCCATTTCACCTTTCCCTGAACATTTATTACATTCATTCAAGTTAGGTTGTTTTAACATATTTACTCCACAACCTACTTCTTGATATGGTCTATATTTCATTTAACTTTTCTCAAAATCATCCAATACTGCATACTTACACAAACTCTACACCGATGGCTATGCGCACCATATGCTCTGGCTAGTGGTTTAGGGCTTTTCACCCAAGGGCTCCGGTCCCTTCTTGCTTAATCCCACTGTCATCCGAGTACCTTTAATGTATTTTAATATTTTACAAATGTCCACATTATTTCCTTTTCTTTTTACCTAGCCTAAGCCAAAACTCGGGACTTTACCGCCCCAATTTGTGTTACACTTGAAAATTTACCATTTTGTGTCACTTTACACTTTAACCTTCGCTTTTCTTCCAAAAATCATATTCATTTAGGACCACTTTGTGTAACCCCCTTTCCAACATTTTTATATCATAAAAATGTTCCACTTTAAGTAAAACTACCATTTTACCCATTTGTTTCCAAATCACAGTTTTACCCTTTTTTCACAAGGGTTAATTTCACCCAAAACACTATTAAGTTATACACACCAACTTCTTAATTTTTTTAACCCTTAAAAACCTTTTTTACACTTGAAGTACATTCATCTTGATTGGAAACACATTTACACCTTTTTTACTTTTATTATCCCAAAAGTGTTAATATTTCACATTATTAGTCAGTTACACTCACTAACCATTCCACGTTTGTCCATTAACACTTAATTAATAGTTAATTAATATGTTTCTCCATTAACATGTTTGTTCATGTTAATTAAGTATTAATTAACACTTAATTAATACTAAATTAACATTTCTTTACTTCTTTATTCAAGAAATGCATTTATACTAAAGACTTCTTTTATAAAAAAAATTGCCATTTCTTTTTATTTAACATACAGTTCTCAAATTTTATGCACATTATGTCTTTTAGTCCCAATCACCCATACATTGAAGACTAAAATTCAAACTTGTGTTAATTCTTGTTCAAACCCAACAAAATCTTCTTGAAACTTGTTTATACCTTCTACGTCGAGATACTACAAGTTTATATGCAAGAGAAAAGGTATTTAAACCCAAAAATCCTACAACATGATTTAAACATACTTTTCATCAAATAAAGATTAATTTTCAAACATTATATTTTATAAAATGTTTAACACCAATATTTCTAAAATGCGCATTTTTAAAAAATATATCATCTTTCAATATTCCAAAACCTTGAAATATTTATTTATTCTTCATTCTTCAACAAAATATCATTCTCTAACATTTTTCTTCAAAAAAATGTTTATTATTTCTTCTTAACTATAAATATGCCAAAATGACATTTCTTACATTTTTATTCCATAAAAATGTCTATTATTTCTTTTTCACTAAAAATATGCCAAAATGACATTTCTTATATTTTTATTCCATAAAAATATATATTATTTCTTTTTCACCAAAAATATGCCAAAAAGACATTTTTTACATATATATTCCGTAAAAATGCCAGTTATTTCTTTTTATTAGAAAACAAGAATAATAATATTTTCTAACATTTTTATTCCATAAAAATGTCCATTTCCAGATTTTTAGGGGTCACACCATTATATCATAATAGTCCTACTCTTAATCAATAATAATAAGGCTTCAATATCTATCTATAAAGTCTTAATATAATCACAGTAGTTTACCCACCTCAAATGCCTCCAAATAGTGGTGGTGGTGGTGGTGGTGAAGATGGGTGATTCCCCCACCTCCAAAGGTGGCCCTAAAGGGAGTCACAAAAGCTCCACCAAATCCCTCCTTGGAGGCTCCATAAAAACCCACTACATAGCCTCCAAAATGTGCTCTTCTTCTTCTAAAATAACCCCATTTCAATACTCATAAAATCCTTGAAATATTTATTCTTCATTCTTAAACAAAATATCATTCTCTAATATTTTTATTCAAAAAATCGTTTATTATTTCTTCTTCACTAAAAATATACCAAAATGATATTTCTTACATTTTTATTCCCTAAAACTTTCTATTGCGTCTTTTTCACTAAAACAATCCCAAAATGACATTTCTTACATTTTTATTCCATAAAAATGTCTATTATTTTTTTTCAATAAAAATATGCTAAAATGACATTTCTTACATTTTTATTCCATAAAAATGTCTATTATTTCTTTTTATTTGAAAACCACAATAAATATATTTCTCTAACATTTTTATTCCATAAAAGTGTCCATTTTCAGATTTCTAGGGACCCACCATTATATCATAATAGTCATACTCTTAATCAAGAACAACAAGACTACACTATTTACCAATTGAGTCTTAATATAATCATAGTAGTTTACCCACCTCCAATGACTCCAAATAGTGGTGGTGCTGGTGCACATGGGTGACTCGCCCACCTCCAAAGGTGTCCCTAAAGAGAGTCACGGAAGCTCCACCAAATCCCTCCATGGAAGCTCCATAAAAACCCTATACACAACCTCCAAATGCTTTTCTTCTTCTAAAATAACCCCCTTTAAATACTCATAAAAGTCTCCTAAAACATTTCTATACTTCGTAGCTTACATCTTAACAATGGAGAAAATAGCTATTTTTTAGGTGTGGCTGGTTAACACTAAGATTAGTGAAGAAATGGAGGAAAACAGTTTCCCAGGGGGAGAGGAACCGTGAACTTCAGAGAGAGTTTAAGCTTTCAGCATAAAAATGAAGTGGGTTATGGATACACATGGTTTTCTGTCCCTCTTAAAGACAACTAACAGCCTTAATGCCTAATAAGGAGAGATCCTTGTTCCAAAAATGCTTCCATATCTAGGTCATAGGGGATCCTATAATCGACAACACACCGCCCAAATGGATCCAGGGCTACTGCTTATATAACACTTCGAACGAAAGCATTGGTGATCTAACATGGGCGTCGTTCGAACAACGAAACATCTCATTTGAACGATAATGAACGTCATTCAAACTACAAGAAAGTGGTTTGAATGACCAGTCAGTACGGCATGACTGAAACTTCTCTTACAATTCCTGTCATTCGTGATTTGCAAAATTTCTGCCCATGAGTTTGTTGACTCTTAAAGAAAAGAACCTATAGTTTAATTACATTAAAATTACCAATTTTCCATATAACCCATAATCTAATAATCTAATACTCCTCTATGCTTAATCCAACTCATTACCCATGAATTCCAAAAATTTGAATTTGTTCCTCCTCATATAAAATCTGCATATAATTTAAATAACTTTATCGGTGCGGAATATTACAAACTTGCCTCCTTAGGGAATTTCTTCCTTGAAATTCTTCGTTCCTTACAAACTATAATCCAGTTACCTATGAATGGTCTCTTCTCTTAAGATTCCTCGACATTATGGTTTAAACTCAAGGGTTCCATCTCATTAATCACCATTGCCAATCCAATCACAATGAACCTTGAGGGCGTATTGCTAATTCTCAAGCATTCCTAATATGTCTATCTAAGAAAAACCTCGAGATGTTTGATATTCCCTAAATATGGTACTATCACCAATGAAATCATCATCATGGATCATTTTACGTTAGGATTCACGACTTACGTTTCCTCAACAAATCTTGGGTCACGTCTAGCCTAGGCTGATACAACCTCAATGTGCTTATGCTTATACACACCAACGATTATTAAGTCAGTCACCTTATGACAAAGGTCTACCTGATCGATATCTCTTACGATATCGTTATGCTAACCTAGAGTCATCCTAGGTATCACAACGCAACCACATACGAGCGACACATCCTCAATTCGCATAATTCTGAACCAAGTGCAACACTACCATCTAATGTCTTATCAAATTATAATATTCATAATATTCTCAAGTCACAACCTCGGCACACATGGCCCAGTCGCACTAGTTACACCGGCTAACTAACAAGTATGTTAACCTATGCAATCAGGTAATATATGCAACTACATGCAATAATGCGAGATCATGCGCACACACAAATTGGTGTAGAATAAAGGTGCTTCCGAAAAAAGTACACTCACATACCATAATGCATCAACCACAATCGGTGTAATCAGCATCATTACTGAGCTTATACAGCACCACTCCTGAATAAAAAATGATCACAACTTCCCATTACCAATATCAAAGGAGACACAAGAAATGCAACGAATCAGGTAACTAACATGCCAAAGGGAACACAAAATTCCAACAATGAATCAACCCACACGAAGTGCGAACCCACCATGTACACTCGAATCCTATGACTTTCATCGATACCTATTAAGCATATTAGCCTTGTCCTGTGCCCTGACTTGACCTCTTAATCTTAACGAGTCCTACTCAAGAATTGTCCGTATGGTAGATCGGGCGAAACAAAAAACAAATTTCCTTTGAGAAGTTGAAATGCTAGGCTTACCTCTTTAGGACTAATGCTACTTACTCAGTAATGGAAAGCACAACTATCCAGACTCAAGGCGAAGTTACTCCTTTTGACACCTATCATTAGTTACCGACCTATCACCACTAGGCCTCCAAAATTTCATCATGCGTCAACTAACCTCAGTTTCCAAGGTCACTCTCATCAAGTCAAACACAATGCTCACGTAGTTTCAAACATGAACCATTGCTACCACTCTTAGCAGAGTTTACTTAATCTTGAAGCATAATCATTCTAATGGAACCTCAACGTTTAAGAATAACTTATGCCTAATGAGTTCCCTCAACATAGTCATTAGTAACCATACAAGTAGCACACTTAGGTGCTATAATCAATTCTAATACTTCATTTTGAGTACTATTTCTAAAATCCATAACAAACCTCATCGTATTCTAAGTATCCCGGGTGAACCACCTAGAATTGATCAACCCATTCTCAAAATTATCCCCGAATGTCATATCACGATACATGACTAAACTCAAAAGTCTTAGCACTAACTCCAAGGCACTTGCCACAAATAGACATGACCCAAACCTACTACAATCATCATTGCTTTACCATCACTATGCAAACTCCAATACGATAATGATTCCCAAGGTTTCTGAGCAGAGACACTACTGTCATTGTAATACACGATATGCACCCTTGAATTCATCATTGCTAGGAAATATCTACCACTCACATTCATATCTCACTAGATAAACCTTAGTAATCATCTCCAAAGAATTTTTTTAACACGGCTTCTCGTGATTATCTGCATTACTAACCCGGAGTCCACCTCACAAGGGTACATTATTAAATTCACAACAAGTGTTCAACCATGACAACTAGGTTGCCTCACTATGAAATTATCTCACTACATGCCAATCTGCCAACTAACACAACTATATATATCTTGGTAGGATACGGGGCATCGATCATTGCCTATGAACACTAAGGCCCATAACTATGAACACCACAAAGGAACCTATCTCTCAGTGCCAAACTACAATCACTAAGCTCTAAATTAAAACCATCTTGGTTATGGTAGGACACAGGACGTCGGGCATTGCTCATGAGGAGGCCCACCCTACTGATGCCGTAAGAAGTCCTTTTCTAAAACATCACGACTTAATTACTTAATACTAAGTCACCACGATTATCTAGGATAACTCCTAGGTTACCCCAATCATTAAGATAATATAAATCCTCACCATAGTCAAGGCCTATGAATCAATACATACTAAACTCAAGCTCGCAACTCGTGGACCTAACACCTTCTCGCCATGTAGCTAAAACTTATAAACACATTACCCAGTCACTACTTAAAAGGTTACCTAAGGCTCATCCCCTTGCCATTACAGCTCCTTATTGTCTCTTAAGTGACCTTTTTCCATAAATGGTCAACAACTCTAATCATGATTCATAAGATACATTCATTGGCTAATGATCGCCAAGGGTCCCACCCAAAAGGATAGCATCCTATTAACTAAGGTTGGATGTACCTATTCCTAAGAATTTAACCACATAATTTTACATCGTCACCAACAACCGTGGTATTACCCTAAGGATAGAATTTTCCTAATTCTCACATCGATATTGACCTCTCACATGTGTCACACCTAAGGATACATATAATTTAAATCACGATTTCCCACTACCTAGTTATGACACTCTGGCAATCAGTCTCTATCACTGATTGTACATAATTTAGTGCCACTTGCCCAATGAGCGTCACTTCCCTCAATCGACATCTCGATTAATTATGTGCTATTATTTTTTATTTTTTTAACGAAAGCACCTCACACTAACAACTATAGTGTCACCACTATAGGCTTACATGGACACTCATAAATTACTACCATTCTAATAACAAAATGCGGAACCGATTAATAAACATCAATCTAATCGTGTGCCACTTGGCACTAATCTAACTTATTGTGCAAACATCCTAGACTTTATCGTCGAGGATAAGAACTAAATCATCATCAAACTAGCATGATCGGCCCAAACCACACCTACATCGAAAGATTCAATACCGACCTCACCACGTCACGCCCTAAAGGAACCTTCAACCTAGAGCTCTGATACCATTTGTAACGCCCCAACCTGGATTTATGGGTTACTCGTGAGTCAACCCAATCCGAATCGAGTCGTTAGGTGTGAAGGGTAATGAAACAACCAAAATAATGTTACTAGTCCAATTTTATTTTAATTAACATGTCATTTGTTAGCATGCGATTCTACTTTCTGGATAAACTACGTGAAGGGACCATGGGGAGCACCCCGAATTCCAAGTGAACAGAGCTACTAACATAAATGTAATAACGTATACTTATCTGTAAAGCGCCTGCAAATTACGAAATCGCTCCCAACCTGCCGTAACAACAAATGGCATAAAGGAATACTCACAAGACACAACCACATGCATGCGAAAATATGTATATATCTACATGCGTATACCTTTGAAATACACATGCCAATGCTTTAACCATTTTGTTTATGGAAACCTTATATGCCCAGATTAATTGACCTTAACCTTAATAAAGGTTTTCACTATTCATGTCTAGAAATTCCCACTTTATTTAACGCACCCGGTCCAACACTTGAAACCCTTCCACATAATTTTATTAAAACCATTCCTTTACCGGAATTTACCCTTTTATTCACAACCGTATACTTTAGTATTTTCATTTAAAATCACCATTTCAACACACGCATTCACCATATTAGAAAATACTTATTTAATCTTTGAAAATCCTTTTTACAACATATTCTTGTGTTACGTATGAGTTTAACCATTTAGGTAGCTTAACCACCCATTTATCCACTTCCCTTAACCCCCTTTTATTCCTTTATGGACATTAATAGATTTACGCATTTACTTGTCCATTTCACGTTTAACAGAAGATTTATTACATTTAGGTTGTTTTAGAACATTTACCACACAACCCATTTCTTGATATGTTCCATATTTCATTTAAATTTTCTCGAAATCTTCTAATACCGCATACTTACGTGGGATCAACACCGACGGCTATGCATACCATATGCTATGGCCAGTGGTTTAGGGCTTTTCACCCAAGGGCTCTGACCCCTTCTTTCTTTATCCCAGTGTCATCTGATTACCTTTAATGTGTTTTAATATTTTACAAATGTTCAAATTATTTTCTTTCCTTTTTACTCGATCGAAGCCAAAACTCGAGACTTTACCGCCCCAATTTGTGTTACACTTGAAAATTTACCATTGTATGTCCTTTACACTTTAACCTTGGTTTTTATCCCAAAAATCATTTTCATTTAGGACCACTTTGTGTAACACCCTTTCCAACATTTTTATTACACAAAAATATGTCACTTCAAGTAAAATTATCATTTTACCCATTTGTTTTCAAATCACACTTTTACTTATTTTTTACAGTGTTAATTTCACCCAAAACACTATTAAGTTATACACACCAACTTCGTAAGTGTTTTAACACCTTTTTACACTTGGATTACATTCATCTTGATTGCAAATACTTTTAAACCATTTTCACTTTTATAATCCCATAAGTGTTAATATTTCACATTATTAGTAAGTTACACTCACTAACCAATCCACATTTGTCCATTAACACTTAATTAATAATTTTTACCAACATTCATTTTTCTTTACTTCTTTATTCAAGAAATAGATTTATACTTAAGACTACTTTTATAATAAAATTTCCATTTCTTTTTATTTAACATGTAGTCCTCTAACTTTATGCACATTATGTTTTTTAGTCCCAATTACCCATACTTTGAAGACTAAAATTCCAACCTTTATTGATTCTTGTTCAAACCCAACAAAATCTTCTTTAAACTTGTTTATACATTCTACGTCAAGATACTACAAGTTTATATGAAAGAGAAAATGAATTTTAAACCCAAAAATCCTACAACATGGATTAAACATACTTTTCATCAAATAAATATTTATTTTCAAACATTTTATTTCATAAAATATTTACCACCAATATTTCTAAAATGTCTATTTTCACGAAATATATTATCTTTAAATATTTCAAAATCTTTAAATATTTATTTATTCTTCCTTCTTCAACAAAATATCATTCTCTACCATTTTTATTCAAAAAAATGTTTATTATTTATTCTTCACTAAAAATATGCCAAAATGACATTTCTTACATTTTTATTCCATAAAAATATCTATTATTTATTTTTCACTAAAAATAAGCCAAAATGATATTTCTTACATTTTTATTCTATAAAAATGTCTACTGTTTCTTTTTCACTAAAAATATGACAAAATGATAATTCTTACATTTTTATTTCATAAAAATATCTATTATTTCTTTTTCACTAAAAATATGCCAAAATGACATTTCTTACATTATCATTCCATAAAAATGTCTATTATTTCTTTTTATTAGAAAACCGCCATAAATATATTTTCTAACATTTTTATTCTAAAAAAATGTCCATTTTCAAATTTGTGGGGACCCACCATTATATCATAATAGTCCTCCTCTTAATCAACAACAACAAGACTACAATATTTACCAATAGAGTCCTAATATAATCATTGTAGTTTACCCACCTCAAATGAATCCAAATTGTGGTGGTGGTTGTGAACATGGGTGACTCCCCCACCTCCGAAGGTGGCCCTAAAGGGAGTCACAGTAGCTCCACCAAAGCCCTCCATGGAAGCTCCATAAAAACCCTATACACAACCTCTAAAATGTGCTCGTCTTCCTGTTCTAAAATAACTCCCTTTAAATACTCATAAAAGTCCTTAGAAACATTTCTATACTTCGTACCTTACATCGTAACAATTGAGAAAATAGCTATTTTTTAGGCGTGACTAGTTAATACTAGGCTTAGTGAAGAAATGTAAGAAATGTCATTTTGGCTACGCCTATGCGAGGAGAAGTTGAGTAGTGTTAGGGTTAAGCCATTTAGCGTTGGTGTGAGTACCCCTAACGTATAATGTAACGCGATTCAAAAATGGAAGATTATTTACACCGAGTCGCGTGATTAGCATCTTCCGCTGTAGGAAGCTAGAATTGGTAGTTTGTGAGGAGCGCTTTGTGCTATGCCAGAGTACAAAGATTGTTGATTGATATCGATAGAGACTATCTTAGTCCATGTTCATTTTGGGATGCTGTAATGACGAGGGTTTGTTAAGGGCGATAGAATTATAGTTGAGACAGTATACCCTTTATGCGTATAGGGTATGCCAGAATTTTGGGGACAAAATTCCCTCATAAGGGGGGGAGTATGTAACAACCCTCGCTTTTAGGAGGCTAATTTTATATTTAATTTACCGCATAAGGTAATTATATAAAATGTTGGGACTGGAGTAAATATTAATTGAATGAACTGAAAGTTAATATTTACTAGATTGATGCATATTTACTGTATGTGAAAGTAAATATCATCAGGTTGCATGTTTATAGTGTCATGTATTTAAAATGACATTATGGTTTAAATAAAATTGGAACTGGAAATAATTTATAAAATTATCGGATGCCATTTTAGAGTGTGTAGTTAGTCCCGGAATGTCCGAGACAGTCAAAATAAGTGCCATGTTGTATTTTTGTATTTCGGGCACTTTTACCTGGTTTTAGCTTAAACGCGTATTTGAGAGTCCTTTTAATGTGGTGTTAACCACTTAAGTTGGGAATTGTGGAATAAAGGAAAGATTTATGTCTTGCCTTTCTTTTATTTCTCTTAAGTGATTTTATTAAACATTGAGAGTTAGAGAGAGGAAGATAGTTTGGGAGAAAAGTGGAGAAAGAAGAGATAAAATGAAGATTGAAGATGGATTGTTGCTACTACACAAAGAAATCTAAGTTTGCAAACTTAAGGCAAGTTTTCTACTTGCTAATATGTGATTTAAGATGAATAAATTGTGTGATATTTATGTATATGCATTTGGGGATCAAAAAATGGAAATTATGGTATTTAAACCTAGATTGTGGTTTTGATGATAAAATTGTGGATTATAATGGTTATAAATCATGTAGGATAAATTGTGGGTAGATAAATATTGTTAGTTGTGTTAAAAATGGAAGAGATTTGAGGTTTGGGAGATATTAGGGTTCATAACCCTTAAAACAAAACTAGGTAATTCTGCAAAACCGAATCGATTCGGCCTGGTCGAATCGATTCGCCTTGAGACATTTTCCAGGTCTGAGCTGACCGAATCGATTCGACTAGTCCGAATCGATTCGGCAATCATGCAGAAGTCAGGTTTTTCCTAATCGAATCAATTCGGATGGTCCGAATCGATTCGCTTTCCTGAATCCAAATCGATTCTGCTAGGCCAAATCGATTGAGAAACCCTGCACTTTTGAGTGATTTTTTTAGTTTTGTTCCAATTCATTTTCTTTAAGTCTAAGGCCTAGGAACCTTCTTAAATGAAGTAAACTAAGTGTCCTACAGTTTTAATTGAGTTAGTTACTTTCCCTACACTAGGAATGGGTTATGTGGGGACTTTTTCGGGGATATGCCAATTGATGTTAGGGCAATATTGCTTCTAGTTGATCACTATTAAACTAGGAGCCGTAGTGTAATGTTCTGGAGAATTTAGAAGCTCAATTGAGCTATGTTAATCTTGAGGGTTTATAACAACACCATAAAAGTGTGTTGGGAGAATGAATTGAAAGTTTATTCATTCCTTTGATACATGATAGTATTGGGTTTTTAAAATAACACCCTAAATTGTTTGGAGATAATACAGAGTTTATTTACTCCTTTGAGGTTGTAGTAGTGATATAATTTATCGTATGGCTCCGGATAATAAGTTATATTATTTACAAAAGGTAAATGGTCATGGTTTCGGATAAAATGAATAATGGTGAATGAAAATGAAATGGAAATGGTAATGAAAATGGTAAATGATAATTTACTTGATTTTTGAAAATGGTAAATAAAAATGGTTTAAACACACCCTCTCTAAATGACATCATAAGGGAAGTTCGCGCGTGAGGTGAAGCCCCCTGGTTAATGAATGCAGGGTGGATATAGTCCTAGGCCATGTGAACGTTTGTGTTGTATATTTTCTATGATGGTTAGGTAATTTCGGGTGTGGTTATGACTACCCTACAGGCACATGGCCGCTTCTTGACATTTTGTGTTATAGGTGCCCAGGCTGTCTTATGATAGGCCCTGGAAGATGATGGTCATTTAGGGACGCGCACAGTGGGGAAACCGGGACGGGCGGTCTTAGAATCGTTATATGTATATAAATATAACTATTCATTATCAAGAGGGACTTGATGGATTATATGCCATAAAGAGCATAATGTAGTGCCACAAAGAGCACATATAAATGCCACAAAGAGCATTTGGAAATGATTATTTTCCTGATAAGGAAAGGATTTTTACAGAAAGTAAAATTGAGATAAAAATGACATAAAGAGCATAATATTGTGATTATATATATATACTTCCTGTTAAGGAAAAGATATATGAGATAATTGGTGCACATGCTGAAGTTAGATTAATGTTACTCATTTCATTTTTCGGTTTAGCTTATGTTTTATTTTGTGTAGGTAGATTCTTATTTCTCTTTCATCATGATTTATCATTCATAACTGTCATACTCTTTTATTCATCTGGTAATCATATAGAATTGGGCCCTGACCCGTTATATTTCTTGTTGTGCATGCATCTTGTATCTGCTCAGGTACTCTGCCGCAAGGATGCCTGATCTGACTTCATATTCCATGGTCTTTGACGAGCCGTGATGCTTTGTGGTTATTATGGGACATATCGCAATAAACGTTGTCATCCTTGCAACTCTAGTCAGGATGGGGTTCTTTTTAGTCGGGCGAGAGGCCCAAGGTTTTGTAATTGATTAATGTAATGTAAATTATTAAACTCGTTTAATATGGTTGTATGAGTCTGTGGCCGAGAGCATATTCGGTCCCTTATTGTACACTTGGAGAGTATATAATATAAATTAATCCGGATTTCCACTTTCTTTTTAGTTGGGTTATTTAAATTCTTTTCTTTAACTTTAAAACAAAATTTTGGCAACCCGTTTTTCTGAAGAAAGGAGTGGTTATCCCGTATACTTCTTATTTTGTTGTGATGTTGAGAATGATTCCATCCATGATTCCGTTATTTTGGAGTATCGGGCTGGCCACTCCTTATTTCGAATAGCGGGTTGTCACAGATGGTATCAGGCCTCAGGTTCTAGAGTCCTTAGGAATCTGTGTGAATGCCTTATATTTTCAGCATTTCTTTTGATTTGACATAGAGCCTTAGGATTAAGATCGTTGATTTCTCTTGTGAGATTTTATTTTTCTGCCATGAGGTAGGACCCATAAAATCTTTTGCGCATTCATGTGAGATTCGTAAGTCGATTGAAGAAGGACGCCAGGGGAAGGCCGTTGTGAAGGCGTCATTAGATGGAAGTATTAAGAACCGTAACTTGTTGTCGAGGATGAGGACTGCTTTGGTGGTCGCTCTCTTTTATGGCATTTTCTTATTTTGCTACTACGACTACTAATTACGATGGATATAATTTTCCAAGTACCGCTTGGAGTAGAGAGTGGTACTAAGCCTGGGACTCTAAGTAGTGCTAAATTGAAAAGGAGAGGAGTCACGAGAAGGGCCACCTTTGGAAGTAAGATAGAGGAGATGCGTCCTCATTTAGTGGATGCACAAAGTCCAGAAGTTTGTCCTATAGGAGGGGTATAGTAGGGCCCAGATGACAAGGATGGAGGAAAATCCTTCACCCATAGAAGTAGTGATGAGATGGTGGGAACGTAGTCGCAATAATTTTAGGTACAGGAAGTTTTGCCCATGGAGACGCCCGGTGGACACTTGCACTAGCGAGTTTCTCTGGGATAACTGTACTGATAAGAAGGTGGATTCTCAAATGTTCACACAAGGTTCGGTTAGAGGCCGACAGTGAATAAGGATTTATACGGTTAGGAAGGTTGGTAGTGTGCTCTCTTTTGTTGAGGAGTTGATGGAAGTAATATTGGTTCGGATAAGACTCGAATGCGGTGTCTGAGAACCATTAGTATTGCCCGGAGTGATTTAGCCAGCATGTTGGTGGGAATTCCACCTTAGTAGTGGGTGGTGCGTCCCCCATAAAGTATTAGAGTAGTATTGTGTCGACTATAGATTCGGGTGTGTATATTGAGCTTGTAGTAGTATTGACGCTATTATGGAAGGGTAATTATATAACTTCCGTGGTAGGGAAGTTTTATGTTTTCCTCACTCGTTATGAAGCGAGTGATGATATTTTAAATGTATATGTGTCATATGTGCTACTTGCATTATGTGTACCTGGTTTGAGTGTTTTCCTGCTTGTTTGCATTGTATGTGGTTGCTATGACTTATCTCCACGACCAATAAGGTTAAGTAGTAATGGATAGGAGGGGTTTCTTGTTTGGATTCCGCTTTTGCGGGACGCTCCACGCGTGAACCTTAACGACGTTGGGAGTGGAGAGATGTTATTTTTCCTTTCTCTTAATTTATGTATAATATGCGGGTAGAGATATTTTGGATTTGTTTGGGGTGATGGCAAGAAAATAGATTGCGAGGCTATCCTACTTCTAGTTTCAGGATGGAACTAGTTGTCCTATAATTTCACTCCTGGATACAGGTTGAGGTATTATAGGGGTGGCTTGAAGTATGTAGGATTTTTATTTCTTGTTGTGTTATTTAGCTTAAATGTCTGATTGTTCGTTTGCCTTGTTTTTGTTTGATACGCCTTATCTCCACGATCAACGAGTTAAGTAGGCACATGTCGGAGGGGTTCCTTGTTTGGATTTCGCTTTGCAAGAAACTCCGCCGCATGAACACCTAACGATGTTGTGAGTGGAGAGACGATATTCTTTTCTCTTTCTTTTATTTTATTTTGTTGTTAGAAGTGGGGTTGGAAGGTTTAGCCGAGAATCACGTAGTTGAGTGATTAAGGGCTACTAAAGTGCAAGATAAAACACTACATATAGTTCTCTCCTCTAATCGATGTGAGGGAGACTAAGATATGAAGTCTAATTGAGACTTCTAGATTATGCCTTGATGAGAAGGCCATGGTTGTATGATGGGATATATAATTGTAAGACTTTTCAGAAAGTAAATGTCTGGCTGGTTGAAATTCTTAATTATGTAATGGTAAGAGAAAGAAGTAAAAATCTTTGGTAGGGTTATGAATTAGAATTTTATTATCCCGAACATGTGTCTTAGACCGTCCCATCTTGATGACCAATGATGCGAGGTAGTAGTGTAACGGGAGGGTTCCTTGTTTGGATTTCACTTCGGCGAGACGTCCCATGCATGAAACCGAGCGAAGGTCGGAAGTTGAGAAAGGTCTTCGGCGCTAGGGATATACTTAGTATAATACGCTTACGACTTAGATAGGATATATACATAGATCGACCTTAGATTTATTAGGATGCAAGGCTTTTAGGGCATGTAACGTTGAGTTAGTAAGGCTGTAAGGAGTTGATCGCGAACAGGTCGTGGGTTAACTCAAAGAGGGATTAGGTCCCCGGGAACGAGTAGTATGGAATCTTGAGTAATTTGGTAGGTTAGGCCGAAGGAGATGAGGCCTTTCTTAGATAGAGTGTTACGTTGGTAACTTAACTCATGGGGAGTTGAATGGATAAATTGACTTTTACTCCTGAGTCCATGTGGTTAATGCTCGAGGGTGGATTTAATGAATAAATCTCTGCCAGGAATGGGGAGTAATAATACTGGAGCATGGACCCATTGTTTATGCGTCTCACAAGCTTAAATTTTGTGGGAAGTATTATTACACGCTTGATTTAAAATTCATTGCGGTAGTGATTGCCTTAAACAAAGGAGGCACTACTTCCTGGGCAGGAAATTTGGTCTTTCTCGTGGGCAACAAGTTGTTACAATTCGTAGTGGGAGGAATCGAGATGGTGTATGAAGTTCATGAAGGACTATCGATTGGATATTCCCTTTTCGTTAAGGGAAAGCGATTTGGGTAATAGATGTGACGAGTAGAAAACCCGTCGAAGTTATTAGGGAAGGCGTGTAAAGCCAAGTATAACAGGCATAACTCGAAAGGCTAGATAGCAGAATTACTTATGTCTGTGAATGACCATTTCACCTACTCGTGTGAAGAAGAGTAGTGGTGGAACTAAGAAGGGTATATTCATAGACATTTGCATTGAATTTCCGGCACCGTTCTGGTCATAATCTTAATTGAGAACATTGTTGATCGTTTGACCAAACCATTAATTTTTTGGACATTGAGGGTGGACGTTATGTAGAGGAGTACGCCCCACTTTTTATGGAGAAATGATAGAACTATAGGAGGTGCCCATTAAAATAGTGGTGGAATGATATTAGATAATTCGTGACGGAAGTTTGGTAAAGTTTCCATAAAGGAATGGGAATCGTATGGAGATGGAGTATATTGTACCACCCTAAAGTGGACGGATGAATGGGAGGAAATTGACTTATGGTCGAAAGGCATACCTTTAAGGGGTGCCTGAGGCTAACTAGATGGACGGGAGCAATGACTTGTGTGGATGGAAATTTTTCGTACAGGATTTTAAATCATTTTCTATGGTATGACGTCGTGAGTGGATTTATCTAGCCGGTTGAGTGAATTGCATACTCGTTGAATGAGGTCAGCGAATAATTGGTTCCTCGGACATGGACCGGTCTCGAAACATTCCTTTAAGGATTGGGCCTTTGAGCCATACGCCTTGAAGGGCTACACCTATGCGAGGAGAAGTTGAGTAGTGTTGGGGTTAATCCATTTAGCGTTGGTGTGAGTACCCCTAACGTATGATGTAACGCTATTAAAAAATGAAAGATTATTTACACCGAGTCGCGTGATTAGCATCTTTCGCTGTAGGAAGCTAGAATTGATAGTTTGTGAGGAACGCTTTGTGTTATGCCAGAGTACAAAGATTGTTGATTGGGATCGATAGAGACGACCTTAGTCCATGTGCATTTTGGGACGCCGTAATGACGAGGGTTTGTTAAGGGCGATAGAATGATAGTTAAGATAGTATACCCTTTATGCGTATAGGGTATGCCCGAATTTTGGGGACACAATTCCCTCATAAGGGGGGGAGTATGTAACAGCCCTCGCTTTTAGGAGGTTAATTTTATATTTAATTTACCGCATAAGGTAATTATATAAAATGTTGGGACTGGAGTAAATATAAATTGAATGAATTGAAAGTTAATTTTTACTAGATTTATGCATATTTACTGTATGTGAAAGTAAATATCATCAAGTTGCATGTTTATAGTGTCATGTATTTAAAATGACATTATGGTTTAAATAAAATTGGAACTGGAAATAATTTATAAAATTGTCGGATGCCAGTTTAAAGGGTGTAGTTAGTCCCGGAATGTCCGAGACAGTCAAAATAAGTGCCATATTGTATTTTTGTATTTCGGGCACTTTTACCTGGTTTTAGCTTAAATGCATATTTGATAGTCCTTTTAATGTGGTGTTAACCACTAAAGTTGGGAATTGTGGACTAAAGGCACGATTTATGTCTTGCCTTTTTTTATTTCTCTTAAGTGATTTTATTAAACATTGAGAGTTAGAGAGAGGAAGAGAGTTTGGGAGAAAATGGGAGAAAGAAGAGAGAAAATGAAGATTGAAGATGGATTGTTGCAACTACACAAAGAAATCTAAGTTTGCAAGCTTAAGGCAAGTTTTCTACTTGCTAATATGTGATTTAAGATGAATAAATTGTGTGATATTTATGTATATGCATTTGGGGATCAAAAAATGGAAATTATGGTATTTAAACCTAGATTGTTGTTTTGATGATAAACTTGTGGATTATAATGATTATAAATCATGTAGGATAAATTGTGGGTAGATAAATATTGTTAGTTTTGTTAAAAATGGAAGAGAATTGAGGTTTGGGAGAAATTAGGGTTCATAACCCTTAAAACAAAACTAGGCAATTCTGCAGAACCGAATCGATTCGGCCTGGCCAAATCGATTCGCCTTGAGACAGTTTCCAGGTCTGAGCTGATCGAATCGATTCGACTAGTCTGAATCGATTCGACAATTATGCAGAAGTCAGGTTTTTCCTTACCGAATCGATTCGGATGGTCTGAATCGATTCTCTTTTCTGAATCCAAATCGATTCGGCTAGGCCAAATTGATTCGGAAACCCTGCACTTTTGAGTGATTTTCTTAGTTTTGTTCCAATTCATTTTCTTTAAGTCTAAGGCCTAGGAACCTTCTGGAATGAAGTAAACTAAGTGTCCTAGAGTTTTAATTGAGTTAGTTACTTTCCCTACACTAGGAATGGGTTATGTGGGGACCTTTCCGGGGATATGCCAATTGATGTTAGGGCAATATTGCTTCTAGTTGATCACTACTAAACTAGGAGTCGTAATGTAATGTTCGAGAGAATTTAGAAGCTCAATTGAGCTATGTTAATCTCGAGGGTTTATAACAACACCATAAAAGTGTGTTGGGGGAATGAATTGAAAGTTTATTCATTCCTTTGATACATGATAGTATTGGGGTTTTAAAATAACACCCTAAAATGTTTGGAGATAATAAAGAGTTTATTTACTCCTTTGAGGTTGTAGTAGTGATATAACTTATCGCATGTCTCCGGATAATAAGTTATATTATTTACAAAAGGTAAATGGTCATGGTTTCGGATAAAATGAATAATGGGGAATGAAAATGACATGGAAATGGTAATGAAAATGGTAAATAATAATTTACTTGATTTTTGAAAATGTTAAATAAAAATGGTTTAAACACACCCTCTCTAAATGACATCATAAGGGAAGTTCGCGCGTCAGGTGAAGCCCCCTAGCTAATGAATGCAGGGTGGATATAGTCCTAGGCCATGTGAACGTTTGCGTTGTATATTTTCTGCGATGGGTAGGTAATTCCAGGTGTGGTTATGACTACCCCGCTGGCACATGGCCGCTTCCCGACGTTTTGCGTTATAGGTGCCCAGGTTGTCTTATGATAGGCCCTGGAAGATGATGGTCATTTAGGGACGCGCACAGTGGGGATACCCGGACGGGTGGTCTTAGAATCGTTATATGTATATAAATATAACTATTCATTATCAAGTGGGACTTGATGGATTATATTCCATAAAGAGCATAATGTAGTGCCACAAAGAGCACATATAAATGCCACAAAGTGCATTTGGAAATGATTATTTTCCTGATAAGGAAAGGATTTTTACAGAAAGTAAAATTGAGATAAAAATGACATAAAGAGCATAAGATTGTGATTATATATATATATATATACTTCCTGTTAAGGGAAAGATATATGAGATAATTGGTGCACATGCTGAAGTTAGATTAATGTTACTCATTTCATTTTCCTGTTTAGCTTGTGTTTTATTTTGTGTAGGTAGATTCTTATTTCTCTTTCATCATGATTTATCATTCATAACTGTCATACTCTTTTATTCATCTGGTAATCATATAGAATCGGGCCATGACCCGTTATATTTCTTGTTGTGCATGCATCTTGTATCCGCTCAGGTACTCCGCCGCAAGGATGCCTGATCTGACTTCCTATTCCATGGTCTTTGACGAGCCGTGATGCTTTGCGGTTATTGCGGGACATATCGCAATAAACGTTGTCATCCTTACAACTCTAGTCAGGATGGGGTTCTTTTTACTCGGGCGAGAGGCCCAAGCTTTTGTAATTGATTAATGTAATGTAAATTATTAAACTCGTTTAATATGGTTGAATGAGTCTGTGGCCGAGAGCATACTCGGTCCCTTATTGTACATTTGGAGAGTATATAATATAAATTAATCTGGATTTCCACTTTCTTTTTACTTGGGTTGTTTAAATTCTTTTCTTTAACTTTAAAACAAAATTTTGGCAACCCGTTTTTCTGAAAAAAGGAGTGGTTATCCCGTATACTACTTATTTTGTTGTGATGCTGAGAATGATTCCATCCATGATTCCGTTATTTTGGAGTATCGGGCTGGCCACCCCCTATTTCGGATGGCGGGTTGTCACAATCCTATAATTGACAGCACACCGCCCAAATGATTCCAAGGGCTATTTCTAAGACAACACTTTGAACGATAGAATTGGAGATCTAACAGGGGCGTCGTTCGAACGATGGAACATTTCGTTTGAACGACAATCAAGGTCATTAAAACTGAAACAAAAGTCATTTTAACAACCAGTCAGTATGGTCGAAACTTCTCTTATAATTCCAATCATTCGTGATTTGCACAATTTCTCCCCATAAGTTCCCTGACTCTTAAAGAAAAGAACTTATAGTTTAATTACATTAAAATTACCAATTCTCCATACAACCCATAATCCAATACTCCTCTATGCTTAATCCAACTCGTTAGCCGTGAATTCCAAAAATTTGAATTGCCCCTCCTCGTATAAAATCTGCATATAATTTAAATAACTTTATCGGGGTGGAATATTACATAAAATGATTTCAAAAATCCTTAGAGATGTCATGTCAAAAAAAATTCATTGAATTTCCTAGAATGAATTAGAAATTAGTTTGTAACTGACTTAGCATATAGACTTTAAAATAATCAAGTGTATACACATCCTTAGAAAGAATAATGAGATCATTATCATTCATGAATATAAGCATTTTTTAATATCTAGTATTCGTTGACAATAAGATAACTTAATTATACATAATATAAGTTAAATTATTCTCATGAAAATATAGTAACTTCATATAATTTGATTGCCATTGATATTATACATTTTGTTGAGTGAAAATTAAATACTTATATTATCACTTTTCGAATGGTAACCTACTTGAACCAACTTAAAGTTGTAGCATTTATGAATATGGATGTATCCAATAAATGGAGTGATATTTTGATAATTTTAAATAAAAAAATGAAAATGAATTAACAATACTATGAATCACGTTTATTATTTAGCATGTTGAACTATAAATGCACTATTATTTTGTTATGTAAGAAAGATTAGCTAATATTTGGTTTGATATTTTACTGCCAAGGAAACCAAATTTATGCATGGTATTATGAGTTTTGATAAAACAAGAATATTACTTGTTAATACCACAAGGACATATATGGATCATTAGTAGATCAAGTACCTTAAAATACTAGAATATTTATTATATGATATATGCTTCCTGTGAACCATCTTTAACTCCACATGATCGAAGTGTGATTGCTCAATAATACAATGTACATTGTTGAGAAAGATGAATATGCGAACATCTTATGTAGTCTCCAACGAGCTACTAAATATAGATAGCTTGAACGTGTTTATTTTGTGGGAGTACTATGAGGATTTATAATTAAAAATTGAATCCTTGTGATATTAATAAAGGTTAGGTGTTTTGATAAAAATCATGAACCTAGAATTGATTCTAAATTAATTAATGGATATGTGCCTAACACATATTATGATGTTGTCTTTTGGAACTCCAAGAAAAATTAATTACTGACACAATTAATGATGGAGTTTATGTTGATGCCATGAGCTATGTCCAGTGAGGAAATAAAAGTTTGAAATACCTATTATAAGATACCATTAACAGGAGATATAGATATCGGTCATTTTATTCACAATAATATAACCATGGTTAATATTAATTTTGGAACTATTATTATAACGAAAAGAACGAAAAAATGTCATAAGAAGAATATAGTTTGAGAATCTAAAACTAAGAAGTTATAAGTGTGAATTATTTTCGAGATGATGAGTATATAAACTGACTTATTAATTGACAAAATAACTAGTGTAGTAGAAGGTGTTTAACACCTAAAAAGGGATGGGAGTAAAGCCCATTGATATTTGAATCACTTGTGGGGTTAACCAAACCTATATAGTAGAGATCCCAATAAATAAGTTCAAAAGGTAATAACAAGTCATCAGTTATATGGGTTTAACAATGTTAGTTATTATATACGAAGTTTTACTCCTAGTCCATCCTTATGAAGTATGACATCTTAAAGCGAGTTAATGTTGAGTTAATTATAACTCTTAATATAGATCTATAGATATTTTTTGAATGGGTTACCCGGATACGGGAGTGTCCTTGATAGACTCACCTATGTGAGTGTGGAAATGTGGAAACTTCTTATGGTAATTTTGGACAAATTGCCCAGACCATTCACATACTGGGATTGAAGCACATGGTCGTAACATGTTGGCTTAATGACTACACCCAAGTAGAATTGTGTTCATGATATTGTCAAAGATAGAGTTTAAAACTACAGTTAATCTATTATATTTTGAATCAGCATTACTACATAAATGTTACAAGTCAAAATACATCTTTGCTTATGCACAATTCTATGAATTATTACTCGATAAAAAAATTCGAAATTTACAACTAAGGGATTATTTGAACATATATGTGCTGGAACATGTACATGTGAACTTTGAAAAAGAAGAAAATGATAGATACTTAATATGGGTCTCATACTTATTTTTAGGATGATTAAAACCAATTGTTTTTTATTGTTAGAATCGAATGTAGTTTTTGGTGTGGTTTAAAGTTTTTGAAAAGAAAAATGGAACCTTTTCTAATCATTTGCTCCCCTTTGTCCACCCACTTGAGTACCCACTAATTCTTCTTTTTCCACAAGAAACATAATTGTTTGAATTGTTTCTCATTCTTTGAGATTTGTAAAAATACATATAATTCCATCATTAAAAAGAATGACATATATATGGAAAGAAATCCATCTCTCTCAATCTCAGAAAATACAACTCCATTCCCTCTAATTGAAAATGCTTTTCTTCGTCCAAAATATTTTCTCCAATAAATGTTTTTACCCCCAACTTGAAATTTTATGATATTAAGCAATCAAATTTGTAATGAGCCTTAGTATACCAGAATACTGTCATGCTTCTTTGTTCCCGAGGATGACATGACTTTATACTACATGCACAGAGTGTATAGAATCATGAGATGTCTTAAAGAGAGAGACCTAGTCTGTGACTCAACCCAAGAATCATCTACTACAAATTTAATAAACAATTGAGATAATATTATTTATTTTTATTGTGTAGTATATATTTGAATTTCAAAGAATGAAGTTCATATTTTCTCCGAGAAAATAATTTAATTATGAGCAGCAACAAAAATCAAAAATAATTTTGGAGTATTTGTTCTCTTAAAAAAAAAACTCTTTGTTTTAAGTTTTAATTAAAATATATAAATTGTATTAAGGAGGGTCCAAAGTTAGAACTGGAGAGTAGGAAACATTACATCATAGACATTTTCATATATATATATATACTAGGGTATGCCCGTGCCTGAAGGCACGTTGATAATTTCTAGAGTACGTAATCGCAAAATGACAAAAATTTCCAAAGTACGTAATTGCAAAATTGAAAAAATTTTGTTCCCCCAATACATACAATGTTACACAATTTAAAATTTTTAGAGAGTTTCCTTTGTTTATAAAACTACCCACCTTATTTAAGAAAGAGAAAATGCTCCAACAATATACTAATAATCTGTCATAAAAATTGTATAAACAAATTCAACTCAAGTCCTGAAAATAACACCAATTAATTTTAAAATTTCGGATAAAACTTCCCCTGTTTATAGGATAATTCACCCTGTTTGAAAAATAAAAAATAATCCAACAAAACTAATAGTCCATAACAATAATACTAACATTCCGTCATAAACATTGTATAAGGTATTTGTAAAATAATCTCTTCAAATTTTAGCAAGGTATCAAAAAATAAGATTAGCATAATAAATGTTGCATGTGTAGGTATCTAAAATTAAGAGTGAACGGAAAAACCAATTAAAGACTAACTAAAAGGATAACATTATAAAAAAAATAAGGAAAATGTATTTGACAAAAATAACATTGTAATTAAAATATATTTAAAAATTAAAAAATGACCCTATAATAGTAAAAACGCAGAGAGTGCCTATAATGGTACTCAATAATGGAAGTGAAGTTGATGCTAATGGGATTTTCCAATCAACCAATATCCTTGAAACTAACTGTATAGGTGCCATTTAAAACAATTTGAAGTCAATAGAAACTTAAACAATCCACATCACCTTATTAATCGTGTTTATAATTACAGACCAATTTAAATTTATTTGCCTTTCTTGTGTCATCGCATAAATGGAAAATCTAAAATGCGGGCAGGACATTATGATTATTATATACCGTGTTATTCGTCGGTCATCATTATCCTATCTATATACTCTATTTAAAGTGTGTATCTGAATCATTCACGTTTTCTGTTTCTGCAGATAATGCTGGTTCTGCCAACGCTATTGTTTAGGAGTACACATTCCATCTTCAATTCAACTGTTACTGGTTTACTTGTTTAGATCTCATTGTTGTGTTAACTATTCAACAAACTAAACATTAACAGATGATAAAAGATTATACTCGATTTCGTACAGATAAAAAATTATATTCTAAATCTAGGGGAAACAAATAAGTACTCAAAAATACCTTCAACCTGGAAAATACACCACATCATTTGCAATTAAACCCGCAATCCAAACATGCATTTGAACCAAAGCCAAAAGGAGCCAAACGGGTAAATGGTATAAAATCAACCATGAATCGAACAGCAAACATTGGGTGAACATTACTCGAGGGAAAAAATCAACCATGAATTGATATAAATATAAACCGCATTAAACAGCAAACAAATACACCAATATCAAACATGTATAAAAATGGACCATTACTCGAGGGAAAAAATCAACCATGAATCGACAAAAATATATGAAAGAAAATTCATTCTCATTAATCCGCAACTTATGTAAAAATTTCAACCTAATGGGGCAGTGAAAGCTTCTTCATAAATAGGCAAATCTGTCACAGCAGAATACATTTAGTGAGAAAAAAGTAGGCAAACTGAAAAGTAGTAATTAAAAATGGGGAGCTGAATAACCTTCTGATATGTATTATAATATTGATTATTTGAATAGAAAAATATTTTATAATCATATAATATTTTATACCAAACACAAAAATATATGAGTTCCAAGATATTGAAAAAACCTCAGCCCCTTAGAATCAATTGATTTTTTTACTACTACTGCAAATCATCTTGTGAAAGTGAGGCATGCCCCATGTCAAGAGTTAGTTAGGAGATTAACTCCATTTGTTGGTGAAAACTCTTGTGAGACATAAGAAAAAGAGGTTGGCGCAAAACCTGAAATACATGAAGAGAAAAATAAAAAAATTACAAATAATATGCAGGAGATAAAAACAGTACATACAATTTTAAAAAATGATTTTAGTGAAGGTTTCTTTCGTAAGAACAAAAAAACAACCAGTTCAAAATTATGTATATGTAATTCAGTACATGCAATTAAATCTGCATATGTAATTCATTTCAGAAATGAACTAATTTTAGACTAAATTGTGAATAAAAGAAATAATAAAAGGCCTTTAATATGACATCTAACAACCAAAAATGAACATAAAGACTAAAATAAAACTCAGGAAAATTAACTAAATGGTATAACTGTAAGAAAAAAAGGCCAAACAATTATACACATTATCTACGAAATAATTGTTTTGTATGGGTCTAGGAGCTTTTTCTACTGTAGGCATCTTATCATATGAAAAGTCTTTATACACAATTTGACCCACTTTTTTAATGGGTTTTTCTATGTTTGGGTTTAAACAACTAAAGCCAGTTTTACCATCAAAATATGCTCGTGGTCCTCTCTCAAATATCATGAAGATTACTTTCTGAACTCTAGATCCCTCTACTCTAGATTTCCAAAATTGCAAGTTTTTCTGGATACTGTGGAAATTTAAAAAGATATGATCCAAAATATCCTCCTAAGCATTAAAAACTCTAGATGTCTCATACTAAACCTTTACAGAATCTGGTAAAATTTGAAGGCAAGGGGAGAGGGAGAGAAATTATGCGCCTACGTAACATGGTACGAGTTATACATTGGTAGAAGTTTGCAATTTTAAGGAGAAAATTAGAATTGGTAGAGGGAAGAAAGGTGGATAGTTTGTTCCAGAGAGAATTGGAGGGTCCATGGATTGGTTGGGAGAAGGAACTACATCAAAATGAGTCAAATGTGATGTTGATAAAAAACAAAAAATGGCATATATCCATTAGGTATATAAATCATAACAATGATTAGGATTTGGAAAACTATATAAGGAGTTTAGTGAGAAATTCACAATTTTTTTAAAATAATGCACATTTAGAAATGTCATAAAATTATTGTACTTAGACCCAAGTTACACTATCCCTATTTACACTTGCATGTATCCCTGTTTAGACATCTTCCTCCGATTTGTAAGAAAAAGTTAATGGGAAAAAATGGTATTGTTGATACTCGGAAGGTTATTCACTTCATTTTTAACATCAAATAACTGTCAATAAATGGGAAAAAATGGTAACTGCTTGTCCACTAATGTTCTAAGTAAACTAGTTAGATAAAACAGTACCCAACTCACAAACAGTAATAACAACACAAAAACAGAACATACGTGCCACTGCAACCACCCAAAACCTTAAACAAAGATTCAAAAGCAAAAAAAACACTTGCAAACCCGATTAACTTTTTAGGCCTCCTGAACTTCTTCGTCTTCTTCATCTTCATAATCACAACCCTTCCTTTTTTGTTGTCACGTCATGATATTGCTGATACTTAGAAGATAAATCGCAGTGACTCAGGTTGAGAGTTGGGAGTTTTACATAGTTAACAGTATCACACACAGTGCAGAACCTCACTAAAAGTTGAGAGTGGAAAGTCGAGAGTTTTACAGTCAACAATATTGTGTAGAAATACACCACGTACACAAAAACATTGGCTAGTAAAAAAATAATAAGAAAAGATCAATGAGATAATAGTTAAGCAGTACACAAAACCTACAAAAAAGTGTTACCCACTACATACCAAAGACCCAGCCCCAATTCACATGGCCCCAGACCTCCCCTCTTTACTGAATCTCCCAGGCTGGACTCAGTTCTTGTTCTCAAGCTCACGTGAGGCGATTCTTTCAATTATTTCCAGGTAAATAATAAAATGAATTAGAAAAATGAGGAAATGAAAAGGTTAGAAGCGTGAGGAGAGGAGAGGATAGAGAGAGAGGGACTGTCGGTTCGTGAGGGAAGAGGAAGATCTACTGATGAGGAAACCAAAAGTTAAAAAAGGAGAAATGAAAAGGTTCCTCTTAAAGTCAAGTACACATAGACTGAATCCTTACAAAAATAGGTGTACTTTCACCATAAAAAAAGTAATGATATTTGAAATTTGAAAAAAAAGGTCTACAGATGAAGTGAGCGGGATTTCAAATTTTGGGAAAATAGAAGAGTTAATATTATCACCTTAAAAGTGATACATGGCAAAAGGGGTGGAACCCAAAATTTTCAAGGGTAAAATTGGAAGTGCAAAAAAAATTCATCATGTGACATCATACTTCAATCTTATGACATACATAAGTTTCCTACTTTATTATATAGATATATATAGTCTCTTGACTAGACATTTTGGCCGTTTTAATCGGGTCAAATAATTTTAAATGGTTAGGTCCATATAATACCTTTTTCATACATTCATTTATTTTGTTATCATTAGCCTAATCAGGGATTAGCATCTCCCCCAATAAGCTACAATCTTTTTTCTTTTTTCTATTGCTCTACAACCAAATATTATTCTTCATTCTTTACCCTCTCTCCAAGAAAGAATACATCAATACTTTCGAAGAAGCGAATACATCAATATTCTTTCTTTTTTTTCATGTCCAAGAAGTGAATACATAAATAATTTACCAATTACATGCTTTCTTTTGTGTACCAGTGAATACATCAATTTTAACATACATTTACCTCTTTCATAATTTTATCATTTTTAAGTTTATAAGTTATCAAAAATTATTTTGAATATCGATGAATTATAATGGGTGTATATATTTGCTTTTGATTCAATCAAATCTAGGTAATTGTGCAATGCATGTGATTGAATAACTTCAATATTAACTAAATGATTCGATTTTGTGTTTTGATAATGTGTTTTGTAAATTTATATGAATATGCTTTGATTGTTCGTTGTACGCGTTTGGTTTCGATTCAGTCAAATCATTGTGATTGTTTAATGCCTGTACTAGAATAACTTCAATATTGACTGAATGATTTGTTTGTATATTTTGGAAGTGTGTTTTGTGAATTTGTATGAATATTTTTTATTTTATGTTCTGATGTATAAACATAAAGCATCAAAACATTATGTTTTAATTTTCTAACAAGCTGTGTATGTATATGTTTTGATTATGTTCTTCATATTTGCATGTACTTTATGTTATTGTGCTATGTCATATAATATAAAATAATTGCATATGTATAGATCTCACAATAAAAATGAAGTAATGTATACGCATAAAGATATAAAGTACACGTGAAATTATATTGATTTATTCTCATTGTGTGTATTGACATTATTTTCGCAATATCTTAATTAACACGTACTTTGTTACTTAATGGCATGACTTAATAGACTTGTCATGTTTTAATTGGGTATGTGTTTGTGGGTCTGCACCAACAACATTAACAAGTCTTGATCTTTAAACAAAGTATTTTCATTTTTTCATTTAATGCAGGTCATAATAAAAAGTTTTAAAATTACTAGGTGTTGTAATTAGACAATGTGGCTTTCATTAAAATATTTGAAGAAAGCTCATTAGATTTCATATGCAATGAGTTGTGTAGTAGGTTTACAGATTTGAGAATTGGTACTTTTCATTAAAGTACTTATTTGGAGTTTGTGAAAAAGATGTACATTATATGTTGTGATCTTAACTGAATGTTAAAAACAATTTTATTTGGATGTATGTCTTTGATTTAGGATCTTTGCCCACTAATACAAGTCACGAACGGGTTTAGTGCACTTATAGAATTCATGAATGGGTTGACTATACTTATACAATTTATGAGAGGGTTGACTATAGTGATACAAGTAGTGATATGGTTTGCTATTTTTCATCAACCACTGCAATTGATCTTAGAGGTGGTGAAAATAATTTTTATATTGGAGATGTGGAGTCGAGTACCACAAAAGATTATCTTTCACATTTTTGGAAAATATATATAAGTTGTGAAGAGCAATGTTTTGAAGGAGGTGTGGTTGAGTTTAAAGATAAATTATTAAAGTATGCTATTAAGATTGGTTTCAAGTATGTCTATTTGAAAAATGATAAAACTCGGGTGATAGCAGAGTACTCTGAGAATTGTATATGGCAAGTTCATGGTTCATTATCCTTAATAAATGGTAACTTTTATATGTGAAGTTTGAATAATGAGCGTACTTGTAGAAGTTTTTATCCTAGTTCGGTAAGAAAAATGATGGACTCCAAGTTGATTTTAACATTTCTTAACAATGAGCTTAGGGATAAACCAATGTTTAGGCCAATTGAGTGTGACACCCCGCTTATTAAAATAAGAGGTGGCCAGGTCGAAACTCCAATAAATATAAGAATCATAAATGGTCCATTCTTAGCAACACAATCACATAACTGACAGTACGAGATAACCACCAAATATTTTAAAAACGGATGTCAGAAAAATTTGCAAAATAGATAAAACAGTTATAACAATTCATTTTAACATAGAAGGTGGATACAAGTAAAGACATATACAAGTTTAATAACCATTCTACAAAACATAACCGAATAAGCTATCGGTTAACAGGCTAATACAAAATATCTACATCAAGTATTATATTAAATGTACATAACAATAACTGGGGCAACACGCCCGAATATATAGACATATCATAACTAGATTATCCAAAATAATGATGCGTCTACTACAAAAGTCCTACAACATCCGCAAAAATGTTGTAGCTCCCTGACATTGGAAAGAAAAGGTCAACACGGGCATCCTTGCAGCGGAGCACCTGAGCATATATACAAGAACCACACAAGAAAGACAAATATAAACGGGTCAGGGCCCGATTTGATATGTGTGAATAACATACATGACAGTTATGAATGCTAATATCATAAATAGATTAAGTTTGTTCTCCAATGCAAGAATCATTATCACCTCTCATCTAAATGCACACCCTAGCGTCATACTAGAACATTAAAAATTAGACTACATTTCTAATTAAAAGAAATTTTTTAATTCAATTTAACATGCATAGATTTTCCAATTCATAAAATATAACTTCACAAGTCTATTTATCATCGAGGATCATATGCCATCTAGTTGATTGATAGATTCATTACTCATTTATGAAATGCCACATTCGTAAGAATAGTTACAATCAAAACATAACGATGCTAAGACCATCCTTCCGAGAGTCACCCCACTGGATGCACCCCTAAATGCTATCATCTTCCAGGGCCTATAACCAAGACCATTTGAGCAGCCTAAATCGCGTCACGTGGAAAGCGTCCATATAACTTCGACAGTGAGTCAGAACCATACCCGAAATTACCTCACTTCAAATAAAACAATCATGTAATAAAATCACCAGTCCTATGGCCGAGGACTATATTCTCCCTGCATCACAAGCCAATGGATTTATCTCATTCGCGTAACTTTCCTTATGATAACATTTAGAGAGGTATGTATATGTAAGCCATAAATCACAGGATATGCCAATTTAAAATGCATGTTTATTATATCCGGAACCATATGTGTCTAACGACATAAGCTACAAAGTTTAATTACCCCCATACTCGCCTCCGAGAGTTCACGACAACACTATAATCAACCAAGTGTAATTTGCCCCATACTAGTCTCTAAAAGTCCAAAACAATACCACCCAACTCTCCCCTAGTCCTGAACTAGCTTACTAGATGAAAAGACCCTAACTTGCATTAATTAAATAATTAATTAACTCCCGACATAAGCCCGAACGCTCCCTTTCTAACCTAGGGTATTAATCCCCCTAATACCAGACCGTAATACTATTTATTACTTCATATAAGAAGGATCCTAAACTTTAAACCTAAAAGAAAAGAGTAGAAAGAAAATCTCATATTTGGGTTGAAAACAGGGTACTGGTCGATCGGCCCCTAACCCCCGATCGACCGCGTCATAGAAATTTTCCTTTCGAGAAAAGTAGTAGGCTCTCCCCTTGTGACCCGATCGATCGGCGTCAGTACTGCGTTCGATCGCGCCTTTGAAATTTTCCTTGCGAGAGAAGAAGTAGGCTTTTCTCTTTAGTCCCGATCGACCGGCATCAGGGTCGTGATCGACCGGTCACACCAGATCCCACGGCCAACCCCCATTTTCCCTTACAAAACCTACATTTCCTATTTTCTTCCATTTCTCTCAACATCATCATCAAATAAAGTTACCAAATCATTCCTACACAACAACTATCTAATATAACCAACTCAAATCATATCTAAATCTAAATCTAAAGGTTTAAACACCAAAAGTCATTAAAACCCATTAATGGCTAAATCTCAAGAACACAACTATATACTCAATTTATTCACACTCAATCATACATATATGCAAGTTAGAAACTTGCCTCAAGATTGTAGCCTCGGATTCTCTTTGTAGTAACGATTTCCAAGATCAAACCAACAAATCTCTTCTTTCTCTCAAGCTCTCACTTCTCTTTAACTCTCTTTAGGTTTAGAAACATCTATGCGAGATAAAGCTTCTTGCGAGACTAAAATACCCAAATACGTTAAGTATAACATTTAAATGCTACTACACAATTAAAATGACTCATAACATCATAATTAAGTTCTAACTAGTCAAAAGTACCCCCGCAGCCTAAAACACAATTGGTACTTATTTTGACTAATTCAACCATTTTCGAACTAACCGCGCCCTCTAAATTGGCATACCGGATATCATTAATTAATTCATGTTCCAACATCATATTAACTCATTAATAATAATACGTTTGGAATATAAGTCACAACTGTCGCCTAAAGCACAGCGACACAATAAAACACATTGTTACTCTATTTACATTCGCTTAACTGTAAATATGCAAAACTCAGTAAATATGATATCTTAATTCACTTAAAGTAATATTTACTTCAACTTCCTTTATTCTATATAATTAACACACAAGGAAAATTAATATAAAAATAATTACTCATAAATAAGGGGTATTACATTGATGTAGTAAGAGGTATGAAAAAGAACTACGATCTTGATATAGGCTATCATCATGCATGGCGTGAGAAAGAGATAGTTTCTACTAAGTTGTATGGTGATGAAAAGGTATCATATGCATTAATCAACGATTATAGGAAACTTCTCTTGTAGTATAATTAGGGATTGCATTTCATTCTTGACATGGAATCGGAGAGTAAATTATTCAACTGGATTTTATAATATTTGGAGGATCCATATATGAATATCAGTACTACAGGTTTGGTTTGTTTCTTAATGGTGTGCCTTTGAAGAGCCACTATCGTGGAACGATTTTTTTCGGCAACCGTAAGGAAAGGAAACAATGGAAACTCATTATAAATATACTATACTTCTCATGTAATTTGATGTAATCCATATACATGTTTGTTTGTTCCTTAGTAATCTCCCAAAGTCCATGCATAATATTGTGAAGTAATCGTGAAGTAAATTCACATTTATTTTAGAGTATTATGCATGTACTTTGAGATTATGTGTTTGTTATGTGCAAATAATGCTAAGTACATGTAAAATATTACAAAGTACATGTGAACCTAAGTGTACTTTCTAATGTTATGCATGTACTTTGGGATTCTTTGTTCTTTGGACAAACTAGAAAGTACACGCATAAATCATAAACTTCATGCATAATATGTGTGTACTTTACATGGTTTGATCCATAAATATAAATATTCAAATAATCTCTGCGCACTATTTGTGACAACCCGTGATCCGAAATAAGGGGTGTCCATCCCGATACTTCAATATAACGGAATCATGGATGGAAATCATTCTCAGCATCTCAACAACAAAACATAAGTATACGGGAAAACCACCCAATAAATCAGAAAATGGGTTGCCAAATTTTTGTTTAATTAAAAGTTAAGGAAATAAATTAAACAACCCAATTTGATGACAAAGTGGAGTTCCAAAAGAACTTATATTACTACTAGTACAACATACGATAAAAGGGACGAATAAGCTGTCGGTCAATAGTTACATCCAACTTCTTTCAACAGTCTAATAATTTACATAATACATCCATTAAGCAATTACAAAAGTTTGGGCTACCCACCCGAATAAAAGACCCAATCATATCTAGAATTCAAAAATGAAAGCGTTTAACAAAGCATCCTGTAATTATCCGCAAAATCTTACAGCTCCTCGAAAGCATATGGAATAGGAATATCACAACGGATGCCCTTGCGGAGGAGCACATGAACGGATACAATAACATACACAACATAGAAAATGAACGGGTCAGGGCCCGATTTATATATGATTACCAAATGAACAAGAAGCATGATAGATATGGACAGTTAGTCAGGAATGATATAGATAAAAATCTAACAACCTAATCACCAAGTATAATGAAGCAATTTAAATAATTCTAACAGCTATTAATTTAGGCTAGAGAACATAATTTAAACCTCATTATTCATCATGTCTTTTCATTTTTCTATTCCTTAACAGGAATATAATTACCATCGTGTTTTCTTATGGCAATTCACATATCTCAAGTCCCACTTGAGTTAGAAAGGTTATATTCTTATACATATAACGATTCTAAGACCGCTCCTCCGAGTTTCCTCACTAGGCACGCCCTTAAATGACTATCATCTTCCAGGGCCTATCTATACAAGATAACCTGGGCACCTATCGCACGTCGGGAAGTGTCCATATACCTGCGAGTGAGTCATAACCACACCCGGAATTACCTCACTAGCGCAGAAAACATATAAAAATCTCGCATATGGTCGAGGACTATAGTCTCCCTGCATTAACTAGTCAGGGGACATCACCTCATGCGCGAGCTTCCCTTATGATAGCATTTAGAGAGGTGTGTTTAAGTAAATTAACATTTACCCATTTCATCTCATTAATATTTTCATTAATCACATGTATGTTTCATTTTATTTGAAACCATAATCCTTGAATATTCTCATTAATAGTCATCATATTTTAAGTCACGAATTATTCTCGTTATAGTCACCAACATCTTACAAATCCCAAGGTGTTATATACCTCAATAGGGCTTCTAAATTCTCCACATATGGGCTTAGAACTCTTAATCTTAATTCCTAATATCCTGTGAAAATAAAAGTAATACCTAAACATCTCTTTTGGTACCCATAGAATTAACCCCAAGTGAACCCATTCAACTCTAAGGTAACGACCAAACTCAATTAAAACTCTAGGACTCTAAATTTACTTCATACAAGAAGGTTCCTAATCCCTAATTAAAAGAAGGAATTTAGGAAACAAAAATAAAATTTAAGGGTGGAAAACAGGGAACTGATCGACCGGTCCTGAGATCGCAGTCGACCGCGTCTCAAAGTTTGGCCTACAAATAAAAGAAGAAAGTCTAGGAAAAAGGGGGTCGGTCGACCGGTCACGCACCGCGGTCGACCGCGCTCCAAAAGTTAGATTTTGGTGGGAAAGCAGTGTGGCCTCCCCCAAGGCCCGGTCGACAGGTCCTGGAACCCCGGTCGACCGGTCATAGCAGACCTAATACTCCTTTCTTCTTCCAATAACAAAACCCCTTATCATTTATTACCACCAACTGATTTTAAATGCATCAACCAACCATAATTTACACCAATATCAAATCAAATCAACCTCCAAAGGTTTAAAGCCCCTAAATCCAATAAAAACCCTAACTTTCTTAAACCATAATTAACCCACAACTATTAACACTACTTATTCAACTTAAATCATATAATAGCAAGTAGAAATATTGCCTTAAGCTTGCTAATTCAGATTTGATGAAGATGTAGGCAAGATCAAACTTCAAATCTTCAATCTCTCTTTCTCTTTCTAGGTTACTAATTACACTTAACAGGAATAAGTGGATTTCAAGACATAAAACGTGCCTTAGTCTTTAATTACCAATTTAATTAATAAATATCGCGTTAAAATAACACGCAACTACACATTTAAACCAAAACCAGTCAAAAGTGCCCGAAACCTCAAAATACAATATGGCACATAATTTGACTATCCTGTACCTTTCGGAACTAACTACAGCCTCCAAATTATCATTTGGAAATTTTATAACTCATTTTAAGTTCCGGTTCCATTTTAAGCCAAAATGTCATTTTTAAATCTTCTGACACAATAAAACACAACATGGTGATATTCACCTACACATAAGGTAAATATGTAACATCTTAGTAAATATTAACTTTTCTTCCTTAAATTAATACTTACTCCACATTCCAACATTTTATATCTAATTACTATACCTAGCAAATAAATATAAAATAGGTTCTCAAAAGTGAGGGTTGTTACACTAATGTTAGTATATATTTATTATTTTTTATAGCCTACGCATTGTATGGTCCGCACTAGTGGCACCATTATTAGAGTACATCCTATATGGAACTATATTTTATTTTTTCTAATATAATTCATTATATTTTCATGCCTTTTTCCTCTTGCATATGCTTTTGTTGATTCAGAGAAGGAGGATAATTGGACGTGATTTCTCATTAATTTGCATGATGCACTAGCTTATCAAGATTGAAGCATCACATTTATATCTGATCTAAATAATGGTCTAATTGAATTTATTTCAAAGGTCTTTTCGATGTCTACACATTTTCAATGTATAGATTATTTACAAGGAAACATAAAGAAGACAATACGGGGGAATTTTGGAAACTTGCGAAAGAAGATTAGGAAAGATTTTATGCATTGTGCATATGTTGTAACAGTCGAAGAATTTCACTAGAACATTGATTCCCAGAATAAAGAAGGGAGATATTGTGTTGCAAATTTCCTTAATAGTTTGCCTCTACAGAATTAGTCATGTGCATATTTTCCAACCAAATGGTATGGTAACCTAGCATTTGGTGTGCAGAATAATTTATCTCTTGGATCTTAGAGGAAAGGCATTTATTGATAATGAATATGATGTGCAAACTAACGGTCAAGATTATAAATTTCAACTCAAATAAATTTGTTGAATATGAAACATGGACTGATAAGTTGTGTCGTATGTTTCAAAATTTATTAATTGATAATTGTAATAAAAGTCGACATTAGAATATTAGTCGCTCGAGTCAACCGATATTCAAAGTTCTTTCAGAAGTGAGGGAAATTGTTGACTTTAAACAAGGAATTTTTTCTGTAAAATTTGGAACCTAAAGTGTTTTTCACATTCTCATGTTGTTTTAATTGTACCGTGGATAGGCACAAGTATTTGTGTGCATATTGAGGATTACTATAAGGTTTCTTTCTACAAACAATCATACTCATTACTTGTAGTTCATCTTCCTCATTTGATGTCCCTGAACATTCCTATACCTAAACTATAAGAAAAAAGCCTTTTTATGACTTTTTTAAGTGTCATAAAATGCATTTTATGACACTTTATTTTTCAATAAAAAGATTCATAAGTTTGGGTGTTATAATTGATACCCATAAAAAGTGTCATATTAGGTAACGGTTATATATGACCTTTTTAAAAAAAATTGTCATATCTACTACAAAATGGTCATAATATACTATATAAGATGTCATATTTTATTTATAAAGCGTCATGCTAAACAGTTTTCAAAATTTTAAAAAGGTCATATAAAAAATTTCATCACATGAGGATTTAATATAATAGGTAATAAATTAAACATATAATAAAAAATTTAGTAACCAATATTAATGTCATAGTTAACAAATAAATCTAAACGCAAATCAAAATTTACAATAACATAAATAGTCTTGAATTTTTTTGTATTTGAAGTCACACACATCTAAAATGCACCAAACCAAGTCATTTGTCCATATAAAAAAATAGAGGGACAAAAATAAATATACCCACTATCTACATTGATTACCCACAAAAAATAATGACCTACTATACCTCTATGTACATCTTTCAAAAAAATGTACATCTAAAAATCACACATAAATGCGTTGGTCCTCCTTTGGCTTTCGCGAAATTGTGTCGACGAAGTGGTCCAAATCATATAATATAAGGTTGAATAAATTCAATGAACTCATGTTGAAGTTCACTAATCCCATGCGTTTGATATGATGAATTTTTAGCCAACTCATTCATCTAAATATGACAAATAAAATCACATTTAGCTTTTATCACATCTAAATAAAAAAGAATGTAAAAAATATTAATAAAATGTGACCTTCATTTTTACAGATTACGATGAATTTTCCAAGAGCTCTCACATGAACTTCAAAACAAAAAAAACACATACAATATCTCCTCGTTGTTTAGGGTATAAAAATAAAGGAGTTAGTGTAATACTCATGTCAAATGTTAATACCTAAATATTAAATTTAATTTATCGAACAAATACCTTAACATTCTCCCAATTTAGTAGTGATATTTTTCCTTTGTTTGTAAAAAATAATCTAATTCCACTTCAATAAAGAAAACATAATGACATATTTATATTATAATTATGTAAAATAAAATCAATAATTTTATCATAAGCATTGAGTTAGGACACTACTTACATGTTTATATAGAGCTTAAGATCCAAGATCGATTCGCCGTATAAAGAATCAACCTAAAACACATTGTTCGAAATAAAGTCGATCACAAGTAGAACACAATAATACCTATATTATGAAGAATTATTAAGGATTTTGAATATCATACATACACACATTTATTATTCTCAAAAGGTGTTACATATCTACCAATCTTACCCAATATTAATTGGAATAACAAATATTTGCTTGTCTGATGCCTTTTGTAGAGTTTCTGTTATAAATTAATGCACAAGATTTTTAGAAAATTCATCCCGAATGGAGAGGGGATTTACTAATCTAATAATTTAAAAGATCCCTCCAAATATGTCATATAGGCATCTGTACATAAACCAAATGCACGTGAGTTAGAAAAGCATTCATGTATGCAAAAATGCAAACTCCATCTAACCTCATATATGCATTCATGAATTAAATAAAAGATGATAAAACATAAATCTGACCTCATGTATGCAATAATGCTAACTCCATCTAGTTCTTGCATCTAACAAAACTATTGTAGACACCACATTCTAGGTCCCTCTAAGTCTCTCCTTAGACTCCTAGCACTCCCCCCTTCCACCACAAACCTAGGTCGCACTCCGAGTATCGATCTAGAGGCCACCGAGCGCTCCCGAACCCCATTTGACCACGATCAACCCTTTCATTAGAGTGAAATCTCTTTGAATCTTAAAAGGGCACTGAAACCCATTTCCAAGGGTCTGCCCCGTGCATGAAACAGCATAACCGTTCAGACGAATGATCTTTTTTCCTTAAAAAATTGATCCGGAGGCCACCAGGCACTCCTAGACTCCATTTGACCAAAGCCAACTCTTCAGCTTGAACGAGACTGAATGAATCTCCAAAGGGCACTGAATAACCTCTATAACAATCCACCTCGTGTGCGATTCTGACATACGATACGAACGAATGATTCGTTTTACTCTGAGAGGTCATCGGACGCTTCTGGTCCCCGATTGACCAAGGTCAACTTACCAAACCGAGCAAAACTCTTTGGAATTTTGAAGTACATCTCCTAACCTTTCCAACGGTCCACACCATGCACGATTCTAACTTACCATGCGGATGAACGATCTGTTTGCATTCAACGATCTCCCGTCCAAAGAATTGACATGCACTTTCGAGCCATATTTGACCAAAAGTCAACTCCCGGACCCAGAAGAGGTCCAAAGTACTCTCGTAGGCCTCTAAAATACCTTTCTAACGGTATGCCCCATGCGCGATTCGGATAACTGATTTGTGCTCTACATTCATTTATCTAGAAAAGTCCGCACAAGACTACCAATTAGCAAGTCCTGAGCCTATCGGCACAGTGTCAAGGGTGACCTACCGATCGACACCCCCTGGGGTACGCCGATCGGTACCCTCTGAGCCTATAAATAAGGGCCTTGACCTCATTACTAAGAGGAGAGGAAAACCCCATCAGCATCAGTGATCTCAGCAACATTCTCTCGAAGTCAGAGAAGTTCCATATGAGAAATACCATTCAATCCTAAATCCCCATCCTTTTCACACCCAATTTGGAAAATATCCTTCTCTCTCATCAACATTCAAAGGAATTCATTCAAGATCCAAGTTCAAGCTCCAAAAAAGTTCCAATTCTTTCTTCCTCTCTTTTAATTTCTTATTTATATAAGTTACCTTAGATTCATAATCTAGCTTCATTCTCGTTCATACATATTAACATCGACACTTTTATTACAATATCGTGCATACTTTATTTTTCATACAAAAAATAAATAAATAAAATAAAAGAGGGTTACACCCATAAATTTTGGACGAAATTATCCACCACACTTTCTCCAAAACTAGAAACACATTTCCTACACACATATACCTAATAAAATTATGTTTGAATATATGGGATAAACCCCACCCTTATTCTACATCCGAACTACGTGGAGTTTGATGCCTTTATAGGCTACGTAGGCGTCTCGGGTTAAAATTCAAGACTCGAGTCCAATTTTTTTAATTTTCCAATTTCTCTTATTTTTCATAATAATCAGAATTACTCATTATCATCATACATATATATAACATATTTGGTCGTGTCTCATCCCACACATATGATCATTTTCCAATGACGATCAATATCGCAATGGACGCTCATATTCTATCTTCTACATTTATTATTATTTTGGGAATATTCTTATGGATGACTTCGCCCTATCTTTTCCATGGTATGGGTCGAACGATTCCAATCTCCATTATATAAACACATGCATACACTTCACGAGGATAAAAAGGAAAATATAAACATTTTCCCATGAGAGACCGAAAGGGAGGGATGGGTGCCTAACACCTTTCCATTCCATAACTTAGCCCCCGGACCTCCGATCTATTGGTTTTGCACGGATCAGTTTTTTCCTTGACACCGCCCTCTTGAGGTGGCAACATATTATTTTGCCTATTTTAAAATAAATAGGTTGGAGACTCTATCTTTTTTACATTCACTTCACACCAACGACGACTGAAGCCCCCTTTTCAAAAGAAAGGTGCGAGATTGCGATGTAGTTTTCTTCCTCAGGGGATCCTCTTTCTCCTCTCCCCTCAGAGCGAACGCCACGCCGACCGTGATGGCCACAGTGGCGACTCTGCTGGGGACTATGTTTAATAGGGCTAGACTCTATTCACATGCATTTTTTATTTTCTTGTATATTCCCTAATTTTCATGTTCCCCTTTATTATTCATGTGTACCTCATTCTTATGCTATTATTCACACATTTGTAGAAGATTCTCCATGTACACTTCACACCACGTGCACCTAGGATCATGTATATCCACGTATTGCACACATCCATGCGTGGTATACTTTTGGTATTTATATTTTGCTCCCTGTTTGGCATGATCAAGAAAGATACTCTCACCATAAGATACTAATAAGAGAATCTTGCATGATTCACACGACATTGTAATACCCCGTATTTTTTAGGATATATAAATTAACTAAGTTAGTGATTTGAAATTTATTTAATTTATTTAAATTGGAGAAATTATTGAAATTGGAGATTTAGAACTTTCATTTATATTTGGGGATTTAGAAATTTAAATTAATTAGGAATATTTCAATTTTTTTACGTGTCGCATTTTGAGGTTGAAATGGGAAAATTTTATAAAGTGTCTTGGATGACAATTTTGAGGGCAAGATTGACTCCAAAAGGGTCGAGATAGTCAAAAAAGAGTACTTGAGGGTAATAAACGGGTCTCGGAACATTTTTAGACATGATCGAGCCCATACGGGGGCATTTAAGTCATTTTTAATTGGCCAATAGGCTTAATTACGGGATTGAGGAATTTTAACCTAGGTTTAAGTGTGTTGGAGAGCCTTGAGTCATTCCAAAACAAAAAGGGGTGAGACAGGAAAGAAAGGAGAAAGAAGAAGAAGGAAAGAAGGATGACAAGAGAAATCCAGGCAAGAATTTCGACATGGGATCGTCGGATTTAATCTACCAATGCAAGTGTTTTCTTGCTTTAATTTGAGTTGTAGTTAATGATGTAAATAGTTGCAATTATGTAAATTAGTTCTGAAAATTTGGAAGTAGGAATTTGAATTGAAATTTTTGGGTTTATTGTGAAGAAGATAAAGAGTAACCATTAATGGGGGATTTTTAATTTTGTGAGAAATTGGGTTAATAGTGAGATTATAACATAATTTGAGAAATGAATAACATGATTATATCTTGGTTTTTGAATCTCCATTAGTGATATTGTTGGAAGAAATTATTAATGAAGAAGTTTGGGTGGATTTAGGATGAATCTTGGGAAGTTTTTAGAGGCAAAAGATAGGGGCATAATCGCAGGTTTTAGAGCTTTAATGGCGATTCTATTTGCTTTGTCCAGTAGAAAATTTGGTTTTCTACATTTTCTTCTCTCACACACGTCCTCTAATACTACTCCAAAATGCCTCAAAACTGCAATTTATTAATCTGGGCAGAATGTGGGGCAAATTTTTAAGAAAGTTTTTTTTAAAGCTTCTTTGAGGTGAATCTTTATAATGCCCTAACTTTTGCATATGGACTCGGATTAGTGTACCGTTTGTGGCCACGCGTAGATAGAGAAGAGTATTACACTGTCTTGGGAATGTTTTTAATTCGACACAAAAAATTAAAAGGTCTAAAATACTCTTGAAGACGGAACGAGTTATTTGATTTTTATCATAACTTTGAATGAGCATGGCTTTTTCATACGAATTCGGATTTACGTGCCATTTGCGGCCACGCGTAGCTAACGGAGAGTAGTACGTTGCCATATAGAAATTTTTATTTAGGCATAAGGTGTGCAATGTCTAAAATGCGTTTGGAGTTTTATTTAGAGATGAAACTTTCCCGAAATGGGAACTAAAAGTTTTGGGGACCTTTGTGAGATTAATATGAACTTAATAGGGTATATGTGAGGCGGAATATACCATCCTATGAATTATAATAAATAGAGGGGTGTAGGTATTTTGGTATTGGAGCGTATCTAGTACGAACGAACTCAATAATAATTGGGATATATATATATATGGGAATACATAATCCAATAGAAAAATGATGATAAGTTGTGTGAATACCTAAAACAATGAAAGGTTCTGTAATTACCTAAGGTTTTAATAGGGTGCGTGAATACCTATTTGATTGTTTTATTATGTGTATGACATACCTACGCTGCTTGCTATCCAGTGGAGGTTGCGTGTTGTGGATAATCATGCCTTGAGGATCTTTCGGGTGGGATATTGAATTGTACGACTAGAGCATAGAACCTAGGTACGGACTATCTGTGAGAACGATAGTGATGACAGTTGTATGGGTGCATAGGTATGTGGGTATCCCCTCGGCTAGGAACTATGTTCTCCTCCAATATGTGTGATTAGTTTGATGGTTCGCAAGAAATTGAACCTATAGTCCTTTATGCAATGAGTAATGCAATGGGACATGATAGCAGAGTATACAAGCACCGCAGCTTTGTCTTAGGGTGCAGTATAGTATATTTATATAAGATAGTGTGCTTATATATATACATGTACTTGTGATAATATCTATTGTGTGAATTAAGTAGACAGAAATAATAATAAAATCTAAAATGAATAGTAGTCCTCTACGCAGTGAGTAATGCACCGGGATATGATAATAGAGTATACATTACGCCAAGAGGTCTTAACCTAGGGGTGCAGGATTAGAATATATACATGTAGAGTGATTAAAAATATACACTACTAAATAATTCTACTGTGTGTAATTAGTAGAGGTGAATGTGATGATAAGTAAAACAATCTTAGTGAGAAAAGGATTAACTATACAAATGATGAACGTACTTACAAACTACTTTGATATCGTATCATATGGGTTATACGGGTATTCTAAAGTGAACGTAAGTAGTAATAACACTGGGTTGAACTAATGTCTTATTTAGTATATATATATATATATATATATATATATATATATATATATATATATATATATATATATATATAGAGAGAGAGAGAGAGAGAGAGAGAGTGAGAGAGAGACAGAATATTTAACTAAGCATTGACTATATTTAGGTAATATTCAAAAATATTCATAAAGCTGAGAATTTACATACGTGATTCTAATCATAAAAGTATGCTTAACTTGCGACGGGACGACTAGCGAGCTAGTTATGTAAATGTTTTGGACTAGTTGGATAGAGAAACGAATAGGCGGAATAAATGAATGCGATAGGTGTGCACTATAGAAGAGATATGAGATTGTCCTCAAGAGAGTGCGAGCGTAAAAGCAATTATGAACATTATATACTATGTATTTCATTTATTGTAATAAAATGCTTGCTGAACATTTTTATATATCGGGCTCTGACCCGTTTCTTGTACTTCTTCTCTCTTTTCTATGTATATGTATATTAACAGGTGTCCAGCCACAGGGATACCATAGTCTACTTATCTATTCTCGGGTTATGCATCTGCAACATTGTGGATGGTTGTAGGACTTGATTTAGATGTATCGTTTCTTTATTCCTAGAGTAAGCTTCCTATCTCATATGTACATTCATTCCAGGCAAGTTTCCCCTTTTACTTTTAGACTCGGTATTTGGTTTATGTACTCATTTATTGGATTATTATATTGGGATGTTGAGCCGATTGTTTATTCAGCGGATCATTTAATAATTTAGTACTGTTTTAGACTCATGGTTTGGATGTATGGTTTATTTGCTATTTAGCATGCATATTTAATTGTTTGATAAAAAGATAAAATTTGACATCATTCTTTTTGAATACTTGGTGGTTAGTAAAGTTTTAAAAAGTTTTTGGCAGTGATGCTAAGAATGAACCCCTGAGATTCTTGTTTAAATTTGATATAGGACTGATCACCCGGTATTTATTTGGGTGGGGTGTCACAGGTGGTATCAGAGCATCAGGTTCTAGTGTCCTTAAGATCTTTATGGTTTTTCACGATTCAGCTTTGCATTCTTTGATATAGACCCTTATGATAGGATTGTTGAATTCCACTACATATGCGATTTTCATTCTCATGCTATTAAGTGTAGTTGATGTGATTCATGTACGAACTCGATTAGATTTCAAACACCGAACATTATAGGACGACCAACAAGGGCCGTGAGAAGGAATGCAAGAGGAAAGCGGTAGAAGCCATAGAGTAATCTAAAATTGGTGATTGTGATAGAAGTCACCATAATTGTTGTTTAAAAAAGTGATGACAGGATAATCTCGGGGACAGTAGTTTCCCCTATCATAATAAAAGATGACAATGGTGCAAATCTTACACTCACCCAGCATAGTCGATAAGGGGTGGGGAAAGTCGGAATGACTCTTTCGAGAAACCATCGATAAGAATCCAGAAAAGAGGAAGTGCGATAAGACAATGGGAGGGTAAATCCAACTGAAACTGTGTAGGGTAGAGTACAGCGATACTGGGTGGTAAATTTTGGGCAATAAAGTTTAAGCTCATAGGAGCAACGTAAAGTGATGAGAGTCAGTCACTAGATATAAGAAGTATGTAGGATTAAATGAGAAATTTTGAGTATAATTTGATTGTTAGATTTTCAATCTGCTATTTGGACAAAGGTGGGAATGAAGTTTCAAAACTTATCATAAGTGAGTGAGATAGAGGTTGATCATGAGAGAGAAGTTAACTAGGTTAGTGAACTTTGTACCTGAAGAAGCGAATACGGAAAAATATAAAGGATTCGTGAGTTAAAAATAGACTCGTGAGTAGAATACACAAGCATGAGTATAAAATTAGGATAAGATGACTAGTGTCGACATCGTCAAGGTCACGCGTTTACAAGTTTATATCAACGCTTCCATGGGAAGGAAGCCTAGAGAACTAAAAATCGAGTTGAAGAGCAAGGTTGAATTTAACGATGTTAGTGAAGCACCACATGAGGGTATACCCAGTAGGGACCTAGTTAAATGTTTCAAATAAATTGAAATCCTACCAAGTGATAGTGGATTCATTCAGGGCCATTGAGGACAACAAAGAGGCCCAGAGGGACAACGGAGCCAAAGGGAGAATGGGGGTAGCAATCGGGGACCCGATGATTAAGCAAGGCATATATAATAGAGTGGTGTCTTATGTGTAAAGAGTAAGAAGACATGTGTAGACCGTGTCTACAGCGAATCAGGGGACAAAAAACGGGATGCGTGTAGGGGCTACAGTTATAAGATGTTTTGGTTCGGTTAGGACGAGGGTGTTATGTCCAAGAACCATTTGAACCGCCAACATGTGTGACAATAGAAATATGAGTTTTATCTGGAGGTGATTGAGATATGTTTTGTGTGACAATAGCGAGTCCCAGTAGTCGGTGAACACTAAATTCGCATGTGAAAAGGGTTTAGTAGAGATGTCGTTAATATTAATATAGTTTTATATGTTTATCGTCGCGTAACGGGGATCTCGTTAGTTCCATCTGCAGAGGAGAAGGTGTGGACACTAAGAGGATGTCGTATATTATGTGAAAGTTTTTCTCCTTTTGAGGGATATGAAAGGGAGCATATTATTATCTTACGTACTAACTAGATACCAAGGGTTGGATAACTAGTAGACTGTATGGGGAGTCTATGGTGCTCATTATGCCAGGGTAAGATACACTAATTTGTAAATCATCACCTAGAAGAGGGTAGAGCCAAAATAAATTGTATTATATTGTAGAATTCGACGAGAAAATGGTGTTATTGCTTTTAATCCCAGTGAGTGGGGTCTTCTACCTACGTAATTCAAGGTATATCGGGTTTACCATTGATAATGGGGATTTAACTCATTATTGTCTATGTATTGAGAATTTAGTGATATCTAGAGCATCGTAATGTGTCACGCCTAGAGAGACATAGGCTTAGGTAATTGAATTATGTGTAAAGAGACAGGATTCGTGATATCTTAGTTATGTGCTTTGGACCTACGAATTTTGTTAAAATTGCTAGATAATAGTGCACTGAGAAATTCCTCGAACTTAGTTGTAGGATGTTACACGTAGGGACCTTAATTTACGTTCGTAAAATTTTAATTATTGAACGTGTAGAGAAAACAGCTGAAGCTCAGAGCTATTAAAAATATAGGGCCAGTAGATGAATATATATTATAGTGTACATATACGTGTATATATGTGATACTGTGTTTCATAATAGACATATGGGAAGATGTTGGCATTGTTATATGTAATCCCAGTGAGTAGGGAAATTAACTGATGTGAGTCAGGGTAGACTGACTTATTATAGAGCGGAGAAATATAGCTCGTGATTTATTCACACTAAGAAACTAGTGATAGTAAGAGCACCATATTATATGTTGTCTTGTGTAACATGGGAGTGGACAAGTATACTTTTATGTTAAGAGACGGGGAATGTGATATGGACTGACGGCTTAACGGATCTCAACGACCGACAATGTTAGGTGGTAGTGTATCGGGGGGTTCCTTGTTTGGATTTCGCTTTGCGAGACATCCCACGCATGAAACTTAGTGCAACGTTGGAAGTGGGTAGATGTTTGGCCATTAGGACATGGGTTTGGTACCTTGGTTATTATACATATATATAATTATAACTGTGAGTTGATAATTATACTACGACTTAAGGCCGGTAGAGCCGTATAGTGTTGATGTGAGAAAACATTGTAGAACACCCTCACCATGAGTAGATTGGTGGTATAAATTCGATGATAAATAAGTTGCAATTGGTATGGTAGTTGAGTATAACCTTACCGTATAATATCGTCAAATGTGAAAGTCTTAGTGGAAGTAAGTTTATTATATTCAGTTGAATTAGGCAGTTACGTGAAGTATTTAGGGGGTATGGGCGCCCTAGGTGGTTAAATTTCTATATATTATCCACAGTCGATAGATGTGGAAATACATGTACCAAAAGAGTAAACGAATAAGGGAGTTATCGCAAGGGGATGTTGGAGTTTTCCCGAGTCGAAGGGTTATGGAAGCCATTAGTGATTAAGCTCATAGTAGTGTCAGAAGGTAGAAGCTTCAAAGTGTTGTGTAGGCAACAATGTGAAATGATAAATTATATGATGAAACGTTTTAGTATGAGATGACTAAAGCAAATTGGCCACAAGATTGAACGGTGGTATAGGGACCGTTAGGCTAAGGGGTATCGTTAGGAGAAGTATAACGAGAACATTATAACAATGTACATTGTGTGGAAAATGAGGGATGTGTAAGAGAATACATCCACAACTTTGAGTATTAGTCTTACGCAAATTTCGAGGACGAAATTCCTCAGTAAGGGGGGGAGTATGTAATACCCCGTATTTTTTAGGATATATAAATTAATTAAATTAGTGATTTAAAATTATTTAATTTGGTGATTTAATTTATTTAAATTGAAGAAATTATTGAAATTGGAGATTTAGAACTTTCATTTATATTTGGGGATTTAGAAATTCAAATTAATTCGGACTATTTCAATTTTTTCACATGTGTCGCATTTTGAGGTTGAAAAGGGAAAATTTTATAAAGTGTCTCGGATGATAATTTTGAGTGCACAGTTGACTCCAAAAGGGTCGAGATAGTCGAAAATGAGTACCCGAGGGTAATAAACGGGTCTCGGAACATTTTTAGACATGATCGAGCCCATATGGAGGCATTTAAGTCATTTTTAATTGGCCAATAGGTTTAATTACGGGATTGAGGAATTTTAATCATGGTTTAAATGTGTTGTGCAGCCATGAGTCATTCCAAAATACAAAGGGTTGAGAGAGGAGAGAAAGGAGAAAGAAGAAGAAGGAAAGAAGGATGACAAGAGCAATCCGGGCAAGAATTTCGATATGGGATCGTCGGATTTAATCCACCAAGGAAAGTGTTTTATTGCGTCAATTTGAGTTGTAGTTAATGATGTAAATAGTTGAAATTATGTCAATTAGTTTTGGAAATTTGGAAGTAGGAATTTAATTTGAAATTTTTGGGTTTATGGTGAAGAAGATGAAAAGTAACCATTAATGGGGGATTTTTAATTTTGTGAGAAATTGGGTTAATAGTGAGATTATAACATAATTTGAGAAGTGAATAACATGATTAGATCTTGGTTTTTGAATCTCCATTAGTGATATTGTTGGAAGAAATTATTAATGAGGAAGTTTGGGTGGATTTAGGATGAATCTTGGGAGGTTTTGGGGGGTAAAAGATATGGACATAATCACAGGTTTTAGAGCTTTAATGGCGATTCTGTTAGCGTGGTCTTGTAGAAAATCGAATTTTCTATGTTTTGTTCTCTCATGCATGTCCTCTAAAACTGCTCCAAAATGCCTCGAAACAACAATATATTAATCTTGGCAGAATGTGGGGCAAATTTTTAAGAAAGTTTTTTTTTTTTAATCTTCTTTGAGGTGAATCTTTATAATGCCCTAAATTTTGCATACGAACTCGGATTAGTGTGCCATTAGAGGCCGCGCATAGATAGAGAAGAGTATTAAGCTGTCATGGGAATGTTTATAATTCGACATAAAAAATTGAAAGGTCAGAAATACCCTTGAAGACGAAATGAGTTATTTGATTTTTAGCATAACTTTGAATGAGCATGGCTTTGTCATACGAATTCGGATTTACGTGCCATTTGCCGCCACGCGTAGCTAACGGAGAGTAGTACACATCCATATAGAAATTTTGTATGTAGGCATAAGATGTGAAATGTCTAAAATGCCCTTGGAGTTTTATTTAGAGACGAAACTTTCTCGAAATGGGCACCAAAATTTTCTGGGACCTTTGTGAGATTAATATAAACCTAATAGGCTATATGTGAGGTGGAATATACCATCCTATGAATTATAATAAATAGAGGGGTGTAGCTATTTTGGTATTGGAGCGTATCTAGTACGAACGAACTCCATAATATATATATATATATATATATATATATATATATATATATATATATATATATATGTGTGTGTGTGTGTGTGTGTGTGTGTGTGTGTGTGTGTGTGTGTGTGTGTGTGAATTATATATAAATATGGGAATACATAATCCAATAGAAAAATGATGATAGGTTGTGTGAATACCTAAAACAATAAAAGGTTGTGTAACTACCTAAGGTTTTAATAGGGTGCGTGAATACTTATTTGATTATTTTATTACGTGTATGACATACCTACGCTGCTTGCTATCGAGTGGAGGTTGTGCGTTGTGGATAATCATGCCTTGAGGATCTTTCGGGTGGGATATTGAATTTACAACTAGAGCATAGAACCTAGGTACGGACTATCTGTGAGAACGATAGTGATGACGGTCGTATGGGTGCATAGGTATGTGGGTAGCCCATCGCCTTGGAACTATGTTCGCTCCAATATGTGTGATTTGTTTGATGGTTTGCGAGAAATTGAAACTATAGTCCTTTATGCAATGAGTGATGCAATAGGACATGATAGCAGAGTATGCAGGCACCGCAGGTGTGTCTCGGGGTGCAGTAGAGTATATTTATATAAGATAGTGTGCTTATATATACATGTACTTGTGATGATATCTACTGTGTGAATTAAGTAGACAGGAATAATAATAAAATCTGAAATGAATAGTAGTCCTCCATGTAGTGAGTAATGCACGGGGACATGATAACAGAGTATACATTGCGCTAAGAGGTCTTAACCTAGGGGTGCATGATTAGAATATATATATGTGGAGTGATTAAATATATACACTGGTAAATAATTCTACTGTGTGTAATTAGTAGAGGTGAATGTGATGATAAGTAAAATAATCTTAGTGAGAAAAGGATTAACTATACAAATGACGAACGTACTTGACTTTTTGGTACAAACTATTTTGTTATCGTATCGTATGGGTGATACGGGTATTCTAGAGTGAACGTAAGTAGTGATAAGTCATATTAAGTATATATATATATATATATATATATAAGCATTGACAGTATTGAGGTAATATTTAAAAATATTCGTAAAGCTGAGAATTTACATACGTGATTCTAATCATAAAGGTAAGTGTAACTTGCGACGGGAGGATTAGCGAGCTAGTTATGTAGATGTTATGGACTAGTTGGATAGGGAAACGACTAGGTGGAATAAATGAATGCGATAGGTGTGCACTATAGAAGAAAGGTGAGATTATCCTTAAGAGAGTGCGGCCGTAAAAGCAATTATGAACATTATATACTACGCATTTCATTTATTGCAACAAAATTCTTGCTAAACATTATTATATATCGGGCTCTGACCCATTTCTTGTACTTATTCTCTCTTGTTTATGTATATGTATATGTATATTAACAGGTGTCCAGCCACATGGATGCCATAGTTGACTTATCTATTCTAGGGTTACGCAACTGCAACATCGTGGATGGTTGCAGGACTTGATTTAGACGTATAATTTCTTTATTCCTAGATTAAGATTCTTATCTCATATGTAGATTCATTCAGGACATGTTTCCCCTTTTACTTTTAGAATCAGTACTTGATTTATGTATTCATTTATTGGATTATTATATTGGGATGTTGAGCCGATTGTTTATTCAAAAGGTCATTTATTCATTTAGTATTGTTTTAGACTCATGGTTTGGATGTATGGTTTATTTGTTATTTAGCATGAATATTTAATTGTTTAATAAAAAGATAAAATTTGACATCAGTCTTTTTGAATATTAGGTGGTTAGTAAAGTTTTAAAAAGTTTTTGGCAGTGATGCTAAGAATGAAACCTTGAGATTCCTATTTTAAATTTGATATAGGACTGATCACCCGGTATTTATTTGGGCGGCGTGTCACAGACATCACCAAAGAGCATTGTGATTTATTAAATTTTGTCCCGTAACTGGAGAGTCACTCCGTGATGGGCGCTGGTCCGACAGGGCGCAGTTAGCCTAAGAGATATGACTGTCACCTTCGATTGGCCAAGTACCTTTGATGTATATCAAACAGTTCCCCCGCATCGTACTTCTTGATCGAAGTCATGACGGGTGGTATATCGTAGGGAACTCATTCACATACGTCGAGTATATTGAATTCGCTCTCACACGTACCATCCCCATGAGGTATATAGTGAGACAATTCACGTACACTCAAGTATATCAAATGGCTTGTCCACACGTACCGATTGCCCTTAAAAGCAAGACATATATCTTGAAAGTCACGCCAAAGGGGGGAACCCTTTAGAATTCACCCAACTAAACTCCATACCTGCATATAGGTGTCAAGCCTAGGACACACATGTTAGATTGTCGGTTTTGACCCGAAACTCTGCCGAAAGTTTGGGTCGGCCTTCCATCCAAATTTTGGCACAATTTTTAAAATGGGAACCTGCCCATGAGCCTGGTTACAAGTCCAACCATAGCTTTACATATGTTTCAAATCCAATTTTTGCAGGCTCGGGTCCCGTCCGGTATTTCATTTTGCAGTTAGGAGAACATAATACAAGTGGGAACCTAATAAACATAATAATCATGTTAAAACCGTCTCTAGTCTCTTCCCCTTTCTTTTTTCCAAAAAGCATCCAAAAATGCTTTTCCTCTTTTATCAAAAACACCAAAAATGTTTTTATTCTCTTCTTCTCCCCAAAAAAATCATAAAATATTTTCCTCCTTTTCTAAAAATAAAAGTTTCTCGTTTTCTTTTCCAAAAAATAAATTCCAAATTTTTATACTTCTTAGGTCGATCACATACCCTTGACCTAGATCCCTATTAGCTTTGGTCTTCAGTCAAACCACCCCAAAGTTCTATCAGTCCCTTTACTTCCCCCGAGTCCGAGACTCACCCGCCTTCCATGGAGAATACGATTAAGTGATAAATGTACAGTCGGATTTGTTGATGTTCCTAGTTCAGCTCACAGCTAAAATTAATAACCTTCAAACCGAGGTTCATGAGATGCAAAGAAACTGGGTCCCTCTCCCCGAAGATCCTGAGGTCATTTTCCCTCACGCCATGGGTCTGCCTGCACCTGAGCCTATATGAGTTTCTGAAGAGTACCATCAGGCCCCACTGGCTCCTCCTGCTAACAGGCCGTCACCAACTTAGCTTCCCATGCTAAACCTTGCTTAAACCGTGGCTAATCTACCCGTAACTATTGATACGAAAGAGGAAGAACTGAACAATATTAATAAAGACCTTAAGTTGCTAACCAAGAAATTTGACCAGGTTCAAATCTCTGGGAATTACATGGACTACACCCACATGTCTCCCTATCCTAAAGCCAGGTTACCAAAAAATTCAAGATGCCCAATATCGAGAATTTTAGAGGCAGTGGACCCCCGATCAGTCATCTCCATAGTTATCACCGAGCCATGACTCTCCTAGGGACTTTTGAAGAAATAATGGCTCATATATTCCAGTAGACTATGAAGGATAGAGCCCTGCATTGGTTCCTATCCCTTGAAGAATCTAGAATCCGTAGTTGGGAAGACATTGTCCATGACTTTATATCCCAATACAAGTACAATGAGGAGCTAGAGGTTACTCGTCGTGACTTAGAGATACTTAAGTAGAATCATGGGGAATCAGTAAATAACTTTATAGCATGATGGAGATAAAAAGAACCTACCATGACCAATTGAACTTCCGAAGAAGAACAAGTCAGCATTGTGAAGAAAATTTTCTTACCCCATGTTCGAGCAATAATGGGAGGACACTATTAACCTCACTTTCGAGCCCTTCGATAATCAAGAGTAGAAATTGAAGAAGGATTTGCCAAGACAGAAGTCGAACCGAAGAAAATCTCTGGATAGTTTTCCCCTATAAAGTTTGAAAAGTCTGCTAGTACTGCAGTCTCTACTATTAATAATATCTCTTAGCCTGTTGCTTCATGGGCACCAGAAAGTCGTCCAAACCCAATTTAAAAAGAATATATTGAGCTTCACGCTCCTCTCTCAAAAGTTTACCAGGCTCTCTTAAACCGAAACCTGATCAAACCCTTGGACCCTCGTCTGTTACCAAACCCGCTTCCAAAGAATTTCAAACCTGATGCCCATTCTGACTATCAGTAAACTGCTAGCCATACCACCGACAAATGTTTCCATCTATGAAACATAATCCAAAGCCTGATTGATTGGGGTATCATCGCCCCACCAGCTAATCCTAAACGAAACACTACCCATAATCCACTCCCAAGTCATACAAACTCCATCTTCCTAGAAAAAAACTCAGAACTCGACCCATCTACCCAAATCATACCAAGTAAATCACCAGTCATACCCATATACTCTTCTAAATCTCTCCAAACATGCCCATATTTCCTCTTACACCTGACCAACCTTACCGATCAAGCCCTATCACTCCTCACGAGATCCTGCATCGTTGTCCATACCCGTTCTGGATGTAAAGATATGGAATTATCAGAAGTGTTGAACCAACTCCAAGAGTTCGAGCTGAAATTGCCCTCCCAGATGACCATCAAGTGTCAGAGATTTAGCGAGTTATTCCTAAAAGCTCAAAAATGGGCCCGAGAGTCAGATAACTGGGTAGTGTCATCCGATGAAGTCAGTCTAGATGACCTGGTCCAGATCATGGCAGATTTATTTTGACAGACTGGTGATATTTGTAGCATATCCGAGTTTCTTTACGCTTTGAAATTACAAGGGCATCTGGTCCCCTCAGTCTTGAATTTCCAGACCGAATGGGAGGAATTATATGAAGAGACCATAGAAGTTGTAGAGTGTATTGACTTTGCATGGAAAGACAATATCGTTTCCATCAGATGGGGAGATAATTCTAAAGATTCAGATGAAGAGCCAGATTCAAGAAAGACTAGTCTAATAGCCAACCTATGCGGAATGATATCATTCGAGGAGTTTCTAGGAGAGATTAACCAGGTAGTTGAGCTACCCGACATCGATGAACAAATAGGGTTCTTATTTTTCCCCTCTTACGTAAACCACATGACCAGGTCAGGGAGACATTGCTAGAATCTGAGCTTACAAAGAAAGGTCCTTGATCAACTGAAGAAAACTCAAGCCAACATCACTCTATGGGGACTTTCCATGTCTTCCCAACTGCATCGAAATGCCCTAATCAAGTTATTCATAGGACCCATAGTTCCTCCCTCAACTACACTAGAAGAAGCAGTGAAACAAGTTTCATCCTTGACCTCTACTCGAATGCTCTCCTTTTCTGAAGAGGAAATCCCTAAGAATGGTCCTAACCATAATCATGCTCTCAATATCTATGTCGAAGTCATGGGAAAAAATGTTCGCCTCTCATTCTTCGACAATGGATCAGCTCTGAATGTTTGCCCGTTAAGAACCCTAAATTATTTGGGATTGAAAGTGAGCGACCTTGATCCAACCTCTGCTATCGTGCGTGGCCATGACAACACCCGTCGAGAAGTCATGGGATATAGCAAGCTTGCAATAGGGGCTGGCCCTATAAAACCTGTTATTGATTTCCAAGTCATCGACATCCCAGCCTGTTTCAATCTGTTGTTCGGACGATCAAGCCTCCATAGCATCAAAGGGGTGTCTTCTTCCCTTCATCAGAAATTAAAGTTCTTTGCCAATGGACGATGAGCACCCAAAAGTCTATATTTTATACCCTGAATAGACGCATTTTAGTTGCTAATTCATAACAATTTGGGTCTTATATGCGTTAGTGTTTATTTTATAGGTCAATTGTGTCTTGCGGATGTAAAAGTGATAAATCAAGTCAGATATGCAATTCATGGAGCTAATACCCCGTCCCATAACCTTACCCGACCCCAAACCGAGCCTAAACCTACCCCGAACCGCATGTGTGTTTAGTTTGTGCTTTTTAGATTTTTCTTAGATTTTTAGTTTGGGTCGTTTTTATTTTTAGGATTTATTTTAGATATTTAGAATTTATTTTGCATATTTTTCAATTTCTTTTTTATTTAGTGTAGATTTATTTTGATTTTGATTTTTATTATTTTTTAGATTTTATTTTATTTTATTTTTATTACGATGAGTTTTTAGGAGTTTATTTTTAGTTTATTAGATTTTATACTTTTTAGGACTTTTGTTTTCATTTTTTATTAGATTTTCAGTTTTTACTTCTTTTGTTTTATTATTTTAGTTTTTTTTTAGATTAGGATTTTATTTTTAGTTGATTTTATTTTTTTAGTTTGTTAGTTTTATTTTTAGTTAGTTAGTTAGTTTTTTTTAGGTGTCCAAATTAAACACACACACAATAACCCAAACACATAACTCACCTACACCCAAACAATACACTCACTCACACCCTAAATACCATACATTACACACACACACACACACACACACACACACGCACACACCACAAACCCCACTCACCCTCACTCAACTTACCATACACTAACCCACTCCCAAAAAAAACCCACCATCACTATTCATCATCACTTTCACCCAACTCTCTCTCTCCTCAAACCCCCATAACCAAACTCACCACCACCATTTTCTCTTCCCTCTCTCACCTCCTATAAACCCATCCAAACCCCATTCCAGACCCTCATCAATCGAGCGACGGAAAATCCAAACCCGCTAGCCACCCGGTCCAAACCGTAACCCGACGACACCCCCACTCCGTCCAGCTCCACCTGCTCGCGACCCCGACCTCATCGCTGCCCCAGTTTGCACCCTGCTCCGGCGAAACCCATACACCTCCAATCCAAAAGCCACGAACCCACCTCCGGACGGTTCAACCCAAAACCCAACTCAAAGACCCAAAATCCATTTCTTCCAAATCTTTTTTCTTCACCTGCTATCCCAATCCAAAAGCCAAAAACAAAAACAAAGACCAAGTCAAAATAAACCCACATGTTTTAAACCAACTTAACCCCAATACCCATTTTACCCCCAACTAACTCCTTTTAACCCATTTACCTAAATACCCTTATACCCCTTCATTCACATGACCTCACACAATCCATGCACATTTGTACATTTTCCCATTTTAACCCCAACTTATCCTCACACCCCTCATGTCCACTTAATCCCTACCCAATTTACCCTTAGCTCCATGACTACTATTTAAAAAAGATGAAGACCATTCAAGAAGGGATGAAATTTTTGGAGAGGAAATGTTGTAGAGAGAGAAACACCATTTTAGTTTTTTATTTAGCTTAGGTAGAAAGAAAATTAGGAAAATATTTTGTAAATAGTTTTTATTTTTATTTTTAGATATTTGTAAGGATAAATTGTGAGTAATTCAATTGAGTGTGTTTTTATTATTAAAAATCATTTGGAGGCTCGAATTGAATGGATGATGTGCAAATTCAAGGATTGAAGTTCAATTTCACTCAAAGAGATTTGGTTTGATTGTTCTTTTCTCTACTTTTAATTTAATTGCCAAGTTTATTTGATTATCAGGTTTAATATGATGTTAGGCTAAATTCCCTTTCAATGGGTGGTGTGACCCTTTATTTGATGCTAATCATAATTTAGTTAATTAATTTAAATTAAATGTCCCTTTGACGATTAATTTTGCACTCTTACGTTTTTATTTACGCCTCGGGCAAGGGTAAATGATTTTTGAGAGAAAATCAAAATTCTAGTTATAATACCCATTTTAGATTCGAACTAGAGATCAAGTGTGGTATTATTCTTTAATTTCAACTCTAGGCTTACTTTTCTGATTTAAACTAGCTTAATCGATCGATCCTACCGGGTGATTTATTAGATGATTTTGGATCTACATTTCAAGAGTTGTAGGAGTGTTAAAATTAATTTTCTAAAATGTTATTGTCAAAATTACATTTGCAATGAGAGTTAATTTGTGATTTTGATACTAATTTGGGATAATTAATTTTAATTAACTAGAATATATGGTGTCATCCTACTCCTTGATTGTTCTGACATTTATTTACCTCACTTTATCTCTTATTTTTATATTAGACTTTATTTTTCATTTTAATCACTCTTTAGTTAGTTGTTTTCATCTCTCATTTAGTTTAGTTTAGTTTAAATCTTCAACTCACCTAACCAAATTGTTTTAGAAAAAGTAAAAAAAGCACAAAAAAAAATAAAATTGAATTACAATTGAGTTTGTCTCTATCTTACCCCCTTGATGTGGATTGATACCCTTATTTACCTCTACACTTTAGATTGTTACATTTTTTAGGTAATTGAGGTTTTGATTAGAGGACTTTCAAGCAACGACGAAATACACCGAAAAGTTCTCTCTATCAAATGGTGTCGTTGTCATTCTTGGGAGCATGAAGCACTCAGAGAGGATTCAATTTTGTAGTTCATTTATTTCCTATACTTTGTTGTTTTTAGTACCATTTTTATTTTATTTTATAAGACTTGTATTAGGATTCTATTATTTTGCTTGTATTGCTGTGCATAGAGACACCATATTTTTCATTTTAAATTGTAATGATCAAATAAAGTTTGATAGGGAAACCGGACAAGGTAGAGAAAGGGCGTCCATGGTGAGAAAACGAAGCCTCTCTACCTTGGGTAGGTAGGACTCCCAGGGTCGACTGAGATTGGCGTGATCTCCCCCCAGTCGACCCAAATTTTTCAGCACCCCACGGCGTAAAAAACGTGGGAGGTACATTTCTAAACTCTCGTGCCTCTCCTATTAGCGAGTCAATATCTTGTATGTGATTACGTGCTCTTGTGTGATTTTATTCTTGCATTTATTTTTGAATGGTGTGATGAATTAAATTGCTAAGACCTACACCCGGTCATTCACGAGAAGGGATTTCATCACCCGACTCACTCGCTTACCATTGTGTGCTACCCTAGCCATCATTAAATTTAAAATCAATCAACTAGGTAGCCCAATAGGAGATTATTTTTGCAAAGGCGATCACTAAACTTCTGTAATTTTTTATCGCCCACGGACTTAATTAAAATTTGACTACCCCTTTCACTAATTTCAAGATAAAAATTGGCTATATGCTCATTAGGATTTATCATTGCCTTGTGTGTGTGTCCAATTCAAATTTTCGATAGTCGGTTTTCGTTAGCTCATCAAATTCAGCAAGTCCATATTTTTCCCACTCTTTTCTTCCAAAAACAAAATCCAAAAACATTTTCTTTATTTCATTTTCTAAAAAAAACAAAAATCCAAAAATATTTTCTTCGTTTATTTTTCAAAAAAAAAACAAAAATATTTTCTTCCTTTATTTTTCTAAAAAGTCCAAAAATATTTTCTTCCTTTATTTTTATAAAAAAAATCCAAAAATATAATTTTTTCCCATCTTTTCTTCCAAAAAAAAATCCAAATATATATTTTTTTCCTTCTTTTTCTCCACAAAAATCCAAAAAAATATCTTCTTCCTTTATTTTTATAAAAATTGAAAACCATTTTCTTCCTTTCATTCTCTAAAATTCACAAAAATATTGTCTTTTCTTTTTCAAAATATTCAAAAACCACAAAAAATTATAAATAAATAAAAAATAAGGCCCGTGATCGTGTCTCTTAACCCTCACCTTTTTCAATCTATCCAACAGGACTGACGCTTCAGTCTTGTTTGGGGGTGCTTATCATCACCCGATTTTTCTGCCGCCCCGTGCTTTCCTAGATCTTATCTTTAGGGTGCGATCCATTTGGTTCGTTGTTCTTGTACTAGTCTGATCCTGTTTGGGGGTGGTGTTTCACATCACCCTATGCTTTCTCATGTTATAGACTTGTACACAGTTTTATCTTATCATTTCTTCAGGTTTCATTTTGGCTACATCTATCCACTTCATTAGCGGTTGATTCTGGTAATCTCTTTCCTCCACTCTGCTCCTAATTTAAAAAATTATTTTACTTAACATCGAGGACGATGTTCCTTTTTGTTTGGGGGTGGGATATTTTATCAAAATCGTACCTCTTTTGAAAAATTTTAATTTGTGTTGATACCAAAATTAATATGCTGATGTGGACGAATAATACGAAGACACGTGTCAATCTACGTGGCACGATAGCAGCGAGGAAGTTCATTTCCCGACCAATCATGCTTCTTTCCGAGCAACGAGGATACACCGAGGAACTCTAGCACACCGAGGAACTCTAGCGCACCGAGGTCCTCTAGTTCTCCGAGGAACTCCTGATCAGCGAGCAGCTATGGTGGTCCGAGCTGCACCTCGGTCGTACCATTAATTTCCAGATAATCAACAGTTCAGATATTCATTGAATGCTTATATTCTTGACGCACACGCTGCATTAAATGTATTACCCTTTCACATGTATATCATTTAATGTATCGAACCTTTCATGCACAGCCTCAAGGCTATAAATACCTTGTATCAAACCCATTCAAGGGGACCGGAATTTCTTGAGAGAACTTGTAATCAAGAATTCTGCAAACACTCAGCAATAACATAACAGTGGACGTAGGCTTTATTCCTAGCCGAACCATTTTAAAAATCTTTGTCTTATTTATTTATCTGTGATTGAATAATTAGAGCAATCTAGTTTTTTACATCAACAGATTGGCGCCGTCTGTGGGAAACGACTGTTACTATCGTTTTTCGCAAAAATCATTTGTTATCAATGGCAGATAATCCAGAATCCAGTAATCGAAATGCTGGAAATGCTGGAAATCCTCAAAATCCATCTGCAACTCCAGATCTGGCTGGAATTATGACAAATCTGGCTCAAGGACAAACCGCCATGCAAGAATCTATGAGGCAACTCATTCAAACTCTTCAAGGCGGTGCACCTACCTATTCAGGACAACGGAGTGATCATGGGCAATCACGATCCAGACGTACTGCGTCATATCGCAATGGGGAGTCTAATGATTATTCTTATCAACCTGGGCGAACCTCATCGATACGGGCTACGGATACAAATCAACCTATATCTCTCTCTCCGGAGAGAACCAGCACTTTGGAAAGATTAAGCAGGGCGTCTCCTTTCAGTCGATTAGGACCAAGGAGGAATATGAGTCCATCTAGAGCTCCATCGAGAAGTTTTCGGCCACCATCAGGTTTGAGAGAAGGATCAGCACAATCACGACCAGCTACTCGTCGAGATAAATCTCAGGAAGCTACGTCAGAACAATCAGTTGCTCGGACTAAACGGCCTGAGGAAGGAAATGAAGCATGGAAAGGTTCCATTCAGCGGTTGGAGGATAGACTGGGCGAAATGGCTAAGGCAAGAAACCCCTTACAGAGAACTTTTGTTCAAGGGACACCTTTTGTGCAAGACATTGTGGATTTTCCTACACCATCGAAATTCAAAGCACCTGTGGTGACCCCCAAGTATGATGGAAAGACAGATCCTGTACTTCATATAGAACAATACCATGCTGCCGCCGACATATATGCCGTCCCTGACGAGATGAGGTGTAGAGCATTCTCGGGAACTCTTACCGGATCTGCACAGATATGGTATAACAATCTTCCTCGGGGTAAGATTTCAACTTTTATTCAATTAGCCGAGTTGTTCATTGGGAACTTTTGTTTTGGGGCGAAGCCAATAAAGCGAGTAGCACATTTGTTAAGTGTTAGACAAAAATCAGGTGAAAGTACTAGAGACTACATAACTCGTTTTAATAACGAGAAGTTGGAAGTCGTAGATTACGAAGAAAAGACAGCAATCACTGCTTTGATGAGTGGTTTGCTACCTAATAAGTTGTACTACACCTTGGCCAAAGATCCACCTAAAACTATGTCCGAGTTGATGGCAAAAGCAGCCAAAATTATGAATGCCGAGGAGGCTATGGCTGCGAAGAAGAATATGGATAAAGAAGAAAAAGTGGAGGTCGACAAGTCTAAGAAGAAAGATCAGAAAGGTAATGGTGGTGACAAGCATTACAGGAATAATAGGACAACGTTGGAAGTCCTAAAGAAGTACGATAATTATACCCCATTGAAAATGGGTATTAATCATGTTTTGGAAGAAATCAAGAACAGCGAGGAAATCAAGTGGCCAGAGAAACTGAAGACAAATCCCGATCTGAGGAATAAGGCCAAATATTGCGAGTTTCACAAAGATCATGGCCATATGACCAAAAATTGCATAGCCCTTCAGAACGAGATTGAAACACTCATCCGAAGAGGAAAGTTGTCAAAGTATGTAGATCGTAGAGGTGAAAGGAAGAATGATGACAGAACTAGAGAGAGATCTAGATCTCCTCGTCGTGCAGAGGAGAAAAAGAAGACGGATCATGAAGATGATCCAGATGATGACCCTGATCTTCCTAAGAAGCCAAGGCAGCCTGAACGAGAGGTATTTTCCATTCGTTTTGGGTCATTTGATTGTAATGTTATTACAGGAGGAGATGCAGGAGGAGGAGACCTTACTGCAGAAAGAAAAGCTTACCTCGGAGAGGCTCAAGCTTGTTCATATATTTAGCGAATAAATTTGGCCGAGGATGATCGTCCGAGGAAGGTAAACAAAGAGAAGCTAGTGATTGGTTTTTCGAAAAACGACCTGGCAGGTGTTCTTTACCCTCATGATGATCCTTTGGTGATCAAAATGAGGATGAAGGATGTGGTCATTTCAAGGGTGTTAGTAGACAATGGTAGTTCGGCAGACATCATGTACTATTCATGCTTTGATAGCTTGAATTTAAAATTATCTCAATTGGAACCTTATCACAGAACCCTTCTGGGTTTTGCTGGCGAGAAAGTTTTTCCACTTGGGACGATCAAGTTGGATATACTCATTGGAACTTGGCCTGCTTATCGAACAGAAAGAATACACTTCTTTGTGATGGATAAGAATGTGCAGTCAGCCTACAACATCATCATGGGAAGAGTTGGATTGAAGAAGTTCAAAGCAGTTCCATCTACAGTACATCAGTGTTTGAAATTCCCAACGAATTTTGGAGTCGGAATTATGAAAGGTGATCAAAAAGTAGCTCAGGAATGCTATTATTCGTCTGCCGAGCAAGAGGAACTTGAAGAGTCAAGGAAAAAGACTACTACTTACCAAGTGGAGGAAGGTACAGAAATTGAAACTCTTGACCCTAGAGATGAATCTCAACTCGTAAAAGGGCAGGTGGTGGAATCTACAGAAAATGTTATTCTGGACGACGAGCATCCCGAACGAGTAACCCAGATAGGATCGTCGTTGGATGTTTCAATAAAACAGGAGTTGATAACTTTCTTGAGAAACAGGAAGAATACTTTTGCTTGGAGTCATGAAGACATGCCAGGAATAGATCCAAACTTCTTATGTCATGAGCTCAATGTGAATAAGGAGATCAAGCCTGTGAAGCAGAGAAGAAGAGTGTTTAGTCCCGAGAAGAACCAGGCCATACAAGAGGAGGTCGAGAAACTCCAGAAAGCCCAATTCATTGAAGATGTGAAATATCCAGATTGGTTGGCAAATGTGGTGATGGTAAAGAAGAAGAACAACAAATGGAGAATGTGTGTTGATTTCACTGATCTCAACAAGGCATGCCCAAAAGATCATTTTCCATTGCCCAGAATTGATCAACTAGTGGATGCTACCTCGGGACATGAGCTACTCAGCTTTATGGATGCTTATTCTGGCTACAATCAGATCAAAATGAAACCGGAAGACAGGGAAAGTACTTCTTTTATTACCCCAAGGGGAACTTATTGTTATAATGTTATGCCTTTTGGTTTAAAAAATGCAGGTGCAACATATCAGCGGCTGATGAACAAGGTTTTTGCCGAACAAATCAGTTGCAATATGGAAGTCTATGTCGACGACATGCTCACCAAAAGCAAGAGAGCTACTGATCATCTAGTTGACTTAGGCCAGACCTTTGATCAACTGGATAAATACCAAATGAAGCTCAACCCGACGAAGTGTACCTTTGGAGTACGAGAAGGAATGTTTCTCGGATACATCGTCAATCAACGAGGTATTGAGGCAAATCCAGAAAAGATTAAAGCTCTTTTAGGGCTGCGATCCCCAACGACGAGGAAAGAAGTACGGAGTCTTACAGGACGAGTTGCAGCGCTCAACAGATTTGTATCCCGAGCAACTGATAAATGCCTCCCATTCTTCAAAACACTGCGAAAAAGTTTTGAGTGGACTGACGAATGTGAAAAGGCTTTTCAAGACTTGAAGAAATATTTGGGAGCACCACCATTGTTGTCCAGGCCAATAACCGGAGAGAGATTGTACTTGTATCTGGCCGTATCAGAGAATGCAGTCAGCTCTGCATTGATCAGGTTGGAGAATGGAGTTCAGAAACCTATCTACTACACAAGTAAAGCTTTCCGAGGTGCCGAAATCAGGTACCCAAAGCTAGAAAAATTGGCACTGGCATTAATTGAAGCAAGTAAAAGAATGAGGCCATACTTCCAGGCCCATACAATCATTGTGTATACCGACATGCCATTAAGACAAGCCCTCCATAAACCGGAAAAATCAGGAAGACTGATGTATTGGGCGATAGAACTTGGTGAATATGATATTGTGTATGAACCCAGATCATCCTTAAAAGGGCAAGATGTAGCAGATTTCATAGCAGAGTTCACATACCCTGATACCCCCGAGAAACAAAAGGTACTTGCTGACCTACCTGTGGACGATACAGGAGCAACAGACACAGACCCAGACCAACCAAGGTTGGTAAAAGGACTTGTGGATGTAGAAAAATCATCATACCCAGGCCAACTACGGTTGGTAAAAGGGCGCGAACAGCTGACCAACGAGGAACGAAGGATACTCGGGGATGATGAAACAAAACAGCAGATATTTTACCGAGGAACTCTGACGGACAAGAAATTTGAAGACGAGATACCTACATGAAAATTATATGTAGATGGATCATCGTGCACAGCTGGTTGTGGAGCAGGAATTGTTTTAAACACCCCAGATGATATTGACATGGAGTATGCCTTGAGATTCCAATTCAAAGCCTCCAATAATGAGGCTGAGTATGAGGCTATGATAGCAGGTTTTCATTTGGTGAAAGTTATGGAGGCACGGCAAATAATTGTTTTCAGTGATTCTCAATTAATTGTGAATCAAATGATGGGAGTATATGCAGTTAAGGGAGAATTAATGGTGAAGTACCATGCAAAAGCGATGGAGTTATTGGCAGAATTTGATGCTATTCAATTGGTGAGAATACCGAGGATGGAGAATGCTAGAGCAGACGCATTGGCCCGATTAGCGTCAGCTACGCGCACCGAGCTACGAAGAACGATACCAATTGAAGTATTAGAAAGTCGGAGCATAGAAGAAGACCTGATGGTGAATATAATAACCCTTGATTTAGGACCATCTTGGATGGATCCTATCAGGGCATACATTGAAGAAGGAGAATTACCGGAGGACAAACTAGCTGCCAAGAAATTGAAGTATAAAGTTGCTCGATATGTGTTAACTAATGGTGTTTTGTATAGACGAGGAATTATGGCAGGTTTACAGAGATGTGTGCATCCATCAGAAGTCAAAGAATTGATTGAAGAAATCCATGAAGGATCTTGTGGAGCTCATGTAGCAGGTCGGACACTTTTGCAAAGGGTAATGACACAGGGATATTACTAGCCGACGATGAGGGCTGATTGTATAGCCTATGCTAAGAAGTGTGACAAGTGCTAACGTTTTTCCTCCATCCGAAGAACTCCACAAGCATTGTTGACACCCATAACTTCACCTTGGCCATTTGCCATGTGGGGGGTTGATCTGGTTGGACCACTGCCGATGACCCGAGGAAGGTTCAAGTATCTCGTCGTGGCAGTAGATTATTTTACTAAGTGGGTGGAAGCTGAACCACTAATTGATATGACGTATGAGAAGGTATATCAGTTCATTTGGAAGAACATCATTTGTCGATATGGTCTCCCCCATGCTTTCATCACAGACCATGGAACACAATTCGATAATGAAGAATTTGCTGCCTATTGTCATCAGTCGAACATTTTGAAGTATCATTCAGCACCAGGCCATCCCCAAAGTAATGGACAGACTGAGGTGACAAACAGAACATTACTAAATGGTTTGAAGAAGAGGTTAAGTGAAGCTAAAGCAAATTGGATCAATGAGCTCCAATCAGTACTATGGGCTTACCGAACAACTCCCCGACCAACAACTGGAGAATCACCATATATGTTAGCATTTGGAAGTGAAGCTGTGATACCTTCCGAGTTGGGTCTCCCAACTCATAGAGTGCTGAATTTCAACTCCCCAGTCAGCGATTTGATGAGAAGACTGGATTTGGATATGCTCGAGGAGGTTAGAGAAGAGGCAGCCATTAGGAATGCTGCTTACCAACAACGTACAGCTCTATTCTACAACAAAAAGGTGAAGAAATGTGACTTAAAAGAAGGGGATTATGTGCTAAAGAAAGTCATTCAGAAGCAAAATAAGTTGGAAGCAAACTGGCATGGACCTTACCGAGTTACAGAGGTTGTTCGTCCAGGAACTTACAGAATAGCAACTCTAGAAGGAGAAGAATTTAAGAATGCGTGGAATGCTGAACACCTACGCAAGTATTATCAGTAATGTAAAATGTAAAGCTTTTCCTTCAGTATGAATAAAACGAGGATGTTTCACCATTTTCTTTCTGTTGAAAGTTTTTCGGGGAATACTAGTGTAATACACTACGCAAAGTGCTCTAAGGAGCCAAAAAGTGCTCTAAGGAGCCAAAAAATGCTCTAAGGAGCCAAAAGCTCTAAGAAGCCAAAAAATACTCCTTTGGTTAGGAGGTGCTCTAAGAAGCCAAAAGCTCTAAGGAGCCAAAAAATGCTCTAAGGAGCCAAAAGCTCTAAGGAGCCAAAAAGTGCTCTAAGAAGCCAAAAGCTCTAAGGAGCCAAAAAATACTCCTTTGGTTAGGAGGTGCTCTAAGGAGCCAAAAGCTCTAAGGAGCCAAAAAGTGCTCTAAGGAGCCAAAAGCTCTAAGGAGCCAAAAAATACTCCTTTGGTTAGGAGGTGCTCTAAGGAGCCAAAAGCTCTAAGGAGCCAAAAAGTGCTCTAAGGAGCCAAAAAATACTCCTTTGGTTAGGACAAAACAAAATATTCCAAAATACACCAAGTATAGTTGGTCGGGGATAAAGACCCACTAACTGTAGTTGGTCGACGAGGACAAATTATTGACCTTAGTTGGTCGGACACATTTTTATATTTGAAATTGAACCAAGTATGGCTGGTCAGGGATGAAAATCCATCAACTGTAGTTGGTCGACAAACATTATTTATCCACCTTGGTTGGTTGGAAACAGTTTGAACATTTTTATACTCATTACTTTATTATTAAATGATCGAGAAACGTTACCAATACTTGTAACTTTTTATTAAGTTGCTCAATGAACAATATTATTGTTATCTTTTTAACAGATACATATGCATAAGTGTAAAGTGTTTGATAAACACGAGATAATACCAATACAGATTTACAAACAAAAATGAAGTCTTTCATTAAAAATTCAGAATAAATTACAAGTTACATGAATGTACTAACTGTTACATTGAAAACATATTCTATTGGTTTCTTTCCTTTATTTTTTGAAACAGGCTCCTCGCCAGCAGGAGGATCCTCTAGGCAAAGAGGAGAATTAATGAAATTAACATCCCTGAGCATTCTAACGTTCATCACAGAAGGTGTATCCAAGAGATGCTCAGGACGAGACAATTCAACCTGAGAATGAAGGCTATAATCACCAAGGTACTTTGAAATCAAGCTACGAGGAATGGAACGGGCTGGGATCCATGCCATGTCCAATTTGAAAGGTGGTACAGGCAAGTCTAATAATGATGGGGCATGATAATCCCATAAATAATGCCCTTGCTCCAATTTTAACACACCCAGTGCGTTCAACCATCCTTGCTTGTAACCTTCATTGTTGGCATGTTCAATACGAGCATCCAGATGAACAAGAGCTTCATTATATCCTGCCATCCAGAATTCCCTGGGCTGCTTGTGAAATTGAAAGGTTAATCTATCCAACTGTTCAAGAAGATTTTTGGCAAAAAGATCCTTGGTATGAAGAGCAGATTTCGTTGCAGTAAGTTGATCTTCCAACGATAGATTTTTCTTGGACATTTCAGACAGAGCACGATCCTTAGCCTTCAGTTGGAACGCTTGAGTTTCCAGAGTAGATTGTGTGCGAGCCTCTTCAACGTTGCGACTAAGAACTCTTGATCGGCTCCGAGAAGCAACTGGAGAACTTTGCTCCTCGCCAATTCCTCCTCGTCCCCGAGAACCTCTTCCTCGTCCACGAGCAGTCCCAGAAATAGCAGATTTTCTTAAATTATCCAGCTCTTGCCTTAATTTGGCATTTTCGACCTCTAAGAAAGAGAAACCCTCATCAGTGACGGGCACTAGAGCATTGGAAGATGACGCTGCAGATTCATATTGAGCCAACTTTTTCTGTAAATTATTATTTTCTTGTTCTAGGATCTCGGCAATCTGCCTGCAAGCTTCAACTTCACCTTTTAGGGTCCTTTCCCTAATATCATATCCAGCAATGATCTTCTTATGGCCTGTTTCAGAAGAGAGCTGCTGGTATCTATTTTCATAATCCTTGTGCAATGAAGCCAGTGATGCATTGTGTTGATTTTGAAGATCCTCTATGGAACCATGAAGTTCCTCGATCAATTCGTAGTATGCCACATTATTGGCCACAGATCTATCAAGTAAATCCTTCAGATACCGGTAAGCCTCAACTGCTTGTTCCGAGGCATCGTGACCAAGGATGTCAACAATCTCTGATACACTTAGGTCTGTATGACCAGCTTTATAATAGCCATTGCATTGTCGCATCAATTCAGTATCAGGAGCAGATATCAATTCCATTCTGGCCAAGAACTAATAAAGAAGAGGAAGCAGGAGTTAATAAATAAAAGAGTATCAACAAAGAAGAGAAACGAAGATGTATTTTATTAGATCATCAAAAAGTTACATTGTTCGATTACAAGTAAGGAAATATAGAAATGATACCGAACAACTTCACACCTTTTCCTTGTCCCCCAAGACTTTCTCGGGAGGCTGGGACGAGGAGCTCGGTTGCTCGGTGGTAACAACGGTTTGATCAGCAGGAATCTTCTCGGCAGGAGGAGGCATGGAAGAAATGTCCTCGTTGACAGAGGGTTGAGAAGCAGAGACTGGGTCACCCGTAGCCATAGAAGATTCATCTGAGACAGGCTCATCTTCTTCTTCTTCCATAATTGCTGGAGAAGGACCAGGGAGGTGTTGTTGGAATAGCTCAGAATCGTCTTGGACCTTCAACTCTTGCAGAGCAGCTACCCAGCCTTCGTGGAAGTATTTCAACTTCCCATATTGGACTTGGGATGTCATTGCAGCAATCCCTTTATCCCATCCTTTCTCCCAACCAGCACTGAAATGTTTCTTGATTGCGACCTTTCTCCTCAACTTCTCCGAGGAGAGCTTCACATCCAATTCCTCTTTTTTGACCTTGATATCTCGCAGGGTAGATAACTCTTCCTCTGCCTTTTTCAGCTGGCCATCATATTCCTGATGTTTAACCTCCAAACCTTTTACTTTCTCCTCCAAATTCTTGGAGGTTTCGGCCATTTTCACCTTCTCAGCTTCAGCCACAGCTAATTTCTTCTCCCAAACAGCTTTTTCGTCGACATACTGTTGACGAGATTCCTTTAAAGACTGGGTCAAACCCAACAGAGCATCCTCTACACCTGACGAGGAGCTTGAAGCTTTAATAGCTTCATCCTTCTTCACAATATTATTAAAACAGTTCACCAACTGAAAGATGAGAAAAATAGCAAAGTCAATACAAAATGCAAGCTTTCAGAGAAAGAAAGAAAAATCAGAAGTATAAGAAATTTACTGAAGCAAGGTGACGAGCAGCTAAGGATGTCAGCATATCCCTAGGAATTCTTTCATCAATACCATGGACCTCGGGTACGACCGAGCTCATTGCAGAACTTGGAAGAATGATGTTTGGAACATCAGTACCACCAGCAGGTAAAGAGGAGGCAGTTTCAGCCGGAGTAACTAAGGATGATTTCCTCAATCTCTTCAACGGGCGGTCAGAACCTTCAACCAAAGAGGTCTTGGTCGGAGAGATTGTAATTACATCTACAGGAGCATTTTTCTTGCTCGGAACCATTGGGGGCTTCTCGGCAGCTTTAGAAGACCCAGCATCCACCTTTTTAGTCCCCTCTGGGGCATCAGTTTTACTTTTCTTGGCCCCAGCAACAGAAGTAACATCATCAAAGAGAGAAGGAGGAGCTCTTTTCTTACCCATCTTTTGACTTAAAGGAAGATGAGAATCTGAAGATGAACCTTCTGGAGTTGAGGCTGGTTCAACAAGGCGAGCAGTATAAGAGGTTGTGTAACTCTTATACTGTAGCAGATATGAGGCAGACCGGATGTGTTCGTCTGCAATGTTCTTGTGCAAACCCCAGATAAGTTTCAGATGCTTGATATTAACCTCTGATTCTTTTGGAGTTCTTCTTTTTCTATCAACTGCAAATAAATACATAATGAGATATCAGTCATACATTTTGTCAAACATGATGAAAGCATAATTTCATAAGTAAAATAAAATGAAAAATAGACCTATCCCATTTCCATATGGGGGACATCTGGGACCGTTGTATACTTTATTTCCAGCTAAAGGGGCATATTGTCAATTTTTTATAACCAACCCATGTTCAAAATAATCTCTATTTGAGTCAGGGAGGTTAACTACAAGAGCCCTATTCAGAAACCTAGTTTTTAAATAATAAATATTATCTAGAGTGGCCCACTTATAGCAATACATAATCTCAGGGATCCCAATACGAGTCCCATGAGTTAGATTTAATTTGTGTACCCCATTAATTATTCTCCATGAATTGGGGGCTATTTTTGCAGGGACAAGATCAAAATATTGACAAAACTCAAGACACAATGGATTTGGTGGAAAGGAAAAACCGCATTCAGCAATAAAAAGACTGGGGAACCAATGTCCCTCAGCTAGACGAAAATAAGTTTGAGGTTCAGAAAGTTCCTCCAAGATTACCCAAGACGGGATGGAAAAGTCAGAGCGGAACTTTTCAAGAGATTCAATAATGTAAACCATGATGAATAAAAGAAGAAGGAAGAAAATCTTACAGGAAGGAAGGAGGTCTGCTGACAACTAACGAAGGAAAAGATGAACGCACAAGAGAGAAGGAGAGAATAGAAAGCTTGAAGGCAGAAAATTGGAAAACGTAGAAGACGGTATGGTTACCTAAGAAGTTTAAATACTTTGCATTGGGAAGCGGCGAAAGAAATGATTACCAAAAAGAAACTACTGAACTTCCGGCGGCTAAAAGGACAAAAACTGCACGGAGATCGAAGCGCTTATAAAAAATTCAAAAAAAAGGGGCGGAAACTGCGAAATGAGAAGGAAATTTGAAACCAATGTTCCTGAAACCCAGGAAAAGTCATTTAATATTGCCATATACCGAGAAAGAATGTTCCATACTCCTCAAAGTTCGAAATATGAAACATTGGGGGCTTCTGTTGATACCAAAATTAATATGCTGATGTGGACGAATAATACGAAGACACGTGTCAATCTACGTGGCACGATAGCAGCGAGGAAGTTCATTCCCTGACCAATCATGCTTCTTTCCGAGCAACGAGGATACACCGAGGAACTCTAGCACACCGAGGAACTCTAGCGCACCGAGGTACTCTAGCGCACCGAGGAACTCTAGTTCTCCGAGGAACTCCTGATCAGCGAGCAGCTATGGCGGTCCGAGCTGCACCTCGGTCGTACCATTAATTGCCAGATAATCAACAGTTCAGATATTCATTGAATTCTTATATTCTTGACGCACACGCTGCATTAAATGTATTACCCTTTCACATGTATATCATTTAATGTATCGAACCTTTCATGCACAGCCTCAAGGCTATAAATACCTTGTATCAAACCCATTCAAGGGGACCGGAATTTCTTGAGAGAACTTGTAATCAAGAATTCTGCAAACACTCAGCAATAACATAACAGTGGACGTAGGCTTTATTCCTAGCCAAACCACTTTAAAAATCTTTGTCTTATTTATTTATCTGTGATTGAATAATTAGAGCAATCTAGTTTTTTACATCAACAATTTGTAAACCTGATTTTTAAATTTCGTGGAGTTTCTTTCATCTCATTCATTGACATGAATTTTCTATCATCCATCTTTTTAAGTCTAGGAATCAAGCTAGAGGATTTATCTTTTTATAAATAGCTTATGTAATACGTAACAAGGCATGTTGCACCATGAATTTCTAGACTCAACAAAAATTTGCGCTCTTATCACGTCAATATGGTTTAGAGTTGAACAGTATTACAATTCCCAAGATAACCTTAAGGATCACTAGTAGATACTTTAGCTTGTGAGATTTGTGTCTTTCACCCTTTTAGAGTTTTTTACGCAATCTCCGAGTCACAGGTTGATTCAACTTCCTTTGGATCTGCATTTAAATCGTTGTATGATCTCATTATTCTTCATTAAAAAATTTGGTTTGATCACTGAGAACGACATCTTTTTCAAGTTGTAAGAAACATGTGTCTTGAAATTTGTCCCGGTCACTATATTTTCACCCATTCACTTCAGTTATTACGTTCTCATATTCTTCCACATTCACATATATTCCCCGCATCATCCATATGCATTCCTCACTCCATTCATATATCATCTTTCATTTTTGAAGAAAAGAGTGTTTATTCCAAATGTTAAATGTCTTCATTGTTGGTTTGAAAAGAGAGAGAAAAAGAAAAAAGAAAAAAAATATAGAAAAAAAGAGAGAAACAAAGAGAGAGAAAAAAATAAAATGACAGTTTATAGTTAATTCTTGTAAAATAAAGACATTTGTTCGTCAAAGTATAATACACTCTTTTCATATATCCATCATACCATCATCCCATCCTATCCTACCACACCGCATACCATCCTTCCCATTTAATTTCTCCCTTACCCATTATCATCCATTTTTCCCTAGGTGTTCGAGCAAATGAAAGTCAACGTGGTGTATAACTCAGCGTTCTCACTATAGTGATTAACATACTTTCATTAGATCATTTTCTTTCTTAATGTACGTTCTTTCGTATGTGTGTGTGAGACGTTTGAACTTGCTTACATTTACTCACCTCCTCCCACGAGCGATACACTTACCCTAATCTCGAGATTTCGTTTGCGAGAGCCATATTCGGTGAGATTTGAAGTTGAAGCGTTGATTTCGAAAAGGCAATCTAGGAATTACTTTTATGATACTCGACCCGTTTTAACTGATTCACACTACACACGTTGAGTTCTAGGAAGGATGTGCCTTGAGTATTTACTTAGCTAAACTTTTTACACATTCTAGCTTGTATTTCTCAAAAATAAATCTCTTGTAATGGATTGTGTGGTGATTCTACGTCTAATAAGAGATTGATTGCCTTTTAATAAATTTTTTGAATAAAGAATTTTGTGGGTATATTCCCTGCAAAACCTCACGAGACACAACTCGTCATGTAGGGCAACCTATTGGTTTAAAGGATTGTTGCACATGCTAAGTACAATCGCAAGTGCCCGCGAAAGTGGTACACTTTTGGTTTCTTATCTTTCTCTATCTCTTTATCTTATTCCTCAAGTACTACCAATGCTCTGTTTGGGGTGGTGTGATAAGAACCCAAAAGTGTGCATTTTATACCCCGAATAGACGCATTTTAGTTGCTAATTCACGGCAATTTGGGTCTTATGCGCGTTAATGTTTATTTTGTATGTCAATTGTGTCTTGCAGATGTAAAAGTGATAAATCAAGTCAGATATGCAATTCATGGAGCTAATACCCTGTCCCGTAACCTTACTCGACCCCAAACCGAGCCTAAGCCTACCTCGAACCCCATGTGTGTTTAGTTTGTGCTTTTTAGATTTTTCTTCGATTTTTACTTAGATTCGTTTTTATTTTTAGGATTTATTTTCGATTTTTAGAATTTATTTGGCACATTTTTCTATTTCTTTTTTATTTAGTGTAGTTTTATTTTGATTTTTAATTTTATTAGTTTTTAGATTTTATTTTATTTTATTTTTATTACGATTAGTTTTTAGGAGTTTATTTTTAGTTTATTAATTTTATATTTTTTAGGACTTTTGTTTTCATTTTTTATCAAATTTTTAGTTTTTATTTCTTTTGTTTTATTATTTTAGTTTTTTTTAGATTAGGATTTTATTTTTAGTTGATTTTATTTTTTTAGTTTGTTAGTTTTATTTTTAGTTAGTTAGTTAGTTTTTTTTAGGTGTTCAAATTAAACACACACACACCATAAACCAAACACATAACTCACCTACACCCAAACAATACAATCACTCACACCCTAAATACCATACATTACACACACACAACACAAATCCCACTCACCTATGACAACCCGCCTAATAAAATACCGGGCGATCACTCCTATATCAAATTAAAACAGGAGTCGCATATGGATCATTCTTAGCATCACTATCGACAATCCATTTAATACTAATAGCCTATTAGGCTGGCGTCAAAATTTTTCTTAGCTACTCTTTTTAAACAACTACCAAATTAAAACATCCACATAATTTGCGTAAATGAAACTGAAATGAAATAAAATAACCGAACACTCGGTCAAAATATACAACCATATTAAATGCCGCACTAAAAGAATAAATAAATGCAATTGGGCCATTGGCCCGAATATTTATACAGTACCCCTATCTAGATTACAAGGATAGAAGCGTCTATGGTAAACCTGTCTGCATCCACAGCTGCTGCAGCCGACGTCTGACTCGAAGGAATTGCCATCCAGGCGTCCCTGTGTTTGGACACCTATATATATATATATATATATATATATATATATATATATATATATATATATATATATATATAGCAAGAGAGGAAAAGTAGATAAACGGGTCAGAGCCCGAGTTCGAAAATATTTTGCAAGTTCATAAATGCTTTATTTTTAGAAAAATAGATTTTATCTCATATTTAAATTGGTATCGCATTCCCATGAGATACCCCTCACCTCTCTTCTAACAGTGCACACCTAACACACTGAACATTCTAGTTAAGCTACCAAGCCTAACTAATCTAATACCCCCGTCTACTAGAAACCTCTACAACCCGAGCACTAAGGGATAAACTTCTCTCAATTCTCAACACTGCGCTAAGTTCGTGCGTGGGGTGTCTCGCGAAGCGAAATCCAAACAAGGAACCCTCCCCGATACCCTACTACTTGTCAGGGTTAATGGTATAGATCCATTAGGCCCGTAGCACCAAACTAATGTATAAATACATACTTATACATTAACAGACATATCATATTCATTCTTATATACATCTTACAATATACATCCGGATAATATCTCTCGGACTGAGGTTTACTTTACTTTCATCTTTATAAAATATATCCGGATCTATCTCCCGGACTGAGGATTCATTCACAATATTTTTACCAAATCACTTTTCATTTTTCTCAAAACTTTCCATTTCCTTTCTTATATCCAGGAAATGTATTTAAAGCAAATTTTATTATTATGAAAATGCTTTTCCATTTAATAACATCCCATTTCCCTTCTTCCATCCAGGAAATATATTTAAAAGGCATTTTTATTATCATAAAAATGCTTTTCATAACACATGCTTCCATTTCCCTTCATCCATCCGGGAAATGTATCCAAAGCCAAATCATTTATCCCATTTCCCTTCTTCCATCCAGGAAATGTATTTAAAGCCAATTCATTATCATGAATTGCTTTAACATATCTAAGGCCGTCCCTCCGAGTTTCCCCACTGGACGCTCCCCTAAATGGCTATTATCTTCCAGTGCCTAGGAAACAAGACAACCTGGTAACCTACCGAAATGTCGGGAAGCGGCCATATGCCTGTAGGAGAGTCATAACCACACCCAGAATTACCTCACCAGTGCAGTAAAATGTATAATAATCACCCATATGTCCTATGAATATATCCACCCTGCATTAATTAGCCAGGGGGCTTCACCATACGCACGCAACTTCTTGTATGATAGCGATTTAGAGAAGTGTGTATCCATAAATTATCATTTATGAAAATCCTTTTTTTCCATTTTGAAAACATTCATGTTTTACATTTTCAAAAATCATTTATATCATATTATATATATACTTTAATCGCATAGTATATATATATATATATATATATATATACCATATATTCCTCCTCGAATATATCTATATGGCCATAATTGCCAATCACTTCTAGCGATGACCAATTCCCAAAGATATAAATCCCTATAAATCACTTCCTAGGTTTCACCAAGATGTATTCAACTCACATACATTCAAATACATAAATACATAGGCTTGATGGTAGCCGAACTCTCTCTCTCAAATTTGTTCATCCCGAACGCTAACTACGTTCATTCCCCGAATTATGCCCTACACAGATCCAAGGCCTTCTCTTTCATCTAAAGGTTTACTAACCCTCAAAACCATCATTTAGGAGTCCCGATATCATAACTAGGCTCCCCCATATAAGTCCCCAAATTATAATTTAACTCCCCATACTCGTAAGGGTAGAAACTGACAAATCTGACCAAAGCGAATCGATTCGCCCCAAACCCGAATAAATTCGGGTTGGCGAATCGATTCGGCCCCCAATCCGAATCGATTCGGAAATTTTTCTGCAAGCAGGTCCTTAATGGCGAATCTATTCGATCTAAATTCGAATCGATTCAGCCCAAGGTAGCCTTACAGATCCCCATAGGCAAATCGATTCGGCCTGTTCGAGGGGCACTGTTTGGGCGATTTTTTTTCAATCTCCAAAATACCCAAAACGCAATCCAATCTCCATTTAAATCATAATATGGATTTATTCCTACGAACCCAAAGTTTTCATATCTCCTCAAGTTCTTTAGGGGTCCTAACACTCCATTTGAGAACCCCTAATATTTATCTCCAATAAGTTATATCCTTAATTTCTAACTAACGATTTCGATCTCGGACAGCTTTTCGTAGAAAAATCACTATAAATCCAAAAAAATTAGAAAAATACGCGGTCAGTGCCCACACGACCATGTTGAAAAACATATACAAATTTCATTTTTTGACCAAGAGCCGAATCGATTCGTATCAGGGCCGAATCGTTTCGGAAAGACGTTGGATCACTATTCATCATCATCTCCAACGATCCCAAACCTCCAGTAATACACCTCCAAGCTTTGTATCTCTTCTCCCTCCAACATATAATTGTACCTAACTATATATACACCAAGGAAATAGGTTCTAATCATCCTAGAACCAAGAATCAACAACTAAATTCAAGAAATTCCTAAGTTTCTCCAAATTGATATTTTTCGGGGTTTACCCGTTTAACTTTCGAGAAAAACCCGTTTGATCCACGAAAAACCCGACCCAAAATCTTTAGGGTTTGTTATTACCAACTATGATATGAGATTTATGTTCAAAATTAAATAAAGCAAGTAAACACCTGCCTCATGGATACAATCCGACGACCTCGAGCCGAATCTCGCGGAGTTTGGCCGGAATATCCCCTTTTCTCCTCGTTTTCTCTCCTCCTCTCTCTATTCTCTCTTTTCTTTCTCTTTTCTTTCTATTCTCTCCCTCTCTCCCTGCTTATATAGGAAGAAAAGGGTTTTAACCCTTAAAACCCAAAAATGACTCGTTTACTCAATTACGAGCCCTTTTTAACTCTAAAATTCCCCGAAACTCAATTTCGACAACCGGACACTCTTTTTCGACTATCTCAGCCATTCCGAGACTCACGGCGCAGTCAAAATTCCCATCTGAGGTACTTAACCGCAAATCACTATTCTAACCCATATAACTTAATGCGAATTTTCCCACTTAAAATCTTACCTTTTTGTCGCTTTACTCAATGGTGACATATTAAATTCGAAAAGTAATCACAACATCCATCGAAAATCATCTAGTCCTTGAAAATCCCAAAAATCACTATTCCGAGAAATTCCTCAAAATTCCAATTTATACTCAATTATGGAATTTAATTATCCCCCAAAAGGACGAATTGTTACATACTCACCCCCCCCCCCCTTACAACGGAATTTCGTCCTCGAAATTCAGATACGACCAATGCTACCAATACTAACCTAGGATCGTTCCAAATCCATTCGTGACCGTCTCATGGCATAAGCTCCAACTTTATACACTAAGCCTCTTCTCGGTCAGGTAGTATATAAAACTAACTTATTACGGTGCCCATACACTTTTCTAACCCATGCACATCTGCACAACCATTATGAATTCTCGACACATAATGCTCTCTCTAAATAAGGGTCTCCTTTCCTCGGTGTAATACTCACACATGGGTCCTCCCAACCCGCGAAATTCCATCCTCCTAACCTCGGTGCCACTAACTCTACTAAACTTATATCCTAATAAATCTACGGTCTATGCGTTACCCTACCTACGCGAAAAGAGTACACTCCTAAGTATATCCCTAGTGCCCAATGCCTCTCTCAACTTCCGACATTTGCTTGGTTTCATGGATGGGATGTCTCGCAAAGTCAAATGCAGATAAGGAACCCTCCCGTTACACTACTCCCTTGCGTTGTCGGTCATCGAGATATAGCGAACTAAGGCACACCAGCGGGACGTCCTAGATCCTACCTCGCTAACCTACGAACGCATCTCTACTATTCTAACCTTCCATCTAAGCTAAAAGAAAATATAACTAATCGAGGTGTCTACTTTCTGCAAAAGCGTTACGATCATCATACCCAAAACATACTTCCAAAATTTGCCTTTTCATTAAGGCATGGCCATAAGCCTCGAATCAATTTCTCTAAGTCCTACTTCACCCACCCACTTGTGGTGAGAGGACCACTTTAGTGCTTTTCCATAGCACAACATTTTCATAAACATACCGTTATCATACGGCTCATAGTCTATAGTGGTTCATCCACACTATAAGACTTATCAACAAAATCAACATCCTCACATCCTATAACATCTCTCCACTCCCGACGTCGTTAAGTTTCATGTGTGGAGCGTCTCGCAAAGCGAAATCCAAACAAGGAACCCCTCCACACACTACTTCTTAACTTTGTCGGTCATGGAGGTCCGTTATTTTGAATATGCAACCGGGACAATCCTATCCCCTATTTCAACCAAATGTAGTTTGAACTCCCATCTCTAACTAGGAGCCACACCACTAAGCGCTCGTACCCCACTCAGTCCTTGCGCAATCAATAATGAGCCCAAACTCACAACTCAATAATTAACTCGGAACACCTCAAATCATATCTATAAGGTCGCCACTCACTCAAATCATGATAATGAAACCTCCGCTCAACGAAGTTCCATCTACCCATAATAATAAAGGCGAACTCAACCTGTATCCAGGTGAGGTATCGCAACCACAACCCGTTCCACCCTGGAACTGTCGACACGATAGTCTTGCCATCATTTGCCTGCTATCGCTCCAATAATGAGGGATATAATATACTCATAATATTACCACACTCGTATAAACATATAAGACAAGTATCATAAGCCATATATATATATATATATATATATATATATATATATTCAATATATCAACACCCGCCTTTATAGCGAATGAAGGAAAATAAAACTCCGCTATCGCAAAAAAATACATAGGCCTACATTACATAATGTTATCGAGACCGACACAAAACTCAATCTACACACACGAATCTAGGGCTAACGAACACCGCAACTTTATCTAGCGATGCCAATTATACCTCTTCCTTCTGAGGTTAAACTCATAACAACAACTTCGACCATCTCTCTAGCTACTCCAAATGGTTCCCGAACTTAAGACACTTGTCCTAACTGTAAGAGAGTAGTCTAATTTTGGGGAAATACTCGATTTTAGCACGTGTTTGACTTGAGCAACTTCGGTTGCGCCTACGTATCCATTATACTCGGAATCAAAGTCAACGTAGTTCGTGGGTTCGTACTATTCGCCGAAAAACTCATTGTGGTGGTTTTTTGGAGAGATGGGAGGTGTTGCCACTCTTCTCAAAGAACTCATCTCAAAACTCTCTCTAAAACCTCATAAGATAAGAAAATCACCCTCCTCTTCCAAGAAGATCTCCCTCAAATGTATGGGGGTAGGGCTTATTTATAGCAAAACCAACCCAAGTGGGTCGCCACATGTCAATTAACTCGTGGTGACACATGTCCTATTTTAAGTGGCATGTGTCCCATAACATATGTCAAAACTCTCAATACTAGAATATTGTCTAGTTAATATGTAAATAATACACAAATACGCGTGATATGTCCGACGCGCATAATAATACCTCAGTCGCATAAACACATGGACTTTTATCAATATTAATCATCTCCAACCTCATTTAATAATTAAATGAGAGGTTTATCATTAAGCCCCTCCTACATTTGCCCCCTCGTACATATAGTTGATATATTCATGCATATTTGAAATATATCGACTGTATGTACGAAGAACCTTTAATCGGTTTTGATATGTTCGATCAACCTGTGAACCGTGGTTAATAATCTCGTACTTCATTTAATTTTGATGATGTACTTTTACCTCATATCTCACATTTTATGATATAATGCAATCTCATATTTCATATCTCAGTTATATGATATACATTAATTTCATATCTCATATCTTAAATCTCATTTTAAGGCTTTGATCTCATAGGTTATTCCGAAGGACCTCGTTATCATTATTTTCATACGAATGATATACACCGAGTGTTGCCCCCATTCCTATTTAAATGATCATGCATCCACATTTTTATTGCGATTGTTTGTAACTCTGCTTTGGTAAAGAGTATTATCATGAACACATAATAACTACCTCAGCATTCTCTTTCGTCATTCTCAACCAAGCTTGGTGAAAGTATTATTACGGTTTACATAATAACTACTTCATCGTCCTTGATTAATCTTTTAGTGCATGTACATGTTGTTTGACTTGTTTTAATCATGATGAGGTTTCTTGTGCATGCATGTATTACTGGCTCGCTCAAATGACCATTTTTTTAATGTTTTTTCACAAACTCACACCTATAAGGTGACTTAATGATGAGAACACACTTGTCAAGGTTTCTCGCAAACTCCACCGTTAGAGGTGACTTAACAATGAAAACACACTTGTTAAGGTCTTTCGCAAACTCCACCGTTAAGAGGTGACTTAACAATGAAAACACGCTTGTTAAGGTTTTTCGCAAACTCCACCGTTAGAGGTGACTTAACAATGAAAACACGCTTGTTAAGGTTTTTCGCAAACTCCACCGTTAGAGGTGACTTAACAATGAAAACACACTTGTTAAGGTCTTTCGCAAACTCCACCGTTAGAGGTGACTTAACAATGAAAACACACTTGTTAAGGTCTTTCGCAAACTCCACCGTTAGAGGTGACTTAACAATGAAAACACGCTTGTTAAGGTTTTTCGCAAACTCCACCGTTAGAGGTGACTTAACAATGAAAACACACTTGTTAAGGTCTTTCGCAAACTCCACCGTTAGAGGTGACTTAACAATGAAAACACACTTGTTAAGGTCTTTCGTAAACTGCACCGTTAGAGGTGACTTAACAATGAAAACACACATGTTAAGGTTTTTCGCAAACTCCACCGTTAGAGGTGACTTAACAATGAAAACACACTTGTTAAGATTTTTGTAAAACTTCACCAATAACGGCGACACCTATAACGGTGACTTAACAACGAAAACACTTGTTAAGATTTTTCGTAAACTCCACCTATAACGGTGACTTAATAATGAAAACACTTGTTAAGATTTTTATATAATCTCCACCTTATAACGGTGACTTAACAACGAAAATGCTTGTTAAGATTTTTATATATAGTCTCCACCTTATAACGGTGACTTAACAACGAAAACGCTTGTTAAGATTTTTATATAATCTTCACCTTATAACGGTGACTTAACAACGAAAACGTTTGTTAAGATTTTTTATATAATCTCCACCTTATAACGGTGACTTAACAACGAAAACGCTTGTTAAGATTTTTATATATAGTCTCCACCTTATAACGGTGACTTAACAACGAAAACGCTTGTTAAGATTTTTATATAATCTCCACCTTATAACGGTGACTTAACAACGAAAACGTTTGTTAAGATTTTTTATATAATCTCCACCTTATAACGGTGACTTAACAACGAAAACGCTTGTTAAGATTTTTATATATAGTCTCCACCTTATAACGGTGACTTAACAACGAAAACGCTAGTTAAGATTTTTATATAATCTCCACCTTATAACGGTGACTTAACAACGAAAACGTTTGTTAAGATTTTTTATATAATCTCCACCTTATAACGGTGACTTAACAACGAAAATGCTTGTTAAGATTTTTATATAATCTCCACCTTATAACGGTGACTTAACAACGAAAACGTTTGTTAAGATTTTTTATATAATCTCCACCTTATAACGGTGACTTAACAACGAAAACGCTTGTTAAGATTTTTATATATAGTCTCCACCTTATAACGGTGACTTAACAACGAAAACGCTTGTTAAGATTTTTATATAATCTCCACCTTATAACGGTGACTTAACAACGAAAACGTTTGTTAAGATTTTTTATATAATCTCCACCTTATAACGATGACTTAACAACGAAAACGCTTGTTAAGATTTTTATATAATCTCCACCTTATAACGGTGACTTAACAACGAAAACATTTGTTAAGATTTTTTTTATATAATCTCCACCTTATAACGGTGACTTAACAACGAAAACACTTGTTAAGATTTTTATATAATCTCCACCTTATAACGGTGACTTAACAACGAAAACGTTTGTTAAGATTTTTTATATAATCTCCACCTTATAACGGTGACTTAACAACGAAAACACTTGTTAAGATTTTTCATAAACTCCACCTATAACGGCGACTTAACAACGGAAACGCTTGTTAAGATTTTTTTTGTAAACTCATTCTTCTGTATCTCTTTTCAGGACAGGATCCCGAACCTGACAAACTGAGCGTGGTCCTTCGTCTGTTTGCTTCCATGACCAACTTCTTCGGATGAGTTAAGTCATAACGATCGTGGTTCAAATACCAACAATTTTGATACACCTTTATAGAAGACTTATCTCAATGCTCGCAAAGTTCTCGTAATATGATGTCATATATGAAGGATGACTATGATTTTATCGATTTCTGAGTGACAACTAATTAATCCGTTTGAACTCTTTGTGAAGGAAACTGAAGAAGCTTTTGTAATGACCTGCTTGGATGTTACTATACTCTGAAGGTTCATCAATCTAACCTTATCGCGGAGGATGTCGAAGAAGCTTTATACTACAAGCTACGTTACATCATAATATCCATCTGCCCCCTTTTATTTTATTTTATCTCAAGATAAAATAAAATAAAATAAATTACATATATCATTTACAATTCCCACCCGAAAAAAAAAAATGAAAGCAACCTAATTATTACATTTCATGGGGTGTAACTCAAACTACCATATCTTTGAACAATGACTTGATATTTGCATCGCTCAATATTTGCTCATTCAGAAGCCTCTGCAAAATAATATCTTTCCGACCCAATTATATAATATTGCAAATGGTTAGTAAAACTCAGGAAAATTCTCATTATGCCCCCTTTATTTTATTTTATTTGATGTAATAAAATAAAATTTTAATAAAGTCCGGGGAAATTTGTGCAAATGAATCATAACCACCGATTCTCGTAGGTGTATCGCGCACAATTTAATGTCGTTTAAAGGTGCATGTCATAATAAATCTAAAGGTGTATATAATCTCATGGTAAATCTTAAATTCTAAAACATATTCAAATATTTCGTAAATGAATCATAATATATTAATATGGTGTACAAACATAGGATGGTGTTTACAAGTTCCATAAAATACTCAAATGAAACTTCATTATGTTTCCTCTGTCTAAAAAAAAATCTATATTCCAGATTTAATGATTTTAAAGCTTCTCAAATCGTCAGCATAACTCGTAAATTTAGCATATCAATTTGGTTAGTACCATGTGGCAATGGGACATATCAAAAATAAATAATTTCTTCTAGTGAAAGAAAAACAAGTGTGCACGCATTTTTTTTTTTGCCTTTGTCTGAAACAAAGATAAAAAATTATGTCCCAAGAAGGTATATATCTAATTCATCTCACCGGCGCATATCACTAATTGACATATATATATTTATTTATTTTTGCCTCAAAATCAATATTCATAATCAACAAAATAGTGCATATACATTTAAATACTCATCTTTATCTTATGTACATTTACACATCAAATATAAGCAAAAGATATTACGCTCAATATAATTTTTTTTTAAATCATAAAGTATTTTTCGTGATAAAAATAGTACATGCTAGATGAGATTATTACCTATGTTATTGTACTCTGCTACAATTTATTACGACATAGCTACTATCTTTTTTTTAGGCAAATCGAAAGTATTAACGCTACTTTTTTTTGTAAGGTATTTTTCATATCACGAAGTGTTCGAGTCAGCTTACGCGCACCTCGACTACTCCCGCTCGCAATTCGTGGCTTCCACTTATTAAACATTAAACATTATTCACTCACTTCCTCGTATCCTTTGCTCTCTAAATTCAATATATATGAAAACATACTAAATGGTTCCTCGGTACAAACGCATGAGATCAAGGAATAAATCAAGAGTGAGGTATTGATATTTGTGCGCAAGCGTAAGATGCAGCCGAGACAATACATATTCCATTTTCTTTAAATCTCAACATATCATTTTTTTTTTATACTATCAAACCACGAGATATGTAAAAACAATTATCTACATCATGTTTTACAGTGTGCCCCAGTTCGCCCAAGTTCAATCCTATGATGTTTCGGTTTTGTCAGAATCTCAAGGTGGATCGGTGAAAACTAAGATGGGTAGGGGTGATAGTGTTAACCTCCTGATGGTCCGAGCTCAATCGGATCAAGGTTTCTCGGAGAAAGCTCCGTTGGTACTCATATACCAGATGTTGATTTTTTTTGGCCATTATTAATTGGATTTAAACCCCAATCATGGTAAATCATTTCTAGTACTCAGATGAATCAGAAACGGAAAACGCGAAGGACCCTAACGGAAAATACGAAGGAACTCTGTTGGAGTTTGTTCTTGAAATAGCGCCCATTGAGATCCATGGAAACTCAGGTTGGATTTAAACTCAGATGTGGTCTGTTGGTATAAGATGATTCGGATTTCAATTTTAAATATTTCCAGTCTTGTCAAGATGGATCGGTTTTGGTTGGGTCAGTTTTTACACAACTTTCTTCTCATTTCCGTTTGTACGTCATGGCCGAAGGTTGCGCCGGAGATAAAAAATCAGTTTTGTTTGGCCGGATTTTCTTATTTTTTCTGTCAGCTGATAACAAAAGACACGGTGGGTTTCTAGCCTGACACACACAAACGAGTTCAAATTTTGATTTGACACGCAAACGAAATAGCCTTTACTTTCTTTAAATGAGTCAAGACATATAATGCATTATCATTATAACTTTTTTCTCTGTAGTCCCAATTTTTTATCTCTACAGCTAACACCCGGTACAAAGCATAGTACTTTTTACTATTTTCTTGTCAACATCTGTCAAATACTACACAGTAAGGCATACTTTTGCTGACATTTACTAAATGCTATTTGACAAATGGTACAATGGATTAATATTGTCAAGTATATTTGCGCATTACTCGAGAACAAGTATATCATTCAGTGGGGTTGCTCATCAAAATAAAAATAAAATCACATGTAAACACGCTTTTTCCGTATATTATGCTTTTTCTTTTCACACAGAAATTATTTTATTTTCTTTTAATATTTATGGACCACCAAATCTTACGCAAATAAAATATCTAGTCTCCTGTAAAGATGTTAACTTTTGTTTTCTTACAAAAGACAGATTTCAGATAATTTTTTAGATAAACTTGCACTTTAAGCATTATCCGTGATCTCTGTAAAGTATATACAAAAAAAATGTAATACAAAATTGATGGACTTATCTTGAATAATGGAGAATAGTTCCTCCCATAAATATTGGAGCAGTTATTGTATCAACACTTTGTATCTCTTTCCATCTATATTTTTTTTCCGATCATGAATGAGGCGTTACACGATAAAGATCGTGAATACCTCCCCAGCAGAGTCGCCAAATGTAAGAGAGTAGTCTAATTTTGGGGAAATACTCGATTTTAGCACGTGTTTGACTTGAGCAACTTCGGTTGCGCCTACGTATCCGTTATACTCGGAATCAAAGTCAACGTAGTTCGTGGGTTCGTACTATTCGCCGAAAAACTCATTGTGGTGGTTTTTTGGAGAGATGGGAGGTGTTGCCACTCTTCTCAAAGAACTCATCTCAAAACTCTCTCTAAAACCTCATAAGATAAGAAAATCACCCTCCTCTTCCAAGAAGATCTCCCTCAAATGTATGGGGGTAGGGCTTATTTATAGCAAAACCAACCCAAGTGGGTCGCCACATGTCAATTAACTCGTGGTGACACATGTCCTATTTTAAGTGGCATGTGTCCCATAACATATGTCAAAACTCTCAATACTAGAATATTGTCTAGTTAATATGTAAATAATACACAAATACGCGTGATATGTCCGACGCGCATAATAATACCTCAGTCGCATAAACACATGGACTTTTATCAATATTAATCATCTCCAACCTCATTTAATAATTAAATGAGAGGTTTATCATTAAGCCCCTCCTACACTAACTAAATCAAAAATTTCTTAATTAATGCCCCATCTGGGAACCCTACCCTTTTAAGGTTATCAGTATCTTGGACTCCTTAACCGCGATTCTGACAATCACTTTACTAGTCTCCCCTTAACTTCTTCATGAAAAGGAAACTCCACCACCCCCTGCCTCCTGATGCCCTCATCATGGCCTTCCTTGGTCACTCATCCTCGATCAACACACGAACCTCAAACGAGCGCACAAAAGATTACTATAATCTTATAACATGGCAGGAGAACGAAGTCTCACAAGAGAAGTCAACAATCCTAATCCTGAGGCTCTATATCAAATTGAGAGCAACGTTAAAAGCGTAGTACGTCCGCACAGATTCCTAAGGACACTAGAACCTGATGCTCTGATACCATCTATGACAACCCGCCTAATAAAATACCGGGCGATCGCTCCTATATCAAATTAAAACAGGGGTCGCATACGGATCATTCTTATCATCACTGTCAAAAATCCATTTAATTACTAATAACCTATTAGGCTGGCGTCAAAATTTTTCTTAGCTACTCTTTTTAAACAACAACCAAATTAAAACATCCACACAGTTTGCGTAAATGAATATGAAATGAAAAAAATAATCGAACACTCGGTCAAAATATACAACCATATCGAATGCCGCACTAAAAGAATAAATAAATGCAATTGGTCCATTGGCCCGAATATTTATACAGTACCTCCTATCTAGATTACGAGGATAGAAGCGTCTATGGTAAACCTGCCTGCATCCACAGCTGCTGCAGCAGACGTCTAACTCGAAGGAATTTCCATCCCGGCGTCCCTGTGTTCGGACACCTATATAATATATATATATCGCAAGAGAGGAAAAGTAGATAAACGAGTCAGAGCCTGAGTTTGAAAATATATTGCAAGTGCATAAATGCTTTATTTTTAGAAAAATATATTTTATCTCATATTTAAATTGGTATCTCACTCCCATGAGATACCCCTCACCTCTCTTATAACAGTGCACACCTAACACACTGAACATTCTAGTTAAGCTACCCTGCCTAACTAATCTAATACCCCCGTCTACTAGAAACCTCTACAACCCGAGCACTAAGGGCTAAACTTCTCTCCATTCTCAACACTGCGCTAAGTTCGTGCGTGGGGTGTCTCGCAAAGCGAAATCCAAACAAGGAACCCCCCCCCCCCCCGATACCCAACTACTTGTCAGGGTTAATGGTATAGATCCATTAGGCCCGTAGTACCAAACTAATGTATAAATACATACTTATACATTAATAGACATATCATATTCCTTCTTATATACATCTTACAATATACATCCGGATAATATCTCTCGGACTGAGGTTTACTTTACTTTCATCTTTATAAAACATATCCGGATCTATCTCCCGGACTGAGGATTCATTCACAACATTTTTACCAAATCACTTTTCATTTTTCTCAAAACTTTCCATTTCCTTTCTTATATCCAGGAAATGTATTTAAAGCAACTTTTATTATTATGAAAATGCTTTTCCGTTTATAACATCCCATTTCCCTTCTTCCATCCAGGAAATGTATTTAAAATCCATTTTAAATATCATAAAAATGCTTTTTCATAACACATGCTTCCATTTCCCTTCTTCCTTTCGGGAAATGTATCCGAAGCCAAATAGTTTATCCCATTTCCCTTCATCCATCCAGGAAATGTATTTAAAGCCAATTCATTATCATGAATTTCTTTAGCATATCAAAGACCGTCCCTCCGAGTTTCCCCACTGGACGCCCCCCTAAATGGCAATCATCTTCCAGCGCCTAGCAAACGAGACGACCTGGGATCCTACCGAAACGTCGGGAAGCGGTCATATGCCTGCGGAAGAGTCATAAATACACCCAGAATTACCTCATCAACGCAGTAAAACATATAATAATCACCCATATGGCCTAGGAATATATCCACCCTGCATTTATTATCCAGGGGGCGTCACCATACGCACGCAACTTCCCTTATGATAGAGATTTAGAGAAGTGTGTATCCATAAATTATCATTTATGAAAATCATTTTTTTTCCATTTTAAAAACATTCATGTTTTACATTTTCAAAAATCATTTATATCATATCATATATATACTTTAATCTCATAGTATATATATACACCATATATTCCTCCTCGAATATATCTATATGGCCATAATTGCCAATCACATCTAGCGATAACCAATAATCCCAAAGATATAAATCCCTAGAAATCACTTCCTAGGTTTCACCAAGATGAATTCAACTCACATACATTCAAATACATAAATACCTAGGCTTGATGGTAGCCAAACTCCCTCTCTCAAATTTTGTTCATCTTGAACGTTAACTACGTTCGTTACCCGGATTATGCCCTACACCAATCCAAGGCCTTCTCTTTCATCTAAAGGTTTACTAACCCTCAAAACCATCATTTAGGGGTCCCGATATCATAACTAGGGTCCCCCATATAAGTCCCCAAATTGTAATTTAACTCTCCATACTCTTAAGGGGAGAAACTGGCAAATCTGACCAAAGCGAATCGATTCGCCCCAAACGCGAATCGATTCAGGTTAGCGAATCGATTCGGCCCCCAATCCAAATCGATTCAGAAAGTGAGCAGGTCCTTAATGATGAATCGATTCGGCCCAAGGTATCCTTACAGATCCCCTTAGGTGAATCGATTCCGACTAGACTCGAATCGATTCGGCCTGTTCGAGGGGCACTGTTTGGGCGATTTTTTTTTCAATCTCCTAAATACCCAAAACTCAATCCAATCTCCATTTAAATCATAACTTGTATTTATTCCTGTAAACCCAAAGTTTTAATATCTCCTCAAGTTCTTTAGGGGTCCTAACACTCCATTTGAGAACCCCTAATATTTATCTCCAATAAGTTCTATCCTTAATTTCTAACTAACGATTTCGATCTCGGACAGATTTCCGTAGAAAAATCACTATAAATCCAAAAAAAATCAGAAAAATATGCGGTCAGTGCCCACACGACCATGTTTCCCACACGACCGCGTCGTAAAGATATACAAATTTATTTTTTTTACCAAGAGCCGAATCGATTCGTATCAGGGCCGAATCGATTCGGAAAGACGTTGGATAACTATTCATCATCATCTCCAATGATCCTAAACCTCCAGTAATACACCTCCAAGATTTTTATCTCTTCTCCCTCCAACATATAACTATACCTAACTATATATACACCAAGGAAATAGGTTCTAATCATCCTAGAACCAAGAATCAACAACTAAATTCAAGAAATTCCTAAGTTTCTCCAAATTGATATTTTTCGGGGTTTACCCGTTTAACTTTCGAGAAAAACCCGTTTGATCCACGAAAAACCCGACCCAAAATCTTTAGGGTTTGTTATTACCAACTATGATATGAGATTTATGTTCAAAATTAAATAAAGCAAGTAAACACTTGCCTCATGGATACAATCCGACGACCTCGAGCCGAATCTCGCGGAGTTTGGCCAGAATATCCCCTTTTCTCCTCGTTTTCTCTCCTCCTCTCTCTATTCTCTCTTTTCTTTCTCTTTTCTTTCTATTCTCTCCCTCTCTCCCTGCTTATATAGGAAGAAAAGGGTTTTAACCCTTAAAACCCAAAAATGACTCGTTTACTCAATTACGAGCCCTTTTTAACTCTAAAATTCCCCGAAACTCAATTTCGACAACCGGACACTCTTTTTCGACTATCTCATCCATTTCGAGACTCACGGCGCAGTCAAAATTCCCATCTGAGGTACTTAACCGCAAATCACTATTCTAACCCATATAACTTAATGCGGATTTTCCCACTTAAAATTTTACCTTTTTGTCGCTTTACTCAATGGTGACATATTAAATTCGAAAAGTAATCACAACATCCATCGAAAATCATCTAGTCCTTGAAAATCCCAAAAATCACTATTCCGAGAAATTCCTCAAAATTCCAATTTATACTCAATTATGGAATTTAATTATCCCCCAAAAGGACGTATTGTTACATCACCCTCACCTAACTTACCATACACTAACCCACACCCAAAAAAACCACCATCACTATTCATCATCACTCTCACACAACTGTCTCTCTCCTCAAACCCCGATAACCAAACTCGCCACCACCATTTTCTCTTCCCTCTCTCACCTCCTATAAACCCATCCAAATCCCATTCCAGACCCTCATCAACCGGGTGGCGAAAAATTCTAACCCGCGAACCACCCGGTCCAAATCGTAACCCGACGACACCCCCACTCCGTCTAGCCCCACCTGCTCGTGACCCCGACCTCATCGCCGCCCCACCTGCTCGTGACCCTGCTCCGGCGAAACTTGTACACCCCCTATCCAAAAGACACGAATCCACCTCCGGACTGTTCAACCCAAAACCCAACTCAAAGACCCAAAACCCATTTCTTCCAAATCGTTTTTCTTCACCTACTATCCCACACCAAAATCCAAAAACAAAAACAAGGACCAAGTCAAAATAAACCCACATGTTGAGTGTGTTTTTATTATTAAAAATCATTTGTAGGCTCGAATTGAATGGATGATGAACAAATTCAAGGATTGAAGTTCAATTTCAATTTCACTCAAAGAGATTTGGTTTGATTGTTCTTTTCTCTACTTTTATTTTAATTGCCTAGTTTATTTGATTATCATGTTTAATATGACGTTAGGCTAAATTCCCTTTCAAGGGGTGGGGTGACCCATTATTTGATGTTAATCATAATTTGGTTAATTAATTTAAATTTAATGTCCCTTTGATGATTAATTTTGCACTCTTACGTTTTAATTTACGCCTAGAGAGAGGATAAATGATTTTCGAGAGAAAATCGAAGTTCTAGTTATAATACCCATTTTAGATTCGAACTAGAGATAGGGGTTTCTCAAGTGTGGTATTATTACTTTAATCTCAACTCTAGGCTTACTTTTATGATTTAAACTAGTTTAATCAATCGATCCTAGTGGGTGATTTATTAGATGATGTTTGGATCTACATTTCAATAGTGGTAGTAGTGTTAAAATTAATTTTCTAAAATGTTATTGTCAAATTACATTTGCAACGAGAGTTGATTTGTGATTTTGATACTAACTTGGGATAATTAATTTTAATGAATTAATTAATTTTAATTAACTAGAATATATGGTGTCATCATATTCCTTAATTGTTCGCACATTTATTTACCTCACTTTATCTCTTATTTTTGTGTTAGACTTTATTTTTCATTTTAATCACTCTTTAGTTTGTTATTTTCATCTCTCATTTAGTTTAGTTTAGTTTAAATCTTCACCTCACCTAAACAAATTGTTTTAATATTTGAAAAACTAAAAAAATTATAAAAAGTAAAAAAAGCACAAAAAGAAAATAAAATTGAATTACAATTGAGTTTGTCTCTAGCTTACCCCCTTGATGTGGATTGATACCCTTACTTACCTCTACACTTTAGATTGATATTATTTTGTAGGTAATCGAGGATTTTGATTAACTTGGCTTGCAACAATGACATACTATACAAAAAATAAGTTATCAATGGACAAGTCATCACCATCTTGGGAGATAGTGACAACACCGAGAATGCAAGCACCGGTAATCCGGTATTCGAGATACAACATGGGGTGAACGATATGCTATTATCGAGCTTCCAGGTCGAACCACTCCGACTATTTGCAGGGGATGATTTTAAAGATAGGGTTTGTCCAGAATATGATCCTCAAGGAAACGTCAATGTAATCCAAATTTTCAAGAATATGCACTGCATGCCCAGACCGGGGCTAGGACAAAGGCAATAAGGGATAACTGAACCTATTGTGTTGAAGGAGGCTTTTACTCCCTATGACTTATGCTATTAACCATCAGAAGAAGAACTCACATTGATCCCTCAACCTCGACTGAAGAGAAATTTAGAATGTGCTAGAACTATCTCGGTAGATTCCCTAAACGAAAGATTTATCAAAGAGGGTGAAGATTTCTCCTTCTACGGATTCCCATAACCTTGGTATGGCCCTATAGACAAGAAGATGAAACCAAGAATGGAAATATTTTTCCCAGACATCTACTCGGGAGTCGAAAGTTCCCAACAATGTGTGCAATCGCTCACTGAGGAGATCATAACTGATGTCGGGGATTCTGAGGGCAGTGACTCTGAGGACTCTTTCAACTTGCAGATACTGGGGCTGGCATTCTTCATGATCCACTCAGGGATTATATCATCGGATCCATACTACCTCATCAAAGATGTTGATACACCTCTTCTCAACTGGCATGTTGTGCCTATACCACCTGCTGATATTCAACCTAACCCTGATGTCTACCCGCTTTCCCCTTTAGTTGTTTCCTCTCGCTCTAATTTAATCGAGACATCCTTTGATGAGGTTCTTAATGCTATTTTTCCTATCAATGAAATAAAGGAAGATTTTGAATATCTTGTTGTGCCTTGCATTAATTTTCTTGATTCTAATCAAACTCTTGATGATGATGACTTTGCAAATGAATAATTCTTAACTGATCTAAATAAGGGTAATAATAAGCAACATAACCGTGTTCAAGTTAATGAAGATGAAACTGTGTTATTAACCTCGCTTCCAGTACCCAAGTGCACGAGATTAGGGTAGGGTCTACCCTTAATAAGCATGAGTGCACGCAACTCGAAGAGCTACTGAAGGAGTCTGTGGATTTCTTTGCATGGTCCTATGATGATATGCCCGACATAGACCCTGAAATAGAGCAACATGAGATTCCAACGCTCTCGAAATGTAAACCAGTCAAATAAAAGCTGTGAAAGCTCCGCACCGAATGGTCACTCAAAGTAAAAGAAGAAGTGGTCAAGAAACTGAATGTAGGCTTCATTTGTGTGATTAACTATCCTACGTGGCTAGCCAATATAGTACCTGTGCCAAAATCAGGAGGAAAGGTTTGCATGTGTTTTGACTACCGAGACTTGAACAAGGCCTCTTCGAAGGATAATTACTTGCTACCCAACATCAATATGATAGTGGACAACATAGCCAGTCATGCTCTCAAGTCATTCATTGACGGATTTTCTGGATATACCCAAATCAAGATGTACCCTGATCATCAAGAGAAAACCGCATTCATCAACCCTTGGGGAACCTCTTACTATACTTCTATGCCATTTGGTCTAAAAAATGCAGGGGCTACCTACCAAAGGGCTGCCACAACCATTATGCATGATCTGATACACAAAGAAGTCAAGGTATATGTAAATGACATGATTATCAAGTCCAAGACTAGAGAAGGTCATGTTCCCACTCTTCGAAAATTATTTGAACGACTGCGACATTATCAAATGCGGCTTAACCTATAAAAATACATCTTTGACGTTACTAAAGGGAAGCTCTTGGGATTCATGGTCAGTGAGAAAGGGATAGAAGCGGATCCTACCAAGATGAAAGCCATACTTGATATGCCACCTCCTCGAATGGAGAAAAATGTCAGAGGATTCCTTACAAAATTACAGTACATTAGTCAATTCATCAGCGAATTGACTTCCATCTATGAACCCATCTTCAAACTCCTTCGAAAGGATTCAACCAAGGTCTAGAATGAAGCTTGCCAAGAATCCTTTGACCTAATTAAGCAATACCTAACCCGACCTCCAGTTCCTATGCCACCGCAGCCTAGTCTTCCCTTACTCCTATACCTAACCGTGACCGATACTACAGTTGGGGCTCTACTAGCCCAATACCTTGAATAAATACTCAAGGAGAAATCCATCTACTATGACAGTTAAAAATTGGCCGATTATAAAGTTAACTACACCACCTTGTAAAAAGCATGTGTCTCCATTATTTGGGTTATCCAAAAGTTACGACACTACATGCTCGCCTTCCCCATCAGACTCATATCCCGGATCGATCCCATTAAATACCTACTAGAGAAGCCTTCCCTATCCAGCCGAATGGCCGGTTGGTTGATGCTTCTAGCCAAGTTTGATATCACCTATATCACATAGAAAATCCATGAAAGGAAGATCCATCTTTAACTACCTTGCTGACTACCCTATGAAAGAGGCCGATGTCTGGATTTCTAAATTCCCAGATTAGAATATCCTTTGCACCTCCCACGAAGATCTTCGATGGAAAATGTTCTTTGACGGTGCTTCCAATAAAAAGGGGTACGGTATTGGGATTCTCCTAATTGCCCCTGATTATTCCCACACTCCCATTGCCATCAAATTGGATTTCCCCTGCACTCACAATATGACTGAATACGAGGCGTGTACAGTAGGCCTCAAAGTTTCCTTCAAGAAAGGAATTTAATGCCTAGATGTCTATAAAAATTCAGCCCTCATCATTAGTCAAGTACTTAGGAAATGGAAGGTCAAGGATGAGAAACTCTTACCCTTCCATGATCACCTTGAAGAACTGGATTCCCAATTCAAATAAATCACCTCTTACTACCTGCCCCGAGCAAAAATCAACCTAGATGATGCCCTTTCCACCTTAGCCTCCATGATCGACATGCCCGAAGGTATAACCATGGCTCCCTTCTTTATACAAAAATAGGATAAACCAACCCATTACTACGACATTGAGCTCTGCATAATGGAAGAACCCGAAACTACTGACTGCTGGTGCTATGATATTTAGTTCCTCCTCAAACATGATGAGTATCCTCAAGGAGTCGATAAGAAAGAATGATCAACTCTCCGTAGACTGGCCACCTAGTACATTATCTATGATAAAGCACTATTCAATACAAACTTAGATGGAACCATTTGCACTGCATTATAGGGACTGGCATTGAAGAGATGATGTAGAAAATCCACAGTGGGGAATGCGGACCCCACATCAACGGCCATATGCTCACCAAGAAAATCATTTGATAGGAATAATACTAGACTACTATGGTACAATATTGCACAACCTATGTGCGAAGATGTCTAAAATGCTAACAATTCTCCAACTTATAGCATCTGCCTCCGCGAGAACTATACAACATAACTTCTCCCTGGCCATTTTCCACATGGGGCATCGACATCATAGGGAAAATTACACTGAAAGCATCTAATGGGCATTAGTTCATCCTAGTCTCTATTGACTAATTCACCAAATGGGTCAAAGACGAGTCATACGCAGTTCTGAATGCCAAGAAAGTGGCCAAATTCATCAAGAAAAACATCATCTGTCGATATGGGGTACCACACGAGCTAGTATCAGACAATGGGTTACATTTTGATCCAGAGGTTACAAAAGTAGTCAACGAGTACGGAATTTAGAGACATAAATCCTCTTCATACGAACCTCAACCCAACGGAGCGGTTAAAGAAGCCAATAAGAATCTCAAAGCCATTATCAGCAAGATCATCGAGAGTTATCGTGATTGGCCCAACATAATTCCTTATGCCCTCTGGGGCTACCATACTTCAGTTCGAACCTCTACTGAGGATACCCCTTACTCTCTTGTCTACGGCATGGAAGTGTTCCTACTCGTGGAGCTAGAAATACCCTCGTTGCGCGTCATGCTTGAAAGAAAGGTTAGCAAAGAAGACTAGTATCAAAGCTGTCTCGACGAGTTAACCCTCCTAGATGAAAGGAGATTAAAAGCTCTATATCACATACAAGGTTACCATCACAGTATAGCGTAATCATTCAATAGGAGAGTCAAGGACCGCGGTGTCCGGGAGGGGGACTTAGCCCTCAAAGAAATAGTATAGCTCATCTGGGACCCTAGAGGGAACTTAAAGCCCAATTGGAGCGGCCCCTACATTGTGAAGAAGATACTGTTGGGCGGCACCTCCATTCTCACTGACCTCAATAGGGAAGAAATGACACGCCCAGTTAACCTGAACCGTCTCAAGAAATTATACCCCTAGTCTAAAATCTCGGTGCGATATGACACTTCTCATCTTCCTTATATTCTAAAATAAATCTTCATTTCCCCCTACCCAGAACTATGTGGTCCTGATCCTCTAAAAACATTTTCAAAAATAAATTTCAAAAAAATTTCAAAACCTTCAAAGGTACGTAGGCAGCTCATTCTCTTCACATAAGCATGTCCCCCCTTCTATTCACAAAATACTATTCTTTTCTTATCCCTGAGAACGACAGTTCATTTTAACATATACATGAACAAAAGGATTAGGCATGCCTTAGTGATTGATATAGATAATTCAAAATGCAAAAAGTCATCAGAAGGCACAACTAGATGATCAAAAACTTATTTATTTCATTATCTAAAATTTTCATACGATTACATTGGCGTAAAGAATCAAGCAACTTCCCTGCCCAAAAAACCCAAAAAATAACAAACCCTACTACCCCTAAAAATCATTCCAATTATACCAGAAAACACAAAATAACACCTTCTACAAGAAGCTTCACAATACCCCACCCACAACTACCAGAGGAACCAACACCATCATCACCTTCATCCTGGACTCCCTAAGCCTCCCCAGCATGAATAGAGTATCGCAGACGCTCCATGGATCGATAAGCCCAAACCAACTTTGGGGTAGACAACAATGCCTCCCACCATGGTTTCAGATATGGTAAACAACCTCTGACCAGTCTCCACAGCCAGCATCCTGGCCACTACCATCTTCCACAATGACTTCATGTAGTCCCTAGAGACATGCCAGACTCTCCCAGTAGACTGAGAAGGACGAGTCGACGAACGACGATTCTCCCATAGGGAACCAAGACACATGCTCATATGCTATGTTAGATACTCCACAGGAAAGAAGTTTGGTTTCTGCGGTGGCACAACTTTCTCCCAACAATATTGGCATAGCAGTCGCCAGGGAAAGTATAAGAAGGCCTGCCTGAAGCCAGCCATTCTAACGTACTGGTACTCTTCAAGCTCCAGAATGGGCAGTAGCTCCCCCCACCAAGGCATGGACCAACGTAGGCCTCAAGCCTCATGATTTACAAACAAATTCCCTAACTCTCAATGTCCAGGCCCATGCTAAGAAAATAACACGAGAAAAAGTTTGGAACTATCGGTAAGGGATGCTAAGGTGGGACTGCCATACGAAACCTCTCCGACAGCCACAAAAATAACATTACAGGGATGCCCCTCAGAAAGTCAGAATGTCCCTCCCACCGGGCATCCAGGACATTTAAGGTATCGTCCAATATCACCGTCATAAGATTGCAATGGTACAACATCCAAGAAATAATAGTAGCCATTTGGGGGTCCACTAGCGTCTCGCTGGTCACGAACAGAACTTTAGAAACAATACCTAGGATGACGGCCCCGGTGTATTCAGTATCACCCATGTCATGCGAATGCACGGACTGCAAAACCACCAGGAGGGAAATCACTTCTCCCATAACTAAGGTCCTGGCCACTGAAGGAGAAATATGAAGAAGCCCAGCCAATAATTCCCTGGGAGAACGGGAAAACTCAGGCAGAGCCATAGCGACACTGGGATTTATCCCCAATATTGCAAAAAATTCCTCGTAGGTAGAATAAACCTCATCTAACCCGAAGAGAAAGACATGATCCTCGGGATACCAAAACTCGAGAGTTTCCATCAACATGTTCCACTCAATGGTCCTGTTGCGCCATAAAGAGACTCGCCGCTTGTGAAATGCATCATACTCAACATTATAAGAATACATTACTTCCAAGGCTTCGAGGTAGTTAGCAAACTCAATGCTACCAGGGAGAGACATCTTGCAAGACTAAGAGATACTAAGCAAGTAATAATGTGGAAAAGAAAGAAGGTAAAAGTGTGAGGAAGAAACCCCCATCCACACCCCCTTTTATACTTGGAAACTCCCAAGACAAGATAAAGAACCCTACAGAGATCGGAGTAAAACTTACCCCACCAAGTACCAAGAAATTCAAGAAAGATAAATCAAAGCCTTGGATTGATTAGACTAGACTGACATGCCGATAGGCAGGACATGGGTCATGCCGATCGACAACCACCCATTTTGGGAAATTTCCCTTTTTCTTCTTTTGTCAAAATAAAAAAAAACTCAATAAAAATAATTCTTATCTTAGGAACCGAAACTACCTCACGAATGTGAGCAGTCGCTGAGGATATACAGTCCCTGATGTCCTTCAGCCAGGTGGTTGAAACACTGATGTGCTGTAAGGAAGAATAGAAAAGATCAAATTAGTCAAGTATGAGGAGAAAAAAAAGAAATCAAGTAAATCAAAAGAGGACATACCACAGGACGAAGGACCTCCTCCGTCAGACCCAACACCTCCGAATCCATCGCATGAGGGTGATGTGGCAGACGCACGGATCCCCCATCATCTCGTCAAAGGTTGCAACCAGGGGAATGCATTCGCATGAAAGAAGGTCCTAAAGTCGTTGTCGCCGCCTACGACGCAGTCGCACCACCTGCAATTTGAGAAGACCCCACCTACCGACTCAAGCCCGCCCTAAGGAGAAGCATCACATCATAAATGCTAGGGGCATCAGCCTACTCGTGACGAAGTCCATGTAGTAATACATCATCGCTATGTCAGTATACAGGGAGTATGGCTCTCCAATCATCGCAGCCACCTGTGGCTCTCCCATCATCGACGCTACCCGCGCATCATCAGACATCTCCCGCACATGCCTCATGAACATAGGGGGCCTCATCGGTGGCATAGTAACCTCATCCTCCATAATGTGACAGACTACACTCTCCCCAATATACTAGGAGTATCCGAACTCATGCGCTAGCAGGCGCCACATCTGCGCATGTCCCCAGCCCACCCCGGTGTGCTGAATAGCCATCCCCCAGGGATAGAAGGTCATCGGAAAATCCCCAATAGAAGTAAAGGATCAATATCAAAAGGATGGCATAAAAGGAAAAGAACAGTCTTAAGGACAAAAGAATGCCTACCCTCTCACTCATCAGGCTATTCAAGAGCTGACATGCCGCCTCTAGAGATAAATTCTTCCTCGACTGTTGGTTGGACCTCTACCATCGAAACATCTAAAAAAAGTCTCCAACGGAGTCATCCTTCAAAGAAATCAGTAGGGTGTTCAACCCAATCACCTCATAAAACCACATCTGTAAAGGATAAGCATCAGCATTCAATAAAACAAAAGGAGATGCATGAATGGAAAAGGAAAGTGCATAAAATAAAGAATACCTCCAAAAGATATGTGGCCCCAGTAAAAATCGATCGACAGAACCAGCTGGATGCATCCAAATAATAGTAAAGGGTCGTCGAAGTTAGGCTCCCCTAGTCATAGAGGCGAATATTCGAAAACATACTCAGAAATGGCAGAAATCATAAATGAACTCGTCGCCACCAGAAAACCTCCTAATACCAGCAACATAAACAGACGGGCCATCTGACGTACCTATTGCTCGTCGTTCTCATCAATCCTCCTCCTCAACAACATCTCCCTCAAAGAAGAAAGGCGAGGGAATTTTCAAAAACCACCCTCTCCACGTCACCTAAAGCCGCCATCGCCACTACCTCCGGCGTCCTGTCCACCTCTAACTAGGCACCCTCGCAATCCAGCCCCAGCAGCTGTTGAAGTTCAATGGGAGTCACCATCATCTCCTTGAAGCCAAAATGGAAGGTGTGGGTAGTATCCCACTACCTCTCTCCCTGAGCGCACAAAACCGCAGTGGAGTGGAACGTCTTATCCAATACCGACACTAGCCTCCCAAAACTCGTAAAGGACACCATCGAACGCACCATAGAAGGAAGGTGCTCTTAAATATCCTTGAGACCTATCATACATCGGGAACGAATAGTCAACAAGGAGACGTCAGACTGTCAAGAAATGAAGAAAATCCTTGTCAGATTCAGGAAATAAATAAATCTCGTTAAGAAAAGAAGAAAAAAATACCAAGAGTCATGCAATACTTACATATCCGATAAGGTTCACCACCCTTAAAGAGCGATGAGGATAAGGCTCACGCAGAAGATTATGATCATCTGCCACGGGCTCAAACAAGTCGAAAGAATTCTCGTTGCCCAACGCAAGGGGCACCCTAGCCCTCCACTCCAATCTGGCCCAGTCATCAGCATTGAGCCATACCATATGGGTTGCACTGCTTGATAAGTCAGTCATTTCGGACATTAAGACAATTTGTAGAAGTTTACAGTAGAAAGAAAGAAGTCAGAAGTGTGAAAAATGGGGATAATCCTCCTCCTTCTTATAGGAGGCTAAGGGTCATGTCGATCGGCAGTCACCTCCACCCACCGATCGGTTCTGGGCCTTTCACCTACTTGAGGTACCCCAAAAGTCCATGCCAATGCCGATTGGTACACCCACACCCATGTTGGTCAGCACACCCCTTAAAGTTTGGTACAAAAAGTCCGAAAAAATACCAAAAATTCCGAACAAATCCTGGAAAATTCCTAAAATTTCCAAATTTGTTCTAACACCTTGCTCACTAAGGAGAACATTTTTTTACACCCCCAACAGAATTCCAGATAATCATTCTCCCCGAAAATGTCTCCAAAGGATGCTCTAAATTTTCCCGAGCTCATTCACTATTCCCCAATGGAACCCAAAATCCAATCTTTATCCCCAGCAAAATCCACGAATTGCCCAAAGGAAAATACACCTCTTTCCTAGGTCAGAATTGACCTGGGTCATTGATCATCAACTTAGTTGGTTGAAAATTGACCTCGGTCCTCAGTCGTCATCTCTCTTAGGTCAAAATTGACCTCGGTCTTATATTATCATCTTAGTAAGGTTAGAATTGACCTTTGTCCTCGATCGTCACCTCTTTTAGGTCAGAATTGACCTCAGTCTTAGATCGTCACCTTAGTTAGGTCAGAATTGACCTCGATCCTCGATCGTGACCTCTTTTAGGTCAGAATTGACCTCGAACCTCGGTCGTCACCTCTTTTAGGTCAGAATTTACCTCGATCTAGGATCTTCACCTTAGTTGGGTCAGAATTGACCTCGATCCTCGGGTGTCACCTCTTTTAGGTTATAATTGACCTCAATCTTGGATTGTCACCTTAGTTAGGTTAGAATTGACCTCGGTCCTCAGTGGTCTCCTCTCTTAGGTCAGAATTTACCTCGGTCTTGGATCATGACCTTAGTTATGTCAGAATTGGCCTCGGTCGTCACCTCTCTTAGGTCAGAATTGTCCTTGATCTTGGATCGTCACCTTAGTTAGGTCAGAATTGACCTCGATCCTTGGTCCTCGGTCATCACCTCTCTTAGGTCATAATTTACCTCGGTCCTGTAATGCCTCGTAATTTTATGGCTTTTAAATAATGGAATTTATTAAATTTAAATTGAGATATTAAATTAATATTAATCCAAAAATTTATTTAAACACTTACTAGCGTGACGAGAGTTAGTAACTATTGGAAATTTGTTGAATATTACTAAAAGAGTAAAGTAATATATAAGACTGATTTTATAAAAATTGTCACAAGTGAATAGAATGGCAATTTTTAAAATTTAAGTCGGGATGCGCCTGTATCGTGTCAGGACTAAATTATTATTATTAAAAGTGAATAAATTATAAGTCGCCCGTATGGTCATTTCGAGTGTGCCAATGTGTCCGAAAGGGTCGAGATAGTCAAATTAATGTACCCGGGGGTTTAGTTTGGGTCTCGGGGCATTTTTAAGACCAATTGACATCCCGGGAGGGTATTTTAGACATTTTATATTCTTGGGTAATTAAACCCACGAATTTCCTAAGGATAAATCAGCCTTTAGGAGTTTCCTTCTAGGGTTAACAAAAACAAAATCAAAGAACGGCCATTAGAGAAGGGGTTAGACAGCTTTCCAAGCAACTCAAGGCCAAGGACTCGACCATTTACACCGCCACCACCGCCAAAGCGTAGATCGCGCGAAAAGGAACGCAACCATACCACTTTCGTCCATAAATCAGAAACTCAAATTCCAGGCAAGTATCTATCTTGATTTATTTTAGTTAATGTTTCAATCATGTTAGTCTAGGGTTGTTTAGAACATGTTTCATGGAAGAAATTATATTTTTGAAGATTTCAAATCATATGTGTAGAGGAAGTAGACGTATTCTGGACATCTAAATCACATGTAGAGGATAAGCCACAAATTTGTATGGGTTTAGAAGTAAGAAATCTGGGAAAGAATGGAAACCAAAAGAAAATTAGGGTTCTTGTAGTTTATGTGTATTTTACCCCCATTAAATCATGATACTTGATGAATTCGGACATGTTTTACGTAGAAAATCTTGTTATTAGGTATATAGTACTTGTAGTATTATTAATTGGGAGATTGGGAATTGTTAATGGAGATTTGGTTGAGGTTGTAGAGGTAAACCCATAACTAGAAAAGAGCAGGTTTCGATCGATCGACGATCGATCGATCGATCAACCCCCTTACACCGATCGATCGCCCCATTGTGGAAAACTGCATATTTCTCGTCCAATGGTTTAATCAAATTAAAATGCATAGGAACCCTTTATTGTTATTGTTGGGGTATAATGGGATATAGAGAAGACCAGTGGGGTCTAGGTAGACCCCGTTAAGTGAAATTTAATGTAGGATGACATTTTGGGTTAATGAGGAGTTATTCATGTGTATAAGAAAATAGGCGTACGTTTAATAAAAGGATCGAGACTCGTAAGGGAGTTAGACCAGAAGGTAAGTGAGTGTATGTCTACTCAAACTATACTTAGAATATTTCGAGAGAGGAGAAGTGAGTATGAAGTGAATTATAATGAGAATAAAAATGACAAGTCCGTTATGCGAAATAATCGAGTAAAATGTGTAAATGACGGATAATTATAATTATGGGTCGTGGGCGCACCTAATTTAGAAATGTGGATATTTATATATATATGACTCTATGATTGCGCATATATTATATATTGGTATAAAAATCATACTCGAGCTACTTGCTATCACGAGGGTTTCCACACCGAGACAGTCTTATCTCCATTGGGCCTTTATAGGGGATATTGACCCGTACCCTAGAACATAGGATTCCTTGGTACATGCTATCTGATAAGAGACGTGAGGGTATGTGTTGACCTCTTAGTGACTTGGAACTATGCTTCGCCTCCAATTGTATGTGTTTTGTGTTAATACAGTTCGCGAGTGCTTTCGAACTAGTATTTCCCTTAGTACGAGTGATACGGGGACTTGATAGCAGAGTATGCCAGCACCGTAGATTTTATGTGGGGTGCAGATAGTGTATATATTATATGAGTGACTTATATGGATATATATATACTTAAGTATGGGAACTTTCTACTGTGCATAAAAGTAGTTAAGTAATGAATAAATACTCCAACTTTATTTTAAGTGTTTGGAAATTTTGTGGCATCACTGGGTTATCCTAAATAACATAAGACATATGAGAGAGCTAAATTTTCAGAAATTAGTTATCTTAACGATAGTAATTATCGGAATGAAACCTCATGGGAAAGTCAAGTTAAAATAAACTTTGAGATTAATAGTTCGGTAGGCGTGCGCACTAGATGAGAGGTGAGAATTTCTAAAGAGAGTGTCGCATACTAATATGGTTGTTTCATTAGCCGGTAAGCATTTTAAATACTTGCTAAGCTATTTTTAAACTGTTTCACACTCGGGCTCTGACCTGTTTCCTGTTATTTCTCTTCTCTCTTGTGTATATATATATATATATATATATATATATATATATATATATATATATATATATATTGCAGGTGCCCCGTCAAAGGGGCGTCATGCTTAGGTTACTTGGAACGGACGCGCTCCAGCTTATGTGGGAATTGCAGGCCATTGCTTAGACGACCTCGTTGTTGACTCTACTGTTATTTTTAGTTCTGATTAGTTAGGGCATGTGTCGCCCATTTCCCTATTTAGTTGAATTTGTCAGAGATTAATGTTCTTTTATTTTCAGTATTTGGTACCCTTTGGGTTTTAACTATTGTTAGGATGGTTTCATTTATAGTTTTAAACTGGTTTGATTTATTTTCAGTATTTGGTACCCTAGTATTTATGAAATCTTAAACTGTTGGTTATTAAAAAGGTTTTCATAATTGGACTTAATAAAATGGAAATAAGGTTCTAAATTGTTTTGACACTTATCTTAATTATTTAGGGTGTTAAATTTGAAATTTGATTTGCGACAATGATGCTAAGAATGAACCAATCGTCCACATTGATTTTTAATTTAATAAAGGACTGATCACCCGGTATTTAATTAGGTGGGGTGTCACAGGTGGTATTAGAGAATCACGTTCTAGTGTCTTTTAGGATCTGTATGGCTTATTTCGCTTCCAACTTAGCGTCCTTGATATAGAACCCTATTTTTAGGACTGTTGTATTCTTGTATTTACGCTTACGTCTTCAGCTATTTGATATCTGATAATAACTATATACTAATAAACTTCCTTCTCGTTTCATATGCCTTTGAGACACGCACCCCGGGATAAGAATGCCCAGGTCGAGCAGCCAATAGCTCCAGCTCAGGGAATGATGAACGCAACTGAGCTAGCCGTTATTATTGCTCAGGCGGTGAATGCCACATTGGAGGTAGTGCAGTAGGCTCCACCCAGATTCAGGCAGTGGCGCCAGTACCACCACAGCTTCCATCTTCATGGGAGTGGGTCAGGGATGCCTTCCAAAAGGCGCATCCCTCGGAGTTCTCAGGTAGTTCGGACATAGTAGTTTGCCTGCCAATGGAAGAAAGATATCCAGATGCACCTACGCATGAATGAGTGCACTGACGTGCAAAGGAAGCTTTTGGCTTCCTTCAAGCTAGTGGGGGTCGCTTTGCAGTGGTGGGAGTCCACCACCACTTTGGAGGAGAGGGACAGCATCATGATTCAGTCGTTCTGGGCAAGGTTTGACTGCAAGTTTTTCCCATCCGCCGTGCAAACTGAGATCATGCGGAAGTAACTGAATCTGAAGCAGGAGAATATGACTGTTGTTGAGTACGAGGAGGATTTCACTAGACTTCTCACTATAGTGCCATATGAGGCACCCACAGAGGGGAAGAAAATACTACTGTTTATAGATAGATTGGCCTAAAGGATCCGTCAGCACCTCATAGGCAATCTATTATTGAGTACCTACACTGATGTACTCAACACTGCTTTGTTACACTATTAGGATCACCGCTTCCATCTGCAGGGAAGAAAACGAGTAGGGGAGTCCAGCCAGCAGGGCAGGACAAGGGCAGTAGTACTGGCGGGGCACCAGCAGCCCAGGGGCAGACCCATCACAGTGAGCAGAGTTATCATCAGGGGGACCCTGATAAGCAGTTTCGATCAGGTGACTCCAGATAGGGATTTATGGGATTTAGGCAGGGCCAGCAGGGCGAGTCTAATCAGCATGGCCAACAGAGCCAATACCGTCAGCCGCAGGGACAACAAAAGGGCCATTAGGGTCAACAGCGTTTCCAACAGGGCCAGTGGTGGGATGGTAACAGCCAACAGGGTCGTGGTCAGTAGGGGCCAAGGGGAGGTAACTTCAGGGGCAAATGTTTTGGATGTGGCAAGAATGGCCATAGGTTCCAGGATTGCCCAGAGGGAGATAAGGTTCCACAGCAACAGGATGCATGTAATGAGCCATAGAGGCCACTCTTTCCAGCCTCCCTCCCAGCACCAGCTCAGATGACAGCCCTACCAGCTATTCTAGCAGCTCCAGTTCAGTAGGGGCAGTTGCAGTATGGATGTGTCTATAACCTCCACCAGGCAGCAGCACCTCAGGCACCACCCGCGATTGAGGGTACATTTCCTATCCATGGCACTACGGGTCGAGTTTTATTTGATACTGGGGCATCGCACTATTTTATAGCTACTCATTTTGCAAATGCCTTCGGATTATTAGACACAGAAGAGAGCACTGTGACATGCGTAGACTCGCCATTGGGGAATGGGTCTTTGATTTTCTTTATATGCCAGGGTGTGGGAGTAAAGATTGGTAGCTTGATTTTACCAGCAGACATGCTAGTCTTAGAGATGCATGAGCACAATGTTATTATTGGCATGGAATGGCTCGCTGCGTACAGAGCCATGATAGATTATTTTCATTGGGGTATCATCTTTGCCATTCCGGGGCAGGAGATGTTTTTGGTGGCGATGCCTCGCCCAGCGGGAGGCTCTTCCACCTATTTTTACTACATAGAGGAGGATACCTCTAAGGAGGTCGTGATTCCCTTAGATTCGATCCCAGTCGTTGATTAGGCATAAATTCTTCACATTTATCCCCTTAATTTCGGTATTTTTATGATCCCGTGCATTCTAAATATCTTGGGTTTGTTTTATATTTATTCTACTAACCCTTTTTGGTAAGTATTTCATATTTTGTGTATCTCTTATGTGTTTTACAGGTATTTCATGCAAATTAGTGCGAAAGAGAATGCAAAACAGTAAAGAAAGCAAGAAATGGGGAGTTCAAGGGCATTTTCATAATTTTATAATGATATTCTGGTGGTGGGGAGAACCATAAATTTTAAGATATCTAAATTACAAGAATGGTGAAAAAAACAGCACCCCAATTCGAGCTACGGTGAAGAAGTTATGCCCATTTAAAGTTGGAGACAGAAAGTCAAAAGTTGAAATTAATTCTGGAAGCTGAAGAGTTTCAACTCTTGAAATTTCTTGTATAATTCCTTTTTATTAGTTGTAAAACGTGGACAGTCATGGGAAGGGTCATTTTTTAGATATATAAAAGGGCATACCCTAGTAGGAAAAAAGAAGGTTTGTTACATCACGTTGTAGGAGGCTAGTAGTTAGTTTTTAAAGGATTCTTGTATCCAAGAACCCTAGTTTTGAAGTTTGGCTACTATTCAAGATTTAAAGATCTATTCAAGATTCATCATTCATCCATTGCAAGTAATTTTAATTTATTGTTTTTACTGCTTTCATAGTTAGTTTAATTAATTGTTGCTTTCTAGTTTTCCAATCCCAATTCAAGTCATGTTCTTAATTTTTTTGATTTAGTTATGGATTCCTGCACTTTCAATTTTATGTTTTCTTTTATTTTAATCATGTTAAGCTAGGTTTCTAAGGTTTGGGATGAATGAACCCAACCCGATGTGGTATGCATAGATATAAAATTTGTCCTCTAAATTAAATAAGTGATTAGATCGTGTTGTACAGTTTCACAACCATTGTAGACCTTTTGACCTCGTTTGCCCTAGGTAATCGGGGTGCTTAAGGGTATAATGCGCGTGAACTATTACAACACTTATTTACACATTCTTTGATTATGTATGATGCGGGCTTGAACCTCATATATGTAATGCTTTGGAGTACTAAAGATTGGGTTTGATCAATTATCTAATTTATGAATAATTTTGTTCTGGCATACACATTAGGGTTTGGGGGAGTGTATTCTTAACCCATTTCTTCAATCATATTAATTCCTTCTTAGTTAGTTAATTTTGCATGCATAGGTTAATTTAATTGAATTTAGTTAATTCATAGATAAAATTCAAAAATCATTCATCTTTTTCTTTTCTTTTCTTTTAACATCAACTTTAGGATTAAACTACTTTACCTTTGTCATCACTTTCACACATTCTAACTCCCTGTGGATTCGATACCCAGACTCACCACTATACTCCACAAGAGTGTAGTTAAAGTTTAGGTTTTTGTATGGCAGTTGGAAGCCAATAATAATGACTAGCGTATTTACACGGACGTTCGATTTTTCCACTCGATCAAAATGGCGCCGTACATTTCCTATCCATGGCACTATGGGTCGAGTTTTATTTGATACTGGGGCGTCGCACTGTTTTATAGCTACTCATATTGCAAAGGCCTTAGGATTATTAGACACAGCTGAGTGTCTGTGACATGCGTAGACTCGCCAGTGGGGAATGGGTCTTTGATTTTCTTTATATGCCAGGGTGTGGGAGTAGAGATTGGTAGCTTGATTTTACGAGCAGACATGCTAGTCTTAGAGATGCATGAGCACGATGTTATTATTGGTGTTGATTGTCTCGCTGCGTATAGAGCCATGATAGATTGTTTCGATGGGAGTATCATCTTTGCCATTCCGGGGCAGGAGATGTTTTTGGTGGCGATGCCTCATCCAGATGGAGTCTCTTCCCCCCATTTGTTCTACATAGAGGAGGATACCTCTAAGGAGGTCGTAATTCCCTTAGATTCGATCCTAGCCATTCGTGAGTATTCTGATGTATTTCAGGAGATACCGGGCCTACCCCCCAGCCGAGAGATAGATTTCATCATAGACTTGATGCCGGTCACTCGATCGATAGCACGTGCATCATATCATATGGATCCATCAGAAATGAGGGAGTTACGGGACCAGACAGAACAACTATTAGGTCAGGGCTTCATTCGTAGGAGTACCTCACCTTGGGGTGCTCCAGTGTTTTTCGTGAAGAAGAGAGATGGTTCACTGAGGTTATGCATGGATTATCAAGAGTTGAACAAGGTCACGATATGAAACAAATATCCATTGCCTCGAATCGATGACCTATTCGACCAACTGAGAGGAGCAAACTTCTTTTTGAAGATAGATTTGATATCAGGATACCATCAACTATGAATTAGGGAGCATGATGTGTCAAAGACTGCTTTCTTGACAAGCTATGGGTCCTATGAGTTCAGAGTCATGCCGTTTGGGCTAACAAATGCTCCAGCTGTATTCATGGACTTGATGAGCCGAGTGTTCAGAGAGTTCTTGGATCAGTTTGTCATTATTTTCATAAATGACATCCTAATATATTCACATACTGAGGATGAGCATGCCGAGCACTTGAGGTAGGTTCTTCAGACTCTACGAGAGCATCCGTTGTATGCTAAGTCTGAGAAGTGCAGATTCTGGTTACGGGAGGTACAGTTTTTAAGGTATGTTGTGTCAGAATTGGGAATATCAGTTGACCCAAGCAAAGTTTCGGCGGTGAGGGAGTGGGGACAACCCGCGACTCCGAAAAAAATTTATAGTTTCTTTGGGTTAGTCGAGTACTATAGGAAATTCATCCGAGGCTTTTCAAAGATAGCGGGTCCGTTGACGAATCTGACTCACAAGGGAATTCAGTATGTTTGGGATGATGCTTGTCAATTTGCTTTTGATGAGATGAAAGACAAGTTAACTTCAACGCCAGTTCTTTCTTTTCCCAAGCCGGGAGTAGAGTATCTGGTGTACACTGACGCTTCTTTATGGGGACTCGGGGGAGTACTTCAGCAGGAAGAGATGTCTATAGCTTTTTCATCCCGTAAGCTAAAGCCTCACAAAAGGAATTACCCCACTCAAAACCTAGAGCTAGAAGTGGTATTTTTTGCATTGAGGATTTGGAGACATTACTTATTGGGGGAGAAGTTTCGCTTGTTCATAGACCACAAGTCACTGCAGTACTTGTTCACTCAGCGAGAGCTGAATATGCATCAGTGCAGATGGTTGGAGTTTGTGAAAGACTACCAGTTCAAAATACAGTACCATCCGGTAAAGGCTAACATGGTTGCTGATGCGTTAAGCCGTAGACCAGTGGGCGATGTAGCGGACGTCGAGAAAGTGAAGTGGAAAGAGTTGGGTCACCAGGACGCGATAGCCCGTTCCTATGTATCTGTTATGACAATCAGACCAGAGATTGTTACGATGGTGATACAGGCACAGTCAGCAAATTCATTTTGTCAGGAATAGATTGTACGGCTTTTAGCTGAGGGTGCTGAGTCCTACTCAGTAAGTTCTGATGGAGGTTTGAAGTTTAATGGGAGAATGGTGGTCCTAGAAGGAGAAGAATTACATCATGCAGTGATGACACAGTCTCACGGGTCCAGATTTATGGTACATCCCAGAGGAGATAAGATGTACCAGGATATGAGGCAGCAGTACTGATGGAGTGGGATGAAGAAGGACATTGTTGAGTTCGTGTCCAAATGTTCTACTTGTTAGATAGTAAAGGTAGACCACCAGAGATCGTTGGGGTTACTTCAGCCGTTAGAGATACCTACGTGGAAGTGGGAGAGTATTTCAATGGACTTTATTACTGGTCTGCCTACATCACTATAAGGTCATGACTCCATATGGGTTATAGTGGATCGGTTGACTAAGGTGGCTCATTTTTTGCCAGTATGATTAGACTATACCACGGGCCAGTATGCACAGTTGTTCATTGCCGAGGTTGTTAGGATACATGGGGTGCCCTGGATATTGTGTCTGATAGAGATAAGATTTTTGTGTCGCGCTTCTTGGAGAGCTTTCGGGAGACCATGGGTATAGAGTTGAGATTAAGTTCAGCTTATCACCCATAGACGGATGGACAAATAGAGCGTACCAATCAGATGTTGGAGGATATGCTACGCATGTGTGTCCTTGATTTTGGTGGAGGATGGGAGACGTATCTTCCATTGGTGGAGTTTGCTTACAATAACTCTTATCAGTTCACGATCGGCATGGCTCCATTTGAGGCATTGTATGGCAGACCTTGTCGTTATCCCGCTTGTTGGATAGAGGTGGGGGACAACAAATTGCTCGAACCTGAGGTGATTTAGGAAACTTCAGCTAGGATTGAGCTCATCAGGAGTCGCATTCGGGTAGCTCAAGATAGACAGAAGAGCTACGTTGATGCGAAGCGGTTCTTCCGAAAGTTTAGTGTCGAGGACCAAGTATTACTGCATGTATCTCCTATGAGAGGAGTAATGAGGTTTGGGAAGAAAGCGAAGTTGGCTCCGAGGTACGTGGAACCATTTCCCATTATCAAGAGGATTGGGTCGGTGGCATACAGATTGGGGTTGCCAGCGCATTTGCACCGCATTCACAATGTATTCCACATCTCATCGTTGAGATGATATCTTTGGGATGACATGGCCCATACTTACATCGCGATAGAGGAGATTTATTTACAGCTCGACGGCTCTTATGAAGAGAGACCAGTGGCTATCCTAGATCATAGAGAGAGGAAACTAAGGTCGAAGGTAGTCCCACTTGTACGGGTCCAGTGGGAGCACCATAACGTGGAGGAATCCACTTGGGAGTGCGAGGGAGATATGCGCGAGAGATATCAAGATTTATTCTTACCAGGTATGCCTTATTTTCCGAATTTCGGGACGAAATTCCGTTATTAGGGAGGAAGTATGTAATACCCCGTATTTTTATGGCTTTTAAATAATGGGATTTATTAAATTTAAATTGAGATATTAAATTAATATTAATTCAAAAAAATTTAAATACTTACTAGCATGACGAGAATTAGTAACTATTGAGAATTTGTTGAATATTACTAAAAGAGTAAAGTAATATATAAGACTGATTTTATAAAAATTGTCACAAGTGAATAGAATGGCAATTTTGGAAATTGAAGTCGGAACGCGCCTGTATCGTGTCAGGACTAAATTATTATTATTAAAAGTGAATAAATTATAAGTCACCTGTATGGTCATTTCAATCGCGCCAATGTGTCCGGAAGGGTCGAGATAGTCAAAATAATGTACCCAGGGGTTTTGTTTGGGTCTCGGGGCGTTTTTATGCCCAATTGACATCCCGGGAGGGTATTTTAGACATTATACATTTTTGGGTAATTAAACCCACGAATATCCTAAGGATAAATCATCCTTTAGGAGTTGACTTCTAGGGTTAACAAAAAAAAATCAAAGAACGGCCATTAGAGAAGGGGTTGGAGAGCTTTCCAAGCAACTCAAGGCCAAGGACTCGACCGTTTACACCGCCACCACCGCCAAAGCGTAGATCGCGCGAAAAGGAACGCAACCATACCACTTTCGTCCACAAATCAGAAACTCAAATTCCAGGAAAGTATCTATCTTTCTTTATTTTAGTTAATGTTTCAATCATGTTAGTATAGGGTTGTTTAGAACATGTTTCATGGAAGAAATTATATTTTTGGAGATTTCAAATCATATGTGTAGAGGAAGTAGACATATTCTGGACATCTAAATCACATGTAGAGGATAAGCCACGAATTTGTATGGGTTTAGAAGTAAGAAATCTGGGAAAGAACTGAAATAATGGATACTAAAAGAAAATTAGGGTTCTTGTAGTTTATGTGAATTTTACCCCATTAAATCATGATACTTGATGAGTTCGGACATGTTTTACGTAGAAAATCTTGTTGTTAGGTATATGGTACTTGTAGTATTATTAATTGGGAGTTTGGGAATTGTTAATGGAGAGTTGGTTGAGGTTGTAGAGGTAAACCCATAACTGGAAAAGTGTAGGTTTCTTCATAACTGCTTGATCGATCGATCGATCGATCGACCCCTCGGGAAAACTGCATATTTCTCGTCCGATGGTTTAATCCAGTTAAAATGCATATGAACCCTTGATTGTTATTATTGGGGTATATTGGGATATAGAGAAGACATGTAGGGTCTAGGTAGATCCCGTTGAGTGAAATTTAATGTAGGATGAGATTTTGGGTTAATGAAGAATTATTCATGCGTATAAGAAAATAGGCGTACGTTTAATAAAAGGATCGAGACTCGTAAAGGAGTTAGACCAGAAGGTAAGTGAGTGTATTCCTACTGAAATTATACTTAGAATACTTCGAGAGAGGAAAAGTGAGTATGAATTGAATTATAAATGATAATAAAAATGACAACTCCGTTATGCGAAATAATCGAGTAAAATGTGTAAATGACGGATAATTATAATTATGGGTTGTGGGCTCACCTAATTTAGAAATGTGGATATTTATATATATATGACTGTGTGATTGTCCATATATTATATATTGGTATAAAAATCATACTCGAACTACTTGCTATCACGGGGGTTTTCGCGTCGGGACAGTCTTATCTCGATTGGGCCTTTATGAAGGATATTGACTCGTACCCTATAACATAGGATTCATTGGTACAAGCTATCTGATTGATAGTCAGACGGTCCTAAGAGACGTGAGGGTATGTGATGACCTCTTAGTGACTTGGAACTATGCTTCACCTCTAATTGTATGTGTTTTGTGATAATACAGTTCGCGAGTGATTCCGAACTACTATTTCCCTTAGTACGAGTGATACGGGGACTTGATAGCAGAGTATGCCAGCACCATAGATTTTATATGGGGTGCAGATAGTGTATATATTATATGAGTGACTTATATGGATATATATATACTTAAGTATGGGAACTTTCTACTGTGCATAAAAGTAGTTAAGTAATGAATAAATACTCCAACTTTATTATAAGTGTTTGGAAATTTTGTGGCATCACTTGGTTATCCTAAATAATACAAAACATATGTGAAGACACCCCATTCTGTTACCCCCTAAATCTCCTTAGGTCCCCAGTACCTCCCCTCATCACTATAAACCTAGGTCATGTCCCGAGTACTGTCCTAGAAGCCATTGGGCACTCCCCGGCTCAGTTTCTCCCAAAATTCAAAATCTTCATCTCAACCTAGACTCAATGAATCTTCAAAGGGCACTGAATACCCATTCCAACGGTCCGTCCCGTGTGCGATTTCGACTTACCATGCGGACGAACGATCCGTTTGCGTCCGAAAACTAACCCAGAGGCCACTGGGCGCTCCCGGGCTCTATTTGACCTAAGTTAACTCTTCATCTCAACCGAGGCTAAATGAATCTTTAAACGGCACTGAATCCCCTTTCCAACGGTCCATCCCGTGCGCGATTCTGACTTTCCATGCGGACGAACGATCCGTTTGACTTCGAGAGGTCACTGAATGCTTCTCGAGCTCGGTTGACCAAAGTCAACTATCCAAACTGGGTCAAACTCTTTGGAATGTCGAATTACATCTCCTAACCTTTCCACCGGTCTACCCCGTGCACGATTCGGACTTACCATGCGGACGAACGATCCGTTTGCGTTCGAACTATTCCCCGTCCAATGGACCGACAAACTCTTCCGAGCAATATTTGACCCAAAGTCAACTCCCGAACCCGAGAACGATCCCAAGGACTTTCAAAGGTCTCTGAAATACCTTTCCAATGGTATGACCCATGCGTAATTCTGACCAACGGTTTGCCCTCAGCGGCCAATTTTCCGAAAAAGCCTGAAGTGCACTGCCAAATGGCAGGTTCAAGACCCTAGCCATCGGCACCTGCCGATAGGCAGTGGCATGCCAATGTCGATCGGCAGTCACCTGGGGATATAAAAGGAGGCCTTCACCTCATTTAAAGGAGATCCCAGATCTGATAAAAATCTCTCTGAACGAATCCCATAAACCTCTCTCGAAGGCAGCGTGATTTCAACTTCCAAATCCTTTTTTTACTTCCACATTTCATCATCCTTTTCATCAAACTTGGTGAATTAACCACTCTCCATCATCATCCATGTGCAAGGGCTGCTCTCCAACATTCAAGATCAAGTTCAAGATCTTCAAGAAGGTCCAACTTTCTCAAACTCTCTCTTAAATTCTCTTAAATTCCCAATAACTTGTTTTCTTACTTAGCACTTTTATTATCTCATCTCACACATCCTAAATATACCTTTTATTTAGTATTATTTCACATCTCATATTTTCATATAAATAAAAACCCAAAAAATAAGAAAAAGAGGGTTGATCATAAATTCCAAGTAGGGATTCTCACATTTTTTCCATACTTTTCTCACAACTAAAACACTTTTTCTACACACACACACACACTCACAAATAAGAGATCCCCCATTTGGATTTATGGGATAAACCCCACCCCTCGTTTTGTATGCAAACTACGTGGACTTTGATGCCTTTGTTAGCTACGTAGGCGTCTCGGGGTAAAACCCGAGACTCGAGTCCTTTTTCTCACTTTTTATCTTATCTTTTATCTTCTATAAATCCATTTTCCTTATATTCTATATATTTGTTCTTAGTAACGTATTACTCCATATGCGTTACCGTTCCATTATAACGATCAACGTAGGGGTAATCACGTAAATCTTATTTTCTAATATTATTCTTATATCTTCCTACGGATGACTCGCTTTATCTTTTCCATGATACAAGTCGATGATTCCTACCACCTTATATATATATATACACATGCAGACATATCACGGGGGAAATAAAAAGGAAAATAGCAAATATTCATGAGAGACCGAAAGGGCGGAATGGGGGCCTAACACCTTCCCACTTCGTAACTACGCCTCTGAACCCTTCTCTAATCATTTGGTTTCGCACGCACCAGTATGTCTTTGGATGCCATCCTTCGGGGTGGCTTCCCCTTTTTCTTTTGTTTGTTTTGAGTAAAATAGACTGGCGACTCTGAATCTCTCTACATTATTACACCACATCTCAAACGACGCCGGCCGAAGCGCTCTCCCGAGAGGGATGCGCGGGACCCGAAGGATCCTTTTCATCCGCGGCGGGGATCGGGGATGGACACAGTGGCGACTCCGCTGGGGATTTGTATCTGGTTTGAGGGCTTGACTCTATTTACATGGATGCTATATTTGTTTTTATTCCCCCCCCCCCCCCCCCATATCCGCATATTCCTCTTTTTTAGGTGTATCCCATGATTATGCTTATGTTCACATACTTGTATAAAATTCTCCATGTACACTTCACGCCACGTGTACCTAGGATCACATATATCCCCATGTTGCACGCATCACCCCTCCATAATTGGGGTACTTGTACTTTGCTCCCTGTTTGGCATAATCAAGAAAGGCATTCTCATTATAAGATACTAATAAGAGAATCATGCATGATTCACACAACATCACCAAAGAGCATTGATATTGACCAAATTTTACCCAGTAACTGGAGGGTCACTTCGTGATGGGCGCTGGTCCGGCAGGGCGCAGTTAGCCTAAGCGATATGACTCTCACCTTCCATTGGCCAAATACCTTCGACGTATATCAAACAGTTCCCCCGCATCGTACCTCTTGACCGAAGTCATGACGGGAGGTATATCGTAGGGAATTCTTTCACGTATGTCGAGCATATCAAATTTTCTCTCACACGTACCATCCCCACGAGGTATATGGTGAGGCAATTCATGTACACTCAGGTATATCAAATGGCTTGTCCACACGTATCGATTGCCCACAAGAGCAAGACGTATATCGTGGAAGTCACGCCAAAAGGGGGAACCCAAGACGATTCACCCAACCAACTGCATACCCGCATATAGGTGTCAAACCTAGGACACGCACTTTAGATTGCCAATTTCAACCCGAAACGCTGCCAAAATTCCGAGTCGATCTTCCCAACTTTCGCGCATTTTTAAAACGGGACTCTGTCCGTGAGCCTGGTTACAAGTCCAGCTGTAGCTTCACATGTATTAAGAACCCCACTTTTCCAGGCTCGGGTCCCGTCCGGCATTGCATTTAGGAGAATTAAATACAAGTGAGAACATAATAATAATCATGTTGAGTCCTGTATCCAAAAACATTTTTCCCTTCTTTATCAAAAATTCAAAAACATTTCTCCCTTCTTTATCAAAAATCCAAAAATAGTACTTCCTTTTTTCTCAAAAATAAATCTCATCCTACGCCTTCTCAGGTCGATCGCAAGCCCTTGGCCTAGCTCCCTATTGGATTCGGTCTTCAGTCAAATCACCCTAGAGTTACATTTGTTCCTCTACTACTTCTTCCGAGTCTGGAATCCATCCACTTTCGATGGAGAATACAGATCAAGTACCAGTCATACATCCGGATCTGACGACAGTCCTAGCTCAGCTTGTGTCCAAGATTGACAACCTCCAAACCGAGGTCCAAGAGATGCAACAAAACCAGGTTCCTATTCCTCAAGAGCCTGAGGCTCTGTTCCCTCGTGCTATGGGTCCACTCGAGCCTATCTGGGTTCCGAAAGAATATCAACACACTCCACGTGCCCCTCCTGCCAATGGGCTGCCGCCTTCCCAGCTTCCAATGCAAAAAACATTGCCCAGCCTATGGCTAACCTGCCTGTGGTCGTTGATCCAAAGGAGGAGGAGTTGAATAAAGTCAAAGAGGATCTCAAGATGCTCACAAAGAAGTTTGATCAAGTCAGGATCTCTGGGAATTACATGGACTACACCCACATGTCTCCTTATGCTAAAGCGAGGTTACTCGAGAAGTTTAAGATGCCAAATATCGAGAAGTTCGGAGGGAGTGTCCCCCCAATTGTTCATCTTCGTAGTTACCATCATTCCATAACTCTACTAGGGGCTTTTGAGGAGGTGATGGCCCAATTATTTCAGCAAACTTTGAAGGATAGTGCCCTCCGATGGTTTTTATCTCTTGAGGAATCCAGAATCCGCAGTTGGGAGGATGTAGCCCGAGAATTCATGTCACAGTACAAATACAACGAAGAGCTTGAGGTCACCCGTCGTGATTTAGAGCTGCTCAAATAGAATCCTGGAGAATCAGTCAGTAACTTCATAACTCGGTGGAGGGAGCAAACACCTACCATGACTAATCGGCCACCCGAGGAAGAACAGGTCAACATAGTGAAGAAGAACTTCTTGCCCCATATCCTAGAGACGATGGGAGGATAATACTATCCCCACTTTCGAGCTCTCAGAGAAGATGGAGTAGAAATCGAGGAAAGTCTCATTAAAACAAAGGTTGAACTGAAGAAGGTGTCCGAACTGTTCACCCCTAGAAAGTATGACAAGCCTGTCAGTGCTACAGTCTCAACCATCAATAACATCTCTCAACCAACCACATCATGGGCACCACAAAGCAGCCCTACCCCCATCCGAAGGGAATAAACTGAGCTCCATGCTCCCCTCTCCAAAGTTTACCAAGCCCTATTAAGCTGAAACCTTATCAAACCCTTGGATCCACGTCTATTGCCAAATCCACTCCCAAGAAACTTTAAGACTGATGCTCATTACGCCTTTCACCAAACTGTTGGCCATACCACCGACCAATGCTTTCACCTTCGCAACATAATCCAAGATCTCATTGACCGGGCTACCATCGCCCCACCAGCCAATCCTAAGACACTACTCACAATTCACTCCCAAATCACACCAATGCCATCTTCTTGGAAGAAAACCCGGATTTTGATCCCTCAACTCGAATCACACCCATATACTCTCCTAAACCTCTTCAAATTTGCCCATATTTCCTTCTACACCCTACTAGCCTCGCTGATAAGGCACTGAGACTCCTTACCAGAGCATGCATCACTGTCCGTACCCGTTCTGAAGATGGAAGTATGGAATTATCAGAGGTGTTCAACCAACTCCTAGAGTTCAGGTTGAAATTTCCCTCACAGATGGTCATCGATTGCCAGAAATTCAGTACACTATTCTTGGAAGCACGAAAATGGGCCCGAGATTCAGACAAATAAGTGGTACCAACCAATGAAGTTAATCTAGATGATGTTGTCCAGACTATGGCAAAATTATTCGAGCAAACCAATAGCATTTGCAGTATCACCGGGTTACTTGACACTTTGAAGCTACAAGGGCGCTTGGTCCCTTCAATCACACATATCCCCACAGAATGGGAGAACTTGTATGAAGAAGCCGTTGAAGTTGTGGAATGCATTGACTTCAGAGGAAAAGACAGAATTGTTACCACCGTATGGGGGGGAGAATTCAAAGATTCAAGTGAAGAACAAGCTTCAGGAAGAGTTGGCCCAGTAGCCGACATATGTGGGATGATATCATTTAAAGAACTCCTCGGAGAAATAAACAGAGTGGCAGAACAACCTGAGATTGACGAGGAAATGGGGTTCATGTTCTTTCCTTCTTCAGTATATATCAATGTGAACCTCATAGAAATATCAAAGAAAGGGTTTGTCCAGAATATGAACCTCATGGAAATATCAATGTGATTCAGATGTTCCGAAATATGCATTTTATGCCCAGACTGGGGCTAGGGCAAAGGCAGCAAGGGATACGTGAGCCCATCGAACTGAAGAAAGATTTTCCTCCTCGCGGCTTGGGGTATCAACCATCAGACCAAGAGCTCAGAATGATCCTCCAGTCTTGACCAAAGACAAGATTAGACTGCATCCGAACTATCTCAGGAGACTCCTTAAATGGATGATTCATCAAAAAAGGCGAGGACTTCCCCTTTTAAGGTTTTCTAGAACCATGGTATGACCACACAGATAAGAAGATGAAACCTGGAATGGAGATATTTTTCCAAGATAGCTACCCATGGGCTAAAAGTTTCCCATACCGCATACAACCGCTCATCAAAGATACCAAAGAGATTGAGGAAAGTGATTCTGAAGATTCCTTCAACTTACAGATACTAGGGTTGGCACTCTGCATGGTTCATTCAGGCACTACATCAATGGACCCATCTCGTCTGATTAAAGCTGCTGATACATCTCTCCTCAACTCGCATGATGCGCCAGTTCTACCTTTTGAAATCTCCCCTAACCCCAATGTTTACCCTATTTCTTCTTCTATTGTCTATCCTTGCTCAAATGTAATCGATACTTCTTTTGATAAGGTTCTCAATGCTATTTTTCCTATCAATGAAATAAACGAAGATTTTGAGTATCTTGTTGTGACTTGCATTAACTGCTTGGATTCTAATCAAACTTTTGATGATGATGATGATTTTGCAAATGAACAATTCTTAACTGGTCTAAATAAGGTTAATAATAAACAACATAACCGTGTTTAAGTTAATGAAGAAGAAACTGTTGTTATTAATCTCGGTTCTAGTAGCTAATTGCGCGAGATTAGGATAGGGGCCACCCTTGACGAGCATGAGCGCGCACGACTCGAAGAATTGCTAAGGGAGTTCGTGGATGTCTTTGCATGGTCCTATGATGATATGCCCAACATTGATCCTAAAATATCTCAGCACGAGATCCCCACTCTCCCAGATTACAAGCCGGTTAAATAAAAATTGAGAAAGCTCCGCACCGAATGGTCGCTCAAGGTCAAAGAAGAGGTGATCAAATAGTTAAACGTGTGTTTCATTCGAGTAATAGAATATCCCACGTGGCTAGCCAACATTGTACCTGTGCCAAAATCAGGAGGGAAGGTTCGAATGTGTGTGGATTACCGAGATTTAAATAAAGCTTCTCCAAAGGATGATTATTCGCTACCCAATATCGACATGATCGTGGATAACACAGCCAGTCATGATCTCAAGTCATTCGTCGACGGGTTTTTCGGATACAACCAGATCAAGATGCACCCCGACCACCAAGAAAAAACTGCATTCATCACCCTATGGGGAACCTTTTGCTACACCATTATGCCATTCGATGTCAAGAATGCTGGGGCTACCTACCAAAGGGCTGCCACAACCATCCTGCATGATCTAATTCACAAAGAGGTCGAGGTTTATGTGGATGATATGATTATCAAGTCCAAAACTAGAGAAGGTCATGTTCTCGCTCTCCGAAAGTTCTTCGAACGACTACGACGGTATCAGATGAGACTTAATCTACAGAAATGTGTCTTCGGTGTTACAAAGGGAAAACTCTTAGGATTCATGGTCAGTGAAAAGGGGATAGAAGCAGATCCTATAAAGCTGAAGGCCATACTTGAGATGCCACCGCCACGAATAGAGAAATTAGTCCAAGGTTTTCTTGGGAAATTATAATATATCAGTCGGTTCATCAGCCAGCTAACCTCCATTTGTGAACCAATCTTCAAGCTCCTTCGAAAGGATTCAACCAAGGTTTGGAATGAGGCCTGCCAAGAAGCTTTTGATCGAATCAAATAATATCTGACCCGACCTCCAGTTCTCATGCCACCACAGCCTGGTCTCCCTTTGCTCCTATACCTAACCATAACCGACACTGCAGCTGGGGTTTACTAGCCCAATATCTTGAAGACTCCCACAAAGAAGGAGCCATATATTACGCCAGTCGCAAATTGGCCGCGTACGAGGTCAACTACACTACTTTAGAAAAGGCGTGTGTCGCCCTTATCTGGGTCACCTAAAAGTTACGACACTACATGCTCGCCTTCCCCAATAAACTTGTATCCCGAATAGATCCCATCAAATACCTTCTTGAGAAACCCGCCTTATCTAGTCGAATGGCCCGATGGTTGATGCTCCTAACCGAGTTCGACATCGTGTACGTCACACAGAAAGCCATTAAAGGAAGAGCCATCTCTGACTACCTCGCTGATTACCCCATAGACGAAGCAGATGTCTAGATCTCCAAATTCCCAAATGAAAATATCCTCTGCACCACTCAAGACCGCCTTTTATGGAAAATGTTCTTTGATGGTGCTGCCAACAAAAAGGGATATGGCATTGGGATACTCCTGATCACCCCAGATGGCTCCTACACTCCCATCGCCATTAAATTGGATTTTCCTTGCACCAATAACATGACAGAATACGAGGCATGCACAGTGGGCCTCAAAGTTTCTCTCAAGAAAGGTATTCAATACCTTGATGTTTACGGGGATTCTGCCCTCATCATCGGTTAAGTGCTCAGAAAGTGTAAGGTCAAGGATGAAAATCTCCAACCCTTCCATGCCCAACTAGAAGAGTTAGCCTCCCGGTTTTGAGATATCACCTTCCATTACCTAACCCAAGTAAAGAATAGCCTAGCCGATGCTCTCGCTACCTTGGCCTCCATGGTCGACATGCCCGAGGGAATACCATTGACCCCCTTCCTAGTTCAAAATCAAGACAAGCCGACCCATTTCTACCATATTGAGCTCGTCTTTACCGAAGATCCCGAACTAGTCGATTGCTGGTACTATGATATCTGGTGCCTCCTCAAACATGGTAGGTATCCCGAGGGTTCCAACAAGAAAGATCAAATAACCCTCCAAAGACTGGCCGCCCAGTACATTATCTATCTTAAAGCCCTACTCAGAAGGAACTTTGATGGAACTCATCTACACTACATCGTAGGGGTCGAATTGAGAAAATAATGCAGAAAGTCCACAATGGGGAATGTGTACCCCACATTAATGGTCATATGCTTGCCAAGAAGATCATCCAACAGGGCTACTACTGGACCACCATGATCCAGGATTGCACGGCCTATGTCCGGAGGTGCCTCAAATGCCAACAATTATCCAATCTTCAACACCTGCCTCCATGAGAGTTATATAACATGACCTCTCCCTGACCGTTCTCCACCTGGGGTATCGACATCATAGGTAAGGTTACACCAAAGGACTCAAACGGATATGAGTTCATCCTGGTTGCCATCAATTACTTCACCAAATGGGTCGAAGCTGAATCATATGCAGTATTGAATGCTAAGAAAGTGGCCAAATTCTTCAAGAAAAATATCATCTGTCGATATGGGGTCCCGCACGAGCTGGTATCAGATAACGGGTTGCACTTCGAAGCAGAAGTCACAGAAGTAGTCAACGAGTATGGGATTCAGAGACATAAATCTTCTCCCTACCGACCTCAGACCAATGGTGCAGTTGAAGCCGCTAATAAGAACCTCAAAGCCATCATCAACAAAATGACCAAAAGTTGTAGAGATTTGGCCGACCGGATCTCGTACGCCCTCTAGGGCTATCAAACCTCAATCCGAACCTCTACTGGGGCTACCCCTTACTCCCCGGTCTACGGCATGGAAACAGTCCTACCTGTGGAGCTGAGAATACCCTCGCTATGCGTCATGCTCAAAAGCAAGGTTCGTGAAGAAGACTGGTGCCAAAGCCGTCTTGATGAGCTAGCCCTCCTAGATGAAATAAGATTAAAATATCTTTACCACATACAGGGATATCATCACCGAATAGCGCGATCATTCAACAAGAGAGTCAAAGATCGCGGTGTTCGAGAGGGAGACTTAGCCCTCAAGGAGATAATAGAACCCATCTGGGACCCAGAGGGAAATTCAAGCCCAATTGGAGTGGCCCCTACATTGTGAAGAAAATCTTATCCGGTGGTGCCGCCATGCTCACTGACCTAGATGGGGAAGAGATGGCTCGTTCGGTCAACCTGGACCGACTCAAGAAATTCTACCCCTAAGTCCGAAATCTCGGCGCGCTACGACTCTTCTCATCCCCCTTCTATTCTAAAAAAAAACTCGTCATTTCCCTCTACCCAAAACTACGTGGGTCTGATCCTCTATAAAAAAACTATTTTAAAACTTTTCAAAAACCCCAGAGGTACATAGGCAGCTCATATACACCACATGAGTGCGTCCCTTTCTTTTTCACAAAATACTATTCTTTTCTTACCCCTGAGAACGGCGGTTCATTCTAAAAATACTTGAACAAAAGGATTATGTATGCCTTAGCGATAAGTATAGATAATTCAAAATACAAACTCATCGAAAGGCACAGCTGGATGATCAGAAACTTGTTTATTTCATTAATAAGAAATTACAGTACGGATTACATAAGAAAAAGGAACGGATAACTCTCTTCCCCCTGTTATCATAAAAAGCCAAATAAATTTCCACATCTGTTACACAAATAAACTCCCCAGGAGTCCTACCCACAGCTACCATAGGAGCCTGCAACCTTATCATCTACATCTTGAGGTCCCGAAGTTTCCCCTGCCTAAATAGAGTGCCGTAAACATTCCATGGATCGATGAGCCTTAACCATCTTTGAAAAGACCACAACACCCGCTTCCATGGTGTTAGATAAAACAAACCATCTATGTCCAGTCTCCACTGCCAACATCTTGCTGACTACTTTCTTCCACAACCACTTCATATAATCTTTGGGGACATGCCAAACCTCCCCGACAGACTGAGAGGGACGGGGCGACGAAAGCCGATTTTCCCACAGAGACCCAAGCAACAGATGCAGGTGCTCAGTCAAATATTCTATCGGAAAGAAATTTGAGGTCCGAGAGGACACGACCTGCGCCCAGCCGAATTGGCGCAAAAGCCGCCAAGGGAAATAAAAAAAGATTTGTCTGAGACCAACCAGCCGCACATATGAATACTCTCCTAGCACCAAAACAGGTTGCAACTATCCCCACCAAGGCACTGACCAATACAGCCCACGAGCCCCATGCTCCACAAGCCAATTCTCCCAGTTCTCAACATACAGGCCAACGCTGATGAAGTAGCATGAACAGAAGTTGGGTACGACCGACAAGGGATACCTGGAGGAGTCACCAAGTGGCATATTTCAGACAACCACATAAATAGCATCACAGGGCTACCCCTTAAAAAGTCAGAACGGCCTTCTCTCCAGGCATCCAGGCCATTCAGGGTCTCTGCCAGTATCACCACCGGAGGATTGTGACGATATGACATCCATGAGGTAATGGCTGCAAGTTGTGGGTCCACTTGCGCCTCCCCAATCACCAGAAATAATTTGGAAACCAGACCCAGAACAGCGGCTCCAGCATAGCCAGCATCACCTACTTCCCCCAAATGTCTGGACCGCAGCACCACCGGGAGAGAGATTATTCCTCCAGCAACCAATGATCTAGTCGCCGAAGGCGAAATATAAAGAGGCCCGGCCAATAAATCCCTAGGAGAATGGGAAATTTTGAGTAAAGCCGTAGCAATACTGGGATTTACACCCAGCATGGCAGAAAATTCCTCGTAGGTAGGACAAACTTCTTCCAACCCAAAGCGAAATACATGGTCTTCGGGGTACCAGAATTGTACCGCCGCCATCAGCACGTTCCACTCAAGAGGCTGATTGCACCACAAGGAGACTCGGCGCATGTTGAAAGCATCATAGTCGACATTATAAGAACACATTTCTTCTAAGGCTTCGAGGAAGTTAGCAAACTCGGTGCTACCAGGGAGAGCCAACTTGCAAGGCTAGGAAATAGTGGGAAAGTGGGTAAAAATGCAAAGGTGTTATGAAAACACTCCACCCTTACCCCTTTTTATACTTGAAAACCCTCACAAGGGGCATAAACCCTGCAGAAATCGGAGGGAATCCTACCCCACAAGGTACCAAAGGCTGAAGAGGGTACCAATCAAAGCTTTCAATTGATGGGACTGGACTGAACTGCCGATAGGCAGGTCAGGGTGCTTGCCGATCGGTAACCCCCCATTTTTGGAAATTTCCTTTTTTCCTCTTTTATCAAATCAGAAAGTTTAATAAAAATAAATTGATATTCTCAATAGAATTTCAAGAATCCCTTTTTCTCCTTATATTTTCTCCTTTTAATTAAAAAACTTCCCTTCAAAAAATTCCAAAAATATTTATTTTTACGGTCTCAGCAGCAAAGTAAAATACGCATGTGCATTCATTCATCATTAATAAGAGATCATAAAAAACTCCATCGCATTGCATATATTTGTGTTTTGTGTTACATCAATTTTGTAGGAAATAAAAAGAAAAAACAAAAACAATGGGACTCAGCCCGAACCCACATTCTCTCTCTCTCTCTCTCTCTTAAGAGCTTCCACCCCTGCGACGTTCTCTCTTCCCTCTACGGCGAGATGACTCACCATCACTACCCGAGCCAGAGTCCTCTCTGGACAAGGCAGACGGCACCAAGCATGAAGGAATAGGAACTGCGTCTCGAATATGGGCAGTCACCGAAGATATCCACTCTCTGATGTACCTGAGCCAAGTGGTCGACACCCGGACTTACTGCAAGAAAAGGCAAAATCAGTATAAAAGTAAGGATGACCAAAGCAGAAAAGAAAGAGATAAAGGAACAGAAAGTTATGCCGTAGCTCGAAGGACCTCCTCTGTCAAACCCAACTCCTCCGGATCCATCGCATGAGGACGGTGCAATATAGGCACCATTCCTCCATCAGCTCGTCGGATGTTGTACGAAGGGGTATGTAACCGCACAAAAGGGACCTTCGAGGTCGCCGCCGCCGCAGATGCCGATGGACCACCGCCACTGTGGGAAGATCCCACCACCCAACTCAAACTCGTAGGAAGGAAGGTAAGTGCATCATATATGTTGCGCACCATCAACCAGCTCATCACAAAATCCATATAGTCATACGGGACAGCCGTATCGGTGTATAGCAAGTAGGACTCGCTAATCATCACCGCGATCCTCTCATCCTCCAACAACTATCGCTCTCGCCTCATAGACGTAGGAGGCTACGCGGGTAGCACCACCACCTCCTCCTCAGCTATCTGACGAATCACCCTCTCCCCAAGGTACCAGGAATGGCCAAACTCATGATCCAGCAAACGCCTCATCCGCGCATTCACCCCGGTCGCCCCCGCATCCTGAATGGATGTCCCCCAGGGATAAAAGGTCACCTGAAAATCTCCAAGAGAGAATAAATCAATACAAGATTGGGAGGTTCAAAAACCAAGACTGAAATGTAAAGAGTCTTACCCTACCACTGGTCAGGTCATTCAAGACCTGACGCACCTCCTCCAGGGAGAGAGATCCCTTCGACTGCCGATTGTCCTTACGCCATCGATATAAGCGGAAGAAGTCCCCAACAGTGTCGTCCTTCAGAGCGATCAGCAGGGTATTACACCCAATCACCTCATAGAACCACGTCTGAAACGTATAAGGAAAATGCGAATGAATGAAAGGAAAATGTGAATGCATAAAAATAAATGCACAAACTGAAGAATACCTCAAGAAGGTACGTGGATCTAGTAAAGGTCTGTCGGCAGCACCGGCTGAATGCATCCAGAGAAAAGTAAAGGGTCGCCAAGGTCAGACTCCCCCAATCATATAAATGGATGTTCAAAAACATCCTCAAGTACGACAGAAACTACAAATGAACGACATCACCGCTCGACGCCACCATGAAACCTCCCAACACCAATAAAATAAATAACCGGGCCATCTGCCTCACTTATATCCCATCCTCCACATCAATCTCCCTACCCAACAGAACGTCCTTCAGCAGGGACAAACGGATAGAATCTCCAGAAACTATCCTCCTTACATCACCAAGTGCCGCATGCACTACCTCCGGTCTCACCCGTAAAAAGAAATCCACCTCTATCTTCTCTCCATCACAATACAGCCCCAGCAGCTGTTGTACATCTATGGGAGTCGCAGTCATCTCCCCGAAGCCGAAATGAAAGGTATGGGTAGTGTCCTACCACCTCTCTCCCAAAGCGCACAAGATTGCCATCGAACGAGGCGTCTCATCCAGCGTCAATACCAACCTACCAAAACTCGCTGATGAGACCACCCAGCGCACCACAGGTGGGAGATGCCCCCAGACATCCTTGAGCCCCATTGTCCTGCGAGCACGCATGTTCTTCAAAGAAATATCAGGGTGGCAAAAAGAAAAGTCTCAATCAAAAGTCAAGAAAGAAAAATCACCAAAAAGAGAAGAATGACAAAGGTCGGGTTACTTACATAACTGCCGGGGATCACTCTCGAAGAGCGATGACACGATGGCTCCCGCAGCAAGGTCCGCTCATCCGCAACAGGCTCAAACGCATCAAAGGAGTTCTCACTCCCCAAAGCAAGGGGCACCCTGTCCCTCCAATCCACATTCGCCCAGTCATTAACGGTCAACCACTCCCGGTGGACTGCAGTGCTCACAAAGGCGGCCATTTCTTAAGGATCGGAATGTTAGAACAATTTGCAGAAGAATCACAAAGAGAGTGAAAGCAAAAGAAGTTGTGAGAAAATGAAGGGATTCGGCCCCTTTTTATAGGATGCCAAGTGCCATACCGATCGGCACATCCCCCTACCATATCGATCAGCGCTGACTCCTCACCTTCCCAAGGTAGCGCAAAAGTTCGTGCCACTGCCGAATGGCACCCCCCATACCATGTCGACCGGAACCCCCCTCCCCCCTTAAATTTCGTACAGAAATTCCCAAAAAATACCAGAAAGCCCCGAAAAATCCTCAGAAAATTCCTAAAAGTCCCAGGATGGATTTTGAACATTTTCACTAAGAAAACTTCGCATTCCCTTAAGTGGAACCCCTCTTCCCCAGCGGAATCCTCAAAACCTAAGTGAAACTCCTCCTGACAAAACTCCGGAGGATCCCTAAGGATCACCTGATCACTTCCCCCAGTGAAATTCTCTTACAACACCCAAAATAGGTTGTTCCCCCCTGCGAGGCCTCCTAAAAGCTTCCCCAGCTATCAGCTCCCCAGCTCAGATCAAAATCACAAAGATCTTTCTCTAGCAAAATTGAATTCCAATCTTTATCTACTTTTGGGTCAGAATTGGCCCCGGTCTTGGATCGTCACCTGAGTTAGGTCAGAATTGACCTCGGTCCTCGATCGTCACCACTTTTGGGTCAGAATTGGCCCCGATCTTGGATCGTCACCTGAGCTAGGTCAAAATTGACCTCGATCCTCGGTCGTCACCACTCTTGGGTCATAATTGGCCCCGGTCTTGGAGCATCACCTGAGTTAGGTCAGAATTGACCTCGGTCCTTGGTCGTCACCACTCTTGGGTCAGAATTGGCCCCGGTCTTGGATCGTCACCTGAGTTAGTTTAAAATTGACCTTGGTCCTCGATCGTCACAACTTTTGGGTCAGAATTGGCCCCGGTTTTGGATCATCACCTGAGTTAGGTCAGAATTGACCTCGGTCCTCGGTCGTCACCACTCTTGGGTCAGAATTGTCCTCGGTCTTAGATCATCACCTGAGTTAGGTCAGAATTGACCTCAGTCCTCGGTCGTCACCACTCTTGGGTCAGAATTGGCCCCGGTCTTGGATCGTCACCTGAGTTAGGTCAGAATTGACCTCGGTCATCACCACTCTTAGGTCAGAATTGGACCCGGTCTTGGATCGTCACCTGAGTTAGGTCAGAATTGGCCTCGGTCCTCAGTCGTCACCACTCTTGGGTCAGAATTGGCCTCGATCTTGAGGCATCACCTGAGTTAGGTCAGAATTGACCTCGGTCCTCGGTCGTCACCACTCTTGGGTCAAAATTGGCCCCGGTCTTTGATCGTCACTTGAGTTAGGTCAAAATTGACCTCGATCCTCGGTCGTCACCACTCTTGGGTCAGAATTAGCCCCAGTCTTGGATCGTCGCCTGAGTTAGGTCAGAATTAACCTCGGTCCTCGATCGTCACCACTCTTGGGTCAAAATTGGCCTCGATCTTGGATCATCACCTGAGTTGGGTCAGAATTGACCCCGGTCCTCGATCGTCACCAATCTTAGGTCAGAATTGACCTCGGTTATTAGACCTTCACCCTAAGCCCGCAGAATTGCCTTTGACCCGCAGAATCGGTCGCCCTCATCACTTAATCCCACAGATTCGGCTTTGATCTGCAGAATTGATCATCCCTAGCACACTCCTTAGGTCCTCAGAATCCGCCTCGACCCTCAGAATCGTTCATACTCCCTCAAAATCACTATGTGGTGTCTATTCGACGGTCATCATTTGTTCCAAACTCACCTATCGAGGGTCTCTGTAGACACCCCATTATGTTACCCCCTAACTCTCCTTAGGTCTCTAGTACCTCCCCTCATCACTACAAACCTAGTCATGTCCCGAGTACTGACCTGGAAGCCATCGGGCACTCCCCGGCTCAGTTTGACCCAAAAGTTAAACTCTTCATCTCGATCGAGCCTCAATGAATCTTCTAAGGTCACTGAATACCCTTTCCAACGATCCACCCCGTGCACGATTCCGACTCACCATGCGGACGAACGATCCATTTGCATCCGAAACTTGACCCAGAGGCCACCGGGCGCTCTCGGGCTTTATTTGACCTAAGTCAACTCTTCAGCTCAATCGAGGCTGAATGAATATTTAAAGGGCACTAAATCCCCTTTCCAACGGTCCATCTCGTGTGCGATTTTGACTTTCCATGAGGACGAACGATCTGTTTGACTCCGAGAGGTCACCGAATGCTTCTCAGGCCCAGTTGACCAAAGTCAACTATCCAAACTGGGTCAAACTCTTTGGAATGTCGAAGTACATCTCCTAACCTTTCCAACGGTCTGCCCCGTGCGTGATTCGAACTTACCATGCGGACGAACGATCCATTTGCGTCCGAACGATTCCCCGTCCAATGGACCGACAAACTCTTCCGAGCTATATTTGACCCAAAGTCAACTCCCAAACCCAGGAGCGGTCCAAGGACTTTCAAAGGTATCTGAAATACCTTTCCAATGGTATGCCCCGTGCGCGATTCTGACCAACGGTTTTCCCTCGACGGCTAATTTTCCGAAAAAGACTGAAGCGCACTACCAAATGGCAGGTTCCAGACCCTGCCTATCGGCACCTGCCAATAGGCAGTGGCATGCCAATGCCGATCGGTAGTCACCTGGGGCTATAAAAGGACGCCTTCACCTCATTTGAAGGAAATCCCAGATCTGATAAAAATCTCTCTGAATGAATCCCAGAAACCTCTCTCGAAGGCAGAGTGATTTCAACTTCCAAATCCTTTTTTTACTTCCACTTTTCATCATCCTTTTCATCAAACTTGGTGAATTAACCACTCTCCATCATCATCCAATTGCAAGGGTTGCTCTCCAACATTCAAGATCAAGTTCAAGATCTTAAAGAAGGTCCAACTTTCTCAAACTCTCTCTTAAGTTCTCTTAAATTCCCAATAACTTGTTTTCTTACTTAGAACTTTTATTATCTCATCTCACACATCCTAAATATACCTTTTATTTAGTATTATTGCACATCTCATATTTTCATATAAATAAAAACCCAAAAAATAAGAAAAAGAGGGTTGCTCATAAATTCCAAGTAGGGATTCTCACACTTTTTCCATACTTTTCTCACAACTAAAACACTTTTTCTACACACACTCACACACTCATAAATAAGAGATCCCCCATTTGGATTTATGGTATAAACCCCACCCCTCGTTTTGTATGCGAACTACGTGGACTTTGATGCCTTTGTTGGCTACGTAGGCGTCTCGGGGTAAAACCCGAGACTTGAGTCCTTTTTCTCACTTTTTATCTTATCTTCTATCTTCTCTAAATCTATTCTCCTTATATTCTATATATTTGTTCTTAGTAACGTATTACTCCATATGCGTTATCGTTCCATTATAACGATCAACGTAGGGGTAATCACGTAAATCTTATTTTCTAATATTATTCTTATATCTTCGTATGGATGACTCGCTTTATCTTTTCCATGATACAAGTCGAGGATTCCTACCTCCATTCTATATATACACATGCACACATATCACAGGGGGGAAATATAAAGGAAAATAGCAAATATTCATGAGAGACCGAAAGGGCGGAATGGGTGCCTAACACTTCCCCATTTCGTAACTAAGCCTCCGAACCCTTCTCGAATCATTTGGTTTCGCACGCACCAGTATGTCTTTGGATGACATCCTTCGGGGTGGCTTCCCCTTTTTCTTTTGTTTGTTTTGAGTAAAATAGACTGGCGACTCTGAATCTCTCTACATTTTTACACCACATCTCAAACGACGCTGGCCGAAGCGCTCTCCCGAGAGGGACGCGCGGGACCCGAAAGATCCTTTTCCTCCGTAGCGGGGATCGGGGATGGCCACAATATGAGAGAGCTAAATTTTTAGAAATTAGCTATCTTAACGATAGTAATTATCGGAATGAAACCTCATGGGAAAGTCAAGTTAAAATAAACTTTGAGATTAATAGTTCGATAGGCATGCACACTAGATGAGAGGTGAGAATTTCTCAAGAGAGTGTCGCATACTAATATGGTTGTTTCATTAGCCGGTAAGCATTTTAAATACTTGCTAAACTATTTTTTAAACTGTTTTACACTCAGGCTCTGACCCATTTCCTGTTATTTCTCTTCTCTTGTATATATATATGTATATATTACAGGTGCCCAGCCACAGGGGCATCATGCTTAGGTTCCTTGGAACGGATGCGTTGCAGCTTATGTGGGAATTGTAGGCCATTGCTTAGATGACCTTGTTGTTGACTCTACTCTTATTTTTAGTTCTGATTAGTTAGGGCATGTGTCGCTCGTTTCCCTATTCAGTTGAATTTGTCAGATATTAATGTTCTTTTATTTTTAGTATTTGGTACCCTTTTGGGTTTTAACTATTATCAGGATGGTTTCATTTATAGTTTTAAACTGGTTTTGTTTATTTAGATGATTTAAATTCTTATGTGCTATTATCCATCCCTAGTATTTATGAAATCTTAAACTGTCTGTTATTAAAAAGGTTTTCATAATTGGACTTAATAAAATGGAAATAAGGTTCCAAATTTTCTTGACACTTAGCTTAATTATTTAGGGTATTAAATTTGAAATTTGATTTGCGACAGTGATGCTAAGAATGAACCAACCGTCCACCTTGATTTTTAATTTAATAAAGGACTGATCACCGAGTATTTAATTAGGTGGGGTATCACAGGTCCTCTATCATCACTTCTTTTAGGTCAAAATTAACCTTGGTCTTAGATCGTCACCTTAGTTAGGTCAGAATTGACCTCGGTCCTCGATTGTCACCTCTCTTAGGTCAGAATTGACCTCGATCTTAGATCGCCACCTTAGTTAGGTCAGAATTGTCTTCAGTCCTCGATCATCATCTTTTTTAGGTCAAAATTGATCTCGGTCTTGGATCGTCAATTTAGTTGGGTTAGAATTGACCTCGGTCCTCCACCGTCACCTCTTTTAGGTAAAAAATGACCTCAGTCTTGGATTGTCACCTAAGTTAGGTCAGAATTGACCTCGGTCCTAGGTCGTCACCTCTCTTAGGTCATAATTTACCTCAGTCCTCGATCGTCACCTCTTTTAGGTAAGAATTGACCTCGGTCTTGGATTGTCACTTTAGTTTAAGTCAAAATTGACCTCGGTCCTCGGTCATGACCTCTTCTAGGTCATAATTGACCTCGACTTGGATCGTCACCTTAGTTAGGTTAGAATTGACCTCGGTCCTTGGTCGTTACCTCTTTTAGGTCAGAATTGACCTAGGTCTTAGATCGTCACCTTAGTTAGATCAAAATTGACCTTGGTCCTCAGTCGTCACCTCTCTTAGGTCAGAATTGATCTCGATCTTGGATCGTCACCTTAATTAGGTTAGAATTGACCTCAATCCTCATTTGTCACCTCTTTTAGGTCAAAATTGAGATTGGTCTTGGTTCATCACCTTGGTTAGGTCATAATTGGCCTCGATCCTCAATCCTCATTTGTCACCTCTTTTAAGTCAGAATTAGCCTCGACCCTCTGAGTCAGTCACTCATATCCCTTAGCTCTGCAGAACTGACCTTCTTAAATCATCTGGTGTCCATTCGATGGACATCCCTTGTTCCAATATCACCCGTCAAGGGGCTCTGTAGACACCACATTCTAGGACCCTCTAAGTCTCTCCTTAGACTCCTAGCACTCCCCCCTTCCACCACAAACCTAGGTCGCACTCCGAGTACCTATCTAGAGGCCACCGGGGACTCTCGAATCCCATTTAACCATGGTCAACCCTTTCCAACGGTCTTCCCCATGCGCGAAACATCATAACCATTCGGACGAACGATCAGTTTTCCCCCAAAAATCGATCTGGATGCCACCGGACACTCCTGAACTCCGTTTGACCAAAGTTAACTCTTCAGCTTGAATGAGACTGAATGAATCTACAAAGGGCACTAAATACCATTTCTAGCAATCTGCACCGTGCACGATTCTGACCTACGGTATGAACGAACATTTTGTTTTACTCCAAGATGTCACCGGGCGCTTCTGAGCCCTGGTTGATTAAGGTCAACTTACCAAACCGAGCGAAACTCTTTGGAATGTCAAATTACATCTCCTAACATTTCCAACGGTCCTCACCATGCGCGATTATAACTTACCATGCGGACGAACGAACCATTTGCGTTCGATAATCTCCCGTCCAAAGGACCGACATGCGCTTTCGAGACACGTTTGACCCAAAGTCAACTCCCAAACCTGGGAGAGGTCCCAATGACTCTCGTAGGCCTTTAAAATACCTTTCTAACAGTATGCCCCTTGCACAATTCTGATCAACAGCTTGTTCTCTACATTCATTTTTCCCAAATAGTCCGCATGAGACTGCCAATTGGCAGGTCCTGAACCCTACTTATTGGCAAAGTGTCAAGGGTGACCTGTCGATTGGCACCCCCTAGGGTACTCCAATTGGCACCCCCTAACCCTATAAATAAGGACCATGACCTCATTGCTAAGAGGAGAGGAAAAACCCATCAGCATCAGTGATCTCAGCAACATTCTCTCAAAGTCAATGAAGTTCCATATGAGAAATCCTATTCAAGCCTAAATCCCCATCCTTTTCAGACCCAATTTGGAAAATATCCTTCTCTCTCATCAACATTCAAAGGATTTCATTCAAGATCCAATGTCAAGCTCCAAGAAAGGTCCAATTCTTTCCCCCTCTCTTTTAATTTCTTGTTTTATATAAGTTACCTTAGATTCATAATCTAGTTTCATTCCAGTTCATAGATATTAATATCTACACTTTTATTAGTATATCGTGCATACGTTATTTTTCATAAAAAAAAGCAAAAACAAATAAAAGAGCATCACACCTGTAAATTCTGAACGGAATTATCCACCACACTTTCTCCAAAACTAGAAACACATTTTCTACACACACACACCTAATAAAATTCCGTTCGAATCTATGGGATAAACCCCACCATTATTCTACATCTGAACTATGTGGACTTTGATCCCTTTATATGCTACGTAGGCGTCTCGGTTAAAATTTGAGATTCGAGTTCAATTTTTTTAATTTTCCATTTTCTCTTATTTTTCATAATACTCAGAATTACTCATTATCATTATACATATATATAACATATTTGTTTGCATCTCATCCCACACATATTATCGTTTTCCAATAATGATCAATATCGTGATGGATGCTCATATTTTATCTTCTACATTTATTATTATTTTGGGAATATTCCTATGGATGACTTCACCCTATCTTTTCCATGGTATGGGTCGAAAGATTTCAGTCTCCATTATATAAACACATACATACACTTCACAGGGATAAAAAGAAAAATATAAGCATTTGCCCATGAGAGACCGAAAGGGCGGTATGGGTGCCTAACACCTTCCCATTTCATAAATTAGCCCCCGAACCTCCGATCTATTAGTTTCGCAAGCCTCAGTTTTGTCCTTGGCGTCGCTTTTTTGAGATGGCAACATATTCTTTTGCCTGTTTTGAGCAAACAATTATGGCGACTCTATCTCTTTCCATTCATCCCACACTGACGATGGTCGAAGCCCCCTTTTTGAAGAGAAGGGTACAAGACCGCGATGCAGTTTTCTTCCCCGAGGGATCCTCTTTCTCCTCCCCCCCACCCCGCAGAGCGAACGCCGCGTCGACCGGGATGGCCACAACTTTATTAATGCATTTTTTGGAATATATGTGGTCTTATGATCATCATAAAAAACAGCCACTAGAATCTTCACCACATCCATCGTCATGATGTTAACAAGCATATTAGCAAATGCAATAACTGTGCCATCTTTGCCACCGGAATCTTTCGTTTTTCCCTTACTTTTTACCTAATTAACAATGTTAAAATACAAAAGGTCAAATTACAATTATGCTCACATTAAATAGTCCAAGTAGAGTACAACGTGGACTAACTATATTACGACTAAGTGATTGTTATACGCAACTAATTAGCAAGAATTCTAATTATAATTAAACTAAGTGACTATTAAGATACACACCTATGTTTAATTTGGGAACTTATAACTAAGTTAAAAATAATATTTTACTAGTCTGTAAGGTCACTCTCTAAGATCAAGAAGAAAATTAAAGGGAGAGAAAAGTAAAATAAACAAAATGACAGATATGTATAAGAAATACAACTCAAAGATGCCAATTATTTAATGCAATTGTGTGTAAAGATCATATTCTTCAGATGTTTAGAACGAAAACTATGACTTTTTGCTATATACGTACTTCGATCAAGTCCCACTTCCCCCTGCGAAACCTATCCCATTTGCCAAAAGTAGGAAACTTTTAATTATAAAAACATCAAAACCAGGGAATCAAGAGGCCGAAAAAATCTCCATATTACCCAAGAACAAGAAAAGGAAGAACATTCTGACTTGATTAGTAGGAATGTAGTAAAAAGCCAAGGCAGTAAAGAGTCGAATAGACTTGTACAAAAATCAATACAAGGGCCTAGTCATGAAGCCCAAACTATTATGTCTTCTAAGAGAAAGAGGGTTGCTACCCCCTCCTGGAAGATTGGACAAAAAAAGTTGATATTTGGTCTGTTGGGGTCACATTACTCTACCTTATCACAAGAAAACACCTTTTAATGGTGACCCTAACCAGAACATATATGAGATTGCAAGGATAAAGGGGAGCGAAGATCTCTGGGAAATTTCCAAGCTGCAGAAGCGTGAATCGTCACTCCCTATGGAACTCTTTGATGTACAGTCCTTGCCATCTTCGAAATAATGAGATTGGTGCAAACTCAACTCAAAAAGACCAGATTTCATTTATATTGTGCCAAGATCTTTATTTGATCTTGTTTTCTAGTATGAGTTTATAGGCTGCAATATGTTTGTTGCACCACTTGTATTATGCGTTGTTTAGGCTCGTTAATTTGGCACACAAGCTTAGCACAACTCTTATTCAAAGTCATCTAATGAACAATCAAAGCCTAAGTTATGTAAATGGGAATATGGGAGTGTCACAAACATGCCCAATTATCGATCTTACTATTAGTAAACACATGCAATTTCAATATGTCTTAACTAAATAGGGGATTCACTCTTTCATTAATAAAAATTAAATACACAACTGAATACAATAGCCTAGTGGTAAGGGATCTTATATCTCAACCGGGAGGTCAAGAGTTTAGATCCTCTTGTGTCCACCTTCCATAGTGTGTCCTGGGAGGGTCCATACATACCCTTGGTGATTTAGTCAAGTGCTCTTTGAGCTCTTTGACATCACAAGATATAACAACTAAAAAAGGCATGTATTTATAGGCTTTGAATTTATTGATTAGTGAAAAAAAATGAAAGTGTTTGGTATGAATAGTAAGGTTATAGATCGGGATGATGTCAATGTAACACCCCGCCTAATTAAATATCGGGTGGCCAGTCCCATACCAAATTAAAACAGAATATACAGTTGGCTCATTCTTAGCATCACTATCGAAAACATTTACAACTCACCCAATACTCAATTAAGCTGGTGTTAAACACTTTTCAAATTTTAATTTAACAAAATCCATTTCCAGTTTAAGAATAACACAACACATTTTATTCTACAACACTGATAACCAATTAGATAACACCAAATAATTTGAATGCAATTGGAATAAACATTCCCAAATAATATTAATCCATTACAGTAATCCCAACAATATCAAATGTATTAAAAAGACACGAATACAATAGTATTTGACCCCGATAGAAGAAGATAACTAAATCCTTTGGGCGACATGCCCTACTAAGAGAATAATGTGAATCAAATGATGATAGGCGTCTAATCAAAACTCCATAAATCCATAGCCTGTCATAATCCGCTAAGGTTGGCGTCCCTGTTGCTGGACACCTGATATAGAAGATACAATAGAAAAGAAAATATGCAAGGAAACGGGTCAGAGCCCGATTGTGTAAATGATTTTTAAAACAACAAGTATTTAACAAGTGCAATAAATCTTTTATTATGTACATGTTAGACCCAACTCTCACTTGCCATTCTCACCTCTCAACTAGAGTGCACACTTAACGTTTCCTATTAACCTCCTAGTTAATGGTTCCTCTTTTCTTGTCTCCATATTATAATTATTGTTCATTTACATTTCTCATCGTTTCTCATTAACATGAATCATTTCTCATTAATATGAATTAAGTTTTTCAATAAACATTCATTAACTTAATTCAATTATCTTTCTCTATTCACCGTTATCTACAATTATCACCGTAGATAGATTTAACCATAATAAATATCCATTCATTCATTTAATCCATTATATATATATATTCATATATAATACGGCACCCCGAGTCACAGCTGCGGTGCAATGCATTACTCTGCTATCATGTCCCAATATCGCTGGTCGCCGAAAAGGGGACAAAAGGTTCGGTGAGGATACCTCGAACCATTAACAACAACACAATCATTGGAGGCGAACATAGTTCTCATACCCATGGATCACGCACATACCTACGTACCCATAGTCAGCGGACTTATAAACTCCCCGATAAGTCTTTCATAGACCCAAATCAAAGATCCCATGGATTCATCAGGATATGACTGCCCTCACGCGCAAACCTCCCACCGATAGCAAGTAAGCTAGGTATGTCATACACATAAATCATCAATCAATCCAATAGGCATTATCATACCTATAATATAATATCAATAAGGTAATATCACTACCCTAAGATAATTCCCATACGTATCATTATATCTCTTTTAAATTCCACGTATCATATCTTTACTTCATAATTTAATTATCCTCGCATCCTATAACATCTCTCCACTCCCGACGTCGTTAAGGTTCATGCGCGGAGCGTCTCGCAAAGCGAAATCCAAACAAGGAACCCCTCCAATACACTACTACTTAACTTTGTCGATCGAGGAGGTTCGTCAACTTCAAATATGCGATCGGAATAACCTCATCCCCTCTTTCAACCAAATGTGTTCTAAACTCCCATCTCTATCCAGGAGCCATACCACTACGCTCTTGTACTACACTCAGCCCTTGCGAAATCAATAATGATCTTAAACTCAGTCCTTGATGTTTAAATTGTAACCCTAAGGCTACCCAGGTGTTATATTAAATCTCCCCTACTTGAACTATCCTTAATCCTCATACAAACAGATTAGAATCCAACACATGAATCTAGCAACCGAAATCTCTTTAACTTTAATTATCATAATTATAATCAATTAAATCCCAATCAAATTAATTCAAATCTTAACAAGGGATTACTGATCTTCTCTAAGTCCCATAATATCCAATTAATAATCACCGAAGATCTACAAAAGTTTTGGGATAAGAACCAACATTAAAAAGAAATAGCATCATGAATTCTTATATTTTAAATACTCAGAAAAAATCATATCCAAAAATTATTCAAATCATCAATCCGACTTCAGATTTGGATTCTACACGAAAAATTGAGTCAGGTATGTGTTTTGAGTTTTTCTTAAATCTCATCCAAATGCACTCAAAAAGAAGATCTAAACATTCCAAATTTGCTCTTCTCATTCCACTAGTTTTTGCCTCTTTTTCCAGAAAATTATCAACATATTATCTTCAAGAACACTAAATTATTTTTCAGAATTTCTTCCACAGATTGATGAATATTTATTGGATTACTAACTACCTACAACATGAGTTTAATTCCTATATATTTTTAGATTCCAAAAATCCATTAACAACTATATCCTTTCATCTTCCAAGCATGAAAATCATCTCTTTTTATAACTATCCTAACATGGACAATATACGAACTTAAATTGCAAATATCAAACACTTGCCTCTAATGAAGATCTGATCCTTTGGAGTTGAATCACACAGGTGGTGATGGTGGTGGTGACCTTTGACCTTTGGTTCTCCTCCTTCCCAAGCAAACTTCTTTTTCTTTCCAAGAAACCTTCCACTCTCTCTAAGAAGATGACTTTTAAATTTTGTGTAGAAGAGATTAAATGAACCTACATACACTAATCTCCAAATACTTATAATAAGACAAAACCCGAAATCACTATTCATCCCCCTTGTAAAAATAACCAAAATGCCCTTTTAGGTTGTCTTTTCATTTCCAAATGACCCGAGACTCAAAATTAACATCCAAATAGACTTTTCTGACTATTTCGAACCTTCCGGATGCAACGACGCAGTCGAAATGACTATAAGGTTGATAAAAAATAAATTTCCTTTTTAATTTAATAAATTAGTCCCGATACGTCCCATACCGCGTCTGACTAAAAATTCAAATTACCGAATTTATATCATACTGTCATATCAATGACATCACATTCATATATTACCTAAATATCTTTAATTAATATTCAGAATCATCCATTTTAATATCCACAATTCGGAAAAAACCCAAATGAATTAATTTATAATAAGATCCAATTAATCCATTAATTTAAAATATAAACCATTTTAAAAGTCATTAAAATTACGGGGTATTACATACTTCCCCCCTTATAACAGAATTTTGTCCCGAAATTCAGAAAAATGAACCATACTGATAAGGTCAACTCCGAGTATAAATCTCACATCACAAGAAATCTAAGTAGTACCGCCCATACAGTACATTAACGAAAATTCCCATCGATGTTACACGCCAAGCCTCACCATATAGTTTCAACTGAATCGAATTTAAACTTTACCCAATCTTCCCTATATCGTCATCGTGACAATCTTTGGGAAAAATTATCCTCACGTATTGAACAAATAAATCCTGAAGTCACAACTACTTACTGTTTCACAATTTTGAAAACTACTACAATCCAATCATCCAGGGCGCCCATACACCCTATCGTACAACTTTTATTATAATAGCAAAGGTTATAAACTCATATCCTAAAGACCTATTTTATTTCGACTCCCAACGGTTATTAGTTTCATACGTGGGGTGTCTCGCAAGCGAAATCCAAACAAGGAACCCCCCTGATACACTACTACCTAAAGTAGTCGGTCATCGAATCTCCTCAGGTCTTTAGTCAATAGTTTATAACCTCTCTACAGGTTTTATTAATTTTAATAAAGTCTACTCATCTACTCTCTTATAGAAGACAAGATGCAGGATAGTAGTAGTACATACGCTCTCGTATACCACAAGTCAATGCATGCCGATAGTCATATCATGCTCGGACATGCCCAAAGTAAGTAATCCCATGATAAAAATCAAACCCACGTGATAACATGTAATATATAGGTGTCCCACTCCCCTCAGTGAGTCTACGTAAATAACGATGCTATTATCAAAGTTTAGCAACCCATTTTCCCATATAATATTAATCGCTACAAAAATCAATATACGCCTTATAATTCCTTAGATAGAGAACATACCCTCATTCGTGGGTGGTGGTTGTTGAATCCCACTATTATAACTTTGCTCCGATAAGTCAAGAAAAATTTTACCCCAAATTTTCAATTCTAGTTAACCACACTCCACTATATGCCCAAGCCTTTGAATATATTGCCTTCGTTAGGTAACACACACAATTCCCGCATTTCAAGAACTTCTACTGATGACTCTCCTCAATTTTTCCATAATAGGGGTGACCTCGACTATGATCATCATACTCGAACATACTTCATAAACTCCTAAGTACGATCTCCGCTATCCATTCAATAGCCCTCATCTGCCATATTTCTTTGTTCGATCACTCCCGAACGTAAATAAGATTCACTGGTATATACGAAATCTTACCAAAGAAATCAACAATCCTAAACATAGGGCTCTATATCAAAGAACGCTAAGCTGAAAACAAAGTAAGCCGTACAGATCCTAAAGGACACTAGAACCTGATGCTCTGACACCACCTGTAACACCCCGCCTAATTAAATACCGGGTGGCCAGTCCCATACCAAATTAAAACAAAATATACAGTTGGCTCATTCTTAGCATCACTGTCGAAAACATTTCCAACTCACCCAATACTCAATTAAGGTGGTGTTAAAAACTTTTCAAATTTTAATTTAACAAAATCCATTTACAGTTTAAGAATAACACAACACATTATTCTACAACACTGATAACCAATTAGATAACACCAAATAATTTGAATGCAATTGGAATAAACATTCCCAAATAATATTAATCCATTACAGTAATCCCAACAATATCAAATGTATTAAAAAGACACGAATACAATAGTATTTGACCCCGATAGAAGAAGATAACTGAATCCTTTGGGCGACATGCCCTACTAAGAGAATACTGTGAATCAAATGATGATAGGCGTCTAAGAAAAACTCCATAAATCCATAGCCTGTCATAATCCGCTAAGGTTGGCGTCCCTGTTGCTGGACACCTGATATAGAAGATACAATAGAAAAGAAAATATGCAAGGAAACGGGTCAGAGCCCGATTGTGTAAATGATTTTTAAAACAACAAGTATTTAACAAGTGCAATAATTCTTTTATTATGTACATGTTAGACCCAACTCTCACTTGCCATTCTCACCACTCAACTAGAGTGCACACTTAACGTTTCCTATTAACCTCCTAGTTAATGGTTCCTCTTTTCTTGTCTCCATATTATAATTCCATCCCAATATCATAATACCCGTATGTCCCATACCATACGTCACATTATTGTTCATTTACATTTCTCATCGTTTCTCATTAACATGAATCATTTCTCATTAATATGAATTAAGTTTTTCAATAAACATTCATTAACTTAATTCAATTATCTTTCTCTATTCACCGTTATCTACAATTATCACCGTAGATAGATTTAACCATAATAAATATCCATTCATTCATTTAATCCATTATATATATATATTCATATATAATACGGCACCCCGAGTCACAGCTGCGGTGCAATGCATTACTCTGCTATCATGTCCCAATATCGTTGGTCGCCGAAAAGGGGACAAAAGGTTCGGTGAGGATACCTCGAACCATTAACAACAACACAATCATTGGAGGCGAACATAGTTCTCATACCCATGGGTCACGCACATACCTACGTACCCATAGTCAGCGGACTTATCAACTCCCCGATAAGTCTTTCATAGACCTATGTTCTCGAGCGACAAATCAAAGATCCCATGGATTCATCAGGATTTGACTGCCCTCACGCGCAAACCTCCCACCGATAGCAAGTAAGCTAGGTATGTCATACACAAAAATCATCAATCAATCAAATAGGCATTATCATACCTATAATATAATATCAATAAGGTAATATCACTACCCTAAGATAATTCCCATACGTATCATTATATCTCTTTTAAATTCCACGTATCATATCTTTACTTCATAATTTAATTATCCTCGCATCCTATAACATCTCTCGACTCCCGACGTCGTTAAGGTTCATGCGCGGAGCGTCTCGCAAAGCTAAATCCAAACAAGGAACCCCTCCAATACACTACTACTTAACTTTGTAGATCGAGGAGGTTCGTCAACTTCAAATATGCGATCGGAATAACCTCATCCCCTCTTTCAACCAAATGTGTTCTAAACTCCCATCTCTATCCAGGAGCCATACCACTACGCTCTTGTACTACACTCAGCCCTTGCGAAATCAATAATGAGCTTAAACTCAGTCCTTGATGTTTAAATTGTAACCCTAAGGCTACCCAGGTGTTATATTAAATCTCCCCTACTTGAACTATCCTTAATCCTCATACAAACAGATTAGAATCCAACACATGAATCTAGCAACCGAAATCTCTTTAACTTTAATTATCATAATTCTAATCAATTAAATCCCAATCAAATTAATTCAAATCTTAACTAGGGCTTACTGATCTTCTCTAAGTCCCATAATATCCAATTAATAATCACCGAAGATCTACAAAAGTTTTGGGATAAGAACCAACATTAAAAAGAAATAACATCATGAATTCTCATATTTTAAATATTCAGAAAAAATCATATCCAAAAATTATTCAAATCATCAATCCGACTTCAGATTTGGATTCTACACGAAAAATTGAGTCAGGTATGTGTTTTGAGTTTTTCTTAAATCTCATCCAAATGCACTCAAAAAGAAGATCTAAACATTCCAAATTGGCTCTTCTCATTCCACTAGTTTTTGCCTCTTTTTCCAGAAAATTATCAACATATTATCTTCAAGAACGCTAAATTATTTTCAGAATTTCTTCCACAGATTGATGAATATTTATTGGATTACTAACTACCTACAACAAGAGTTTAATTCCTATATATTTTTAGATTCCAAAAATCCATTAACAACTATATCCTTTCATCTTCCAAGCATGAAAATCATCTCTTTTTATAACTATCCTAACATGGACAATATACGAACTTAAATTGCAAATATCAAACACTTGCCTCTAATGACGATCTGATCCTTTGGAGTTGAATCACACAGGTGGTGATGGTGGTGGTGACCTTTGACCTTTGGTTCTCCTCCTTCCCAAGCAAACTTCTTTTTCTTTCCAAGCAAGCTTCCACTCTCTCTAAGAAGATGACTTTTTAATTTTGTGTAGAAGATATGAAATGAACCTACATACACTAATCTCCAAATACTTATAATAATACAAAACCCGAAATCACTATTCATCCCCTTGTAAAAATAACCAAAATGCCCTTTTGGGTTGTCTTTTCATTTCCAAATGACCCGAGACTCAAAATTAACATCCAAATAGACTTTTCTGACTATTTCGAACCTTCCGGACGCAATGACGCAGTCAAAATGACTATAAGGTTGATAAAAAATAAATTCCCTTTTTAATTTAATAAATTAGTCCCGACACGTCCCATACCGCGTCTGACTAAAAATTCAAATTATCGAATTTATATCATACTGTCATATCAATGACATCACATTCATATATTACCTAAATATCTTTAAGTAATATTCAGAATCATCTATTTTAATATCCACAATTCGGATAAAACCCAAATGAATTAATTTATAATAAGATCCAATTAATCCATTAATTTAAAATATAACCCATTTTAAAAGTCATTAAAATTACGGGGTATTACAGTCAAGTGGAGTGGATTACACTAATATAGGTACCTCTAAAAAATCTATGAAGAAAAGTACCATAACCTCCCTTATTTTTTGTGCACATACATTACTGTCATTTGTGAAGTATATCTCATTTGTAAAAGTCCAAGTAGCTATAATTCCAAAGTAATTCTAAGAAGATTTACACTTAGCCAGACAAATAAAATGATTGAAAGAATAAGAACTATATAACACCCACATTAGAAGTCAAACCTAAGGAAATGTCATAACAGGAAGAAAAATAATAGTAGCTTACATTTTCATCTGGTACTCTCTCATTATCTTCAAGTTCCTCCACATGTTGTGTTTTCTCGATGATCTTATTGTCTTGAGATTCGTGATGTTGCTTCAGTAAACTTTGTTGTGGTCATTTACTCATTTCAATCATTCCAAAAAAAATAAAATCTCATAGGGCAAGGATTTGATATGGGCGTGAATTTGGTAGTGAACTCAAGTTATTTAATGTGGCAAGGATAATGAATTCAAAACTTGGAATGGAATGTAAAAAAAGGAAGTTACCTCAACACATGATAACACAAACTTTTTAGGCCAATCCATATGTGAATTGTTTGCATTTTTAACAATATACATGTTCGCGTTAGATACCCGTACATGAAGATTTTCTTCGGGAGAGTGAACATTATTTATTGATACTTATATATACGTATCCACCAAGGGAACGTTGTGGATGGTATCATTAGGTGAAATACAATCAAAAAACACTCCATACGCAATAACATTTGCATGTGAATTCAATGCCAATCTACATCGTTTTCCCTATATGAAAAACAAAATGAATAATGAATGACATATATATACAAATAAAAAAATAAACATCACTAATATAAGTAAAGTTGTATAAAACCTTCCTAATATTAGATTTAGGATCCGGTGGTGAAATTATACATTGTCTATACACATTGCTTTGGGCCTATATACACATGAAATATTCCATAATAAGTATAATAAAGAATGAGACATAAATGTAATAAAGTTATACCAACTACATGATTACCTTCTCTTTTTTCCTCTTGAGTGGAGAATAACATGATTCACTCATAAAATTTGAATGCTTCTCGTATTTTTTATATCACTTTTTTGACTATTTGAGGAAATCTTCTCAATTAACAACAGTGCAAGTGATATACTTTGATACTTCCTCAATTCTTCCATTGATTTCTGAAGTTGTCGATCTTTTTCTTTCGCATTCTCCTCTTCTTGATGAAGCCTACACTCTAATTCTTCAACATGTTATTTCAATCCCCGTTTAGGGATATGAAAGTAAGATGTAGGAGTGACTCCTTTTCCAATCCCCCTTACTCAACCACTATACTCTGGAGTACCAAGTGCCAAGGTTAAGATGTCTAAAGTCCCTTAAGTTACTAAGATCCCATCATGGACTTGCTTCTTCAAAGCGTCCTACAATAAAGCAAATTATTAAGAGTGTTGTTAAATCATATTTTTTTAATCCTCATATGTAGTATATATACAAATTTATAATGATTATATAAAAAATATGTTTTCTTTACTTTTGAAAGTAACTCACAATTTTTTCAGCAACTTCTTTGGTTGCATTATCTTGATATTGTCTATTTCTCGATTGTTGAGTAGTTATACACGTTATAGACCTATCATCCTCATCAAATGCATCTCCGTGTCTCGTTTTCTATCCCAATTATAAAATAAAATATAAGAAATTAAGCACACAACACAAAATCCCCACATTGAATTAATTATAGTTGTATGCTCTACAAATAATATAAGAACTTAACCACATACCATAATATCATCAAGACTTGCATACACCAACTTACTAATCTTGTGGTTGAACTTATTCTTTGCTCTCCTTTCTCATTCCACATCGCTTAATTTTTGTGCATTGAATTTATAATAATGTATGAATTTAACCATGCCATGGATAAATGTTACACATTTACATAATAAAATGAATTTAATATGAAGCTCAAACTTTTGGGATATTCTTCCTCTTACAAACGCATCCCAATCCTCCTGATCAATAAACTTTTTAAACTTTTCTGGATGATTCTGAAGATTATCGGGATCATCTTTCAAGGTCTTGACACAACGTTTGGTGAGTTTTCCTTTGAAATTCTTCCTCGAACAACCAATATCGGATATAACTCTCTTCTTTGATTTGGGTTCCATGTTGAACTTAGCCTATAATTAATGAATATTATATTACATAACGGGATTAAAACAATACCAGTAAAGGCTTAAAATAACATCAATATAAATTATTAGCATTTACCTCCATAACTATCCATAAATTCTCTTTTAATGACTTTGGACTTTTGGTTAACTTGGATAGCTTATGGGCACCATTGTCCTTGCCAAAAAACCCCTATAACATGTGAAATCCTTCCTTGTTCCACCACTTGGTTGTCCTTTTCTATTGTAAATTACTAGTATTTGATCCCAAGAAGCCCTTTTGCTTATTCCTTCTAAAACAACTACGCCTCTAACCATTCATTGTTTATTATTTGAATTTTGTGATGACTTTGCTAAATTGTTTGGACTTTTTGAATGAAAACCATCTTCCTCATCCATATCAACTACAATGAAAAACAAATAGAGTGAAGTAAGTGTACATGTTGATGAATAATAAAGAAATAACAAATGACATGTTGAAATTAATTTTTAGGAAGAAGGAGCATTCTTAATAAAAATAAAACATATGTTATTCATATAATTCTTATTTTGTAACTGTAAGTAACAAATTTATAAATTTTTCATTGTTTGAGGGAATCCCGTCTTCATTGGATTCCTGATTCCTGATTCCTGGATCCCGAGGAACTACTTATTTAGGATTGAGAAATTATTGCAATTCTTCTTGAGTAAACTGGATTCTCCTATTGAATAGTCGATGGGAAAGTATTACATAATGATAAATCAAGGGTGTTGGTAAGGGCACCCTCTATTTTTAATTTGGGCACTTATGGATACATTAAAAAATAATATTTTACTTTTTATAAGGGCACTTCCTAAGATAGTTAGCTGTCAAAAATATTTTGGAAGTATGTTGATCAATTTAATGCGCTGAGTTGGCAAAAAGGAAGTCAAATGATTTTTTGCTTCATTTATCAAGTTAATAAGACTTATTACTTACTACCTCTCACTAATATAGAACTTCATCCCAAATTAATAATCATATTTTATTTTAAATGTCCTAAAATTGTAATCAATTTTTATTTTTTCCTTATATACAACTAATTAAATATCGTCTTACTGAATAAGTCTTGATCTTGGATAATGAGTAAATAGTATGTTTAAAAACTGTCATTGGTCTAAAGGGAAGGAATATAGGTAACAAGTTCCTTCTTTGAACATCTAAACGGTTTACATATTTTTGTTAGGTTTGCATAGCGGAACTCCAAACCTTATTCTCAAGGATGGTAGAGGGGGCATAGAATAGGTCTATGCCATAATAAAAGTCAAAAATAGTGACCTATTTCCTGCACTCGACGGGACTATTAATGCAAAAAATTGTAACTAGATATTTGACCAATAACCTAACCTATACAACACTACATGGGTCAAAAGAAATTTAAGCCTACGAAAACAATATTTAAATAAGGATGATGTGAGGAAGGACTCATGTAACTAGGATTGAAATAAATACATAAACACACCACATAGGATGAATCTTTTTCGTTTCCTACTTGATATGGTCTTAGTCGGAAATGACATAGGCTTCTAAAACCTAAACTGGTCGAGGCACCCGATAACTAGCATCAAACCTCGACTTTGTTAAATACAAGAGGAATGTTATTCCAAAATAATAGTATCAAAGTTGATTTCCTCTAAAATTTATACATCAAATTAGCAAAGATTAGAATAAAAGTGTAAAATTTATTTTCCATGCTCCTTCCAACTTGTCAACTACTTTTGAGAGACACAAAGAGAAATGACTTAGTCAGTATGGGACGTATACAGCTAAATCTTCCACACAAAAAGGCTAAACTTAACTACTAGAACTTGTTTTCAAGTTTTGACTCCACTAAACAGGTAATATAACTCAAACTTGCTAATTGTTTAATCCAACTGTGTGCAAAGATCATATTCTTCAGATGTTTAGAACGAAAACTATGACTTTTTGCCATATATGTACTAATACAATTATAATTCCCTCATTTTGAGTGGTGTTTCCAACTCCGAAAGTCGTCTCTCATAATCAATATATTATTTGACCGTGATTGAACAAATTCAAATTCATGATTTTCTTTTTTTTGACAAAATTTAAAAGAAAAGTTAAAGCAACATAACAATAACAAGGAAGGAATTATGGAGTTACGCTCGCTATTAAATGTCCTTGTGTAAATGCTAATAGATACCGTGTCCATAATGAACTAAAAATGCTATAGAGATTTAGGGGTAAGAACTTTGTGATAAAATATGAAGGTTCTTTCAAGATTTGGAATGTTGATTCATTATTCTAGAGAATGTTTTTCAACTTCAGTGATATGACTATTGTTTGTTCAGATCACTTGTCGGTCTATATAAACGGAGAGTAGTTCATAAAAATGTTAAACCTGACAAATTCATTTTCTCTCGAATGGCTAATAATGGATATCTCATAGAATTCAACCTTTTTATGGACCTGCATCAGAAATATGGAATTACGGATAAATCAATGGTTGGCTATGATGGGAGATTCAGTCATGTCCCACCTCCCCGTGTGAAACCTATCCCATTTGCCAAAAGTAGGAAACTTGTGTTTACAAAAGCTTCAGAAGCAGGAAATCAAGAGGACAAAAAAATCTCCATATTACCCAAGAACCAAAAAGGGAAGACTTGACATACTGACTTTCTTAGTAGGAATGCAATAAAAAAGCCAAGGTATCGATGGATCGGCTATAACCTTAGCAAAATATACAATAAGCTCTATAATTCCCTCGACCGATAGGTTGAGGGAGCCCGTATAATGCCAAGGTAGGAAAGAGTTTATTAGACTCACACAAGAATCAATGCGGGGGCCTAGTCATGAAGCCCTAACTGGCCTAGTTTCTAAGAGAAAGAGGGTTGGTGTCCCTTCTTGAAAATTAAACAGAAAAATTATTTACTATACTCCAATGCCACTGAACTCCACTGAAATTGTCGTTGTTGGTGTCGGCTTACCAAAGAACAAAGGAGAAGTAAAGAATAAGAGAGAAGGTCCTTGTGTCGTAATAAAAGGTTTCAGGGCGCCATAGGTACTGTTCGGGTCTCTATATCAAGGCCACAAATTTAATATCTGGTCTATTGGGGTCACATTACTCTACCTTATCACTAGAAAAACACCTTTCAATGGAGATCCTAACCAAAACATATAGGAGACTACAAAGATGAATGGGAAGAAGATCTCTGGGAAGTTGAACTCTTTGATGTACGATCCTTATCATCTTCAAAACTACGAGATTGGTGCAAACTCAACACTAGAAGACCAGATTTCATTGATATTATCCCAAGATATTTATTTGATTTTGTTGAAAAGTGTTTAATGATGAACCTAAGAACAAGGATAAGTTCAGAGGAAGCTTTGAGGCACAATTTTCTGTGTCCTTCTATGAATGCCTCAAGAAGCAGAGATTGCTAAGACAAAGGCTGAACTTGGACTCTGTAACTACCAATCTTTTACATAGACAACCAATAACATGTGAAGATTTATCATGAGTAATTTTTTGATCAATATATGTGATATTCTTAATGTTATCATTGTGTAATATAGCTAGGTGCTCCAACTTACATTTAACAAAAAAATTATAAAATTCATTTCGGCATGTTGTAAATATATCAGTCATTTTAATTAAACTTAGGTTCTTTACATGTTTGTATAAACATATGCTCATTAGTCCTTCGGTGAAAATAGGTTTGGCCACACTATAAGTTACTGTGTGAAATGCCGATTACATTTTATGGGGTCAGCTTTCCTCAAGTATTCTAGGTTAGGACTACTTTCACATTAAAAAAAAAAGAAAGATGAAAAGGTGAAAGACCACCATTGCCGGCTACTGGCCATGATCTTAAATACACACCACATCAGGTCAATTCAGAACTCACAACTAAATCATGAGTAATGTATTTGCAAAGTGCCATGTGTCATTTTTATGTGGTACTTCCTATGCCAAAGATATGCAGTACAGATCTACATGTTCTCATCATAAAAGGAAATTCTATCATGGCAGGACTATGTTTCACTCATATCAGTGTCCATGATATCGAGATCTTTGTATGTCATATTTTTTTTCAAAATTTTATGCCATCTTAAAGACAAACATTTAGGAATAGTAAAACCAACTTGAAAATCAATAACATTACCACAAATGTAAAATAAATTACATTTTTTTCAAGGCGGTCATTAAAATACTGGGAAGTATGAAAATCAATAACATTACCCCCAAATTTGATAACGAGTCAATTCATCACATATGTACACCAAAATTTATTCATCATAAACGATCATCACCATTAACTATTAAAATATAAATTATATAATGTAGACTAAACATTGATAACTCTTTAAAAAGCATAGATAACTCTAAGCATAAGAAAAACACAACTAACACTCTATTTATTTTTTATTATCAATCCAAATTCCCTCACAATCTACACGTGAACACAAATCTTAACTTTCATTACTCAACTCAACATTTGGTAATCCATTGGTGGCGACATGATTTTTGGCACATCCAACAGCATAGTCATTATCATCACACCCGCAGTTATAAACTCTTTGTGGAGTCGCAAGAACGATTGACCATTTAGGATCGAGTTGGTCTTGAACATAAATAACCTGTTTGGCTTGAGAAGATAATATGAAAGGCTCATTCTTATGGCCAACTCTACAAAGATCAACAGATTTAAAGCCAAGCTCTTTTACGTTAATACCATTACTGTTGTTAACCCAATCACACTTGAAAACTGGAATTTTGAAAGTGAAATAATCAAGCATCCATATTTTATTGATTACACCATAAAAAATCTAAATTTGAAACCACATGATGCTTACCCTTTGCACTATGAACTTGTATTGTTGTGGCCGTGATGCTAATTCCACTATTTTAGCTAACTCTTTTAGCATCACGTTCTTTCTTATGGAAACGACAACCATTAATGATATAACCCTGATATTTTATCACGTCTCAATGAGGTCCTCAAGCTATCCAGTTTAAAATGTCAAAAACATTGTTGTTGGGGAGACTTAGCTCATTTTCAACCTGATTTTTCTTAAATGTTAGCTATAATTTAATAGTATATTAAAGCATTGCATACTAATATTAATCATGCCCTTTCATAAAGCCAGCCAATAATGGTCTTGTTATGTCCATCATGTAACCATTTTTCATCTTTGCACTTTCGAGGATACTTTTGCTCCAAGCTCTCCATATGCTCCCTATAAGGGTGTTAATAGAGAACAATATTTTAACCATTAAAACAAAATACAACATGGTTCATGATTTTTTACAAAATCAACAAAAAGAGAAATTACTCGATATATAGTTGAAGATCATCTGTGTTTTGCAACACATAACGATGTGCTTGCTCCCATGGCAATTCGTCCACATCAATTATTTACCACCCATTTTGGTTTACCATCGCATATTATATCATCGTCATCATCTGTTGTATTTGTACCTAATGGAACCCCAACATCATCGAGTCCATGTAAAATTCCATACAAAATTCAATTGCTTCTTTGGTAATATAACGTTAGGCGATGCAACCTTCTGGATGATTTTGATTTCTTACTTATCCCTTTAAGAATTTCATGTTCCTATAAAAAATTTAAATAAAATTAATATCAGTAATGTTTACTTATAACCTTATAAAGTAATGACATGTTTTTTAAGCATGTGTAAACCTTTGAAATGGATGCATCCAATGAGTGAAAACTAGACCACACAGTTCAACCTCCCTAATAAGATTTACCATTAGATGCACCTTTATATCAAAGAATTTTGAAGGGAAGTACTTTTCCAATAAACACAATGTGATCACAATGTCATCTTGAATACTATTCATCTTCTTCACATCCACTTATTTTGCACAAAGAGCATTAAAGAAAAAATACACCTTTATGATGGAAAATCTAACATGCTTTGGTAACACGGATCGAATGTCCAGTTGAAGTATCTGTTGCATGAGTATGTGACAATCATGGGTCTTGAGAGCAAACAATTTTGACTCTTGCATCGAAACAAGGTTACTAAAATTTGATGAGTATCCATTGGGAACTTTGAGTCGAAACAACATCTCGCATACTGACACGACTCAGAATGTGTCTCTAAAGTGTGTACTCTCTAGTCTCAAGTGCAAGCCTGTCGTTCAAGTAATAATCCGACAAGTCGGGTATAGATCCTCAGGGAAAAAGGACAACGGAGTTGTGACGACGGGATAAGACGGAGGAATCCTAACGATGACTATAAGAAGGAATGAAAAGATTGATTTTTAGTTTTTGGGATTGATTAAACTAAATGCAATTATGAAATTATGATGAAATATGCAACTACTAAATTATCTAAATGAGGAATGAAGAGTTGAATCAAAAAAAAATTTGGACCTAAATGATGAGAAAACAGGATGGGAATACAATCCCCCAACCCTAGTGTAGTGTAGTGACAACGTCAATCATAAATTTAACCGATTAATTCAAACCCGGAATTTAGTACTCCCAAGCATTATGTATACGAGGTTCAAGCCCGCGTCATACCTAATCTGAGGATGAGTAAATCGGTATCGCGGTAATTACACTCAAATTGTACTCTAAATCATCACGAGTACCCCGGGGAAAACGAGATATAAAGATCCACAATTATTATGAAATTACGCGATACGATCAAAATTAATCATTAAATTCATCGGATTGACGTTATACACATGCACTAACACATCAGGTTGGGTTCATGCATCCCAACCTTTAAAACCTAGCCGGACATGTTAAATGGACTAATGCATGAAATAATAACGTTGCATGTGTATGAACTCATGATGAAACTAGATTTAAACATGTAAATATATATTATGAACGCAACAATGAATTGAATCAACTACGAAAAATACGCATGCAAGAACAATAACAAGAATCTTGAATTAAAACGTGAAAAACAAACCCGAAACAATGAAATCTTGAAGCAATATAATCCCTTGATGTTCCTAGATGTTCCTACTTGTTATGGAGCTTTTACATGAATGAAATCTGAATAAAAAGAGTCCTAATGACTAAACATATAGGCTAAGGGTCGTTTAGAAGAGTCCCCAAAACATAAAACTCTTTTGGCTAAAAGATAAGCACAAAATAAAAATCCCGTATCTGCCAATTTGTCACACTTAGAAAGCGTGACTAATTTTGTAACGGATCTGGAGCGTGACTAATTTAGTAACGGATCTGGAGCGTGACTAATGGGCGGGCCGGTTTTTTCCTCGGCTTCGGTTCGGTTTGGGTCTGACAGCTTTTTTCTTGAATTTCTTCTCAACTTTAAATGGGCATAACTTCTTCATTGTAACTCGGATTGAGGTGACGTTTTTTCCAGTGTTCTTGTAATTGAAAGATCTTCAACTTTCCAGTTGGACCCACCTCCGGAATAAGGCTACAAAATTACAAAAATGCCCCTCAACTCCCCGATTCTTGGTTTCTTTCACTATTTTGAGTTCTCTTTGGCACTAACTTGCATGAAATATCTGTAAAACACATAGGAGGTACACAAAATACGAAATACTTGCCAAAAAGGGTTAGTAGCATAGATATGAGATAAATCCAAGCTATTTACACCGCACGGGATCATAAAAATACCGAAATTAAGGGGATAAATATGAAGAATTTATGCCTAATCACATACCCTTTTCTTCTCTAATGTAGACAATGTATAACATGCAGGTGGTAAATACGTCCATTTTCCCTTATCTTGATGGCTAAGTCCCCTTTTAAACACAATTCTATAAGATCAAGACGACACTTGACTCCATCTTTTGTCTTATTGGGAATGTTGACTAACGTCCCTATTTTGCTATCACAAACATTCTTCTCAATATTCCTAACATCCAAATTGTGTGAAATAAAAAAATGTTTCCAATACCCCAACCTAAATAATATTGATTTTTACTTCTAACATTTGGAGTTATTAGGCTCATCCGTATTCTCCTCAGTGCGTTTCCTCTTTTGTTTTAATTTATCCTTTTCATTTTCTATTTATGCTTCAAAATGACCCATCTCTTTCCCCAACATGCATTAATATTTTCAACCTACTCTAGTATTTGATCTCCATTCAATGGATTAGTTTGTTCACGAAACTCTTGCCTAGCATTAAAAGCTTTCTTTTGCTTTCAAAACGGATGATTTTGTGGTAAAAATCTTCTATGTGATGTATATACATTCTTATTAGAATGATTTGATCGAATATAATTTTTTTCTTCACTACAATTTGGACAAGCATAGTACCCCTATATAGCACAACCACACAAATTACCATGTAAGGAAATCATTAATGGTCTATAGTAATACTGCCTTCAAAGTAAAGGATTCTTTGAGGTAAGCATCATAAGTCTGTACATCTTCATCCCATAAGGTTTTCAAGTCCTCAATTGATAGTGCCAAGTAAACATCGATATTATTTCCAAGTTGTCATGGACCCGATATTAACATTACTAACATAAAAAATTTATCTTCGTGCTTAGCGATGGCTCAAAGTTATAAGTTGCCAACATGATCGGCCAACTGATATTCTTACTAATAAGAGTACTATGTGGGTTAATTCCATCTGCTGAAAGTGCTAACTGAAGGTTTCTATCTTCATTTCCAAACTTCAGCCACTTGTCATCCACCAACTTCCATGAAGGGGAATCCGGGGGGTGACATAACTTACCATCAACTTGTCTTTCGTTTGCATGCCAAGTCAAGGCCTTTGCAATTTGTATAGATTGAAACCACCTTTTTGTAACACCCCATATTTTAGAGGATATATAAATTAATTAAATTAGTGAGTTGGATTTATTTAATTTGGAGAAATTCATTTAATTTGGTGATTTAAATTTAATTTATTTAAATTGGAGAAATTATTGAATTTGGAGATTTAGAATTTATTATTTAAATTTTGGGATTTAGAAATTCAAATTAATTCGGGTTATTGAAAATTTTCACATGTGTCGCATTTTGAGGTTGAAATTGGAAAATTTTATAAAGTATCTCGAATGACAATTCTGAGTGCACGGTTGAGTCCGAAAGGGTCAAGATAGTCGAAAAAGAGTATCCGGGGGTAGTAAATGGGTCTCGGGGCATTTTTAGACATGATCGAGCCCATACGGGAGCATTTAAGTCATTTTTAATTGGCCAATAGGCTTAATTACGGGATTGAGGAATTTTAACCTAGGTTTAAGTGTGTTGGGCAGCCATGAGTCATTCCAAAACACAAAGGGTTGAGAGAGGAGAGAAAGGAGAAAGAAGAAGAAGGAAAGAAGGATGACAAGAGCAATCCGGGTAAGAATTTCGACATGGGATCGTCGGATTTAATCCCCCAGGGCAAGTGTTTTCTTGCTTTAATTTGAGTTGTAGTTAATGATGTAAGTAGTTGTAATTATGTCAATTAATTCTGGAAATTTGGAAGTAGGAATTTGAATTGAAATTTGTGGGTTTATGGTGAAGAAGATGAAGAATAACCATTGATAGGGGATTTTTAACTTTGTGAGAAATTGGGTTAATAGTGAAATTATAACTTAATTTGAGAAGTGAATAACATGATTAGATCTTGGTTTTTGAATCTCCATTAGTGGTATTGTTGGAAGAAATTGTTAATGATGAAGTTTGGATGGATTTAGGATGAATCTTGGGAGGTTTTTGGGGTAAAAGATCTGGATATAATCGAAGGTTTTGGAGCTTTAATGGTGATTCTGTCCGCATTGCCCTGTAGAAAATCTCGTTTTCTACATTTTATTGTCTCACGCGCTTCCTCCAAAACTGCTCCAAAATGCCTCAAAACATCAATTTATTAATCTGGGCAGAATGTGGGAAAACTTTTTAAGAAAGGTTTTTTTTAAATCTTCTTTGAGGTGAATCTTTATAATGCCCTAACTTTTGGCATACGGACTCGGATTAGTGTGCCGTTCACTGCCACACATAGATAGCGAAGAGTATTACGCTGTCCTGGGAATATTTTTAATTAGACACAAAAATTGAAAGGTCTAAAATACCCTTGAAGACGGAACGAGTTATTTGATTTTTAGCACAACTTTAAATGAGCATAACTTTGTCATACGAATTCGGATTTACGTGTCATTTGTGGCCACGCATAGCAAATGGAGAGTAGTACGCAGTACTAGGAATTTCATTACTGAGGCATATATTGTGAAATGTCTAAAATACCCTTGGAGTTTTAATTAGTGATGAAACTTTCCCGAATTGAAACTAAAAATTGTTGGGAACTTTGTGAGACTAATATGAACTTAATCAAGTATATATGAGGTGAGATATATAATTATATAAATTATATTAAATAGTGGGATGTAGTTATTTTGGTATTGGATCGTATTTAATACGAGCGAACTAGTAATAATTGGAATATATGTATATATATATGAATGTGTGAATTATATATATAAATATGGGAATACATAATCCAATAGAAAAATGATAATAGGTTACGGGAATACCTAAAACAATGATAGGTTGTGTGAATACGTAAAACAATGAAAGGTTGTGTGAATACCTAATATTTTAATAGGGTGCGTGAATACATATTTGATATTTTTATTATATGTATGACATACCTAGCTGCTTGCTATCGCGGGGGGTTGTGTAGAGACGGTCTTATCCTGAGTGACCTTCGGGGGGGATATTTGACTTGTATCTCAGAACATAGGATTGTGAAAGACTTATTTGTGAGTTGATAAGTCCGCTGACTATGGGAGCGTAGGTATGTGCGTGACCCATAGGTATGTGAACTATGTTCGCCGCCAATATGTGTGATTTGTTTATATGGTTCGTGGGATATTTTCGAACCGATAGTCCTTGTTTGAGTACGAGACGTACCGGGACATGATAGCAGAGTATGCAATGCACTATAGGTGTATCCTTAGGGTGCTGTGTTAGTATATATATATAATGGTGGTGGATATATATGTATACTTGTGATATAATTACAATGTGATAATTGTAGGCTATTAAGATTGTGTTAATACATATATATAATAGTGAGGGATATATAAGTATGCTTATGGTATATCTACAATGAGATAATTACAGACTATTAAGATAGTGAAATATTATATAAACGTAAATAGTAAATACTTGACTTTAGTGTGATAACACTTATTTAAAAATGATAATTGTTGAGATCAAATATGATATACTACTACGAGGGCTAACTAGAAGGATAAGCCTTTTTCCTAGTTAGAAGTGTGTCAGATGGCTAGGCGGAATAAATGAATGCGATAGGTGTGCACTATAAAAGAGAGGTGAGATTGTCCTCAAGAGAGTGGGACCGTAAAAGAAATTATGAACATTATATACTACGCATTTCATTTATTGCAATAAAATGCTTGCTAAACATTTTTATAAATCGGGTTCTGACCCGTTTCTTGTACTTCTTATCTCTTGTCTATGTATATGTATATTAACAGCTGTCCAGCCACAGGGATGCCATAGTTGACTTATCTATTCCAGGGTTACGCAGCTGCAACATTGTGGATGGTTGCAGGATTTGATTTAGACGTATCATTTCTTTATTCCTAGAGTAGGATTCTTATCTCAGTTGTAGATTCATTCAGGTCATGTTTCCCCTTTTACTTTTAGACTCAGTATTTGGTTTATGTATTCATTTATTGAATTATTATTATTGGGATTTTGAGTCGATTGTTTATTCGGCAGGTCATTTAGTCATTTAGTATTGTTTTAGACTCATGGTTTGGATGTATGGTTTATTTGTTATTCAGCATGCATATTTAATTGTTTAATAAAAAGATAAAATTTGACATCAGTCTTTTTGAATACTAGGTGGTTAGTAAAGGTTTAAAAAGTTTTCGACAGTGATGCTAAGAATGAACCCCTGAGATTCCTGTTTTAAATTTGATATAGGACTGATCACTCGGTATTTATTTGGGCGAAGTGTCACACTTTTAAACATAGTAATGGGCAAAAAATACCATAATACTTTTATAGGCACTCCTACCCTCACCTCGATTGTATTTTTTTTCAACTTTTACCTTGGTGTTCCATAAGTAGGGAATTCAGTTGAATCTTTGTAATCTTTTCTATAGAGCATGCAATCATTAGGAAATGGATGTATTTTTTTCATACCCCTCTCCAAACACGGACAACGTTTATATGGCCTTTTTCGTAGATTAAAGAAATTCACTATCTTTTGGGAGCAGTTGGGAAAATAATCCAAGCATGTTTGAAAAGTTCATATCAGTCCACCCACTATTTTCTTTCAAATTGACTAGACTCACCAATGTAGATATCTTCGTAAACTTTTTACACCATTTTTAAAAGGCTTTTTTAGCATCCTCAACAACCTTCTTAAATGATTTAGGATACCCCATAATATCTTCATTTACCATATCAAACATCTCCTCCATAGAATCAGCATCTTCTGAATTTTCAACCAAATTATTGTGATGGATGGAGTCACCCATGTTGACATGTGAGAAAGTTGAATTAGGAGAAACTTTCTCGTGCTATACCATATAGGATAACTTTGATCAATTCCGTTATCATATAAATGACCTTTAATTTCTTTTAAACTCCATTTAAAAAAAAATCACATAATGTACATGTACACCGTACAACTTTACTATTTACATCATTCTTATCTATCACTTTAAGAAAATATTCAACCCCTTGCAATTACTCGTTCAATAATTTATGCATACACATCCAAGACTTGTCTATTCCCATTACTCAAATTGTACCTATATTAAGATTGTAAATATTAGTTGTACAAGTGTTATTTTTGTATAAAATAACACAATCCTCAAATCATATTAATTTTTCATTTTCTAGTTCGTAAAGTATGTATGTGTTTTATACGATTCATCTTAGTTTAAGTCACAAATAATATTATTAATGATGTAATACTAACACTGCCGACACACATTTACTTTATTACCAAAGATAAATGACATAATGGATGCATTTTAACTCAAGCTCTCGAGGTCCATAATCACCTATACGCACAAAAATAAGTAAGAGTTTTATGCAAAACATTTAAAATCAAACAAAAGGCAATGTCAAGTTGAAATTATTTTACACTACAACACGTTTTACTAAAAAACTCAATAATGTTTAGACAACCCTATTATGACACAACAATTGACATAATTCATTAATTAATATTGTTTAAGATTTATTGCTACTAAAAACTAGTATGTGGACCCAAAGCAACACAACCTCATTATCATCCCTAATGCCTAATAACATCGAATGGTCGTCCTATATGAGGTAATTGGGATCACTGCGATGAATTTTAATACTAATATCAAAGAAAGAATTATTTTATCCTAGGTTAAAGTGGAAAGTATTGATTTCATGGGTCAAGGAGACAAAAAATTGTTAACTTCTAGGTTCACTACCACATTTTATCACTAATCAAATACAATGAGAAATTATTTAACCCTAGTAGCACTCTTGTGGATGAATATTTGTAAACCATTGAAGGAAAGAACAAAAATAGAATGACAATAAGTTATTACAAGCTTAAATAAACGAATCTAAAGGAGTAGAAACCTGAAGAAGTTAATGGAAGCTTCAAACCACGGTGAGCTAAATAAAAAATGTCTTCAATCCACCGTAAACTGTTTGTAATTGAAAAAAATATTGCGAAATATAAATATCTTCAGGGAAAGAGAAATAAAATGTTTCTCAATTAATATTAAGTGTCGATTAATATTTCAAAATCATTCATTACCTTCTAAACTTAAACTCAAATCAATTAAAATGTTTAAAAACACACAAATCACTCTACCGAATAAAAAAAATCATTTAAACAATATGTCATAAAGTCTTAAGTTGCGTCTTTTGCATTGGCGAAAAAATAACTATTTATCAGCGTCTTTTATATCTTTTTCTCATATAAAATCATTTGATTCAAGACCTGAACTCAATCAATCGTAATGATTTTCAACATTTTTTGAAGAATATTTGAAAAATACAAAATGTGTAAAACTCAACTGTCTTTTATACAAATCAAAATTATTAGATTTTAAATAAAAACCCAAATTATTTCTTCAAAATCACTTTAATAAATGGTAGTGTACTCATTCTTATGCAAATCAAAATCATTAGCTTTAAAACCTAAACACAATCAATCTAAACATCTCTTCATAAAAATTCAAATTTTGCAAAAAGTAAATCAAAATCAATCATCTTCACTGCCTTTAAACCTAAACACAATCAATATAAACATCATGGATCGTTACAAACACGTGAGACATAGATAGAAGGATACGCATGAAACACATATCAATGTGAGACATAACACTCAATATGATGTACCACAATCAATTTAAACTAAACTAATTAATCAATTTATCTAAACTAAACTAATTAATATGACGTAACACAACGCGAGACATAACACAATCAGTCTAAACTAATTAATCTAAACTAAACTGATTAATATGAAGTAACACGGGTGAGACATAACACAATGAATTTAAACTAAATTTTGAAGACATAACATAGTCAATTATATTTGAACAGGTAATGTACATAAGTAAGACAAAACACAATCAATCTAAACTCAATTAATTATATTTAAACAGGTGACGTACATAGTATTATTTTATTATAATCGATTTGTATTATTTTGGTTATGCATATTACATATACGGATATACTAAATATATGCTTTGAATCTCAACAAGAAAATTGTAACTCTTAAACCATACCAGTGTGAGAGAAAAATAGTTATCCCTAATATCTTTTATCTCTTAGGAATATTAAGGCAACCTAATAAAGTATGAGATACTCAATATGTGTTGTATAGTGGTGTGATATTGTTAATCAGACTTGAAATACTCCAAAATCCTTGTGATTTATTCATAAGTTGTGATAAATTACCATTATAGAACTTATTAAAAAAAATATTACGTCAATACGAAATTCGTTTTGTGGAAAAAAAGACCAGGGGCAATGAGAACAAAAAATATCAACAATTGGATCCATTAAAAAACGATTATCCAAGGTTGAAGTGTTGAATGGTTTCGATAACTAATCTATCAAAAACCCACTTGTTACAACATAATTTTTTAGATAAACAGTAATTGGTCAATCAAAACACAATACTAGTAACAAAAAATGGAAGCGTTTCTTTGAGAAGACACTATAGCTTAGTAATTAAACCGCCAAAGCGTGTGGAGGGATTCCAAATTTGATACTACATCATTTAACTTTCCTCCTACGTCATGAGATGACTTTTGAACCTTCACTTATTAGAACCTGATCTATCAGTACTTGAAAAATTAGTAAAACAAAATGACAACGTTTCAATTAGAAGACACACCAACTCATTAATCAAAACGACAGTGCTACATCCATTTTATTGTATCCAGATGCCAATCTTAATACAACAGGTGTAAACCTATTGAAACGTTGTCACAACAGGAACCTAATCTATGAAAACTCAATCAAATATTATTTTAAGTAGTGAAACCAAACAAAAAAAATTAAACCTATTGAAAATGACAACTTTTAAACACAATAGATGATGACATATCAAAAGGATGATGCATCACGACAGTTGTAAACCTATTGAGAGTTTGATACAACTTTTAAACACAATCAATTACAACGTGAGAGAGAAAACTAAAGTTCCAGTGTATGAAAATGAGAAAACAATTAATGAACGAGAATTTACATGAAATAGAGTATGAAAACGAGAACATAATGAGCGTAAGAAACCACAGCCACAACGTGAAACAGAGTATGAACCGTAATAAACCACAATCACTCACAATGTGAAACAGAGTACGAAAACATACCAGCCTGAGACAATGGAGACGAGAACGTGAGGGAGAGGAGAGTGTGAGGGGGAGAGAATGGAGAGGAGAACGTTAGGGAGGCGGAGTTTTGGCGGTCAGCTAGAATTTTTGAGGGAGCGGTTATTGTGAAAAAGTAAAAAAAAAAATTGGGGGGGGGGGGGGGGGGGGGGGACCCTGCTTCTAAATTTTTTAGGAGAAAAAAGGGTCATGATATGTACACCTAAATTAGAAACTCTGAAAAAAAAGTCATAATATCTATAATAAAATCTAATTTTTATATTTAAATTGTCGTAAAAAATAATATTAATATGTATAAAATGACATTTTATAGTAGAAGTGTCACTTTAATATTAGCATGAACCTTTAAAGGGCATTTTTTTAATAAATGTCCTTAAATTATTTTTTTTTAGGGTCATAAAGAGGTGTAGTATATATTTGAATTTCAAAGAATGAATTTCATATTTCTCGGAGGTAATCAACAAAAATCATAAATTTATTTTGAGTATTTGTTCCCTTAAAAAAACTCATTGTTTTAATTTCTAATTAAAATATATAAATTGTAGACAATGATGTAAGGAGGGTGGAAAGTTAAACATGGAGAGTAGGGAAGATAATAGCATAAATTTTTTCACTTATATATATATATATATATCCAAGTTTATGTATAGGTTTTTACGGTCTAGTCCCATGACTAGACATTTTTTATGTTTTAATCGGGTCAAACAAATTTTAAACGGTTAGGTCGATATAAATACCTTTTTCATAAATTCATTCATTTTGTTATCATTAGCCTAATCAGGGATTGGCATCTGCCCTAATAGGTTACAATCTTTTTTCTTTTTCCTGCTGCTCTGCAGAAAAACTATTATTATTCATTCTTGTCCCTCTCTCCAAGAAAGAATACATCAATATTTTCGAAGAAGAGAACACATCAACGTTATTTCTTTTTCCTTCTGTCCAAGAAGCGAATACATAAATAATTTACCGCTTACATGTTTTCTTATGTGTACCATAGAATACATCAATTTTAACCTACATTTACCTCTTTCATAATTTTATCATTTTTAAGTTTACATTTTATTAACAATTATTTTGTATGACGATCAATTATAATGGGTTTATGTATTTGTCTTCGATTGAATCAAATATTTATAATTGTCTAATGCATGTGATGGAATAACTTCAATATTAAGTAAATGATTTGATTTTGTGTTTTGATAATGTGTTTTGTAAATTTATATGATATCTTTTGATTGTGCATTGTATGTATTTGGTTTTGATTCAATAAAATCATTGTAATTGTTTAATACATGTACTGTAATAACTTCAATATTGACTGAATGATTTGGTAATGCATTTTGTAATGTTGTATGAATATTTTTTAACTGTATGTTCGGTTTATAAACATAAAGCATCAAAACATTATGTTTTGATTTTCTAACAAGTTATGTATGTATATGTTTTGATTATGTGCTTCATATCTGCATGTACTTTATGTTATTGTGATGTGTCATAAAATTTAAAGTAATTGCATATGTATAGAGCTCACAACAAAAATGAAGTAATGTACATGCATAAAGATATAAAGTACACATCAATTTATATTAATTTATTCTCATTGTGCGTGTTAATATTATTTGGAAATATCTTAATGTGCATGTACTTTGTTACTTAATGTCATGACTTAATAGACTAGTCATGTTTTAATTGGGCATGTGTTTATGGGTCCGCACCAACAGCATTAACATGTCTTGATCATTAACCAAAGTATTTTCCTTTTTTTATATAATTCAGATCTTAATCAAAAGTTGTAAAATTACGAGGTGTTGGTATTTGGACAATATAACTTGCAATAAAATAGTTGAAGACATCTCATTAGATTTTATATGTAATGAGTTGTGCAGTAGGTTTAAGGATTATAGAATTAGGACTTTTCATTGAAGTAGTTTTTTGGAAATGAATGTCGGTTTATGTCGGTTTGTGATAAAGATATGTATTGTATGTTGTGATCTTAACTGATTATCTAGGACGATTTTATTTGGATGTATGTCTTTAATTTTGGATATTTTTCCACTAATACAAGTCGCGAACGGGTTGAGCACACTTGTAGAATTCATGAATGGGTTGACTATAGTGATACAAGTAGAAAAAAAATTATCTATTTATCATCAACCCCTGTAATTGATCTTAGTAATGGTGTTGAAAATAATTTTTATATTGGAGGTGTGGAGTCGAGCACTACAAAATATTATATTTCCAATTATTGCAAGACATATATAATTCGTGAAGAGCATTGTTGTAAAGGAGGTGTTGTTGAGTTTAAAGAATTGTGAATGTACGCTATTATGGTTGGTTTTAAGTATGTCTATTTGAAAAACGATAAAACTCGGATGACAGCAGAGTTCTTAGAGAATTGTATATGGCGAGTTCATGGTTCATTGTCTTTAATAAATGGTAACTTTTATATGTGAAGTTTGAATAATGACCATACTTGTAGAGGTTTCTATCGTAGTCCGCCAAGCAAAATGATGCACTCCAAGTTGATTTTAACATTTCTTGATGATGAGCTTAGGGATAAAACATTATTGAGGCCAACAGATGTAGTAAGAGGTATGAAAAAGAACTACAATCTTGATATAGGCTATCATCATGCATGGCATGGGATATAGATTGTTGGTACTGAGTTGCTTGGTGATGAAAAGATATCCTGTGCATTAATCAATGATTATAGGAAACTTCTCTTGTAGTATAATTCGGAACTGCATTGCATTATTGACATGGAATCGGAGAGTAAATTATTCAAATGAATTTTTATAATGTATGGAGGATCCATAAATGAATTTCAGTACTACAGGGTTGTTTTGTTTCTTAATGGTGCCAATTTGAAGAGCCGCAATCGTGGAACAATTTTGTTGACCATCGCAAGGGAAGGGAACAATGGAAGCTTATTATAAATATACTATATTTCTCATGTATTTTTTTGTAATGCATATACATTTTTTTGTTTCTTAGGAAACTCCCACAGTCCATGCATATTATTGTAAAGTAAACGTGATGTAAATTCAAGTTTATTTTACAATATTGTGCCTGTACTTTGAGATTATGTGTTTGATATTTGAAAATTACGCTAAGTACATGTAAAATATTACAATGTACACATGAAATTCTTCTTATTTTTAGGTGAACTTTTGACTCTTATTCGTGTACTTTGGGATTTTTTTTATTGTTCTTTAGACAAAATGGAAAGTACACGCATAAATCATAAACTACATGCATAATATGTGTGTACTTTATATGGTTTAATTCAGAAACTTAAACATTCAAATAATCTACGTGTACTAATGTTAGAATATATTTAATATTTTGTATAGCCTACGTGTAGTATGGTTTATGTTAGTGGCACCATTATTAGAGTTCGTCCTATATGGAACTATATTTTATTTTTTTCTGAAATAATTCATTATGTTTTCAAGTTATTTTCCTCTTGCATATGCTTTTGTTGATTTAGAGAAGGGGGATAATTTGACGTGATTTCTCATTAATTTGCATGATGCACTAACTTATCAAGATCGAAACATCACATTTATATCTAATCTAAATAATGGTCTAATTGATTTTATTTTAAAGGTCTTCCCGATGTCTGCACATTCTTACTATATACATCATTTACAAGAAAACAAAAAGAAGACAATACACGGGAATTTTGAGAACTTGTGAAAAAAGATTATGAAATATTTTATGCATTGTGCATATGTTGTAACAGTCAACAAATTTCACTAGAACATTGATTCTTTGAAGAAGGAATGGGGTGCTGGTGTTGCAAATTTCCTTAATAGTTTGCCTCTAGAGAATTAATCCTGTGCAAATTTCCCCGCCAAATGGTATAGTGACATGGCATCTTCTGTTATAGAATCATTTAACTCTTTAATCTTAGAGGAAAGGCATTTATTGATAATGAATATGCTAGACAAACTAAGCGTCAAGATTATAAATTTCAATGCAAATAAACTTGTTGAATCTGAAATATGGACTCATAAGTTGTGTAGTATTTTTCAAAAGTTACTAACTAATAATTGGAATAAAAGTCAACATTGGAATATTAGTCTCTTGAGTCAACATATATTCAAAGTTCATTCAGATGTGAGGGCGATTGTTGACTTAGAACAATGATTTTTTTTCTGTAAGAGTTGGAAGCTAAGGTGTTTTCCATGTTCCCATGTTTTTTCGTTGTACGGAGGATAAGGACAAGTATTTATGTCCATATTGAGGATTACTATAAGTTTTGACAATCATACTCATTACTTGTAATTACTCTTCCTTATTTGATGTCCCTAAACATTCCTATACCTATCAATCCATCCATCCTTCCTCCAATGACAAAGAGACTAATATGAAGGTTAAGAAATGAGAGAATAAAGTTTGTTCGTGAGGTCAAAGTTTGGGAAGTTACCTATTTAGGTGTAATAAAATAGGTCATTATAGGTCTACGTGCAAAGTGCCCATTTTATTACATTTATTATTATTCAATTCATTCATTGTAACATTAGTTGTCAACAAAATTATTAAATAACCCATTTGAATAAATTAATGTAATTTTGTGAGTGCGCGAAAGTCCAATGGATTAAACTTATTTAATATAGATGACAACCCACACCAATTTTAATTTTTTATCCCTAAAGCATGCAACTTTTTGATTCAAAGCATAAATCAAGAAAGCATGCAATGAAAATAATCAAGACAATATCTCAAGAAAAATCGCTTTCGAGCAAAACTTTTATTCTCTTTATTAAATTTACAAATCGCAACTTACAAATTTTATAAATGAATCTACAACGTTTCGACGAATCTCCCACTGGTGAGATTCATCTTTAACATATACGATCCTTGCAAGAATAATAAAATAGCAGTCTTTCTTCACCAATGATTCTTGTAAGAATCATTAGACCAGCAATGGAGATGCCTTCTCCATAATATATAATTTTGGTATGAAATTGCGTGAGGATTTCAAAATGGATTCATAACAATATATGGGAGGTTATGTGTGTGAATCAAAATATGTTTTCCCTTATAAAATATGAGAATTTTTGCAGTAGGTTTGCATACATTGAAATTGTAAAAGTCTTGTAAAACCCCTACACGAAGCGGGTATTTATAGAAAAAAAATATAAAAATCGAGGCAGTGCTAGTCGTTTGAACGAGTTTGATACTCGTTCATACGAGATCAACTCTTCGTTAGAACGAAAACCAGTTTCGTTCGAATGACAAGCCTGTATCATTATAATGTGCTTCAAATAACCTTCTAACGACTTGAAAGAGTAGGCCCTCGATCGATGTTCATTTGAAATAGACTTCTAATGACCCTTCGAAGGAGAACCCCATTTTATTGGAACTAGATTCTCATCTCATTTGCATGACCCTGGCAAAAAAATATATTTTATTTTAAGTCCAAAAATGGCTCATTTTAAACCAAATAAAATAAAACAACTTCCAATATAATTATAAATAAACTATGAACTCCAAACATAAATTATACAGTCATTAGGTGGAGTAATGGAGCTCGATGAAGATGAATGTGATGCAGGTTGAAGATGCACGTTGGAGTTGCTAGAATTTGGATCTTTTATATGTCGTGGTGTTCATGATGACATGATGGAGAGTAACGGGATATGCCAGAAAGTATGTAACCTTGATACTTGGGCCAATGTCTAAAATGTTTCCCTTACAAATCTCCCCCTATGGCTATTCCGATACAAAAATAAAAAATATAAATTATCAAATAAAGTATCCTAAGACATGCAATATTCTAATACCCTCCCAAGACCCACAAATGGAATGATATCAAAATACATAAGTCTTCAAAATCTTCAACATCTTCAAATCTTAAAATCTTCAAATATCCCACTTTCTCTTGATCTTCTTTTTGGGGGATTTGTCTTACGTGTACTTTGCATATGCTCATCAAAGTGTACCCGCACACAATAGACAAAGAAATACTCATTAAGCAGTAAAGAGTTTGAAATATAAAATGATAATAAGAACTTATGTCTCCCCCATAAATCATACTCCATCTCCCCCATAATTCGTTCTCCCCCTTTTTATGTAGTCCAAAATAGACATGGAAAGGAAAAACTAAGTAAGGAAAACCATTCCAACTATTTTTTATTTTTTCAAATTTTTATAAATTATAAAAATAAACAAGTACAAAACACATCATGAACTAACAGTAAGATAACCAAGTCGTGAAAGCGTAATGACTAAGTGTGAACAAATTCGATAGGTAAATCAACTCAAACAATTATAACATATGTGCACAATTAATTTGAGATACTCCTAACGAATGTACTCAAAGTCTTTCGTAAGTGTAAAAATTGTGAACTCAAGTGAAATTGACTTAACCTAATCAACTGATCAAGACTAAGTTATTTTCACACAAATAATTCCAAAAACTATGTAATGCTTTACGAGATTTTTATAGGACGTGCAAACCCATTGGTCTTTGACTTAACTCCCTCAAAACTCACATATTAATTTTTTTCTCTCAAATCTATTGAAAAAATTGATGCTCATATGTAGCGAAGCATTAATGTTCTAGAAATTGGCCTCGTACTTTAATTTTTATGTACCTTTAATATTTTAGGCTCTTTTCTTTGCAAATGCTGACTATTCATGCAAAGTCAACATGTCTTTCACTACCCGATTCCATTGCATAAATATACTAAATATATCGGATAAATGATTTTCTAATTCGTTTTCAATCCGGGAAATGGTTATTACATGCACTACTTTTATTATCTCGGTTTTCACATTTGGTTCATTTTAAAACAGGCATTGAGATGAAAACACTATAATAAACACGTGAAATGTAAGTGTAATACTCAATTATGTTCGTGCTTATGTGCAATAAAGTTGACAAGGAGTCAAATATGTAGAAAGTAATCATCTAATCACAACTCAACGACTTCTACAGATTATAAAGTAAGTGGATGAAATGATGTTGTGTCTCAAAACATTATCAAAAAGTCACGTGGATAATGGAATGATATTGTGACTCGGCTATCATAAATGTCCATCCATACAAGGTATAAATAAACTACAAAAATATTTTTGTTTTCAAAAATTCAATAAAAATAAAATATTTTTGCCATTTTCATTTTTCTTATAAACTAAAAATCTTTTTGTATTTTTCATTTTTCTTAAAAAGAAACCGAAAATCTTTTTGTATTTTTTCATATAATATGGATAAAGAAAAATAAAAATACAATGATAGTACACACTAGCATTAGGAATATACGATATGATCCTAAAAAGCACCCTATTCTAGTAAAAAAGTCTCAACCTCAACCATTAGGCCTGAAGCATCTTGCTAAAAGAGATGACATCTTATGAAAAACATCCATCAAATCTCTCAAAGTCTCTCTCGTGATGTGCAAGAGCGTGTGGAGCAACTTGCATGGGAGTGTGTGCAGGAACTCGTGTGGTAGCATATCATGGAAGATACCTATAAAACAGTCTCTCTAGCTTAAAGAAAAATTCCTTAAAGTGACCTCTTTGCTTGCAATGGTAATAAACATACATGGGTTTGTGTCCATCTCTCTCAAAACTTCTAGGATAAGATCTCATACATGGATTCCAATACCTAGGTGGGTTAGGTCGAGGACCGTATGGATCTAATAAAAACTCGAGAACCAACTTGGGTGCTACATGGGAAGTTAACGCACTGTCATTACCTATTCCTAGCCTCTCAGCATTAGCCAAAGCGGGACCGAGGAACATCTTTCCTACCTTCTTAGATGTGTCCTTTAAAGTGACTTTGACCTCTCGATCGCGTTCGAGATCACTCTTGAGATGGGATACACGGACCTCAAGTTTCTCACAATTCTTCAATGAAGATTGAAGATCTCCCATAAGACTATCCATAGTGTTGGTCAAGTCTCACTTCTCCCTACCTAAGACGATCAACTGATAACTCAAAGAAGCCTTCACCTTCTCGAGTTGACTCACCGACACCTCACACACCCTCAAAACTTTCATCTTGCTCTCTAAATATAACACACTAAGAGATAAAATATTATTCAACTTTTTGGTTTCCAATGTCTCGGTGTACAAATCACTAAAAGCTTTTTGGAGAACCCCACGTCCCTCACTTGCAATCTCATCCTCATTCTCACTAGAATGGCTTAAACCATTAGTGAGGCTTTCACGTTTACATATGTCCTCATTATTGTGCAGCAAACTAGTAGAGCTCGCATGACTGCCATGAATGCAACACATGGTTCATGTGGTGATTCTCCCCTTGAATCCCCATACTCAATGTCACTATCGTTAAGAATAGTTTTTTTTCAATCTCCTTTCCCTTTCTCTTTATCATAGTGGTACACTCATATGACTTATGACCTTTACCTTCTCACTCAAAACACCTTATTTATTTCTCTTTCTCACCACTATCCCTGACCTCATTCTTATTTTTGTATTTTTCAAAATTCTTTTTATTGGAAGAATTTTCTTCAGAAAATTTGAGAAACTTCCTAAAATCTTTTGCAAACAAGGCCTAGTCATCAACGTCAAAATCATCATCATATCCAGACTCACAAACTCTCTCATTTTTATTCTTCTTAGCTTGAGTCTTTAAACAGACGCCTATATCCTTAGGTTTAATAGTTTTAGGGAACATATCTATCTTATAAGTTTAAAGGTCTCCTATGAGTTCTTCTAACCTCAAAGTGTCTAAAATGCTTAAAGAGTTAATACTGTAACCTTGGGAATAGATTAGGAAGGGAGTGAGTCTAAAGAATTTTCTCACTCAAATTAAAACTATTATTTACGATCTCTGACAACCTAACATAAAATTCATCAAACATCTCAGACTCTAACATGGTGATGGTCTCAAATTGGATGGTGAAATTTTGAAGATTAGCTGCCTTGACGTCGTTGGTACCATCATGTGTCATACGGAGGATATCCCATGCTTCCTTAGACGTATTGCACATCATGATGCGTCGAAACTCGTTAGGGGTGACGGCTCCAGAAATAGAACTAAGGTAGCCGGAGTTGAAGGTACTCCACCTAAACTCGTCATCAGTCTAGGAGGCGGCAGGTTTAGGACTCTCAACATTATTCACACTCATCGTGGGTGGGTTCCACCCTCTTTCACATAACAACCAAACCCTCTCATCGATGGCTTTTAAAACGGACCTCATACAAGCTTTCCAATAGGCATAGTTTGATCCATCAAAAATTGGCACCCTATTATATAAGTTATCCATTAGAAAATTTGCGATTTGTCACAGATCAACAATTTTTAGGGGCTCGCAATTAAGTAAATGAGTCATTTTTGGGTTTATAAGGGACCAACCCTTATTTCTCGCTATATAAGGCATGGGAGAGTGGGATAATGGAAAGAAAAAGAGATAAAAGAAAGAGGAGAAGAAAGGAAGAGAGAATAGGAGAGAAAAATGGGATTTTCGACCAAACTCCGCGGGATTCGACTCGAGGTCGTCGAATTTTATTCACGAGGCAAGTGTTTACTTGATTTATTCTTTTTGAGCTTAAATCTCATATCATAATTTGGTAATAACAAACTAGAAAATTTGGGGTTCAGTTTTCGTGAATCAAATGGGTTTTTTCGGAAGTTTAACGAATAAACCTCAGATATTATCCAATTTAGGAAACTTAGAAATTAATTGGGATTTCTGTTGATTCTTGGTTCTAGGATGATTAGAACCTATTTACCTTGGGTATATCTAGTTGGTGGTGATTAAAGGAGGTTGGGAAAAGAGATAAAAAGGTTGGAGGTTTTTTAATGGCCGAAACAGGGGCTGGAGAAGAAGCTGCCATGTTTGATCGATTGATCAACGTCCAAGGGTCGATCGATCGATCCTACAGATTTTTTCGCAATTTCGGCTTAGTTAATCTAAATGCGATAAATTCTCAAATTTATGGGTTTTAGCTTGTTTATTTGAAAAAATAATTATCGAGCTAGGGGAATGTATTCCTAGTTATTTAAGGGAGTTAAATTTGGGAATAAGAGAGTGCCAAAAATCGGTGTCGTTAAAGGAATAGTTTTGAGGAAAATAATTTGGGGGAGTTAAATATTTGGGGTTTCTAATTGTGGTGTGAGGACCTCTAAATTTTTGTTTGAGTAAGGTGTATACCTTGAGTTCGTGGAAAGTAAAATCAAATGGGCTTACTAATTTAAGGGTGTTCTGGATGAGTAACACTAGGAAAATATTTCGGTGGACAATTACACATATATTATGCGTGTCGAAAATAGTTATATAACGCCTATATTTTGGAGTAAATCCTAGGATGTGAATATGATGGGAAATTGAGGATATGGACTAAAGATGCACGAGTAGGTTATTCGGGGTCGATTGACGACTATGATTATAGATAACGCGATACCTATAGGATTTAAAATAAGTTGAGAGTACACTTATTTTATTATTACGAATCGGTATATTCGGAGAGAGTAAATCCTTAAAAGTGATTAAGGTGGGAGTTATATTTTTAAAGTAAGAGGATACCTATTTAGTTTAGTATTTTAAGTGTATATATACTTATACTTTTATGAATGGGAACATTTGGGTTTGGTTGTTGCTATATGAGTTGGCAATTATAGCCATATACATATTGAGGAGTGATGTAGATATATATACGATGTGATTAGAGTATATATAATAATATACGTATAAATATATCTGTGTGCGATTGGTATATTTGTATCTTAGTGTAACACCCCACTATTTTTTAGACTGAGAAATTAAATTTTGGGAAAATAAAATTTAATTTAAATCGGAGAATTTTAAATTTGGGAATTTAAGTCCAAAAATATAGGATGTTGTAAAGTATTCCGGATGAGGATTTTGAGGGTACCATTGATCCCGGAAGGGTCGAGATAGTCAAAATGACTGTCATTGAGTTTTATTTCGGCTCCGGAATATTTTTAAGTCAGTTGACTCGAATTGGAGTAAACGAGTCATTTAAAGTGTGTATTAACATTTAAAAATTGGGTTTATTGTTTTAAAGGATTTAAGGCTTATGGATGAAGGCTACTCCTTTGAGAAAAGAGAGAAAAGAGAAAGAAAAGAGAAAGAAGAAGAAAGAAAAGGAGAGAGGGAGAAAAGCTTGGGGATTTTCGACCAAATCACGACATCGAGGACGATCCAACCTCTACAAATCTGAGGCAAGTGTTTAATCTTGCTAAATAGCTATTTGTGTATTTCATTTCATAGTTTGTGGGTTAAAGAAGTGGATTTTTGGGTATAAACATCAAAACCTAAATTTTGGTTCAAATCTTGAAATTTGCATATTTTAATTGGGTTTAAGGGATATAAATTGATGAGTTTAAATTTAGGATGTGTTTTGATGTTGAAAATTATGTTGGGATTGAAGATTAAGGGTTGGAAGTAGTATAAATCAAATTTTGGGAAATTTTGGGTTATAGAAAAATAGCCATTTTCGTGGCTTTCTAAACTGGCCGAATCGATTCACCCCTACCGAATCGATTCGCCAGGTTGCAGAAGTCTCAGGTCTTTAGGACCGAATCGATTCGCCCCCAGCGAATCGATTCGGAGGGTTGTAGAATCTCAGGTCCATTGGACCGAATCGATTCGGATGGGCTGAATCAATTCGCGGTTGGGCCGAATCGATTCGGAGAGGTCGAATCGATTCGAAAACAGAGAATTTTGAGAATTTTTCTCTTTAGTGAATTCAAACCCTTTTTGGTTGGGTTTATTGATTTAGGGCTTTCTCTTATGAAGTAAGAGATATCTTTTGGTGACTTATAGGAGGTCTCTCACTTAGTATATGATAGTGGGTACTTCTTGGAATAATTGGATAAGAAATATCTATGTATGTTGTGAACTTTCTAGGCCGATCTTTATGTCAAATCCTTATAAGGATAGGATATTGTAAAGATACAATTTGGGGCCAAATGGAAGAGAGTGGTCGCATACTCTTAAAGAGTGCGGGGTTTCATACCCTTAGAAATGTTTAGACTAAGGAACAATTGATAACTCAATAGGAGTAAGGGTTCCTGAGATTTATTTGAACCATAGGTGAAATTGGGAACGATTGGGATCGTACTATCGACTAGAATAAGCGGTAGCATAAATTCTAGTTAGGATAGTTTACATATAATTGTGGGGATATGACCATTGAGATTCCAATACTTGAAACGAGGTTGGAATAAATTGAGGTTTTAGACTATTAAGTCATGTATGTGCCTATGGTTAAATAGTACTAAAGAAAATTATGTACTTTTGAATATGGATGAAATGTGTAGTGATGGATTCCTACACCAACTCTTGGGTGATAACCCTAATGTTGAATATATATGTATAGATATATACATATGGTTTTGGGAGACTATTCATCATAGGAAAAACGATTGAATATGTTTCAAGTGAGGGATTGTATTCACATATCGAGGTAAATTTAAAGGAAATTGTGGTGACGGCCTGTATATTGAGCATTATGTATACTTATAGCCGGGTTTATATATCTTATACATATGAACGAGAATTAGTTTGTATATATAATGATGTAGCGATGTGTGAATATATGTACATATATCTATATATAAATATGAATATATGGATATATTTATGTTGTGGACATACATGGTATGGATATTTAAACCGTATATGATGGTTTACTATTTGAACATATGATGGGATCATATGGATGTATGTATATTGTGCATGTGAGCGATATATATACTTATGTGGTTAAGCATACCCCGCTCATGCTATCATTGGGAAGTTTCCGCGCAGAGGGTGAGCATCCTGGCATATAGAGCAGGGTGTGGATATTCCCCAGGTCATAGTCGCCCGGTGTGTTATTATACGATAGATATATTTTTAGGATGAGACGTGGTGGGTATGTTTCGTCTCATTGCCAGTGGAGCTATGACCGCTTCCCGGGACATCGTGTGTGTGAGTTATCACGAGGTGGGTGTCGTTGATCCCCACCAGGTGGTCCCCAGTTGCTACGTGAGCCGGGCATTGGGAAGATGATAGCATTGATGCAGTTTTATCGACGATATATATAGCCGGGTGGATTATGTGCATGTCCACTGTACATCAGATATGATACGTACACTTGGTCATGGGTATGGATGATTGGTATATGTATATATATGGTGAGCATAAAATACCTATATATATATATTTATATGTCCTTTAGATGAAAGGATATAAAATCTGTATAGAGTACATCTTGGATGATTATGGTGTACTAGATTGATGGGGGTTGATGTATCGCATTTAAGGAATATTTCGATTACATCATCCCAAGGATATTATTGGAGTTTTGGTAATAGTGGTAGTATTATATTGTATATATGGCATTATGGATCTCTAGGATCGACATTGTCAAGGAGTAGTGTAACGGGGTGGTTCCTTGTTTGGATTTTGCTTTGCGAGACACCCCACTATTTTTTAGACTGAGAAATTAAATTTTGGGGAAAAAAAATTTAATTTAAATTGGAGAATTTTAAATTTGGGAATTTAAGTCCGAAAATATAGGATGTTGTAAAGTATTCCGGATGAGGATTTTGAGGGTACCATTGATCCCGGAAGGGTTGAGATAGTCAAACTGACTGTCATTGACTTTTATTTCGGCTCCGGAATATTTTTAAGTCAGTTGACTCGAATTGGAGTAAACGAGTCATTTAAAGTGTGTATTAACATTTAAAAATTGGGTTTATTATTTTAAAGTATTTAAGGCTTACGTATGAAGCCTTCTCCTACGAGAAAAGAGAGAAAAAGAAAGAAAAGAGAAAGAAGAAGAAAGAAAAGGAGAGAGGGAGAAAAGCTTGGGGATTTTCGGCCAAATCGCGACATCGAGGATGATCCAACCTCTACAAATCTGAGGCAAGTGTTTAATCTTGATAAATATCTATTTGTGTATTTCATTTCATAGTTTGTGGGTTAAAGAAGTGGATTTTTGGGTATAAACATCAAAACCTAAATTTTGGTTCAAATCTTGAAATTTGCAGATTTTAATTGGGTTTAAGGGATATAAATTGATGAGGTTAAATTTAGGATGTGTTTTGATGTTGGAAATTATGTTGGGATTGAAGATTAAGGGTTGGAAGTAGTATAAATCAAATTTTGGGGAATTTTGGGTTATAGAAAAACAGCCATTTTCGTGGCTTTCTGAACTGGCCGAATCGATTCGCCCCCACCGAATCGATTCGCCAGGTTGCAGAAGTCTCAGGTCTTTAGGACCGAATCGATTCGCCCCTAGTGAATCGATTCGGAGGGTTGCAGAATCTCAGGTCCTTTGGACCGAATAGATTCGGATGGGCCGAATCAATTCGCTGTTGGGCCGAATCGATTCGGAGAGGCCAAATCGATTCGAAAACAGAGCATTTTGAGAATTTTTCTCTTTAGTGAATTCAAACCCTTTTTGGTTGGGTTTATTGATTTGGGGTTTTCTCTTATGAAGTAAGAGATATCTTTTGGTGACTTATAGGAGGTCTCTCACTTAGTATATGATAGTGGGTACTTCTTGGAATAATTGGATAAGAAATATCCATGTATGTTGAGAAATTTCTAGGCCGACCTTTATGTCAAATCCTTATAAGGATAGGATATTGTTAAGATACAATTTGGGGCCAAATGGAAGAGAGTGGTCGTATACTCTTAAAGAGTGAGGGGTTTCATATCCTTAGAAATGTTTAGACTAAGGAACAACTGATAAATCAATAGGAGTAAGGGTTCCTGAGATTTATTTGAACCATAGGTGAAATTGGGAACGATTGGGATCGTACTATCGACTAGAATAAGCGGTAGCATAAATTCTAGTTAGGATAGTTTACACGTAATTGTGGGGATATGACCACTGAGATTACAATGCTTGAAACGAGGTTGGAATAATTTGAGGTTTTAGACTATTAAGTCATGTATGTGCCTATGGTTAAATAGTACTAAAGAAAATTATGTACTTTTGAATATGGATGAAATGTGTAGTGATGGATTCCTACACCAACTCTTGGGTGATAACCCTAATGTTGAATATATATGTATAGATATATACATATTCTTTTGGAAGACTATTCATCATAGGAAAAATGATTGAATATGTTTCAAGTGAGGGATTGTATTCACATATCGAGGTAAATTTAAAGGAAATTGTGGTGACGGCTTGTATATTGAGGATTATGTATACTTATAGCCGGGTTTATATATCTTATACATATGAACGAGAATTAGTTTGTATATATAATGATGTAGTGATGTGTGAATATATGTACATATATCTATATATAAATATGAATATATGGATATATTTATGTTGTGGACATACATGGTATGGATATTTAAACCGTATATGATGGTTTACTATTTGATCATATGATGGGATCATATGGATGTATGTATATTGTGCATGTGAGCGATATATATACTTATGTGGTTAAGCATACCCCGATCATGCTATCATTGGGAAGTTTCCGCGCAGAGGGCGAGCATCCTGGCATATAGAGCAGGGTGTGGATATTCCCGAGGTCATAGTCGTCCGGTGTGTTATTATACGATAGATATATTTTTGGGATGAGATGTGGTGGGTATGTTTCGTCTCATTGCCAGTGGAGCTATGACCGCTTCCTGGGACGTCGTGTGTGTGAGTTATCATGAGGTGGGTGTCGTTGATCCCCACCAGGTGGTCCCTAGTTGCTACGTGAGCCGGACATTGGGAAGATGATAGCATTGATGCAGTTTTATCGGCGATATATATAGCTGGGTGGATTATGTGCATGTCCATTGTACATCAGATGTGATACGTACACTTGGTCATGGGTATGGATGATTGGTATATGTATATATATGGTGAGCATAAAATACCTATATATATATTTATATATCCTATAGATGAAAGGATATAGAATCTGTATAGAGTACATCTTGGATGATTATGGTGTACTAGATTGATGGGGGTTGATGTATCGCATTTAAGGAATATTTCGGTTACATCATCCCAAGGATATTATTGGAGTTTTGGTAATAGTGGTAGTATTATATTGTATATATGGCATTATGGATCTCTAGGATCGACATTGTCAAGGAGTAGTGTAACGGGGTGGTTCCTTGTTTGGATTTCGCTTTGCGAGACACCCCATGCATGAAACGCAGTGCAGTGTTGAGATTGGAGAAAAGTTCTGCCAATTATGGTATGTACGGCATTATGGATCTCTATGATCGACATTGTCAAAGAGTAGTGTAACGGGGCGGTTCCTTGTTTGGATTTCGCTTTGCGAGACACCCCACGCATGAAATGTAGTACATTGTTAAGAGTAGAGAGAAGTTCTGTCGATATTTATGTGTGGCATAATGGATCGACGTTGACATGGAGTAGTGTAACGGGGTGGTTCCTTGTTTGGATTTCGCTTTGCGAGACACCCCACGCACGAAACGCAGCGTAGCATTGAAATTGGAGGGAAGTTGTGTCAATTATAATTTTGCATGCTTATTAATTAGAAATTAAATCATATGTTTCAACCCAAATGCATATTGGGTAACTTATTAAATCATAATTGGTTAAAGTATAAATCGGAATCCACTAAGCCTAATAAGGCACTCATGATTGAAAATAATTACTTAACTGTGTTTATAAAAAGGAGTGGATTCTTGGGGTATGATAGGAAGGTAGATCTCGTGGGTATAGGCTAGGCCTATGATAAGTTAGGTTGTCCTAATAAATGGGGGTAATTTAACTAATAAAAATTGAGTACGCGAATAGGTGTACGCCTTTAGATGAGAGGTGAGTTGGGGCTCCACGAGAGTGCGATCCTATTTTAATTATGAAATAAGTGCACCTATATTTATTATGCACGATTAACACACTTGCTAAATATTTTCACAACTCGGGCTCTGTCCCGTTTACTTTTCTCTCCTGCATGTATATATATATATATGACTACAGGTGTCCTACCGCATGGATGCCGGATGACTTTCTATCCAGAGTCTTGGGAGCCGTGACAGGTGCGGACTGTTGCGGGATGTATCTGGTAGTCGCCTTTCAAAATTCTAGGTAGGATTCATGTTGTATATCGGGTTTGTACCCAAGGGTTATTTATAGATGTTTATATTTATTCCATTCTAGTTATTGTATTGGCTGTGACCCGACAGCTTATTCGGGTCTACTTTTTGTAGTATATTCAGTGGTAGTTATTTATTTCAGTTTTGTTCTAGCATTCCATTTATCTTAGTTCTTGCATGCATGTTTCGTTTTTTTTTCTTTCTTTTTTTTTAATAGTGTTAGTTGGTTATCTGTTGCACATTTTATTTAATTTTAACATCTCGCCTATATGATATCGGGTAGTTAGTCCTATATTATATAGTACCGACAGTTGATGTTGAGACTGGACCATCTGAAACTCTTGATTTAATATAGTATAGGGTTGGCCACCCGTTATTATTTTAGGCGGGGTGTTACACTTATAGGTTGGTTCCACGGTCTTTCCTTTGGCATAGGGTTAGAAAAGCCAAATTATATATATATATTTCTCTAGTACGATCCGGGGAGGTTGCGCGATGTGGGTGAATCCCGTGGCTCGAGGAGCAGGGAGAGTATATCCCCGGGTCATCTCGTCCCGCGTTTGAGTGCGATGTGTGTGTACTCCACTTGCATAGGCAATATGACCGCTTCCACCGTTCTGTATATTTCTACCATGACCATGAGTGAGTTTGGCTTAGTAGCGAGGCATACTGAGTAAAATCATATTCGAATTGGTACTATGAGACTGTATCCTCGAGTTATAGCTCGGTATGATAGTTATTATTCTTGTGATTGTGATAAGTATAATTATATTCGTTGAGATATTATATAAGGTGAGAATAATGATAAGGAATTATTCCCTTTCCGGGAGATATATATATATATATATATATATATATATATATGGATTTATATGAACCATAGGTTCTATTGAGAACTAAATATTTATATAGTTATATATATATGAGTCATGTATATACGGTGCGTGCTGAGGGCCTAATGGATCTCGATGATCAACATTGCCAGGTAGTAGTGTATTGAGGGGTTCCTTGTTTGGATTTCGCTTCGCGAGACACCCCATGCACGAACGTATCGCAATGTTGGGAATGGGGAGAAATTTAGCCCTTAGTACTTGGGTTAATTAGGATTTTCAAAGATTTGGTGTAAAGGATTAGTTAGGCAGGGTAGCTTAGTTGGGTTGTTTAAAAAGAATGAGATAGGTGTACACTACTAGAAGAGGGGTGAGGGGTATCTCATGGGAGTGTGATACCAAATTATATATGAGATAAATCACATTTTAAAAACACAACATTTATGCACTTGCAATACATTTTCAAACTCGGGCTCTGACCCGTTTCTCTATTTTCCCTCTTTTGTTATATATATATATATATATATATATATATATATAGGTGTCCAAACACTGGGACGCCTGGATGATGATTCCTTCGAGTCAAACATTTGCTGCAGCAGCTTTGGATGCATACAGGTTTACTGTAGATGCTTTTATCCTTGTAATCTAGATAGGAGGTACTGTAGAACTACTCGGGCCGAAAGCCCAATTTGTATTCATTTATTCTTTACCGACTTTTAGTGCGACATTTGACTTGGATGTATTATGTTAACCGAGTGTTCGGTTATTTTATTTCATTTTCATTTTGTTTATATAAATTGAATGATTGTTTTACTTTGATGGTTTGATTAAAAGGATTAATTAATTAAAATTTTGATGCCGGCCTAATAGGTTATTAGTAATTAAATGTGTTTTCGAGAGTGATGCTAAGAATGAACCATATGAGACTCATGTTTTAATTTGGTACAAGATTGATCGCCCTGTATTTTATTAGGCGGGGTGTCACAGATGGTATCAGAGCATCAGGTTCTAGTGTCCTTAAGAATCTGTGCGGACGTACTACGCTTTCAGCATTGCTCTCGATTCAATATAAAGCCTTAGGATTAGGATTGTTGATTCCTCTTGTGAGATTTCGTTCTTCTGCTGTTATGTAAGATTATAGTAAATCTTTTGCTTGCTCATTCGAGATTCATGTGATGATCGATGAAGGGTGACCAGGGAAGGCCGTGATGAGGGCAGTAGAAGACGAGACTTAGTTGGAGATGTTAGATGAAGTTGAAGACCAGGACCGCAGTAGAGGTCACTCTCCTTGTGTCATTTGTCGAGGGTTACTACAGGGACTACTAAAGTATAGTAGTTATAAGTATCCAAGTACCTCCATAGTAGAGAGTGGTATTAAAGTTGAATTACTCGGTGAAGCTAAAGTGGGAAAAAGGTTAGAAAGGGCCCTTGATAAGGACCATGCGTTGAAGTTAAGCTGTGCGGAATAAGTGTAGAATTTCTCAGTGGAAGTAGAAGGCTCAGAAGTTTTGGCTTAGTACAGGGTATGTAAATACCCAGATGTGAAAATTTGAGGAAAATTTTTCACTCGTGGGAGCAATATTGAAATGGTGGGAACGGTAGTCACCATGTTTAAGAGAGTAAGATGTTTTGCTCATAAAGGGATCTTACGGATGGTTTCAACCGTGAGTTCCCATGATTTATCAAGAACGAAAAGAATGCAGTGTTAAATTATTCAGATAAGGATTGGTCAGAGGCCGCCAGTGAATAAAGAATTATAGGAATAAGTGAACTTTGTACCAAATTAAGGTAGGTACATTGGAGAGAGAGCCCTTCGGAAGAATGATAGGTTCACTAGTACGTGTTGCTAACACTTATGGAGAAGTTGTGTTCGTGGAACCCCATTGGTGGACATCCACCTGGAGAAACCCATTGAAACAGGGTTGTTGAAGCCGGTGATGGAGTTTCCTTTATAAAGAAACTAAGGGAAATATGAAGGCAATTGTCAGGATCGAGGCTATAGAGTATGAGGTACTGGTAACCTTAACTTGATCAGGGTGGACAGAAGGGAGGAATGTTGCAAAGTGGAGTGTAGAACCACACGGTTAGTCCTTGCCCAGTAGGAGTTAAAGGACAAGATTAGGGTGTCGAAGTGGGGCATCGATTGAAGTAAGTTTTGTTTCGATTAGGGCATGTGTACTATGTTCGAAAACCATTTGGAGTAGCCAGGGGTGATTGGAAAGAATGTTGTTATGAGTTTCACCTCAGGTGGGGGAGGTATATATGGCGTGACTAGATAGAATCGCGGTATTTCGCTAACCCTAGATTCGTGTGTGTAATATGAGCTTTCTGGCGCTATCGGTAATATTATATAGTGTATATATATATGTTTTTTCGCGATAGAGGGGTTCTATTTTGAAATTGTATCTGGTTTGCACAGTTCATTTTGTATGTGCTATACGAGTATGGTACTATTATGAGAGTAATATTATTATATTATCGGAGCGATAGCAGGCTAATGATTGCAAGACTATCGTATTCGAGGTTCCAGGGTGAAGCTGGTTGTTGTTGCTATATCTCACCTGGATACAGGTTGAGCTCGACTTTATTATATGTTTAGATGGAACCTCGATGAGTAGATGTTTCATTTTTTAGATTTTAGTGTGTGGCAACCTTATAGGTATGATTTAAGGTACGCAGGATTTATTTATAAGTTGTGAGTTTAAGCTTGTCGTTGTTTACGCAAAGGACTTAGTGTTAGTAAGAGCGCTTGGTGGTGTGGCTCCTAGAAAGAAATAGGATTTTAGACCACCTTTTGTTGAAAGAGGGGATAAGGTTATCCCGATTGCATATTTGAAGGTAATAGACCTCCACAATCGATAAAGTTAAGTAGTAGTGTATCGAAGGGGTTCCTTGTTTGGATTTTGCTTGCGAGACGCTCCACGCACGAACCTTAACAACATCGTGAATGGAGAGATGTTAGAGGATGCAAGGATATTGGTTTGATGATACGTTACCTAGTGTGGAGAAAACACTATAAACTGAGAGCCGTGCGATGATTGCATGCTTATGTAGATAGAAGTGCTATGAAAAATAACTGAAATGGTTCTCTCATCGCAAGTATATGGGTGAGGTGAGTGTTAGAGAAATTTATTTGAGGTTTATAGACAGACCTTGAATAGAAGGCTAACTCGGAGGAAGTATGTTTCAGTTAGAATATTCGTAACACTTCTGCAGAGAGTAAGCGCACGATTAGTTAGACTTTCCTTTTTGCTAAGATGGAAGGACATAGTGGTAGAAGTATGTTAGTAGGTTAGCGAGGTAGGATTTAGAACGTCCCGCTGGTGTGCATCAGACCGTTATATCTCGATGATCAACGATGCGAGGAATTAGTGTAATGGGAGGGTTCCTAGTCTGGATTTCGCTTTGTGAGACGTCCCACACATGAAATCGAGCGAATGTCAGAAATTGAGATAGATCTTGGGCACAAGGGATATAGTTATTATAGTGTAGGAAACACATCTATCTTAGGGTTATTAAAAAGTAAGTCTTATAGGACTAGCGGCGCTATTCTAGGAAGATTGTAGCAAGTTAACCACGAGAAGATTGGTGGGTTAAACTTTAAAAGGATGGGATTTTTAGGTATAGGAAGGATTGAATATTGAAATTTTTTTCTCAGGTTAGGAAAACCCATGTGTTAGTACCAGGACGAGGAAACGAGGTACACTTTTAGAGAGAGTGTTACGTGTGTGATGTTTACAATGGTTATGCAGATAGGCACGAGTCAAAAGGTGTATTGGCATCTTGGTAAGTTGATTTTATATACCGCCAGGAATAGAAGGGGGCGTAGTATATAAAACGTATGATTTTGCCGTGGGTCAGTCATAAATGAATTTGAAGTTTGTTGGATGGAACGTCGTAGAAGGCACGCGATAATCCAATTGAATAGGTACAACAAGAGTTTTCAGACCTAAGATAAGCGAGAAGACTGACGGGAATAGTCAAGCATTAGTGTAATTTCCTTTTCGAGGGAAATTTGATGTCCTATTATAGATGAACGGACGCTTAGAGTGTTAGAGAGAGTATCAACTTTTTGAGACATTAGAGCGGCGGATATAGAAGCACTAGGTGCAACTCGTCATTATTAGAGTTAACCTTACGACCGAGGTACCATTATAGCATAAGGAGATTTAGATAAGCTTGTGGTTAAGCTAGTGCGTTAGAGAATACGCCTTGATATAGGTGGAATATGGTAGGGGACCATTGTGTTAGCACTTTTTGACTTTGGTGTACTAGGACGTAGTGTAATTAGCGATCCCAGGTTGGTGGTGTAGGTTATATCCAAATTTCAAGGACAAAATTCCGTTGTGAGGGGGGGAGTATGTAACACCCCGTACTTTTAGGGATAATTAGATTACAAAAGTGGGCATAATTTGGAGATTAAGGGAAATTTTGAGAATAGTAATTTTGGGATTTATGAACAATTGATTATTATCGATGCGTGTTACAGTTACTTTTGAGAATAAGTAAACAAGTCGTATGTGACAACCCGCTCCAAATAATAACGGGTGGACAGCCATATACTATATAAATCAGGTATCTCAGATGGTACAGTCTCAACATCAACATACAAATCACTATAATATAAGGCTAACTACCCGAAATCATTAAGTGCGAATTGTCAAAATTTTAAAACTTTTACATTTAACAACAACAACAAAACCAATAATGCAACTCAACCAGCAATAAACATCTAACTATGATGAGTGATAAGTGCAAACTCTATTAATATACACGAGTGCAATACAAAGAACCAATAAAATCTCAACAATGAAATACCCGAATATGCTGTCGGGTAACAGACAATACAATAATCTGATAATGAAATATGAAAGTGTTAATCTACAACACTTGAATACTAACTCAATATACAAACTGAATCATAATCTAGATATACAAAGATAGGAGTCGACTAAAGCAAAGTGCCGCAACAGTCCGCTACTGCCACAGCTCCACAAATACCCTGGATGGATAACATCAAAGGCGTCCTTGCGGAGGAACACCTGAAGTAATACAATATATATACATGGAGGAGGAAATATAAACGGGTCAGAGCTCGAGTTTGAAAAACATTTTATAGCAAGTGTATTAAAATGCATAATAATTATAAATGCATTATTACATGATTTAGCTGGAATCGAACTCTCCATAATAATTCAACTCACCTCTCATCTAAAGCGCGCACTAAGCGTATGCACGTGATCTCCAAATGGATGTCCAATTCTAATTTAGGTAAGAGGATTCTAACTTAAACCCAAAAGAAGTATTTAAGTTAAATCATCTAACCTATCTCCCAATACATTTGTTTCCACAATTAAAAGTTATAATTATTAACTTTAATATAATCGTTATAGTTATCTTTATAATGTTCATTTGTTGAACATATAAAGTTACATGATCCAATCATGTCCACATCATCACAATACATCAACAATCTCATTTACTAGAATTTTATATTCTAGTGATGCCCTTATAAGACATGAAACCATATATATAATTATTATAGTAATTACATATGAGTTATTAGCATCATGAATATAAAGACTAAACTCCTCTCGATTCTCAACAGGGCACTTCGTTTCATGCGTGGGACGTCTCGCCGAGGCGAAATCCAAATAAGGAATCCCCCCGTTACACTACTCCTGACCGTATTAATCCTCGAGGCTCATTATGTCCTCAATGCATGATGGATGTAACCCAAATTATTTTCCCATTTTCATTAATTAATATTCCCAATTTTCAACAGTACACGGCGTTTCATGCGTGGGACGTCTCGCCGAGGCGAAATCCAAACAAGGAATCCCCCGGTTACACTACTCCTGGCACTGTCGATTGTTGGGATAGGTGATATATATATATATATATATATAGATAATTATGAGCATTAAGGACTAAACTTATCCCCAAGTTCCAACATTACACTGCGGTTCGTGCGTGGGACGTCTCGCCGAGGCGAAATCCAAACAAGGAACCCCCCCGATACACTAATCCTGGCAATGTAGGTCGTTGAGGTCCATTATGCCCTTGACACCCAAGTACAAACACAAGCAATAATAACCATCCAACTGAGCTATAACTCGAAGGACGCAGGCTTACATGCTATCATCTTCCAGCAGCCCATATACGTAGCAAACTGGGGCCACCTGGTGGGGTTCAACGACACCCACCTCGTGATCTACTCACGCACACAACGTCCGGGAAGCGGTCATAGTTCCTAACCGGCAAGTGAGAGCGACACATGCCCACGACCTCTCACCCCCAAAATAAATAAATGTATATATATATGTCATTTGCTGACCACAAAGGACGACTATGACCTGGGGAATATCCACATCCTGCTTTTCTAGTCAGAATGCTCACCCTCTACGCATGAAACTTCCCAATGATAGCAAGGAGGGGGTATGCTTAACATGTATATACACCATCATATAAGGTATACATACATCCCACATAATAAAGATATACCATTGTATAAGGTATACCTGCAACAATCATTTTCATTTTCATTATACGCTCTTTGGCGCAATTTGATTAACATCATTGTTTAGTATATCTCTCTCATGATACACCAATCGTCAATACTCACACATTTACCCCACTTAGTATATGCTATACTAATTCTCGCTTGAAGCTCTCATGTCATTTCTAGTATGAATTGTCTTTCAATTCTATTTAAGTTAAGGATATTCTATATCCTAATGCACCTCAATTAGCATTTCTCATTGTGTGAGATATCTCCCAAATCAATCACCAATAAGTATATTTTTGTATCCATATGCCCATCAAATAGCATTTATGATTCTCCATCCATTATAGGGTTCAATTCAGTTTATGAACCTTTTTAAAGTTATCCCATTTGGGATTGGATTTTTAAAATCCATTATCTCTAAATTTGTCTCATTTATTCATATAATTGTAATTATCATCCCTAAGTCGAATCTCCAAATCAAGGTGGGCTTCCCCACTTAGAATATACCAAAATCTCTAATCGGTAATCCTCAACTTTAATTAATATGACTCCCATAATTTCGTACGATGGAAACCCTTTAAAAGTCTCCAAAACATACTCCACATGTCTCATATAGAGGCCCCAAATCGATAACCTCGAACAAAACGGGATGAAATTCTCCATAGAAAACATCTTCCAAAAATTCCCCTGTTTCCGAATCGATTCGGCCCCTCCGAATCGATTCGGCCCAGAAACGAATCGATTCGGCCCATCCGAATCGATTCGGTCCAAAGGACCTGGGAGTCTACTACATGCCGAACCAATTCGTAAGGGGCGAATCTATTCGACCCTAAAGATCTGGGCATTCTGCAACAGACCGAATCGATTTGGTAGGGGTGAATCGATTCGGCAAGTGCAGCAAGCTACGAAATGGGCAATTTTCTTCTTAACCCAAAATACCCAAAAATCATTTTAATCATCTTCCAACCATTTTCATCCAACCCAATCAAATATATAACATTAATATTCATTCTAGAATACTTATAAACTAATTTATAACCTTAAATCCATTTTATACACTACAAATATAAGGTTTTCCCAAAAGTTAGGTTTTAACAATTTAAACCTAAAACCCTAGATTCAATCCACAAATCATGCAATAATTAGTACACAACAATTATTTAGCAAGTTTAATCACTTGCCTCGGGTTCGTAGGGTCTGAATCTGCCTTGAGATCGCGTATTTGCCCGAAAATCCTCTTTTTCTCTCTTTTCTCCTTCCTTTTCTTCTTCTTTCTTCTTTTCTCTTTCTTTCTTTCTATTTCTCTTTCTTTCTTTGGAGAATTAAATCTCCCGTAGGCTTAATAAGCCTAAATCCCAAAATACACATCTTTAAATGATAATACACACTTTAAATGACTCGGTATCTTTAATTCGAGTCAAACGGTCCTAAATTATTTCGGAACCCAAATAGACCCCAAGTACAGTCATTTCGACTTTCTCGACCCTTCCGGACACTATGGTACCCTCAGAATTGCCATTCGACATACTTTCTAATGACTCTAAATTTTGACCTTGCCAGTTTAATTATTTCTCCAATAAAAATAATATTTATTTCTCCCAAAATAAATAAATATTCGTCTCCTAGACCTCGGGTTATTACAAACTTCCCCACTTACAAAAATTTCGTCCTCGAAATTTAGCTAAGCCTAATTCTCCAAAGCTCAACTAGTTCTACTATACCCAATCTTGCTAATCCTATCTCCAAACTTCTAACTTCCCACGACGAGTTCATTTTAAATATATTTTATTTTTATGTTGATTATGAGTTATATACAACCAATTTCTACAACAAGGGTGCCCATACACCCTTTATATTCGAGTTAGCATTCGTACCAATCATAATGAGGCTTTATTTGCCTCCAATGTTCCACAATACCATCAATATATAATAAATTAACATTTTAAGGGAAGAAAAATTTGAATGGTCCAAAGAAATAACTCCTCTCGATTCCTGACATTCGCCATTTTCGTGTGGGGGAAGTCTCGCAAAAGAGAAATCCAAACAAGGAACCCTCCCAATACACTACTATGTGGCGACGTCGGGGATTGAGAGTTTGTTAAATCCGGACTAGAATTTGAAAAGTTGAATTTTATGAAAATCATTTTGAAAGGGACCGAAGGCCGGTAAGAGTTTTATTTTGGAAAATAGTTTATTTTGAAAACGGTTTATACAATATAGTATAATATAAAATGCCTTATGTCGAACACAAGGTATTTTTTTATCATCATCTATATAACATGTAGCTCACAAATATGATCATACCCATGAGCTAAAATTTTACCTGCGTCCCATCAAATACATAATCTCAATTGCAAACATAAACAACATCTTACATCATTTCAATATATTGCCATTTTTATAAGGCTCATCCATATCTGGAATACAACAATTATAATAGTCTATCATGACTATATAAAAAAAAGTAGCTTTATCATTACTACTTATCATCATTACCATTCTTACATTTACCACAAGGTTTAAATCTCTTTTTGAGCACCTTGCAAAATTATCTATCCTTTTATAAAATAATATAATAAGAGCCTATCTTGCTCAAAATTCCCCTTTAGGGTCATTACATTCCATCCATAAACAAAAAGGGCTATAGCACTACCCATTCACAATATCTCCCATACCATAGTACTAAAACTTCATATAGTAATAATCCTATTCATAAAGGAAAATTAACTTACATCATCCATCTCTAGTCCGATTGCCCTCCTCATCAATGGGCTCCCAAACAAAGTCCCCTGGTCTAAAGCGACCTCGAATTTGCTGTAGGGGTTGCACTTCCAAAATTTCATCAAAATGTGATCCTTTACCTCTTTGAGGACAATCTCTCTTTTTATGACCTATTTCTTTACAAAAGAAACACTTACCCACAAATACTTTTTGCCCACTCGCATTACTGGCACTCTCTTTGCCAAACTTACTTGATGAACTCGAATCTCCAAATTTCTTACTCTCCTGCGAACAAAAACGATATTCATGACACTTTAGTAGTGCCGCATTTACTACCTCAACGAAAGTCACTAACTTAGGACTCTCTAATAAATGTTGTTGGATTTTCCAATCTAAACCTCGAACAAACTTCGATATACGTTTCTCTTCAGTATTTACCTTATCAGGTTCTAGCTTTGCCCATCTAGAAAAGTCTTCCTCATACTCCGCCACCATTCTATTTCCTTGAAAAATCTTTATATTTTGAGTCGGGGAAGGCAAATACCTTCGATCAAAAAGTTCCCAAAATTCTTTTATAAGTAAAGTATCTCTCTGTTCAGATGTGGTGACAGACTCCCACCATTGAAGAGCTGCACCCGATAACCTAAAGGTGTCTAAAAATTATTTCTGCACCTCACTACACTCAACCATACGAAGATGCCTCTACATACTATTCTTCCATTGACTTGCAGCCATTGCATTAACTCCCCCTGCAAACTCATGAGGATTCCCCTTACTAAAATCTTCCTTCACTCTCTCCCATAAAGACAATCCTAAATGGGGTGGGGCCGCTCGAGCGGCAGATTATTGAGCCATCGTAGAAACGGCAGCAGTTACAGCTTGTGCCACAATATTGGCAACATCATCCGTAGTCATGTTCCTTTGAGGCATTTGGGGTTGTACATTCCATTTATTTGCCCTGACTGAACGACCTCCCTTCGGTGGCATCTGAAATAAGAACAATTGTATTAGAATGCCTTTCAAATATTTCTGAATCATGGAAAGATATGGACGTATGAATGCAATCATCCTAATAGTAAGGCTCTACATCATGAACGCTTACGGAAGATCGTAGTAACGCACACAGATCCTAAAGACACTAGAACCTGATGCTCTGATACCATCTGTAACAACCCGCTCCAAATAATAATGGGTGGCCAGCCCTATACTATAATAAATCAGGTATCTCAGATGGTACAGTCTCAACATCAACATACAAATCACTATAATATAAGGCTAACTACCCGAAATCATTAAGTGCGAATTGTCAAAATTTTAAAACTTTTACATTTAACAACAACAACAAAGCCAATAATGCAACTCAACCACCAATAAACATCTAACTATGATGAGTGATAAGTGCAAACTCTATTAATATACACGAGTGCAATACAAAGAACCAATAAAATCTCAACAATAAAATACCCGAATATGCTGTCGGGTAACAGAGAATACAATAATCTGATAATGAAATATGAAAGTGTTAATCTACAACACTTGAATACTAACTCAATATACAAACTGAATCCTAATCTAGATATACAAAGATAGGAGTCGACTAAAGCAAAGTGCCGCAACAGTCCGCTACTGCCACAGCTCCACAAATACCCTGGATGGATAACATCAAAGGCGTCCTTGTGGAGGAACACCTGAAGTAATACAATATATATACATGGAGGAGGAAATATAAACGGGTCAGAGCCCGAGTTTGAAAAGCATTTTATAGCAAGTGTATTAAAATGCATAATAATTATAAATGCATTATTACATCATTTAGCTGGAATCGAACTCTCCATAATAATTCAACTCACCTCTCATCTAAAGCGCGCACTAAGCGTATACACGTGATCTCCAAATGGATGTCCGATTCTAATTTAGGTTAGAGGATTCTAACTTAAACCCAAAAGAAGTATTTAAGTGAAATCATCTAACCTATCTCCCAATACATTTGTTTCCACAATTAAAAGTTATAATTATTAACTTTAATATAATCGTTATAGTTATCTTTATAATGTTCATTTGTTGAACATATAAAGTTACATGATCCAATCATGTCCACATCATCACAATACATCAACAATCTCATTTACTAAAATTTTATATTCTAGTGATGCCCTTATAAGACATGAAACCATATATATAATTATTATAGTAATTATATATGAGTTATTAGCATCATGAATATAAAGACTAAACTCCTCTCGATTCTCAACACGGCACTGCGTTTCGTACGTGGGACGTCTCGCCGAGGCGAAATCCAAATAAGGAATCCCCCCGTTACACTACTCCTGACCGTATTAATCCTCGAGGCTAATTATGCCCTCAATGTATGATGCATGTAACCCAAATTATTTTCCCATTTTAATTAATTAATATTCCCAATTTTCAACAGTACACGGCATTTCATGCGTGGGACGTCTCGCCGAGGCGAAAACCAAACAAGGACCCCCCCCCCCCCCCCCGTTACACTACTCCTGGCACTGTCGATCGTCGGGATAGGTGATATATATATATATATATATATATATATATATAGATAATTATGAGCATTAAGGACTAAACTTATCCCCAAATTCCAACATTACACTGCGGTTCGTGCGTGGGACGTCTCGCCGAGGCAAAATCCAAACAAGGAACCCCCCCGATACACTAATCCTGGCAATGTAGGTCGTTGAGGTCCATTATTCCCTTGACACCCAAGTACAAACACAAGCAATAATAACCATCCAACCGAGCTATAACTCGAAGGACGCAGGCTTACATGCTATCATCTTCCAGCAGCCCATATACGTAGCAAACTAGGGCCACCTGGTGGGGTTCAACGACAGCCACCTCGTGATCTACTAACGCACACAACGTCCGGGAAGCGGTCATAGTTCCTAACCGACAAGTGAGAGCAACACATACCCACGACCTCTCACCCCCAAAATAAATAAATGTATATATATGTCATTTGCTGACCACAAAGGACGACTATGACCTGGTGAATATCCACGTCCTACTTTTCTAGTCAGAATGCTCACCCTCTACGCACGAAAATTCCCAATGATAGCAAGGAGGGGGTATGATTATCATGTATATACACCATCATATAAGGTATACATACATCCCACATAATAAAGATATACCATTGTATAAGGTATACCTGCAACAATCATTTTCATTTTCATTATACGCTCTTTGGCGCAATTTGATTAACATCATTGTTTAGTATATCTCTCTCATGATACACCAATCATCAATACTCACACATTTACCCCACTTAGTATATGCTATACTAATTCTCGCTTGAAGCTCTCATGTCGCTTCTAGTATGAATTGTCTTTCAATTCTATTTAAGTTAAGGATATTCTATATCCTAATGCACCTCAATTAGCATTTCTCATTGTGTGAGATATCTCCCAAATCAATCACCAATAAGGATATTTCTGTATCCGTATGCCCATCAAATAGCATTTATGATTCTCCATCCATTATAGGGTTCAATTCAGTTTATGAACCTTTTTAAAGTTATTCCATTTGGGATTGGATTCTAAAATCCATTATCTCTAAATTTGTCTCATTTATTCATATAATTGTAATTATCATCCCCAAGTCGAATCTCCAAATCAAGGTGGGCTTCCCCACTTAGAATATACCAAAATCTCTAATCGGTAATCCTCAACTTTAATTAATATGACTCCCATAATTTTGTACGATGGAAACCCTCTAAAAGTCTCCAAAACATACTCCACATGTCTCATATAGAGGCCCCAAATCGATAACCTCGAACAAAACGGGATGAAATTCTCCTTAGAAAACATCTTCCAAAAATTCCCCTGTTTTCGAATCGATTCGGCCCCTCCTAATCGATTCGGCCCAGAAACGAATCGATTCGGCCCATCCGAATCGATTCGGTCCAAAGGACCTGGGAGTCTACTACATGCCAAACCGATTCGCAAGGGGCGAATCGATTCGACCCTAAAGACCTGGGCATTCTGCAACAGACCGAATCGATTCGGTAGGGGCGAATCGATTCGGCAAGTGCAGCAAGCTACGAAATGGGCAATTTTCTTCTTAACCCAAAATACCCAAAAATCATTTTAATCATCTTCCAACCATTATCATCCAACCCAATCAAATATATAACATTAATGTTCATTCTAGAATACTTATAAACTAATTTATAACCTTAAATCCATTTTTTACACTATAAATCTAAGGTTTTCCCAAAAGTTAGGTTTTAAAAATTTTAACCTAAAACCCAAAATTCAATCCACAAATCATGCAATAATTAGTACACAACAATTATTTAGCAAGTTTAATCACTTGCCTCGGGTTCGTAGGGTCTGAATCCGCCTTGAGATCGCGTATTTGCCCGGAAATCCTCTTTCTCTCTCTTTTCTCCTTCCTTTTCTTCTTCTTTCTTCTTTTTTCTTTCTTTCTTTCTATTTCTCTTTCTTTCTTTGGAGAATTAAATCTCCCGTGGGCTTAATAAGCCTAAATCCCAAAATACACATCTTTAAATGATAATACACACTTTAAATGACTCGGTATCTTTAATTCGAGTCAAACGATCCTAAATTATTTCGAAACCCAAATAGACCCCAAGTACAGTCATTTCGACTTTCTCGACCCTTCTGGACACTATGTTACCCTCAGAATTGCCATTCGACATACTTTCTAACGACTCTAAATTTTGACCTCAATTGCCAGTTTAATTATTTCTCCAATAAAAATAATATTTATTTCTCCCAAAATAAATAAATATTCGTCTCCAAGACCTCGGGTTATTACATCGGATTATTTTAATTACATGTCGTAGTTAGGTAAAGTGACAAATGATAATATTTTATTTGGAAAACCTGTACTACGATGTGTTGGGTTTAATTAGGGAATTGTAGTAAAGTGACTCGAATGGAGATTTTGAGTGTGCAGTTGGTTTCGTAATGGCCGAGATAGTCACAATAGCATATTCGGGGGAAGTGTTTAGGTTCCGGGGAGTTTTGGACTAATAGGGACTCGCAATTGAGTAAATGAGTCATTTTTGGGTTTATAAGGGATAAACCCTTATTTATCCCCATATAAGGCACGGGAGAGTGGGAGAATGGAAAGAAAAAGAGAGAAAAGAAAGACGAGAAGAAAGGAAGAGAGAAGAGGAGAGAAAAAGGGGATTTTCGGCCAAACTCTGCGGGATTTGACTCGTGGTCGTCGGATTTTATCAACGAGGCAATGTTTACTTGCTTTATTGTTTTTGAGATTAAATCTCATATCATAATTTGGTAATAACAAACTAGAAAATGTTGGGTTGGGCTTTAGTGAATCAAATGGGTTTTTTCGGAAGTATAACGAATAAACCCCGGATATTATCCAATTTAGCAAACTTATAAATTAATTAGGATTTGTGTTAATTCTTTGTTCTAGGATGATTAGAACCTATTTACCTTGGGTATATATAGTTGGTGGTGATTAAAGGAGGTTGGGAAAAGATATAGAAAGGTTGGAGGTTTGTTAATGGCCAAAACAGGGGCTGGAGAAGAAGCTGCCATGTTTGATCGATCGATGGATGTCCAAGGGTCAATCGATCGATCCTACAGATATTTTGGCAATTTTGGCTTAGTTAATATAAATGGGATAAATTCCCAAATTTATGGTTTTTATCTTGTTTATTTGAGAAAATAATTATCCAACTAGGGGAATGTATTCCTAGTTATTTAAGGGAGTTAAATTTACGAATAAGAGAGTGCCAAAAATGCGTGTCGTTAACGGAATAGTTTTGAGGAAAATAATTTGGGGGAGTTAAATATTTGGGGTTCCTAATTGTGGTGTGAGGACCTCTAAATTTTTGTTTGAGTAAGGTGTATACCTTGACTTCGTGGAAAGCAAAATCAAATGGGCTTACTAATTTAAGGGTGTTCGGGATGAGTAACACATGGGGAAATATTTCAGTGGATGATTACATATACATTATGCTTGTCGAAAATAGTTATATAATGCCTAAATGTTTGGTGTAAATCCTAGGATGAGAATAGGACGGGAAATTGAGGATATGGACTAAAGATGGACGAGTAGGCTATTTGGGGTCAGTTGATGACTATGATTATAGGTAATGCGATACCTATAAGATTTAAAATAAGTTGAGAGTACACTTATTTGATTATTATGAATCGGTATATTCGGAGAGACTAAATCCTTAAAAGTGATTAAGGTGGGAGTTATATTTTTTAAGTAAGAGGATACCTATTTAGTTTAGTATTTTAAGTGTATAAATACTTATACTTTTACGAATGGGAACATTTGGGTTTGGCTGTTGCTATATAAGTTGGCAATTATAGCCATATGCATATTGAGGAGTGATATAGATATATATACGATGTGATTACAGTATATGTAATAAGATACGTATAAATATATATGTGTGTGATTTGTGTATTTGTATCTTAGAGGTTGGTTTCATGGGCTTTCCTTTGGCATAGGGTTGCAACAGCCAAAATATATATATTTCTCTAGTGTGATCCGGGGAGGTTGCGCGATGTGGGTGAATCCCTTGGCTTGTGGAGAAGGGAGAGTATATCCCCAGGTTATCTTATCCCGCGTTCGAGTGTGATGTGTGTTTACTCCACTTGCAGAGGGAATATGACCACCTCCATCGTTGTGTATATTTTTTACCATGACCATGAGTGAGTCTGGCTTGGTACCGAGGTATAGTGAGTAAACCCGGATTCGAATAGGTACTATGAGATTTTATCCTCGAGTTATAGCTCGGTGGGATGGTTATTATGCTTGTGATTGTGATAAGTATAATTATATTCATTTAGATATTATATAAGGTGAGAATAATGATAAGGTATATATATATATCCGGATTTATATGAACCATAGGTTCTATTCAGAACTAAATATTTATATATTATATATTTATATATATATGAGTCATGTATATACGTTGTGAGCTTAGGGCCTAATGGATATCGATGATCAACATTGTCAGGTAGTAGTGTATCAGGGGGTTCCTTGTTTGGATTTCACTTCGCGAGACACCTCACGCACGAACGTAGCGCAGTGTTGCGAATGGGGAGAAGTTTAGCCCTTAGTACTCGGGTTAATTAGGATTTCCAGATATTTGGTGTAACGGATTAGTTAGGCGGGGTATCTTAGTTTGGTTGTTTAAAAAGAATGCGATAGGCGTGCACTACTAGAAGAGGGGTGAGGGGTATCTCATGGGAGTGCGATACCAATTTATATATGAGATCAATCAAATTTTAAAAACATAGCATTTATGCACTTGCAAAACATTTTCAAACTCGGGCTCTGACCCGTTTCTCTATTTTTCCTCGCTTGATATATATATATATATTATATATAGGTGTCCAGACATAGGGATACCTGGATGATGATTCCTTCGAGTCAGGCATTTGCTGCAGCAGCTGTGGATGCATGTAGGTTTACTGTAGACGCTTTCATCCTTCTAATCTAGATAGGAGGTACTATAGAACTACTCGGGCCGAAACCCCAATTTGTATTCATTTATTCTTTAGTTCCTTTTAGTGTGGCATTTGACTTGGATGTATTATGTTAATCGAGTGTTCGATTATTTTATTTCATTTTTGTTTTATATATATAAACTGAATGATTGTTTTACTTTATTGGTTTGATTAAAAAGATTAGTTAATTAAAATTTTGACGCCAGCCTAATAGGTTATTAGTAATTAAATTGGTTTTTGACAGTGATGCTAAGAATGAACCATCTGTGACTCCTGTTTTAATTTGGTACAGGATTGATCTCCCAGTATTTTATTAGGCGGGGTGTCATAATAATCAAGATAATATCTCAGGAAAAATCCCTTTCGGGTAAAACCTGTTATTCACTTTATAAAATTTATAAATCGTAACTTACAAATTCTATAAATGAATTTACAACGTTTTGACGAATCTCGTGCAGGTGACCTTCGCCTTCAATAACTATGATCCTAGCAAGAATCACAAAACCTTAGTATTCCTTCAGCAATGATTCCTGCAAGAATCCCAAGATCAATAATGGAGATACCTTCTCTAGAAGATGTAATTTCAGTATAAAATTACGTGAGGGTTTCAAAGTGGATTCATAACTATATATGGGAGGTGATGTGTGAGAATCAAAATATATTTCCCCTTTAAAATATGAGACTTTTTAGAGAAAGTCTGCAGAAATTGAAATTTTAAAAGTCTTATAAAAGCCCTACACAAATTAGGTATTTAGAGGAGAACACAAAAATCGAGGCAGTGCTAATTATTCGAACGGGATCAGCTCTTCATTAGAACGAAAACTAGTTTTATTCGAACGACAAGCCTTTCTCGTTCGAACGTGCTTCAAACGACTTGAAATAGTACACCTTCAATTGATGTTCATTTGAAGTAGGCTTTTAACGACCCTTCGAATGAGAGCCCCATTTCATTCGAACGAGATTCCCATCTCATTTGAACGACTGTGACTAAAATAATATTTTATTTTAAGTCAAAAAATGCCTCATTTTAAATCACATACAATAAAAACAACTCCTAATATAATTATAAATAAATTACGAACTCCAGGCATAAATTATACCATTATTAGGTGGAGTAGTGGAGCTTGATGAAGATGAATGTCATACACATTGAAGATGCACGTTAGAGTTGCTAAAAATTTATATCTTTGATGCGTCGTGATGTTCGCGATGACATGATGCAAAATAACTAGATATGCCATAAAGTATGTAACCTAGATTCTAGGGGAAATGTCTGAAATGTTTCCCTTATAAATTTTATTATTGAGTCTTTGTTTCTATTGTTTTTCTTTGTGAATGGGATCTATGTAACATACACACATGTGTTAAAAAGTATATGCAATTTTTTTAATAATGTACACGCGTAATTTATATAATATTGCATGTAATTTACATTTGGGTTAGTTATTTTGGACAATATAAACTACAAGCAGAATTCAAGTAAGTATACGTAGAACTTATTCAAGATTATACATGTCTTTTTAATAAATTAAAGAACATATAGCATTACTTATGATTTTATGTAGCCTATGTGTATTATGGTTCATGCCAGCAGTAATATTATAGAGTATAGATGATTTATAATCAAAATGACAAGACACACATGATAAAAAAAAAATATTCATTTATAACAAAGAAAAATATATACAAATGATCTTGAAATAAAAGGAGAAATAAAATCAAGCATCAAAATTTGAATCAGGAAAATTATTAAAACCCTCGATAGGGTCAAGAAGAGAGGCGATAAAATTTGAGTACACTCAAATTTTCTTCTCCTGCATATATAGGAGGAAGTTGAGTTCTTCATTTTTCTTCCTCAAATTTATAAGCTTCATCATGACCTCATTTGTGTAGAAATACATGAGATCTTCTTGTGTTTATCTCGGATCCTTATCCTCTTCGAACAAGTCAAAAAGGATGGGTGGGAGTCCGGAATAGCCTTCATTAATATGGCATGTAAAACATCAAATGCATTTTGGTATAAAGAAATATCTTCCTTAACCCATTGCAGTAATCTCCTTACCCTTAATTATTCATCAAGACTACTTCATTAAGCCTCTGATGGGATAACCATTTTTATGTATTTGTAATTAAATTTAGAATGGTGGAGAAAAGAACAATTTTAGGTTTTTATAACCAAACAAAAGCTATTAATTTCTGGGATAAAAAATAGTTCAGGGATCTAGGGTAGGCTATGGGCGTACTGGTTGATATGAATGAACTAAAGAATATGTGTAAACTTCCTAGCTTTGAAATAGTTGAGGGATCTTGAGCCTAATAAATAGGGTAGGTGATGGGTGTACTGGTTGATATGAATGAACTAAAGAACATGTATAAACTTCATAGTTTTGACATGTAAAATCCTTGTCAACGTGTAAAGTTCTTACTAATTAAATTTATATGATAAAATTGTAGGGGCTATCCATAAGAATAAAATAAATGTTATTAAAAATGTCTATAACAAAAGTACACACATATTTAAAGAACCTATTTAATTACAGTACATCATATATGGTACTATAATTAGTAAAAAATAAAAGAAAAAATTACAAACATAGTATGTTGTTGTAGCAATTTAGAAACAATTTACACAATAATTTAAAATTTAAAATTATTGTTTCTTTACCTTCTTGTACTTTATTATATAATGTTTATAATTTGAGATTCTCTGTTTATTATTTGAAAATTCTAAGTACACACATAATATTATAAAGTACATATAAACTTCTTTTACTTTTACGTGTACTTTCTAATGTCATGCATGTACTTTGGGATTATTTGTTTGTTCTTTGGACAAAATGAAAAGTACATGTATAAATCATAAGGTACATGTGAAATTGGGTGTACTTTATTATATAGTACGTGTAATTTTCATGGTTTAATCCATAAACTTAAACATTTAAGCAATTTGTTTGTCATGATAGTATATTATAGTTATTATTTTGTATGGCCTATATGATTATGGTCCGCGCCAACGAACCATTTTAGAGTACATCTTATATGGAACTATAATGAATACAAAACAAAAAAATTTACAAAAAAAATACAATTTACTATTATTTTTTCTTGTACTAACTATCAACAAATAAAATTTCATTGATAATACAAGCTCTCTATTGTCATAATTCGCCATCTTGAAATGATATTTTGAGCTCAATTCCTTTGCTAATTTTTTCCATATAGTACATACAGAAGAGCCCGTAATCAACACTGAAATTAAAATAAACTGAAAATATGAATTAGTATAATGTGAATGAAATTTATTTAAATGTGTCATGATGAACTATGTGTGTACTTATGCAAAAGTGTATATATTTTATACATGTGAAGTCTTTGCTTACTTATTGAATTATTTTGGGCATTTATGACCTCTGGTTAGTTCAAATTTGAGAGAATGATTCACCAACAAATTTATTATTATTATTATTATTATTATTATTATTATTATTATTATTATTATTATTTCCTCTTCATTTAGGAAATCTTTATATACTTATCCTTCGAAGGTTCTTTGAATCAGACCTGTTTTATATCATTTTTCTGCTTCAGTCTTCAATTGTACAATGCTTCTTAGAAAACATCAAATTGTTAAGATAAAAACCAGTGAGTGTATATAAAACACAAAAGTACATGTAATATAACTAAGTTTAAGGTTTAAACATTACCTTGGAATCTTAGAAGAATGAGGTGTTGTGTTTCTTATCGTCCGACCGGAGAGAATCCATACGGACAACTTCATTTTTTTTCCTTTGTATAAGGTTAACAATGTGAAATGTCTTTCTTCATGTCTTATTAGAATGAAGAAAGTATCATAAGTGCCTAAAAATTCAAAAAGGGGTTTTCATATATGCTCCTTCTTCCCCATTTCTTTATTTTGCCAAACAGTATCCTCTTAAAAATTATAGATTTGTTAGTAAGAATATAAATTACAGTATTTATATGATGGTGATGCACAAAATATTATATTTTTTCCTTGCCCAAGCATATGTTTATAAAGTGCATGTGGTTGAGAGACCTTCCTTTCTCATTTTACTATCCATTATTTCACTGAAGTCAACAATTACATATTTCACACATTTAAAAAGGTAAGGATATAATAATGCAAATTTAATGGATGGCATATGTTTGTATTACATACTTGGTTTGATATTTTTTCTCCTTTTAGCAATTCTTTAATATCTCTCCGCCCAACGAAGGCCTTTTATCCTTAAAAGGGCAATAACCTACATTTTAAAACAGTGAATAATGTTAGAATAGTAATTAAAATGTGTATGTAATCTATGATCATTATGTGTGTATATATGGATGTTCTTCATAACAAAATGCGTGTATTTAATAAAACTATGCATGTACTTTATAAAACTATATGTGTACTTCACTAAGAAATGCGTGTACTTTATTCCAAAATGTGTGTGCTTTATAAAACCATGCATGTCTAATGCTTGTACTTCATTAAAATATACGTGCACTTAAATAATAAATGTGTGTACTTCATTGATAATATGTGTACTTTATTAAACTATAGGGGTTCTTTGTTACAAAATGCTTGTATTTATAAAAAATTTAGAGTACATACTATATGGAACTATAATTTACAAAATAAATAAGAAAGGTAATATTTATATATAAAAATAAGTGCATTACATAATAAAAATAAGTGCATTACAACACAAATAAACACAACACTTTATCCTTATTCCGTTGTCGTGTAATATTCGTCCAATTTCACTTTGGCAGTGTCACTCAGGTACATCGTAGCAGGGTAAACTTAAAGATCGAGTTGCTTGTTAAACCATTCATTTGGTCGTGGTGTCATATAGCCTATTCAACCATAACATTTTGTTTTTAAGTCTTGCTTCGCATCGTTTTCCTTTTTTTATTCGGTCACACATCAGCAACTTCAATAGAAGCATTTTTATTCTTTTAGCCTTTTCTAAATGGTTTTATTGTAGATACTTGATATTCAAAATTAGAGTCTTTATTTTGTTTCTGGTCCTTTTTTTTGTATACTCATTTGTACATCGAATTTTGAAGGTGAATTCTTTCATATTTACTGTCCAATTTTTCTCTTTCATTTTCTTCTTTCGAAAGAGAGGACTTCAAATGCTTATTTTCCTTCATTAAAATTTCATGAGTTGTTTCCTGAAGAAAAAAATTATTTTAATTTTTGGATTATTTGATGAACATATTATCATAGTACATGCACTAAAACTCAAAGAACATGAATCAAATGTTAAACTACATGAGAAACTGTGGGTTTTGCTATATTGATAACACGTACACTTTATAAAAATATGTGTGTACTTAAATAATAAATTCGTATATTGTTGATGTTCTTCATTACGAAATGCATGTACTTTATAAACTATACATGTACTTCATTAAAAAATGTGTATACTATATTCCAAAATGGGTGTAGTTCAAAAAACCATGCATGCATAATGCGTGTACTATATATAAATATGCATTTACTTAAATAACAAATGTGTGTACTTTATTGATAATGATTTTGCTTTATTAAACTATCGATGTTCTTCATTACAAAATTCACCAAAGTACCTTCTGATTCATTAAGTTTGGTGTCAACAATAATTTCCCTCAAAGACTTGCTTTCTTCTTCCAAAGGCTTCTGAGTATCCACACTTCTTTGTTAAAGTGTTTCATTGAAATCTAACATGTATGTGAGTATTTGGTCCAATTTTATTGCATTACTCCTCTCATTTATTTTGGAATCTATTTCATTTTGAAGCTCATTCTTTAAGTTTTCATTATTGGCTATGAGTTGGGCTTTATCTTCCTCCAACTTCTTGATTTTTTTACTGATATTCTTTTTTGATTCATTAACTTTAATTTTCAAATAAATATTGAAGAAAATGAGTTGGACATATTACTCCTCCAACTTATTAAACATCACTTCAGCTTCTTGCCTTCCTACATGACTTTCCTTATGTTGGGAATTTTTCTCCTCCAACTTCAATTTAAGTTCAACATTTTTTTCACTCAATTTTCTCACCTATTGAACCAAATTTTATGAATCATTTGAAGATTTTTTTTGTCATTGGCTTTCTTTTGATAAGACTTGGCCTTCTCATTTAATGGGATGTTCCAATCATCGAAATCAGATTCATCTGAAGACATATCACCCAGTTTAAGAGTTATTTGTGAAATGTTTAAAAAGAAACTGGGCATGTCATCCAAGTTCCCTTGTTTACTCTTTCTGTTTCAACCCTCCTTCTTCAAATCAGCTGAATATAAATCATAATCAGACATCCAGCCTTTTAAATATGCTAAGCTCCATTGAGGAAAGTTTGGGGTCTTGATCTCCTTCCCTTCAACTGGTTTGATAACTTCATATTTCTCACATACCTAATACTATAGTAATGAAAATAAATAATATAAGTGATTATCAAATTTAAACAAATTAATATACAAACATTGCTAGTGTTTTAATCATTTTAATGTGAGTGTAGTTTTTAAAAATATGCATCTACTTTATAAAAATATGTGTGTACTTTCATAAAGTGCACGCATAATATATAACACATTGAAATGAACGAGATGAATAATAGCATAAATTAAATGGACATACGATGAATTGTCCATCGAACATTTTGATTTATTGAAAAAAATTATCTCAATAACTAAGAAAGGGTAGAGGAGCTCCGCTAGCATGGACTTTAAAAAATAAGAGGTTATTACGTAAATGGGTGTTTGAGGGACTAATTGGGTTATTATATTTCCTCATCAATAGTGAAATGACACATCCACTTGTTGTGCTGGGCCTAGAGTCTGTTGTTTTGTCAAGAGAGTTAATAAGAAATCCATGTACAACAGAAGCCCAGTCAAATGTAACCATTTCTTCAATATTGTTGACGTATAGAGTCGAAAAATTCTCCTAATGTGAAATTTGAGTTAGAGAATAGAAGAGTTGTCACGAAATAAAGAGAAACAAGTAGTACAAAATCATTTCTACCCTACACTAATATCTTCAAACCATTATTTATTTCTAATTTTTTTAATTTTTCTATCTTGTGTGAAGTATCTGCTCAAAAATTCAGGTTTTGGGGCATGATCTAATAACTTTTTTAGATTTATTGACTTTTGGACCTCCTCCATCGGGATCCAAAATATCTTTTGGGCTGATTTGGTCACTGCTCTTCGCATCAAAACTCTTTCTCTCCTATTTGTAAAGCTTAATAATGGAGAGAATGTTTTAATCTCTTTTCTTATGTTGTGATTCTACTACTTCGTTATTGTAGTATGCATTAAAAAAACTCCCAAAAAAGTTATCCTCATCAACAACTCAGTAGCTTCTCATTGACTTTGCTACAAATATCAGAGAAATCATGGTAAAAATTAGGGCATTCGACCTATATAGGTCAAATTTACATTTGGGACTTGTACATTTCTTCTCTTCTTAATATCACGTCTTGTAGACCTCTTTGGACCACTCTTATCGGCACTGCATTTTCCCTCTTTTCTACGCTTTACATTGTTTTCTTTTATCTACAATCTCATTTTTATAAATTATACGCATAAAGATTAAATTACATGAATAAAATAATAAAGTACACGCAAAAATAATAATGTTCACGCACATTGTAATAAAAACACACGTAGATTGCAATAAAATACATGCATTAAAACAAAGATACGCAAATAAAATAATAAAATACACCCATTAAACAATAAAGTTCACGCACGTTGTAATAAAATACACGCTTAAAATATAAAGTACACGCATATTGTATTAAAATACATGAATCAAAACATAAAGTACACGCATATTGTATTGAAGAACAAGTACATTTCCTTAGAGTACATGCATTTTTAACAAAAGTACATGCACTTTGCATTGAGTACATATAATATTCTCTTAACACTTCATACTAATCTTCACAAAATACAAGAATAGTTTAGTATAAGATTTCAATAAATAAATTATGTATTATCTAATTCATGACAATACCTTTAACAAGATATAAACCAAGAGTTACTTTTAGTAACATATTCCAAAAAATTGATGCAATAGCTCCATGTTAAATGCGCCAGCATTTTCAAAACCTCTTAAGCAATATTATTCAATTCATTTTGCTAAATACTTGGCATTCAATTCAGTTTATTATAACTTTGTTATATTTAAAGTACATTTAATATATTCATAGTAGTTGTAGAAGTCAAGTAAATTTTTGTCTCTATAATTGATGCGAAGCAAAAAATGAATTGTGTCATCATAAGTTGTATTAACTGTCAATTTGAATGATTTCCTATCCTTAAGATCTTCAAAGGTGCAGCCAACAATTTTGTAGTTGAGCATGCATGATGAATTGATTTCTAAATAATAAGACAATTTAAAAACATCACACAAACATTTTAATATCATTGAAAATAAGAGTGTATTTTTTTATTGTAAGATGCATATGAATTGTTAAACTTACAGAATATAATTCAATTAAATTCCTTAACAAGTGTCGTTGGCGCGGACTAAAATAATATAGGAGGTATTAAACATAGAGAATACATATATAAATTCAACGTGAAAAATGTGTTTTCTTTTCATAACAAATACAAAAAATGTAAAAGCTAGATAAATATTGTATTTTCGCATCAACAAAAAGATAATATGATGTAAAACCCCATAATTTTATAGTTATTTAATGTCCATGTGTTTAATGTTATTAATTTAATTCGAAAAATTAAACTGGGTTTCAGTAAATATTAATTAGCGAGATAAAGGATCAATATTTATTAGTATTATTATTTACTTGTTGATGGGCAGGAAATTGAGCGTCCGTGTAATACACTAATCGTTGTTATTGACTTCCGACCGCAATACAAAATTCCTAAACTTTAATTACACTCTTATGGAGTATGGTAGCTAGTCTGAGTATCAAATCCATAGGGAATGTTTGATACATTTTAATAGATTCATTACTTCTAAAATAAAAGTGTAAAAGATGATGATGGGGTGAGAAAAGAAAAAGGGGGGAAATAAAGAAGTTAACTAAAAATAAAACTCAAGCAAAGAATAAGAAAATAGGATTAGAATCACATCCCTACCATGGACTAAACAATGCACAATTAGGATTTTTTGTTCGAAAATAATTAACTGCGCACAAATACATAATCATAAACATCAAATATGAAAATGCTTAATTCGAAAATGTGAGATTAAACTTTTAATCGAAAATGGTCACAAGTGTATTAAAATCAGATTATCGCTTTAAGTAATAACGTTGCGTGACAAAGAAAGTTAAACGCATAGTAAACCAATTTTTATACACGAGGTTTCGATTAAATATTATTTTACCACAAACCTATCTTTCGAAACTTAACGCCAATTAATGGCAGAAACATGATCCTAACCCTTGAAGTAGCTATTAAACATGATGGTGTTAACAATGCAAGAATCCATTAACAAGCATGTAAAAATAATGAAACAATAATAACACTACTGGAAATAAAGGTTAACAAGGTTGAAGAACACAAACATGCAAGAAGAAATCAAAGGTTGAATAAGAACTGAAAAAGGTATTGAATTGAAGGTGCAAAACTTGTAAATTGTTCTCCTAGATGTTTCTCCTTGATTATGAGCTTTTACATGAATGAAATATATCTTAAAAGAACCTTAATGACTAAATATATACGTTAGAAGCAGTTAATAAGTGTCACCAAAATCTAAAACACTCTAGGCCAAAGAGTAGGGCCAAAATAAAAATCCTACTTTAGATAATTTGTAACAATTTTAAAGCCTGACTAAAGGGGAACCGGTTCGGGTTCGGTTTGGAAAAACTTGCTGCCTTGACCATTTCTTCTCTTTTCCTTAGATTTCTTTCTCAACTTCAAATTCGCATAACATCTTCACCGTAGCTTTGATCGAGGTGTTGTTTTTGAGAGAGTATGCGCTTGCGTTCAAATAAGAAATTATATAATTAAATTCAATTTAACCCAAACAAACCCTAAACATGCAACAATATGTGATTGAATAAGATAATGAACTAAGCAAGAACATTCAAACACATACAATTGAGGAAAAATCTCCCAAAGTGGCAAAACCATTTATTTTCATTATAATATTGTAACTGTACAATTTCGGATTGCAATGAAAATACAAGTGACTAAGAATTACCCTCAGGTGTCGGATTCTGTAGTCGACGGCTGGAGATATCCATTTCCAGTAGGGCTGCAATGAAGAAGAAGAACGGTCTTCTCCACAATGGTATGAACAGCAAAAGTGCGTTCCTGGGTTGCAAAGTGATTCACAAGTGTTTGGAAATTTGTGTGAATCAAAAACCTAGAGTCTTGGTACTCAATAGGTGAAGACTTAGAGTTTTTTGTATTCTGAAAATCGTGTATGGAAGTCTTAGAAAACCACTTCCCGTAGTGGGTTCATAAAGGAAATGTTTACCCTAGAAAATCTGACCACGATCTGCTGAAGATTATCCCAGGCAAACCGGTCCGGGTATGAGGCGGATCGGTCCGAGGGGGCGGATCGGTTCGTTTTTTATTTGGAATTTTTGGTTCTCTATCGATCCGGGGTATACTGGCTTTCAACAAGCTGACCGGTCCGGGTCTGAGGAGGACCGATTCGCAGGCGGATCGATTCTTTTTCCAGGGCGGACCGGTCCGGGTTTGTCAGACTTTGATTCCTCTTCTTCTTTTGATATTCGAATCCATTGTTGACTGTATGATTCTTGAATTTCTTCAACTGTGTAACGGCATATGACATATCCAATAAATGATGGACAAATTGTCCTTACAGTTTTTTCCAATATTCTTTTGACTTCAAGATCTTCAACTTTTTAGTTGGCTCCTCCTTCGGGTTTCGGCTAAAAAATTACAAAAATTCCCTTGACTTCCCTTTCTTGTATTTTTTTCATTGTTTTGATTTCTCTCTCACATTCACTTGCATGAAATACCTATAAAATGCACGAAAAATATACAAAACAAGAAATATGAATATGAGATAAATCGAGTCTATTTACATCACACGAGACCATAAAAAAACCTAAATTAAGGGGATAAATATGAAATATTTATGCCTAATCAAACCCCCTGACTTAGAATGTTGTACATCCCGAGAAATGTATAAGCATAAGAGTTTGAGTTAAGGACTTTTCAAAAACTTTATTGGGATAGAATACCTCTTTCGTGGGAAAGCGATTGCATTTAGCGTATGCCACAAGCTGTCAAACCCGTAGGCAACCCTAGTAGGATGAGTGGTGTCTCGTGAGGTTTTACGATGAATATACCCAAAAAATTTATTTTTTGACTCAAAGAAAAAATAAAAAAACTTAAAAATTATAAAATTTAAATTCCCCAAAATTAGTCACCTTAAATTCCTATTCAAGTGTCTCAATTTGTAGTGTGTGTGTGCGCGCGCGCGAAGTCGAAAATTAAACTACTAACTTCCACCGATTTATCATTATATTACTTTTCAAAAATTCATTTTGATTCAATTCTCGTGGGATACTCTCACAAATGAATCGCTCAGAATGTGGCTATTTTCGCTTGGTGTGCGTCATTTATAAGAGTAAATGTAATGGAACATGAATTCACACACACCAATTTGAAAAATGGAATTTTTATGGTGAAAAGATCTCATCATCGAAAAATGGTCCATGGAAAATGAAAAACATCGCCTCTCATTCACACCAATTAATCTCTCTCTTATTATCTTTTGGTTTTTTGGCTCCCCACACGGTAATTCATTTTGTTATTGGGATTCGGTTAGAACTTTCTCGGGTTATAAGGTGCATTGGGTATAAAGAGAATGTATGAAAATTTCATAGTCGGACAATTTGTAAGGACATAAATTTCCAATTGAGTCCCTGTATTATTTTGAATTAATTTCGTGAACAAAACTGTGTTTGTAATATGTCATAGGGAGAGTTTATTTTGTCACAATCCCACTTGGTCTATGACGTATTGAAGAAATTGAAGACGTTGCGGCAAAGCTTCAAAGAATTAATCATGTCGAAGTTTAATTGGTGCAAGTTTACTCGTCTTCAAGTTATTTGCATTCCGAGATTACTCAGGTATGAATGCGTATAATTAATGGTGCTCGAAATTGTTTTTATAAAATGTAAGGATGTATTTTTATGAAGAAAAATATTTTAAAATGTTTTTAAAAGTGTTTGAAAGGTTTACACTACGCTTTATTCTGATAAGCTCAAAATAAAGTTTGACTAATTTGAATCTCTTTTGAAAGAGACGTTTTAATCAGAAAGTCAAAAAGTCAAACTTTTGCATTGTCATTCAAACGACATAAGCTCTCGTTTGAACGAGATGCTCATGTCGCACGAACGACGTGGCATTGTAGTTCGAACGACACATTTTTCGAGGCGACATTTAAATCTTATTTAAAGCGTGTTTTTGTCAGAGTTTTGTAAGTGTTCATTCTGGAAAAATAGAATATGATCCAGTACATTGTTTGCACATATTTTCTGAGGTTTAAAAAGCATAAACACATCCTTAGAGTTTGCAAATATCCGAGTTATCATTCTTATATGTTTACGTGATCTTGCTGCACCAAGTTTGTTTGTTCTACCATTGAACATCAGGGTTTTGCGGTGAAGAAAAGAGAAGGACTTCTTGTTCGACATCGTAGACGAATCAAAGCCAATCGGTGGACACCGAGATATTCGTGGAGTCGAGTGTTATGTACAAGTATCGTAGAAGACGGAATTTCTGCGTGGGCACTATTGAAGAACGATAGAAGATCAGAAGGAGCGTTAAGACCCATGGGGATCGAGTCATTGAGTAAGGCTAATTTGTCTTTATAAAACAATTGTTCATAGTGATTGTCTGGCTTGGGCCGTCCGAGGTTGTTTTCCCGTTTTGGGTTTTTTCCTCGTACATCCGGTGTTGTGAGTATTCTTTTCCTTACTTTACTTTACTTTACTTGCTTTAATCACTATATGCATGTTTAGGATTAATCAAGATAAAATTGGTTTGATTTGAAACACACGCAAAAAGGAATTTTTCACAATTTTGCTTACGATGTCCTCTAGAACTTTTTCGGGCAATTGCTCTTTTTCTTTTCTTTTTCTACATTTTTTCATGTTTTTCTCATTTTTCTATTTTATTTTTTATTTTTTTCTTTTTAGTTTTGTTGAGCATTTCTTTCTTGCCCCTTTTTATTTCAGCATTTGGACTTTCTTGATGAATTTCTATTTTCATAACTCAGAGATAATTGGGTTTTTTGGGTTATCAGAGGAAATTGGAAATCTTATTAGGCTCAATTGGGTTTGCAAAAAGGGATAATAATTTTTTTCACGACTTTTTATGGCTCATATTTTTGGGTTACAAACGATGGCCTAACTTTATATGTCCGAATTACTAATTATTTTACCATGTGCGTCTCGAGATTATATATAATTTAGAGATATTTTTAGCGCATTTTTAAGACAACATCTTGCTCATTTCTCGTAACCGATCAAACCAAAGGAATAGAGATCTTTGACGACTTATGTAAACACCGAATCGAACGTTGGGTTAACTCTTAACTCTAATTGATTTAATCACTCACAAACATTGATAGACTTGAAATCTCATCGGGATAATATCTCCAAACTCATTTATTAAGTTGTCAATTTTCGATTAATTTCCATCTTTGGTCAATTCCAGCTTAGTTCATTTTATTTTTATAATTTGATAATTTAAACAAATTTTTAGTGATATTTTTGAAAATTTTAAATTTCAAATTTTATATATTTTGATGACAAATATTTTTCATTTTTTTTTCGGATTTTTCTATTTTTTTGGAAATTTTTGGAATTTCGAAAAAAGCAGACTTGGAACGAACGTGTGATCAAGTCAATGAATCTAAACAATAAACGGGAAGATTATCCCACACCCCCTAACTTAAATGTTGCACTGTCCTCAATGCGAATCAAGTACACAACATAAAGAGATGAAAACAAAGATATTACCCAAATGGAGCGATCCCCGATAAGTACGAGCCCATTGAATCTAAAAAAGTGTTAAAACCAAGCATAACACAAATAATAACAAAACCTTTAACTAATTACTCTAAACTATAATTAAAAGAAAATGAAAGAAATAAGCTAACTATGTACAACCTACTATTTTAACCTCTAATAAGTTATACTCTAAAAGTCAAAAAATTTGAGGGTCCACCCAAAATACGATGACTTTGAGGAATAATCAATGTACCCTAATTTTCATGTATACCTTCCGAAAAATAAGAATTCTGTTTGAACACCGAAAGGCATGTGTAAGGTGGAAAAAAAGAACCATCATGAATTAAAAAAAAATTAAGGGATGATGGGAGATTTGGATGCTAGAGGGACAAGTACAATTGGGATCCAAGAAAAATAAAATCACCTTCAAAATATTTTTCAAGTAGTATGGGAAGCGGGGTAGGTAAAAAAGAAGAATCTATCTTGGAAAACAACTCACACAAAGAGTCGTCATTGGTAAAAGGTTTAAAATTTTCAAAAGTTTCAACCAACTCATAGGAATCTAGCAGTACTTGTAATGGTTCAAAATGGAGAACGAAAATGGTGATGAAATAAATTCAATCTCAAGTCATTCGTCGTCACTTAGAGATTTAATTTCAAGGGATCAAGACTCACTTTCAATAAGACGCTCTTCAAATATTTTAGGTGAAACACAAGTCTCAACCTCCTCTTTGTTTTCTAAAGAAGAACTAGTCTCCTTGCAAAGTGTTTCAATTTCCAAATCATCACTAAGGATCTTCTTTGCGCCTTGGATGAAAAGAAGGAAGGCATCTTTCAAAGTAGGCTTCTTTGGCTCTAATACCTTGAATTTGTCATTTGGTTAAAAATGTTCTTCATTTTTAAAAATATCAGAAGAAAAATCGTCATTGGATTCGAATAATGCATATAACTCTTGCTCCCTAAAATAATTTTCTTCCTAATATTTATTTTCAAGCCTTTCATGCTCACGAATTCAAAGGCCCTTACCAATGGTAATAGGTCGAGGCGCCGATTCTTGAAAATAAAAAGTTTGAATACGATTTTCTGCACGATATTTGTTTTCAAGCCTTTCGTTCTCAAGAATCTGAAGGCCCTCATCAATAGTAATGGGTCCAGGAGCGGATTCTTGAAAATAAAAGGTTTGAAAATGATTTTCTTCCCGATATTTGTTTTCAAACCTTTCATTCTCAAGAATTTGAAGTCCCTCGCCAATGGTAATAGGTTGAGGTGCGAATTTTTGAAAATAAAAAGTTTCAGAACTATTCCCATATGAACCATTATAATTACCGAACACATTATAAAAAGACATGATTACCAAATAATTTATGGATGAGAAATTCATGTAGAGAGGTGTGAAGCCAAGAATTCAATGTTTCTTAGCGCTCAAATGTGCAAGCCTACAAAAAAGGTTAAAATAAAGAATACAAACACAAAGGAAAACTATACTATGAAATAGTAAATCAATCACAATCTGTAACAAAACATTCCCCGGCAACGGCGCCATTGTGATGTGGCAGAAATCGAGCGTCCATATAGTACGCCATTAATTTATTACTTCTAAAATAAAAGTGTAAAAGATGATGATGAGGTAATAAAGGAATACGGGGGGAAATAAATAAGTTAACTAAAACTAATTAAAAATTAAGCAAAGAATAAGAAAACAGGATTAGGATCACATTCTTGCCATGGGCTAAACCATGCGCAATTAGGATTTTTTGTTCAAAAAACCGAGCATAAATAAATAAACAAAAACATTACACATGAAGAGACTTAACCTAAAAATGGGAGATAAAACTTTCAATCAAAAATGGTCACAAGTGTATTAAAATTGGATGATCATTTTAAATACTAAGGTTGCATGACAAAGAAAGTTAAATGTATAATAAACCAATTTGTATACACGAGGTTTCAATTAAATGTAATTTTACCCAAAACCTAACTTTCGAAACTCAACGTCCATCAATGGCGGAAACATGATCCCAACCCTTGAACTAGCTACTAAATATGATGGTGTTAACAATGCAAGAATCCATTAACAAGCATGTAAAAATAATGAAACAATAATAGCAGTGCTGAAATTTAAGGTTGCCAAGGTTGAAGAACACAAACATTCAAGAAGAAATAAAATCTTGAAGAAAAATCGAAAAAGCTATTAAATTAAAGGTGCAAAACTTGTAAATTGTTCTCCATGATTAGGAGCTTTTACATGAATGAAACATATCTTAAAATAACCCTAATGACTAAATATATAGGTTAGAAGTCATTTAGAAGAGTCCTTAAAATATAAAACTCTCTAGGACAAAAAGTAGGGCGGAAATAAAAATCACGCTTCAGATAATTTGTAACGATTTTAAAGCGTGACTAACGGCAATGTTCGATTTGGAAAAACTTGTTTCCTTGGCTTGTTTCTTCTCTTTTCTTTGGATTTCTTTCTTAACTTGAAACTCGCATAACTTCTTCACCGTAGTTTGGATTGAGGTGCCATTTTTTCCAGTATTCTTATGACTTCAGGATATTTAACTTTTCAATTGGATTCTCTTTCGGGTTTCGACTAGAAAACTACGAAAATGCCCTTGACATCCCTTTCTTGCATTTCTTTCATTGTTTTGATTTCTCTCCCACATTCACTTGCATGAAATACCTGTAAAACACATGAAAATACAAAAAATAAGAAATACTCTCTAAAAAGGGTTCATAGCATGAATATGACATAAATCCAGTCTATTTACACCGCACGACTATAAAAAAATCGAAATTAAGGGGGTAAATATGAAATATTTATGCCTAATCACTTACGTGCGATAAGTAAAAAGATATGTGAGTTATCATATATTGCACATGAGTTAAAGCGATGGTTAATTATTAATGTCGATAGAGTGTTACATTAGTGGATCGTTATAATTTATGGACGATGCATACAGTATGCAAGTGTCGGACTGGGTCAATGAGATTTTAGCATATTTGTAGTTGGGTGACATGGATGGCCTTTTTGAGAGCACCAGTAATTCGAGAAGGGTCAAAATAGTACAAAATAGGTACCCGGGTGTTATGATTGAGGTCCAGGGACTTCTTAGACATAGCATAACTCGTATAAAAGTAGGGGTAGAGGGTCTTTTTACACCTAGGGTTAAGTGGAAAAACGTGGTTAAGGTGAATTAAGGGAGTATTTAAAGATAGGGAATGTGGTTGTCCTACCACCTTTGGCAATCTATATACGTGAGATTGAGAGAGAGTTCAAGAGAAGAGAAAAAAAGGAAGAAAGGAGAAAAAATATTAGAGAAGATAAGAGAGAGGTTATCTCTATATCCAACCCATCATCCAACATAGAGAGATTCTGATTAAATCTACAAAGGAAAGTAGTTACTTGTATTAAATTGCAATTATATGTATTTAATCACTTTCATGGTTAATGATAAAATCTAGGACTTAAGTTATAAAGATTGAAACTTTGATTGAATGATTTAGAAATATATGTGATAAATGATCTTTGATTTCAATTGAATAGTAATTGGTGTTGATTATATAAGAATTTAAAAATTAATTCTAGAGTTATAATGATGAGCATGTAAAACTTTAATAGGAATGTTGAATTAATAAAAATCATATTGGGGAAAATTCTGATATGAATGGGATTGATGTTTGATTTGTAATCCTAGGTTTCTATAAGGGATTCGTGGTTAATTATGTGTTATAACTCTTCTAGAACATTAATATATTGATGTATGAGGTCAATTTTGTGTTTGGGGTAGTTTGGACCTCTATTAGAGGGTTTTAAGGAGAAAAACTTGAGGAAGAAGACGACAGGCAACCCAGCAAACCGAACCGGTTCACTATGGGAGCAAATCGGTTCGCTCAACCGAACTGTCTAAACACTACACCAAATCGGTCAAATTATCACATTCATTGACCTTGATAAGTTGGACTTGTCAAGGTCAATGACCGTGACAATTCTGAGGGTGATAACTTTTGTTGTCACGGACTTGTCACGATCATTGACAGTGACAAGTTCGTTAGACTTGTCGCGGTCATGTCACGATCCTTGACCTTGACAAGTTTTTTCATGGTTAAGGACCGTGACAACCCCGTGACATTTAATAAAAAATTATCACGGTCATTGACCATGAGAAGTCCGTGATAAGTTTCTTTGTCATGGTCAATGACCGTAATAATTCTGGGCAGAATTGAAAAAAAATCTGTTAGGCAGTATGGCCGCTGCCACTGCCCAACAGTATATTTGTACCTGTTATAGCAACGTTGTACCTGTTCAAACATTATATATCCAAATAAAATAGAGATAATGAAAATATACATTCAAAACAATATGCATCATGATATAATCCGAACAGAATTCAAATATAACAACTTAAAACAACAATTCAATTCATATAATGTCACTAAATGCCTGGGGTAAGGTTAACTCTGAGGAGGTGAGTAGGCCACACGATATACGAATTGACACACCCACCAATATACATCGTGTCTCATTGTTCGCGCAACCACAAGGGGGAGTTCTCCTTCACGGGCATCACAAGCGTGACGAACACCTTGGACTCGATGTCTTGAACCAAACATCCATGAACTGGCATACCCTGGATGGTATTCGGGTCCCTCAACCCCCGCCCTATCCGTTGTCTATCAAATATGTCCAGTATAAACACGCTCGTCCAACCAACTGTCGACATCGATCAGTTGAAGGGAGCTAAATTGGGGAGTGGATCATTTAAGTCTTCACGTGCCGACGATGAAGTAGCGAGGTCCACATCCTCGTCATCCTGCACCTCCTCCTCCACCACATTCTCCTTCCCTTTCCCCTTATGATTTCTGCCCAACAAACACTTCATGAATGAGAACATATCTTGGACCTTCGCCTCCAAACGGGACATCTTCGCGTCATACGAGTCCACCATTTAAGACAACCTGGTGTCGCTCGTCTTCAATTCCTGTGACACCCCACCTAACTAAATACCGGGCGATCACTCCTTTATTAAATTAAAATCAAGGTGAATAGTTGGTTCATTCTTAGCATCACTGTCGTAAAAATAACTTTTCCAAATTTAACACCCTATTTAATTAAGCTAAGTGTCAAAACCATTTTTTTTAACATTACTTTCCAAATTTTATTTTGAAAATAAAGATTTAATTATCTACAACAATTCAATATTTAAAGAATCACACCACAAAAATCCTGGAACATATAATCCAATTAATTTAAACATTCAACAACTAAACCCCAGCATTTAAAACTTAAAGTAAAACATACATGCTGAATAAATCCCAAAGTAATAGTACTAGAAATAACTGAAATACAAATGTCCCAATAAAACAGATAAATAGTGGAAAGGGCGACACATGCCCAATAAGGAGAATGATAGAAGTGGAATCAAGTAAATGAAATCGTCTAAGCAAGTGGCCTACAACTCCCACCTAAGATGCAGCACGTTCCTTCCAAGGGATCCTAAACAAGACGCCCCTGTGGCTGGGCACCTGTAATATATACATATATATACAAGAGAGAAAGAGGAATAGAAACGGGTCAGAGCCCGATAGTGTATATGATTTAAAAATTCGTTTAGCAAGTATTTAAATTGATACAGGCCAATGCAACAACATATTAGTGCGACACTCTCTTGAGAAATTCTCACCTCTCTTCTAATGTGCACTCCTATCGCACTAACCTTCCCAATGGTTTATCTCATCATATATCACACTATCTTTCCCCAAGGATTTAACTTATCTTAGGTGACTCTCAAGATTTATGATTTAACAACATCATGGTTTAAAAGGATAATTTCATTTAATACAAATCGCTCATTTTAACTTTATTGATTCATAAAGTTTTTCAATATCATATTATACTTTTCAAAACAAGTATTTCCAATTTGAGTCATTTCACATGTCTTACTTACCATAACACAGTAGGCAGTTTCCCAAATTTCAGAAGTTCATATATATATATATTAAATACTCGTATAATATATATATTCTAACAGCACCCCACATAAAAATTATGGTGCGGGCATACTCTGCTATCCAATCGCCGTATCAATCGTACTAAAGGGAATACAAGTTCGGAATCACTCTCGAACTGTATAAATACATACACAAACAATATTGAGGCGAAGCATAGTTTTCAAGTCCAAGAGGTCAGTACATACCCTCACGTCTCTTAGGACCGTGACTACCGATTCGATAGTCTGTACCTAGGATTTCTATCTTCTAGGGTACGAGTCAATATCCCCCATAAGGCACACGAGATAAGATCGTCCCAGCGCGGAAACCCCAGGGATAGCAAGTAGCGCGGGCATGATTTTCACAAGTATATAATATATGCATACACAATCATATACATATACCACTTTTATTATATCAATTTAGGTTTATCCAATAACCCCCATTCACAACATTTATCCTTATTTTCCCATTATTATTTATCAAGTATAATGGCTCGTTTCTAACTTTAATTCGAAGGGTTTTTCCAACTTACTACGTAACCCTCATGGACTCTATTCTTCTAAATGTACAATTCAGTAGATATCCATTTATGTTCCAACGTAACTCTCTCTTACGTGTCTCTCCCCTTTAATATATACTTACATTATCCCTTATGCAAAATATCCTAAATGTATAGATTTCGCCTTAAATTAAAGGATTTTGAATTTTATTTTCAAAGATGAGAATTTCAAACGGTTTCGAAATCGGAATTAAAATGGAGTTTTAATTGAATTTTTATTATCTCTAAGAGTCCTCAAAACATAAAACTGTCTAACAAAAAAAATATTAAAAAATATTGAAAGGTCCGATCGAGCTGAATTTTTTTCTGTAGCTTCCTCTCGTCTTCAGCTAATTCTCTGTAAAATTTCATCCAATTCCAACGGTCCAATCGTCCGGAATAAATTTTTTTGTGTGTGTGTTTGTATCTGATTAGAACTCTTTTCTTAATCAAACTCTTAATCCTTTACATGACAAAGGGATTCCAGAATATCATATAAATCATCACTACATGAAAATTTCCTGTCTCAAATTGGATTTTTCTTCCATAAATCTCAGCCTAATAACTCCTAAACTAATATGGATGATGCATCAACGAAATAAGCAAGATAAACACTTGCCTGGGATTTTCAGAAATCTGGTTTGGTGTTGAATTTGGTGTGGTTGCGTTCCCCGTCTCGCGCTCTACGCGTTGGCGGTGGCGGCGGTGCAAACGGGTGAGTTTTGAGCCTTGGAATGCCTTGAGAGCTCTCTCCTCTCCACTCCAATGGCCGTTCTAGTGTTTTGAGTTATCTAACCCTAGGAGATAACCTAAACATCTGATATAACCCCTTTAATTTTCGTGGGTTTAATTACCGAAAAATACAAAATGACTAAAATGTCCTCCCGAGTTACTAATTACGCCTAAAAACACCCCGAGACCCAAATCAAACTCCCGGGTATACTTTTGTGACTATCTCGACCCTTCCGGACGCGTTGGCGCACTCAAAACGACCATACAAACAACTTATAAAATATTTACTTTTATTTATCACTATTTAGTCCCGACGCGACACGAGCGCGTCCCGACTCAAATTTCTAAAATTGTCATTTTATTCACTCGTGACATTTAATATGGCCACTATTATATATTACTTTTCTCATTAGTAATATTCAACAAATTTTCCCATAATTACTAACTCTCATCACATTAATAATTATAACATAATTCATTTCCGGATTTTTATTAAATAATTAATTTACATTAATATTAATAAATTCCCAAATTAATATAGCATAAAAATACGGGGTATTACATACTTCCCCCCTAATAACGGAATTTCGTCCCGAAATTCGGAAGATAAGGCATACCTGGTAAGAACAAATCTGGATATATCTCGTGCATATCGACCTCGCTCTCCCAAGTGGATTCCTCCACGTTATGATGCTCCCACTGGACCCGTACAAGTGGAACTATCTTCGACCTCAATCTCCTCTCACTATAGTCTAGGATAGCCACTGGTCTCTCCTCGTAAGAGTTGTCAGGCTGTAAGTCTATCTCATCTATCGCGATGTGAGTATGGGCCATATCATCCCGAAGATACCGTCTCAACGACGAGATGTGGAATACATCGTGAATGCGATGTAAATGCTCTGGTAGTCCCAATCTGTATGCTACCGGCCCAATCCTCTCGATAATGGGAAATGGTCCCACGTACCTCGGGGCCAATTTCCCTTTCTTCCCGAACAGCATCACTCCCTTCATAGGAGATACACGCAGTAACACTTGGTCCCTCACATTAAACTCCCGGAAGAACCGTTTCGCATCGGCGTAGCTCTTCTACCTGTCCTGGGCTACTCGAATGCGACTCCTAATCATTTCAATCCTCGCGGAGGTTTCCTGAATTACCTCTGGTCCTAGCAACTTGTTATCCCCCACCTCGAGCCAACAAGTTGGAGAACGACAAGGCCTGTCATACAAAGCCTCAAATGGAGCCATACCAATCATAAACTGATAAGAGTTATTATAAGCAAACTCTACCAGTGGAAGATGTGGCTCCCAACCTCCTCCAAAATCAAGAACACACATGTGTAGCATATCCTCTAACATTTGATTAGTACGCTCTGTCTGTCCATCTGTCTGTGGGTGATAAGCTGAACTCAACCTCAACTCAGTACCCATAGCCTCCTGAAAGCTTTCCCAGAAATGTGACACGAAAATCTTGTCTCTATATGACACAATATTCAGGGGCACCCCATGTAGTCTGACAATCTCAGTAATGAACAACTGAGCATACTGACCTGTGGTATAATCTGTCCGCACCGGCAGAAAATGAGCCACCTTGGTCAAACGGTCTACAATCACCCAGATGGAGTCGTGGCCCCGTTGTGATGTAGGTAACCCTGTAATAAAATCCATGGAAATACTCTCCCACTTCCACGCGGGTACTTCCAATGGCTGAAGTAATCCTGATGGTTTCTGATGGTCTACCTTCACCAGCTGGCAGGTAGAACACTTGGACATGAACTCAGCAATGTCCTTCTTCATCCCACTCCACCAGTATTGCCTCCTCATATCCTGGTACATCTTATCTCCTCCAGGATGTACCACAAATCGGGACCTGTGAGATTGGGCCATCACTGCATGACGCAATTCTGCCCCTTTCGGAACCACTAACCTCCCATTAAACCTCAAACCCCCATCAGAACTAACAGAATAGGACTCAGCACCCTCGGCTAAAAGTTGTACAATCTGATCCTGGAAAAACGGGTCTGTGGTTTGGGCCTGTATTACCCTCGTAACAATCTCGGGTGTGACTGTCATAACAGATATGAAGGAACGGGCTACTGCATCCTGGTGACCCAACTCCTTCAACTTCGCTTTCCAGACGTCCGCTACCTCATTTACCGGTCTTCGGCTCAACGCATCAGCAACTACGTTGGCTTTCCCCGGATGATACTGTATGTCGAACTGATAGTCCTTCACAAACTCTAACCATCTGCGCTGACGCATATTCAGCTCTCGCTGAGTGAACAGGTACTGCAGTGATTTGTGATCTATGAACAAACGAAACTTCTCCCCCAATAAATAGTGTCTCCATATCCTCAATGCAAAGACGACCGCTGCTAACTCCAGGTCGTGGGTGGGGTAATTCTTCTCATGCGGCTTAAGCTTGCGGGAGGCAAAAGCTATAGCCTTCTCTTCCTGCTGAAGTACTCCCCCAAGTTCCCGTAAAGAGGCGTCGGTGTAAACCAGGTACTCCACACCCGGCTTCGATAAAGCAAGGACTGGGGCTGAAGTAATCTTATCTTTCAGCTCATCGAAAGCCAATTGACAAGCATCATCCCAAACATATAGTACCCCTTTGCGAGTCAAGTTCGTCAATGGACCCGCTATTTTGGAGAATCCCCGAATGAATCTCCTGTAGTATCCGGCTAACCCCAAGAAACTACGCACTTCCGTCGGTGTCGTGGGCTGTCCCCACTCCCTCACCGCTGACACTTTACTCGGGTCAACTGCTATCCCCTGTTCAGAAATAACATGCCCCAAGAACTGTACCTCTCGTAACCAGAATCCACACTTCTCGTACTTAGCATACAACTGATGCTCTCGTAAAGTCTGAAGAACCTGCCTCAAGTGCTCGGCATGATCCTCCTTGGAGTGCGAATATATCAAAATTTCATCTATGAAGATGATGACAAACTGATCCAAGAACTCTCTGAATACTCGGTTCATTAAGTCCATGAACACGGTTGGGGCATTTGTGAGTCCAAATGGCATCACTCTGAACTCGTAAGACCCATATCTCGTCAAGAAGGCAGTCTTTGAAACATCCTGCTCTCTAATACGTAGCAGATGGTACCCCGACCTCAGATCTATCTTCGAAAAGAAAGTTGCTCCCCTCAGCTGGTCGAACAGATCATCGATTCGAGGCAACGGATACTTATTCCGTATCGTGACCTTGTTCAACTCCCAGTAGTCCACACATAACCTCAGTGAACCATCTCTCTTCTTCACAAACAAGACTGGAGCGCCCCAAGGTGAGGTACTCCTATGAATGAATCCCTGACCTAATAGCTGCTCTATCTGATCTCGTAACTCTTGTATCTCCGTCGGAGCCATACAGTATGGAGCGCGTGCTATCGGTCTCGTATTTGGCAATAAATCTATGAAAAAGTCTATCTCTCGACTGGGGGGTAGGCCTGGTATCTCCTGGAATACATCGGAATACTCACGAACGACTGGTATCGAGTCTAAAGGAATCACAACCTCCTTAGAGGCATCCTCCTCTATATAATACAAATGAGCGGTCGAACCTCCCTCTGGGCGAGGCATCTCCACTATAAACATCTCTTGCCCCGGAATGGTAAAAACAATGCTCCCACCGAAGCAATCAATCATGGCTCTATAAGCTGCGAGCCAATCCATACCGATAATAACATCATGCTCATGCATATCTAAGACTAACATGTCTGCAGGTAATACCAAACTACCAATCTCTACCCCCACTCCCCGGCATATAAAGAAGATAAGCGACCCACACCCCAGTGGTGAGTCTACACACGTCACTGTGCTCTCTGCTGTGGCTAACAACCCTAAGGCCTTCGTAAAATGTGTAGCTATAAAATAATGTGTAGCCCCAGTATCAAACAAAACCCGACCCATAGTACCATGGATAGGAAACATACCCTCAATTGCGGGTTATGCCTGTGGAGCTGCTGGAATGGCTGGTAGGGCTGGCACCTAGGCTGGAGCTGGGAGGGCAGTTGGAAAAAAGTGGTCTCTGTGGCTCATTACGGACACCCTGCTGCTGTGGGGCCCTATTACCCTATGGGAAATCCTGGCGCTTATGACCATACTTGCCGCATACAAAACACCAGCCTCTGAAGTTACCTCCCCTCTGACCCTGCTGACCACAGCCCTGCTGGCTGTTACCTCCCCACCACTAGCCCTGTTGGCCCTGATTAGCACGTTGTTGGTCCTGTTGGCCCTGTTGATTAGGCTGGCCCTGCTGGCCCTGCCTATAACCCCCAAATCCCTGCCTGGAATCACCTGAACGGAATCGCTTAGCAGGGTCCCCTTGATGGAAACTCTGCGCGTGTTGATGAGTCTGTCCATGAGATGGTGCCCCACTAGCACTACTACCCCCGGTCCTGCCCTGCTGGCTGGACTCTCCTGCTCTCCTGCTTCCCTGCAGATGGAAGCGGTGATCCTGGCAATGTAGTAACGCAGCATTGAGTACATCAGTGAAAGTACTCAGAGATAGATTCCCTATAAGATGCTGACGGATCCTCCAAGCTAACCCGTCCACAAACAACATTATCTTCTTACTATCAGTAGGTGCCTCATCTGGCACTATGGTGAGAAGTCTCGTGAACTCCTCCTCATACTCAGCAACAGTAGAGTTCTCCTGTTTCAAATTCAGTAATTTTCACCTCATCTCAGTCTGCACGGCGGGGGAAAGTACTTGCGGTCAAACCGCTCCCAAAACGACTGAATAGGGTGTAAGGACACAAATTTCCAATTGAGTCCTCTTATAGTTTTGGCTCAATTCCGGACAAAAACATTTATTCATAGGATTTTATTTAATTGTAATATTAAAGACCTATGAAGTGTTTGTTGGAGACGTAGCGGCAAAGAGTATAAAGCATCATCAACATGCCGTAGTTTATGTGCCTCGTTTGTACGTCATCAACTTAGGTTCCATGCTCCCAAGGTATGAATGTATTTATATGTATATAGGAGCTTGGAACAATTTGTATTGGGTGTTAGGTGAATTAAAACTGCATTTTATTTTTCAGAAAGAATCAATTAGAAACTTAAAAATAAGTATATAAAAGTTTATAAAAGTTTCTGGGCCAAAATCGAATTTTACAAACTTTCTGGACGTTCGTTAGAAATGTCGTTCGAACGAGTTTTTTCGTTCGAACCAGATTTCGTTCGAACGAGTTTTGTCATTCGAACCAGGTTCGTTCGAACGAGTTTGCCAACGACCCTAATCTGGTCAGTCGTTCGATATGTCATTCGATATGTCGTTCGAACGAGTTTTCGTTCTAACGAGATATCTAACGAGATTCTAACGAGCCCAGGCTGGTCGCTCGTTAGAAGTCTCGTTCGAACGAGAGTCAAGTTCGTTCGAACGAGACGTCAAGCGGGAACGGTTTTGAGCAGTTTTTGGCAGTTTTTTCCCCACTTCTCCACTTGGTTTTCAACCAACTTTTTCATGCATTATTATGTGCGGGAAACACATTTTCCAAGATAACTTTTCCATTCCATATCCAACTCTTAGAGAGAGTTTGAGAGCAATTTAATTAAGGAAAATGTTCATGTTTTGAGTGTTAATTTTTAATGGAAAATTCATACACACTCTAGTTTACACCCATTGTTGTTTATTCCAAGTTCTATATATACATATCCTTACTTGGAGTTTTTGGCACCGGTTTTCTCTACCAAATTCAAGAGACGTTTCGGGTTTGCTTCTACACCCCATCACAAAGAAGACATTTGTTGAGATTCTACCCGTTTGGAGAAAGGCTCCATGTTCGGGTGACGGTGACCGTTTAAAGTCCTATCGGTGTATTCCGAGACCACGGTGGAGCTCCGTTGGTTATCCGCTAATTGGAGGTTGATACAAGAAGGAGCATCACGGCTTGAGAGGGTTCGAGTTTAGGAAGTAAGTCTTTTGTCTTGTATTTTGTAATACCGTTTTTAGTGGATTTGAGGCTAGGGCCGTCCCGAGGTTTTTTCCCGTTAGTGGGTTTTTCCTCGTATATCGCGGTGTAGTGTGACATTGTTTATTTTATCTTGCACATCATTTAGAACGCATGCTTTAGGTTTAATTCAAGAGAAAATTCGGTTTAATTATCACACTCATTTAATTTGGGACTTAAATTAAATATTGGGTAAATTTGGTTTATTCAAGTCACTTGCTAAAATTGGTTTCGCCTAACTTTGGATATACTTGTTAATCATGACTTAGGCAAATTCTAGGACTTGAATCATGCTTTAATTTGTTTTGTAAGATATTAAAACTCGGCCTTGTTATATTGTTGAACCATCACCTGTTTTACAACGCTTCCGCATTTATGTAAAAGGAAATTATTATTTTAATTGAGATAATTAATCACCGGGGATCCAATCTTGCGTTTTCAAATTGGTATCAGAGCCAAAAACGATAAATTATTTCGTTAAGATCCTTTAATTTTTGGCTAAATATGGATTTTTCCCCATTTTCAAAATTTCCTATTTTTGATGGTTCAAACTACGCGTATTGGAAAGCGCGAATGAAATCGGCACTTAAATCTATCGACGAACGTGTTTGGATGTCTGTTGTTAACGGTTGGACTCCACCAACACATTTAATTGAAAATGAACAAGTTCCCAAACCCGTCGATAGATGGACTGAAAATGAGTTTAAGCTAGCAAATTTTAATTCCCGTGGTTTAAATGCCTTATTTAGCGCTGTCGCACCGGATGAATTCCGACGCATTATGACGTGTGAAACCGCTAAAGAAGCTTGGGATATTTTACAATTAACTCATGAAGGAACGAGTGTCGTTAAAGCTTCTAAACTCCAAAACCTCACCACTCAATTTGAAACTATCAAAATGGATGAAAATGAAACTTTTGATAAATTTTATGCTAGACTTTCTGACATTGTTAATTCATCCTTTAACCTGGGAGAGAAAATACCTGACGACCGTGTAGTAAAGAAAATTTTAAGGTCCCTACCCTATAGATTTATTCCAAAGGTGACCGTTTTAAATTCTTTACCCACTTTAGCCTCTACAAAATTAGAAGAGCTTGTAGGTGATTTACAAACCTATGAACTAGATATGTTTCCCTCTAAAACTGAAAAGAAAATTGAAAAGGGTGTTGCTTTAAAAGCCCGCAAAGAGGTTAAACAAGTAGTAGAGAGCGATAGTGATAGTGACTCTGAAGATATGGCTTTATTTGCTCGTAAATTTAGAAAATTTCTTAAATTTAACAAAGATAAAGTTAAAAATGATTTTAAGAAATTTGAATCTTCTAAACATGATAAAAGCGAGAAGATTTCTAAAGCCGAAAAGATCCCTAAGTCTAGTAATGAAAATATTGATAGGGACGAGTCTAATAAATGTCTTGGTTGTGAAGGTTATGGCCATAGGGCTTATGAGTGCCCCACTAAACTAAGGAAAGAGGGTAAACGACCCATTTCATATAATGCGACCCTTAGTGATAGTGATAAGGAAGAGAAGCCCGAATCCCCCACTAAGAAAAATTTTGTGGCTTTTATGGCACATGTGAGTGATAATGAGAACTCATCAGATGATGAAATTATAGCACATGCCACTTCCAAGGTCATTGTACATGATTCTCTTATTTTTTATGATAGTAAGAGTGAAGAAGAAGAAGAGAGTGAAAATGAAGAAGAGGTTGATATGAGTGAACTTCAAAATGCTTTTCATGAATTATATAAAGAATCTATTAAATTGAAAAGAGCTAATTTGAAGTTAGAAGCGAGTTTAAGAGAGAGTGTCAAGGTCATTGATGAAAGTGCCTTAATAGAAGACCTTAGGACACATGTGAGGACTCTTCAAGAGAAGCTTGAATATGTAGAAGGCGAGAGAGATAGCCTTAGGGGTTTAATGGAATCCTTGAAAAAGGAGCTTCTTGCTTTTGAAGAGCGTAATTCTTTACTAGAATCTAACATTGTTGAATTGGAAAATAAATTAAAAGATTCTAGTAATGTCAAATTTGATTTGGAATGTCGTTCGGAAAAACTTGATAAAATGTTAGGAACGGTCCAAATTAAAAATGACACTTTTGGTTTAGGCTTCAATTCTTGTAATGTTTTTAACCCTAAAGTCAAAACCAATGTTTTAGGAGAATCTTCTAGGAATACACTTAATGATCCCTCCTTAGATAAATCTTTTCGACATGTTCTTACTTGTACACATTGTGGTCGAAAAGGTCATCTTAGGCAATTTTGTTTAAATCTTAAACGAATTCCTAGAAAATCCCATAGTAAAGTAACCACGATAGCTAACGTTCCTACACCCCAAGATAGTAATTCTTCATTAATTTGGGTTAGGAAATCCGACTTGGTTGCCTTACAAAATAGGGATTTTGATTCTCATTTACTTTCACATGCTTCCTCCCTTGCTAAATCTAATGGATGAATGTGTTAGTGTTTGCATACTTTAGCGTTTGTACTTCATGCTATTCATATGCTAAATGTATGCTTGTTTAGTCATTTTCTAGTCATTGCCTTATTTCATATCACATGCTAGAAATTATGACTTGTTTATCTTTTTGTATTATATTTTGTGTTTGAATCGACTGCATAATATAAAAAGATTTTTGTTTATCATTTGTGTTTTATTTATTTCATTTAATCTTAATGAAAAATACAAATGATTTTTGTTTGTCCTTTTGAGTAAATATTTCTTTTTGTTTAACAAATGTTACAAACTCAAAAAGATTTTATTTTGTGTGTATTTTTGTTTTGACACACTTTATGTGGCATATATTTGTGTTTGAATCCTATCGTTTACGCTCCCATGTGGCTAGAACTTTTGGTTTAGATTTTCAATCCTTAAAATGTTCTTTACCATGTTTTATATGGAGTAGTTGGATTTTGTATTGTTTAAATGGATTCTATTTCTATATGCCTCTATTCACACATGCACGAGCTCTTTTGAAATCTTAATGTCACATGTTATATTTGAGCTTTTTGAGGTGTTCTCCTATCAATCTAGTCATCTACATATCTATGACCTAGGAGGACTCGTACATGTCAAAATCCGTTGCATGTGAGATTTGTGCGAAAACTGAAAACATGATAAATTAATATATGCACGGGGAAGGGCTCCGAAAGGATGAATTAAGTCCTTTGCGATAGTAAGCCACCGTTGATTGGATCTAAAAGAAATACGTGATCCAAAGGCCTAAAAACAGAATATTTGGCATTAAACAAAAAGCAATTGCCAAGGCCTATGTTTGTTTGATATATTCATTCACAAACAAAAGAATATATATGCTCTTTGAGGGAGAATTGGATGGTATATCAACGGTTTGCACAATGTCCGTTTATCCTAGTTGTCTTTAATGTCATGACTCTATTTGGTTTGTAGAATCATCATCATGCTAGGCTTGTATGCATTGTGTATGTTTGTTCATTGAGTTCAATCTTTATATTATCACATGAGGTTATATTTAACTGTGATGAAGTTTGCAATCAAATAAGAACTCCGTGAACGTTTCCTAAGTGTTTGGGTCTAAATTTAATTGTTGCTAGTTCACACCCCTACACTTCCGTTTCCATATGACACATTTTTGTCATACGAGTGTGCAAACTTATTGTATTTTGTGTCATGTGTTTGTTTATATCTATATATATGCAAGTTCTATATTGGTATATTTCTAATGTCTATATATATGATATTCGTTTATCTTTGCCTTGTTTTTAATTGCCCATATGCTTTCATGTCTTAACACTTTAAGCTTTCACATGCGGTTTATTAGTTCTTTATCCTTTGCCTATTCCCGAACAAAAAGGGGGAGAATGATGATAGGGGGAGAAATGGTATCTAATCCTATTATTATCGTATCTTCGTTTGGGGGAGATGTATCTTAGGGGGAGACGTCTTTCTAAGTAGGTCATGTGTTTAAAAGGGAGAATTAATTTAGGGGGAGTAATTAATTAATTGCATTTAATACTTTGATATTCCCTATGCATTTGATGAGTTTGCTTAAGTGTGCAGGTATTCTACTAAAGTGGCATCTTTCTATGGCAAAGAGTTTAATCCTTGGGTTGAGTCAAGATTGGGCGGGCGGGTTATGTTTTGATTCTAGTAGAGCTTGACGGCCCTTTAGGATTTTTGTTTGGTTTTTGTCCCGGAATAGCCAAAGGGGGAGATTTGTAAGGACACAAATTTCCAATTGAGTCCTCTTATAGTTTTGGCTCAATTCCGGACAAAAACATTTATTCATAGGATTTTATTTAATTGTAATATTAAAGACCTATGAAGTGTTTGTTGAAGACGTAGCGGAAAAGAGTATAAAGCATCATCAACATGCCGTAGTTTATGTGCCTCGTTTGTACGTCATCAACTTAGGTTCCATGCTCCCAAGGTATGAATGTATTTATATGTATATATGAGCTTGGAACAATTTGTATTGGGTGTTAGGTGAATTAAAACTGCATTTTATTTTTCAGAAAGAATCAATTAGAAACTTAAAAATAAGTATATAAAAGTTTATAAAAGTTTCTGGGCCAAAATCGAATTTTACAAACTTTCTGGACGTTCGTTAGAAATGTCGTTCGAACGAGTTTTTTCGTTCGAACCAGATTTCGTTCGAACGAGTTTTGTCGTTCGAACCAGGTTCGTTCGAACGAGTTTGCCAACGACCCTAATCTGGTCAGTCGTTCGATATGTCGTTCGATATGTCGTTCGAACGAGTTTTCGTTCTAACGAGATATCTAACGAGATTCTAACGAGCCCAGGCTGGTCGCTCGTTAGAAGTCTCGTTCGAACGAGAGTCAAGTTCGTTCGAACGAGACGTCAAGCGGGAACGGTTTTGAGCAGTTTTTGGCAGTTTTTTCCCCACTTCTCCACTTGGTTTTCAACCAACTTTTTCATGCATTATTATGTGTGGGAAACACATTTTCCAAGATAACTTTTCCATTCCATATCCAACTCTTAGAGAGAGTTTGAGAGCAAATTTAATTAAGGTAAATGTTCATGTTTTGAGTGTTAATTTTTAATGGAAAATTCATACACACTCTAGTTTACACCCATTGTTGTTTATTCCAAGTTCTATATATACATATCCTTACTTGGAGTTTTTGGCACCGGTTTTCTCTACCGAATTCAAGAGACGTTTCGGGTTTGCTTCTACACCCCATCACAAAGAAGACATTTGTTGAGATTCTACCCGTTTGGAGAAAGGCTCCATGTTCGGGTGACGGTGACCGTTTAAAGTCCTATCGGTGTATTCCGAGACCACGGTGGAGCTCCGTTGGTTATCCGCTAATTGGAGGTTGATACAAGAAGGAGCATCACGGATTGAGAGGGTTCGAGTTTAGGAAGTAAGTCTTTTGTCTTGTATTTTGTAATACCGTTTTTAGTGGATTTGAGGCTAGGGCCGTCCCGAGGTTTTTTCCCGTTAGTGGGTTTTTCCTCGTATATCGCGGTGTAGTGTGACATTGTTTATTTTATCTTGCACATCATTTAGAACGCATGCTTTAGGTTTAATTCAAGATAAAATTCGGTTTAATTATCACACTCATTTAATTTGGGACTTAAATTAAATATTGGGTAAATTTGGTTTATTCAAGTCACTTGCTAAAATTGGTTTCGCCTAACTTTGGATATACTTGTTAATCATGACTTAGGCAAATTCTAGGACTTGAATCATGCTTTAATTTGTTTTGTAAGATATTAAAACTCGGCCTTGTTATATTGTTGAACCATCACCTGTTTTACAACGCTTCCGCATTTATGTAAAAGGAAATTATTATTTTAATTGAGATAATTAATCACCGGGGATCCAATCTTGCGTTTTCATAGGGATCGTGTCCCTCTCCTCCAAGGTGGTAGTGGACTCCCACCACTGCAAAGCGGCCCCCACCAGCTTAAAGGAAGCCAATAGCTGTCTTTGCACGTCAGTGCACTCATACATACGAAGATGCCGCTGGATGTCTTTCTTCCATTAGCTGACTGTGACGATATCTGAGCTACCAGAGAATCTCAGGGGGATGCGCCTTCTGAAAAGCGTCCCTAACCCTCTCCCATGCAGATGGGAGTTGTGCTGGTACTGGCGCCACTGCCTTAATCTGGGCTGGAGCCTGCTGAACCACCGCTAGCGCGGCATTCACCGCCTGAGCAACAATGGCCGCTACTTCATTAGCATTCATAGTGCCTTGTGCCGGAGCTGCTGGCTGCTCGGCCTGGGCACGCCTATCCTTCGGTGCACGTCTCGGAGGCATCTGAAACGTGAAGAAGTTTATTAGTCTACAGTCATTATCAAATCCCAAATGGCTGAAGACGTAAACGTAAAAGCAGAAATACAGCAATCCTAAAAATAGGGCTCTATAGCAAAAACGTTAAGCTGAAAGCGAAAATAAGCCGTACAGATCCTATGGACACTAGAACCTGATGCTCTAATACCACCTGTGACACCCCGCCTAATTAAATACCGGGCGATCACTCCTTTATTAAATTAAAATCAAGGTGAACAGTTGGTTCATTCTTAGCATCACTGTCGTAAAAAATAACTTTTCCAAATTTAACACCCTATTTAATTAAGCTAAGTGTCAAAACCATTTTTTTTTAACATTACTTTCCAAATTTTATTTTGAAAATAAAGATTTAATTATCAATAACAATTCAATATTTAAAGAATCACACCACAAAAATCCTGGAACATATAATCCAATTAATTTAAACATTCAACAACTAAACCCCAGCATTTAAAACTTAAAGTAAAACATACATGCTGAATAAATCCCAAAGTAACAGTACTGGAAATAACTGAAATACAAATGTCCCAATAAAATAGATAAATAGTGGAAAGGGCGACACATGCCCAATAAGGAGAATGATAGAAGTGGAATCAAGTAAATGAAATCGTCTAAGCAAGTGGCCTACAACTCCCACCTAAGCTGCAGCACGTTCCTTCCAAGGGATCCTAAACAAGACGCCCCTGTGGCTGGGCACCTGTAATATATACATATATATACAAGAGAGAAAGAGGAATAGAAACGAGTCAGAACCCGATAGTGTATATGATTTAAAAATTCGTTTAGCAAGTATTTAAATTGATACAGGCCAATGCAACAACATATTAGTGCGACACTCTCTTGAGAAATTCTCACCTCTCTTCTAATGTCCACTCCTATCGCACTAACCTTACCAATAGTTTATCTCATCATATATCACACTATCTTTCCCCAAGGATTTAACTTATCTTAGGTGACTCTCAAGATTTATGATTTAACAACATCATGGTTTAAAAGGATAATTTCATTTAATACAAAATGCTCATTTTAACTTTATTGATTCATAAAGTTTTTCAATATCATATTATACTTTTCAAAACAAGTATTTCCAATTTGAGTCATTTCACATGTCTTACTTACCATAACACAGTAGGCAGTTTCCCAAATTTCAGAAGTTCATATATATATATTAAATACTCGTATAATATATATATATTCTAACAGCACCCCACATAAAAATTATGGTGCGGGCATACTCTGCTATCCAATCGCCGTATCAATCGTACTAAAGGGAATACAAGTTCGGAATCACTCTCGAACTGTATAAATACATACACAAACAATATTGAGACGAAGCATAGTTTCCAAGTCCAAGAGGTCAGTACATACCCTCACGTCTCTTAGGACCGTGACTACCGATTCGATAGTCTGTACCTAGGATTTCTATCTTCTAGGGTACGAGTCAATATCCCCCATAAGGCACACGAGATAAGATCGTCCCAGCGCGGAAACCTCAGGGATAGCAAGTAGCGCGGGCATGATTTTCACAAGTATATAATATATGCATACACAATCATATACATATACCACTTTTATTATATCAATTTAGGTTTATCCAATAACCCCCATTCGCAACATTTATCCTTATTTTTCCATTCTTATTTATCAAGTATAATGGCTCGTTTCTAACTTTAATTCGAAGGGTTTTTCCAACTTACTACGTAACCCTCATGGACTCTATTCTTCCAAATGTACAATTCAGTAGATATCCATTTATGTTCCAACGTAACTCTCTCTTACGTGTCTCTCCCCTTTAATATATACTTACATTATCCCTTATGCAAAATATCCCAAAAATATAGATTTCGCCTTACATTAAAGGATTTTGAATTTTATTTTCAAAGATGAGAATTTCAAACGGTTTCGAAATCGGAATTAAAATGGAGTTTTAATTGAATTTTTATTATCTCTAAGAGTCCTCAAAACATAAAACTGTCTAACAAAAAAAATATTAAAAAATATTGAAAGGTCCGATCGAGCTGAATTTTTTTCTGTAGCTTCCTCTCGTCTTCAGCTAATTCTCTGTAAAATTTCATCCAATTCCAACGGTCCGATCGTCCGGAATAAAAAAATTTTGTGTGTGTGTTTGTATCTGATTAGAACTCTTTTCTTAATCAAACTCTTAATCCTTTACATGACAAAGGGTTTCCAGAATATCATATAAATCATCACTACATGAAAATTTCCTATCTCAAATTGGATTTTTCTTCCATAAATCTCAGCCTAATAACTCCTAAACTAATATGGATGATGCATCAACGAAATAAGCAAGATAAACACTTGCCTGGGATTTTCAGAAATCTGGTTTGGTGTTGAATTTGGTGTGGTTGCGTTCCCCGTCTCGCGATCTACGCGTTGGCGGTGGCGGCGGTGCAAACGGGTGAGTTTTGAGCCTTGGAATGCCTTGAGAGCTCTCTCCTCTCCTCTCCAATGGCCGTTCTAGTGTTTTGAGTTATCTAACCCTAGGAGATAACCTAAACATCTGATATAACCCCTTTAATTTTCGTGGGTTTAATTACCCAAAAATACAAAATGATTAGAATGTCCTCCCAAGGTACTAATTACGCCTAAAAACACCCCGAGACCCAAATCAAACTCCCAGGTATACTTTTCTGACTATCTCGACCCTTCCGGACGCATTGGCGCACTCAAAACGACCATACGAACAACTTATAAAATATTTACTTTTATTTATCAATATTTAGTCCCGACGCGACACGGGCGCGTCCCGACTCAAATTTCTAAAATTGTCATTTTATTCACTCGTGACATTTAATATGGCCACTATTATACATTACTTTGCTCATTAGTAATATTCAACAAATTTTCCCATAATTACTAACTCTCATCACGTTAATAATTATAACATAATTAATTTCCGAATTTTTATTAAATAATTAAATCACATTAATATTAATAAATCCCCAAATTAATATAGCATAAAAATACGGGGTATTACAATTAGATGATCCTAGATTTGGCCACCCGCGAGCTCACCCCCCTTATCCTCCCCTAGTGATCAGCGCCAAGCACTTAGCTGAGTGCGTCTGTGGACAAAGATGCCTTATCAGCATCAGACTGCGACTCATACACTTCCTTAAGTTTTGCCTGAAATGACAAAAAGCAAATGTTTAGTAAAATAAGTAAATAAAAAAATTATAACGTTACTAACAAAAAGTAAAATGTCGGATTGCTTACAATCATGGCCGCAACGCTCGGGGACACCTCCTTATCATTCCCTTTCTTCGTCCGAATAGCCACATAAGTATCGAGCCTATGTGGCCTACCCCCAGGGCCACTCCCTGTCCTTTGAAATAAAATAATGTATAATCAGTATCGGCCCCGCAAAGTAAAATAATGCAGAATAATATATTTATGTAGTTATAGAAAAATTAAATCTTACCATCTTCCTATGCTCCACGTCAATGTAAGACGTCCGGCCGGAGTAGTGCACGTCCATTTTTTTTGCTCGTTTTTCCCTCCCCAATTGGCGAGATGACAATTGTCGTTCCCCGATCTCATTGTCAATAAACCGTTGCCATTTTGCCAATGAGATCGGCTCCTTCTGTGGGACGGATTCACGCATTCGAATAATGACCTCTCGGGTCTTTCCAAAGTACCGGGTCCGCATATTTTTCTTCCACGTCTTGTGTTTCTCCCTCAACTGCTCTAAGACGAAATCGCGTAGCTTTGGATCCAGGATGAATTGTTCCAGTCCAACAAATATAATGTTAATTGCGAATAAATATAAATATATATAAATATAAAATGAAATCAAAATCGAAATCGAAATTGAAATTGAAATTGAAATATTCAGATAAATATAAATATAAATACATTACCTGTAGTGCCACCCAAACAGCTAACTTGAGCTCATTTGGCACCTCCCTCCAACTAGTGTACCCCGGGCCGATGATCGTCTTTACCAGCTCGAGGGATCTCGCTAATAGCCCCGTATTTTTCTCGACGGCCATCCCCAATTTGCCATATTTAGGGAGCCTAGGGGCCAAGGAACCCTCGTCACCTCCGCTACCACCGAGCCCAGACGACATCATCATAACCAGCATCATCATCCTCGCCTTAATACCTGAAGGAGACATTTGCTGTAAAAAAATGTTGTTATTAGTACAAATCAAAATGAATTAGAAGAAGACATGAAAATATGTACAATTACTACAAATCCAAATGAATCGTTACCGTTTAACACCTCAATTCTGAATTCCAAAATAACAGCATCTAGCTCATAATATGTACATTTACTACAAATCCAAAACATCCCCACCCCCACCCCTACTACCCACACACACGCACACTACACAAGAGAGAAACAGATAAAGTGCAAATCAATTAAAAGCATTAAAAATGGATTGATAAAGTACAAATTGGAATATTTATTACAAATTAAAAAATTGTTTCAAATTCGGGTTATCATAAAAAATGGATTGATATTCGGTAGGAGCAGCCAAGTCATCCACGTTACTATTTAGACTCTTTGGCGCATGTAGGACAATTCACCACGGCTCGTTGTTGATATACTCCGAGTAAAACACTTGGTTAACCTTTTGAAATGCACAAACAAACGGCTCATCGCTCACATGGTCGTTGCTCTTCAACTTGGAAAAGTCAACCATGATCAAATTGGTGACAAGATGAAATTTACAAGCATTTTAATCCTCAACTCTTACCCAGTCACAGTAAAATACAACCTCTTTGAAGCTTATATAATCCAATTCAAATATATTTTGGATTACACCATAGTAATTCATTTCATCTTCAACGAGGTTTTTATCTTTTGTGCTCGCTCGAAAGAAAGTAAGATCCTTTTATGAAATGCCCGAGTTCTTTACATTTGTACTTTCCTCGTACACTTTAGCGCCGAAAACATAATCGTTTATTCGATACTTTTTGTACTCTTGTGCCACGAATAAGGGTCCAGTGACTAGACGAGCAAGCCTTGATGTCGCATCACCCATCTTTAAGAGCTGAGAATATATAAATTATTTATATTAGTTGTAAAATTTGAGTGTAATGTAACGTTATATAACGGCAATTTTCATTACAATTACCTCTTGTGTCAACCACAGCCTAAATTCGTTGTCTGATTGTACCATTATTTTTCGTCTTTTATTATTCTCACAGGCTTCATATTTTCTGCATGTTACAAAATTAATCATGTATAAAATAATCTAAAATAATGTTAAACATTATAATAATTGAAACTTACTTTTTCCATTCTTCGACATCTTCATGTGTGCTAAATAGATAACGAGCTACTTGTTCATGTTGAAAACTCGTTAATTTCACTCGTTTTCCCATCACATGACCACCATCATTGACGAACTCATCAGTGTCATCAACGCTGGCCAAGTCAGGCATATATTCCTGAGTATATATTGATGATTCCACGGTGATGTATTCCTCTGCAATTGATCCTGCAATGTATCGCGTATTCTAGACGTAATCTTTAAAAACTTTCATCAATATTTCAAATGGATACATCCACCGATATCTAACTAGACCACAAAGAAGTGCCTCGTCGCATAGATGTACCAACAAGTGAACACTTATGTCAAAGAATGCTGGGGAAAAGTACTTCTCTAACACACAAATCGCTTCGATCACCGCCAATTTTGCGGCCACTATATGTTCTCGATTGACTACCTTCTCACACAAGAGTGAGAAGGTAATACTAATTTACATAATAGCCCTCCGCAAATCCTTGTGCTCGGATAAACAGTACTTAAACAATAGAGGAACCAATTGCATAATCACATGCCAATCGTGGGACTTACACTTATGTAAATCATGAGTAGTATAATTCACAGTCCTTTGCAAGTTGGACGAAAAATTAGATGGGCCCTTCAAATTATATATTGTGTCTAAAAACACCTTCCTTTCCCCACTCGTCAAAGTAAACGCACCAGGGGGAATTATTTTCCTTCCCCTACTATCTTCTTTCAACCATAGTTGTGGTTTAAGTTTCAACGATTTAAGGTATTTTCGTGCATTTTCTCCATCCTTCGAATGACTCCCCCCAAGGCAAGTGCCCATAATATGTTCAGCAAAGTTCTTCTCTGTATGCATCACATCCAATACATGGCGCACCGGGTTATTCAACCAATAAGGAAAGTCAAATAAAATTGACCTCCTAGACCATGCCTTTCTTGTCTCAGTTTCATTCTCATTTGGGGTCTTCTTATGCTTGACATTCTTAAATTTGGGATTCTTACCTAGCATATTAGGGCCGCATTCAGAAGATTTACTTTCAATTTTTGAACCTAAAAGTTGCCTCGGCGGTAGCCTATGTTCAACCCCGCCCAATAAAAAATTGGAACCTTTCTCAAATCTGAAACTATGAGCCGGGGGTAAAAACCTCCTATGTCAATGGTATACATTTTTTTAGCTAAAGGATAGACGAATAGATTTAGTCTCCCCTACACAAATAGGACACCCTAATAACCATGTACTACACAACCGGATAATGTCCCATAAGTTGAAAAATCATGAATTATCCACATCAACATAGCTTTCAGCGTAAACTCTTCTTTTCTAAAAAAAAGTCAAATGATTGTACACACTCTTCCCACAACTCATTTAATTCTTCTACCAAAGGAGCCAGGTAGACGTCGATGTCATCACTTGATGCCTTTGGCCCAGGTATCTACAAAAACATCAACGAAAATTCAGATCTCATACACTGGGAAGGAGGGAGGTTGAGTGGGGCTAGGATCACTGGCCATACACTTTGATTGGTGCTTATATTTCCAAATGGATTGAAACATTTTGTTGATATAGCCAAACGAATGTTGCGTTGTTCTCGAGCAAAATTGGGATACTCATAATTCATCCTCCTCCAGGCTATAGAATCAATAGGATGACACGAGAGATTACACCCTACTTCTGCCCTAGCATGCCAAGTCATTTCCTCCGTTATCCATGGTACTGTGAAAAATCTCTTTAATTTAGGTCCAACGGGAAAATATTTCAACACTTTTTGAGGTACTTTTGAGCTTGTGCCTTTCTTAGTAGTAGATTGGACATATCTAGGTTCATCGCATACCGAAAAACGATTGATATTTTCATACTCCTTTCGATATAGTATGCAGTCATACACACAAGCATGAATCGATTTATACTTCATTCCCAAACCTTTCAAACTGTTCTTCATAACAGGATAGCTATTTGGAAGCGTATTCTCCTTGGGTAGTAACCCCTTCACCCATTTCAGAATTCATGCCACACAATTGCCAGACAAACTGTACTGCATATTCAAACTGTGCAGACCAACCATGGCATGTAAAGTTGTTTGATCTTTCTCACAGCCAGAGTATAACGGTTGGGTGGCCTTAAAATTTTAAACTTTGGTAGTCATCGTCAAGGTTTATCGTGATATCTTCACGAGCACTTAAACCTTGTACATCATCAGTGACCTTATTCTCCTCTGCTTTCTAAACTCCGTACGCATCATCAACTAAATCCTCTAACATATTATGATCTACACCGTCCCCTTCTTCATCTATCCTACTTGTTGAAGGTTGTTGTGAAGGTTGTTCGGGTACACAAGGAACTTTTAATTCACTGTGAAAACTCCAAAATCAATAACTATCTTGCATACCCGATCTTAACAAATGTAGTTCAACTGTTTTCCACTCAAGCACCTTACCATTCTTACACCTAACAAGAGGACACGGAAACTCGTCATCATTATGACATGTCTTTGTGTATTTCAAAAATTCATTAGCACCTCTACAAAACACATCCCCCATTCTATTTGTCTCACCCATCCACTCTTTATATTTCGGATATCCCATTGCAGCTACCACAACTAATCACCTACTAAAGGTAAGAAGCGTATATTAATGGATTAGTATAAAAAAAACTTAGATTTATAGTATGTTTTATTTAATTATGTCTTCGATTATTAAATTTCAAATTTAAATTCAATTTATAATAGAAATTCCTATTTCCACCATCTCCTCTAAAGGGTGAGTGGTCCTATCCCATTCAATACCGCATATTTCTGTAATATACTTAATAGCACATGCACATTGTTATGATTTGAGAAAAATTCGGCAGCATATCCCCGTAGTCCTCCAAGTACATGAAATAGATTGGTAAGTGTGAGTGTTATTTCAATTGATCAATTGAAATAACAGTCACACTTGTCAATCTAGTATGTACCCAGAGAACATTAGGATACAACTGCAGAACTTCCTCCAAAAGTAACAACTTTAAGCCACTAAGAATATTATTATACATAAATTATGCAGTCCCAAACTGGACAATTCGATAGATCTCATTACAAGGGGTAATGACTCTCGAACGGGTCTAAGGGCTATTGAATGCGTACGCATAAGAACTAGAAGGCTAGTATCTATGCGCACTATATGTAATTTCAAGTATATATATATTGTTCGTTATACAAAGTTCAAAAAAAATTGAAAAATCCCACCCCCATATAAACAATAATCCAGTGGTCATGCCACTTTTAAAATTAACCAACCCAACATCGATCCACTATAATCCAACTGCAATGTCAATAACAAATATGTATTCCGTACTCCTTCTAATTCATCTACTCAATTAATTCTTTTCATCAATTAAACTAACAATTAAAGAATACAATTATTAATTTACTAATTTACAATGGGGGGAAATCCTACTTTCATATATTAATTTGCTAAAAAAATTAATAATCAATCAATTCGTTTACAAGGGACACTACTTGCATATGAGGGAAAATATCTAATAAACCAATCAAAATTTTAAAAAAAAAATTAACAAGCCCCACCCCCTCCCCATTTACCCTTGCCCCACCCCACCCCCTCCCCACACACGCAAGCAGCCCCACCCCCGCATCATTTCCCCCTCCCGCACATACGCACAAACATGCACATACACACACACTACACACACGCGTGCTCACATACACACACACATGCTGCCCCACCCCCCACACTCCCTGCCTCACCCCCACCCCCCACACGCACACCCACATACACCCCCTCCCCTCCCCTCCACAGCCCCCACCCACCACACACACATACATATACACATGCACACACACACACACACGCGCGCAGATATACACACACACACACACATATATATAAATTTCTGAGAGAGAGAGATAAACATCCCATCCTTTAGCTGACGAACCTGGAGACCAGGGAAGAAAGTAAGCTCACCTACCATGCTCATCTCAAACTCACTTTTCATCTCCTCCTCAAAGTGGTGAGCATGCTGGGAGCACGTGGATCCAAAGACTATGTCGTCCACATAGACCTGGGCAACCAAAATAACACTATCATCTCTCCTAACGAACAACGTCATATTAACTCCTCCTCTCTTGAAGCCACGGGCTAAGAGATATGAAGTAAGCCTCTCGTACCAAGCACGGGGTGCTTGCTTCAAACCATACAAGGCTTTCCTTAGATAGTAGACGTGCTCCGGGTGCTTAGGGTCTTCAAACCCTTTTGGTTGTTCCACGTAAACCCCCTCCTGTCGAATGCCATTTAGAAAGGCGTTCTTGACATCCATCTGATATAACTTGAAACGCAGATGACATACGATGGCAAGTAGTAAGCGGACGGACTCAAGCCTCGCAACAGGAGAAAATGTCTCCCCAAATCTACACCCCCTATCTGTGTGTAGCCTTGAGCGACCATCCTAGCTTTATTTCTGATTATGGTACCATTTTCATCCATTTTATTCTTGAAAATCCACCTGGTACCTATCACATTAGTCTCACTAGGTCGGGGGACAAGTTTCCAGACATTGTTATTTTTAAACTGAAGCAACTCATCCTGCATGGAAAATATCTAGTGTTCATCCTTGAGTGATTCTTTATGATTGTTGGGCTCGACTGTGGACGTGTAGCAAAAATGACTAACAATGTTCTCTAGTTGAGCAGGAGTCTTGACCCCTAAAGTGGGATCGCCAACAATAGCAGAGGGATCATGACTCATGCGAACCCAAGAAGGTGTGTCCCCTAACACAGGAGTAGGGTCCACAAGTTGTGGATGAGGGACAAGTAAATCGCTGCCAGACAAGTCCTCATCCTCACACTGAAGGCTAGGATCAATAAACTTCGAAGGTTCGTCGTCTTGCACGGTGACATTTATTGAATCCATAACCTTAGAGCTCTTCAGGTTGAAAACTCGGTACGCTCTAATGATATTAGTCTACATGAAAAAGAAGTATCCAGTGTGTGAAAGAAATATAACGAATGAGTATAAAATGAGTTTGGCTTTTAGTGCACTAATGATATATAATGTGATATACAAAGATGTTAATTTGAGGATCTTAATGAGATATATCATCTGCCAAATACGACCTTGCGTCGCTCAAGACTTTCCTGTTGATTAAAATCCGTACATATACTAATATATATATATACGAAAGATTTCATCCTCGAGTTAGATTTTGCACAACCACCTATAAAATCCTAATAATAAGAAAACGTGAACCTATAGAATGTAACGTCTCGAAAAATAAAAACTAATAATATAATGGTTTCTAAGCTAACAACTAATGTTAAGCCAATCAATGTAAGTAGAGTGAGAGTATGGCAAAACTCTGAAGACAATTAATGATGATAGATACAATATGATAATATCACAGTATGGACTTTCAGCTGATTTAACATAAAGACAGATACATTTCACTCATGGATGAGATAAATAAGTGATATATGTCTTTGTTCATCTATATACTTTGAATCAAACAAAACGTGTGGGTACCAGGACTGATACCAGATAATTTTTACCAACTACACAATCTATCAAAGTCGAGGTTCAAAGATAACATCCCAGGGCATTAAAAAATTGCATAACAAACACTACACCAAATCTGTCGAATTGTCACGGTTATTGACCTTGACAATTTCAACTTGTCAAGGTCAATGACCGTGACAATTCTGGGCGAGAAAATTTTTTTTGTCACGGTCATTGACTGTGACAAAATCATTATAATTGTCACGGTCGTGTCAGGGTCAATGACCGTGACAAGTTTTGTCACGGTTATAAATCGTGACAAGCCCGTGATATTTAATAAAAAAATTATTTCGGTCATTGACCGTGACAAGTCCGTGACAACTTTCTTAGTCAAGGACTTGTCACGGTTATTGACCATGACAATTCTGGGCAGAATTGAAAAAAATCTGTTAGGCAGTATGGCCACTGCCACTGCCCAGCAGCATATTTGTACCTGTTGTAGCAACGTTGTACCTATTCAAACATCATATATCCAAATAAACTAGAGATAATGCAAATATACATTCAAAATAAAAACAATATGCATCACGATATAATCCAAATATAATTCAAATGTACCAACATAAAAATAATTCAAATGTACCAACTAAAAAACAATACAATTCAATTCAAATAATGTCACTACATGTCTTGGGTAAGGTTAAATCCGAGGAGGTGAGTGGGCCACACGATATACGAATTGACACACCCACTGATATACATCGTGCCGCATTATTCGCGCAACCACAATGGGGAGTTCTTCTTCCCGGGTATCACATGCGTGATGAGCACCTTGGACTCGATGTCTTGAAGCTCACGTCCATGAACTAGTCCACCCTGAACGATATTCGGGTCCCTCAACCCCCGCCTTATTCGCTGGCCATCAAATATGTCCAGTATAAACACGCTCGACCAACCAAGCGTCGACATCGGTCGGTCGAAAGGAGCCAAATAGGGAAGTGTATCATCAAAGTCCGCACATGTCGGCGACGAAACAGCGAGGTCCACATCCTCATCATCCCGCACCTCGTCCTCCCGCACCCCCTCCCCCACCACCTTCTCCTTCCCTTTCCCCTTGCGTTTTCCGCCGCCCAACGAACGCTTCATGAATGAGAACATATCTTGGACTGTCGCCTCCAAACGGGATAGCTTCGCGTCATGCGAGTCCACCGTTCGAGCCAACCCGGTATCGCTCGTCTCCAATCCGATGATCCTAGATTTGGCCACCCGTGATCTCACCCCCTTGTCCTCCCCTTACGATCAGAGCTAAGCACTTGGCTGAGTGCTTCTGTAGACAAAGATGCTTTGTCGGCATCAGACTGCGACTCATGCACTTCTTTAAGCTTTTCCTGAAATGACAAAAAGCACATGATTAGTAAAATAATTAAATTATAAAATTATAACGTAATTAACAAAAAGTAAATTGTCGGATTACTTACAATCGTGGCCGCGACGCTCGGGGACACCTCCTTGTCCTTACCCTTCTTCGTCCGAAGAGCCACATAAGTATCGAGCCTATGTGGCCTACCCCCAGGGTTTCCCTGTCCCCTGAAATAAATAAAGTAAAATTAGTATCGGCCCCGCAAAGTAAAATAATGCAGAATAATATATTTCTGTAGTTATAGAAAAATTAAATCTTACCATCATCCTATGCTCCACCTCGGCGTAAGACGTCCGGACGGAGTAGTGCACGTCCGTCTTTTTTGTTCGGTTTTCCCTTCCTGATTGGCGAGATGTCAATTGTCGCTCCCCGATCTCATTGTCAACGAACTTTGCCATTGTGCCAATGAGATCGGATCCTTCGGCGGGACGGATTCACACCTTTGGATAATGGACTCTCGTGTCTTTCCAAAGTACCGGGTCCGCATATTTTTCTTCCACGTCTTGTGTTGCTCCCTCAACTGCTCCAAGACGGAATCGCGTAGCTTGGGATCCAGGCTGAAATGTTCATGTCCAACAAATACAATATTAGCTGCAAATAAATATAAATATAAAATGAAATTGAAATCGAAATCGAAATTGAAATATTCATATGAATATAAATATAAATATAAATATAAATATAAATAGAAATATAAATCCATTGCCTGTAATACCACCCAAACAGCTAACTTGAGCTCATATGGCACCTCTTTTCAACTAATGTACCCGGGGCCGATGATCGTCTTTACCAGCTCGAGGGATCTCACTAATAGCCCCGACTTGTTCTCGATGGTCATCCCTAATTTGCCATATTTGGGGAGCCTAGGGGCCAAGGAGCCCTCGTCGCCTCCGCTACCACCGAGCCCAGACGACATCATCATAATAAGCATCATCATCCTTGCCTTAATACCTGAAGGAGACATTTGCTATAAAAAATGTTATTAGTACATATCAAAATGAATTAAAAGAAGACATGCAAATAAACTAACAATTAAAGTATACAATTATTAATTTACTAATTTACAATGAGGGGCAATCCTACTTTCATAATTAATCATATATTAATTTACTAATTTACAATGAGGGGCAATCATATATTAATTTACTAAAAAAATTAATAACCATTCAATTCATTTACAAGGGACATTACGCGCAAACACGCACATACACGCGCACATACACATATACACACACGCGAACATACACACACACACGCGCGTACATTCACACACACACGCAGCCCCTCTACCCCACCACCCACCCACACATCCCTGCCCCCTCCCCCCCCCCCCCTGCCATCTCCTCCATCTCCTTCTAAGGGTGAGTTCAAGTATGTTTCATTTAATTTCAAGTAATTTTCAAAAAAAGTTAAAAAAATCTCACCCCCATATGGACAATAATCCAGTGGCCATGCCACTTTTAAAACTAACCAACCCAACATCGATCCACTATAATCCAATTAAAGCTATACAATTGTTGAGATTGCCCCACCACACACACACACCACACCACCACCACCACCACCATACACACCTCAATTCTGCATTTCAAAACAATAGCATCTAGATCATAATATGTACAAGAGTGAAACACCCCCACCCCCACCCCTACTGCCCACACACACGCACACAACACAAGAGTGATACAAAGTAATTTTTAAAAAAAAGTTGAAAAATTCCACCCCTATATGGACATTAATCCAGTGGTCATACCACTTCTAAAATTAACCAACCCAACATCGATCCACTATAGTCCAACCGCAACAACAAATGTGTATCCCGTACTCCTTCTAATTCATCTACTCGATTAAATCATTTCATCAGTTAAACTAACAATTAAAGTATACAATTATTAATTTACTAATTTACAATGAGGAGCAATCCTACTTTCTTATGAAATGGGCACTAATTATTAATTTACTTTCATATAAAACTATACAATTAAAGTTACAATTAAAGCTATACAATTTATTTTATTAAAGCTATACAATTAAAGTAATTTCGAATCTCAACAATTATCTGTTAATGAGGGGCAATCCTACTTACATGTGAAAGGGGCAATGCATATTTTATTAATCAATTTGTCCGTTTCAATTGTTGAGATTGCCCCACCACACACACACCCCACCACACCCCCACCACACACACACACACCACCACCCCCTATCCCTCCCCTCCCTAGCCCCCCTGTCCCTCCCCCTCCCCCCACCACACACGCACACATACACGCACGCACACACGTACACACACACCACACCACACCCCCTGCCCCCTCCCCCCACCACACACATACACACACATATAGAAATGAAAGAGAAAGAGAGGAAATAAACATACCTTATAGAGAGAGAGAGAGAGAGAGAGAGAGAGAGAGAGAGCTCGAAATCTCTTAGAGAGAGAACGAGAGGGAAAACAAAAAACGGTGGGAAAAAAAGAAAGCGTAGGGTTTTTTTTACTGAACAAATTATCATGGACGTGCCACGGTCAATGACCGTGACAAGTCCGTGACAAATGTCGTTGTCATAGTCTTGTCACGGTCAATGACCGTGACAATACGTTGTCACGGGCATGTCACGGGCAATGACCGTGACAAAAAACGCGTATTTTTTTGTCACGGTCAATGACCATGACAAGGCTAGTCGCTGGAAGTGTGCCAATTTACCCATTTTGGTGTAGTGAAAATCCATTTTATTTTTAGCAGGGATAAAAAATTTAAAACGTGGCCTAAGGTTCAAATATAACGGGTATATAAGATTAAAAAAATCATATCATATTATTAAAAAAAAGGCATTATATGTATTTGTATATATGTAAATATGTTAGCTGGCGGATAGAAATAGGTATCATATTTTATAGTCTTATAACAAAGGATGAGTTTGACACAAAGGATTAACCACTCCCACACGCAAGACAGACATTGGAGTGTACTAAACAAAGTTCAAAAAATAAGTCTTTGATTTGGGGGCCCAAGGCAGCTGACATAAGCTGCATTAAAACTCTTGAAGATATATATGTATATATGTAGTTACAAACAAATAATAACATTTATATACATATAGAATGCAGCGTATATATAAAAATAGTGTCGTTTATAAGCGAATGCATGTATGTTTATAAATATAAAAACTGTTTATATATATATATAAGCTACGGTACTGACATACAAGCATATAAAAGATGTCTATTAAGAAGATCAATTCATCATATATGATTTGAACAAGTCATACCCTTTTTAAGTAGAAACTGATTGCATAAGTCAAAAGCCTTGTCCTTGCTACTGTTATAGATAATGCTTTCATGGACCAACATTTATAAGTTTTATGTTGTCTTCAATTGTTAAATAGTCTAGCGCTAGCCACACACCTTGGCAATTCCTTTTGCACATTAACAATTTAAGCAATTATAGATAAGAAGCTAAACCACGGTTTAACAAAAAAAATTATGTCCAAATATTAAAAAAAAATTATCTACATCTGCATGGAAAATATTACAATAGATAAATTAAGAAAAATAACACAACAAAAAAATATAACAGACATACAGGACATAGTGGCGTGAAATTAGTTTTAAACTACAGAACATATATTTATATTATATAAAATGAAATCATCAATATACAAATAAATAAATATTTATATAGACACTTAAAAAAATGTTTGGAATCGTCAAAATCATAATATTATATTAAACTAAAATGTACATTAATTATAATTAAATTAATCCAATGTTAAGTAAAAGGTTAATCACATTTTCGTTTAACAATATTATTTGCCCAAGTTTATGTAGACGACATAGTATTGGATCCACGGGCTCCCGACAAGCTCACACTTTTGAGGAGGAGACGAAAGGCGAGTTTGAGATGAGCATGGTTGGTGTGCTTACATTCTTCTAAGCCTCTAGGTGCGTTGGCTAGAGGATGGGACATTCATATCTCAATCCAAATATGTTAGGGATCTAGTAAAGAAGTTTGGTTTAGACTCCGTTAAGCACTCACGCACACCTATGAGTACTTCGACTAATCTTAGCAAAGACACTTTAGGTAAGGACGTAAAGTAAAACCTTTATCAGAGCATGATAGGTAGGTAGTCTTCTCTACTTGATAGCTAGTTGTTTCGACATTGCCTTCAGCATTGGAGTTTGTGCGCAATACCAAGCATCCTCGAAAGAGTCACACTTTCTTGCACTTAAATGTAACATCAAATATGTGAGTGGCACAATTTTCTATGGTATTTGGTATTCTTTTAATACCGATGATTGATTGTCCACCTATTCGAATGTCGATTGGGTTGCGGATGTTGATGGTTGTAGGATCACCTTGGGTGGATGTTTTTACTTTTGGAGTGATCTTATCTCTTGGTTGAGCAAGAATCAAAACTCCATATCATTGTCCAGGACGAATGCTAAGTATATAGCCGTCGGGATAACTCTTGTGGATGAAGTAAATAGTGGAAGATTATGGGATTTCATAAGGCACGATAACTATTTCGTGTGATAATACGAGTGTGATATATATATCCCATATTTTAGTCCAACATTCTCTCACAAAGCACATTAGGATACGTGAATATTTGATTTGTGATCTCATTGAGGAGAAGGTCGTGTCCTTGAGCTTTGTGATCATCGAACGTCAATTAGCCAAAAAAAATTCAGAACCTTTAGATTCACTTAGATTAGAGGATCTTAGGATGTCTTTGGATATTTTCTCTATTGATTGAGTTGAGGTACTTTATCTATTGTAGGGTGCTTCTCATGTTATATCTTATATCCCTATTGCTAGAATGTATTTCTATTGTATTCATATATTTTTCTTTTTTATATATGTGAGAAAAAATCCAAAAATATTTTTGGTTAGTTAGAAAAAATTTAAAAAAATGAAATTTTTGATAAAAAATTTAAAAAAGATAAAATATTTTTTTTATTTTTATTTTTCAACATATATGGATGAACATTTAAGATATTTGAATCACCCATACATTCCATCCATCCACGTAATTTATTCATAGTGTTTTGAGACATGGCTTTGTTTCGTTAGTGTGCCTAATAATGTGTTGATAACATTTCATTGATCATTGGTGATTACTTTCCACATGTTAGGGTCGTTGTCACCCTTCACTACACCAAAATTGGCGATTGGTCACGGCCAAAATTCCTGACCAAAGCTGTGGGTCGCGGACTTGGGCCGTGACCATTTCGGGTGTGACCATTTTCGTGGGTCGCGGCCCAAGTCCGTGACCAAAAAATGGTCACGGAAGATGGTCGCAGACTTAGGCCGTGAGCCATGTCGTGACGGGTCGCGGCCCTCATCCGTGACCCACAACCGTGACAAATTGGTCGCGGCCCTGATCCGTGACCCACAACCGTGACAAATTGGTCACGGCCAAAGTCCGCGACACACGACCGCGATAAAAAAATTAAAAAAAAATGGTCGCGGCCCTGATCCGTGACCCACAACCGTGACAAATTGATCGCTTTGTTAGCTTTAAACGCATCTGGATCCGACCATCTGAATTCGAACGCCGACCATCTGAATCCGACCATCTGAATCCGGGTCCTCTTTGTTAGCTTTCTGTCCCAAACTCTGAATCCGAACGCCGACCATCTGAATCCGAACGAACCCAAACATGCCCTCACCTCGACTCGGCTAATGGAACTCACCCAACCAACTTGCCCGCCCTCGGCATCGATCTCAAACATGTCCGCACCTTTTCCACAGTTTGGGGAAGAAACATAAATTGATGAGCGAGGAAATTGAGAATTTGAGGCGCGCTGCTTGGTTTTAGGATTAACAGTGGTCACGGCCTAGAGCCGTGACCCACCCACCGTGACCCATTAATGAAGCTAAGTGGGATGTGTACTACCTATTGGTCACGGCCCATAGCCGTGACCCATACTAAGAAATAGTCACGGCCCATAGCTGTGACCCTCAATCTGTGATGCGCGACCCTTTTTATCAACACTAGTGCTTGAATGAGGGATGGTCACGGCCCATAGCCGTGATCCACACCCAGAAATGGTCACGGCCCTAAGTCGTGGCCCTCAATGTGTGTATTTTCTTCTTTGTCATTCCATGGGTCACGGACTTGGGCCGTGACCCATCCGCGACCAAGCTTGGAGGGAATTTTGGCGCGAGTTTGGCGCCAAGATGGTCACGACCTGGTCACGGCCCAAGTCCGCGACCACAGTGGTCGCGGACTTGGGCCGTGACCACTTCCAGAACATAGATAATTTAGTGTGATAATAAATATGGTCACGCCAAATATTGAGTGGATCACGGCCCAAGTCCACGACCAGCTGATCGCGAACTTGGGCCGTGACCCACTGGACGTGACCATTCGCAGGATTTGGTGTAGTGTTTATTGCACCCACACACAAACTTTTTGAACATTGTGCTTGAACATCATATGTCAAATATGATGTTCTCATATCGGTCCTGCTTAATAACGAACCAAATATAAAAAAAGATAAGTTGTGCTTGTAAGAACCATTGACTGGATTTTGTTTCCCATAAAATATTGATATATGTTAAGCGATGGAAAGGGGCTATGAACAAGCAAAATTCTGTTTGGGTTAAAAGCCACCATTTGCAAAAACAACTTAAAAAGATTAACGACATAAAAAATAGAAGTGCCAAGGCCATTTATTTTATATTCATTTATGCTTTGCTACGTATGAGTATTATGATATCTTCAAAATATTTTAGAGTAAATTCTTATATATGTGAAATCTTGAGGGTGTTATAAAATAGAGAATGGGTTTGCACAGCGGACTCTCTTGAAAACCATTAATAGTTTGGTGTTATTGATTTGAGAATCATTTAAATTCATGGCATATTGCATAAGTCGAGTCAATTTCATTTCAGTTCAACATTTTACACCTAAGATTGAATTTGAGTTCTTTTTTTTTGAAGTACCTCATGACTTCGTACACCTATATTGTGAATGTTTATGTCGATTTGCCTATGAAAAATGTTCACATAATTACAATCCATTTTCATGATTTGTGTATTCTAGTGTTATTCCATGGTGTTGTGTATTTTTGTACCTGTGTGTACCTCTTTTACATATATTTCTTTTTATGCTTAAAAATTTTCAAAAAATAGTTGGTATGGCTTGTAGAATTTCATTACATGTGCTTTATGGATTACATCTGTGATGATATATTTGCTTCTTCATGTGATGCTTATTATTCATGATTAGATTTTAACCCTTTGTCTATTACGAATAAAAAGGGGGAAAACAAATTGAGGGGGGCTCTTTTTATTTAAGACGTATACGCGTAACGGTATTTCTTGTTTCATGTGTAGGTCTCTTTCGCTTTATGAAGAATTTCATAGACTAAACAAGATAAAAGCAAAATTGTCCAAAGGGAGAACAATTTCCAGTATCCTTTTATGCATTTTCATTTCTTGATCGGGGAGGATATTAGTTTTATTAGTCTTGGGGGCCAATTTGGCTTCGGTTTGTATTTTGTAGAGGAATCATCAAAGTGGGAGATTTTTAAGAGCAAGATTTATAATTGCTCAATTTAGTTTTTATTTGGCTTATCTCATTACACCCCACTGCACCTTCATGACTACTTCCACGTATTTAAAGATAAGAAGTTGATGATATTTGAAAGATTGAAGATCGTTCGTTGCAATAACATTCAGAAGGGGTATGACGTGATTTGGTAAAGACTTTACATATTAAAGGGTTATATTTCAAAAAGAGTTTGCACTAAAAGTTTTCAAATTATTTAAAATAATTTTTAAAAGTTTTTTCTTAAAAAAAACTCGCTAACCAATTAGAACGAGTTACATAGTATCGTTAGAACGAGGTTCCTTCGTTCGAACAAAATCTGGAATGTCGTTTTTTTTATCAGTTCCGAAATGTTGTTCGAACGAGAAAGGGTATGCCATTCGCATGAGGAACCAGGTCGTTCGAACAAGCGCAAGAGTTTTTTAAGACAAATCTGATCCAAATATCTAATGCCTATCTTTTTGCAACAACTTTTCCTTTAAATAGAGATGCAAAATTAGAGTCTTGCATAACTCAATTTATACTTTCAAGAAGCCCTTTTAAAGTTCATTTTTGTGATCAAACTCTACCATTTTTTCATCCAAAATCGTGAATTTTTACAGATCACTTTATCAAATTAAGAAGAACATATTCCAAGTTCAGGAACCCCTTTATAGTTCATCTCTATTCCTAAATTGTGGAGCTAAGGCTCTACTGCTGAAGAAGAAGGTTGATCGATTGATACCGAGGGAAGACCGTTTCTTATGGATCGTGCTGGACTATACGATATTCTGTAAAATATTTGAAGACCATGTGCATTATACTTAGTCACGCTAAGCATTCTGTAAGTCGATTATGTCTATAAAACTTGAATACTAGGTTTTGTAAGAAAGGGATTTTTCTCTACTACTTCGATTGTTTGGTTTGACTATGTGATTGGTTAATATTTTAATTTGGACTTTATCATCGCATGTTCGCCTTATTGCTAATCAAGATACAATTTGGGTGTGTGAATAGCCTAAGATACGAATAAATCCATAGAAAGCCCCATCTTGTTTTCTCATAATCAATATTTTCTAGGCGAGCGTGCATGCTTGTTTGTGCATTTATGAGTTTACTTTATCTGTCGCATTTGGTTTTTGGTTTTTACAGCATAACTCCCTTGTTGCTATTTTTTTTTTGGCGATAACCCATTGATATATTTTTTGGGTCGTACCCTTAATGTATACTTGATTTTTAGTAATGTATATGACAAATTTTGTAAAGTAAATATTATTTTTATTATTTTTGGTCAAAAATGTAATTTCTAAGTTGAATTTTATAATGTATACGCAATTTTCTATAATATAAATGTGTTAAAGTTTGTTTATACCCCAATTTATAAGGTATACATTAAGGGGTGAGGTGTCTAAGTGCTCAAAAAATATATAGATTTATTATAATAAATTAAAATATTCGCCACAGACTAATATGGAAAAGTCACTTTGTTTTTTTGGAAAAAAAAAACATTTTACATTTTCTATTATGTCTATTTCATACATGGTTTTTTCTCTCATTTAAACATGTTAAAACAATATAATTATAAATTAAATTTGGAAATAGTAGTTTCCTCTCGAGCAATGCAATGCACACAAGTATAATATTCGAGTCATTTGGTATACAAAAATTTTGAGACACAACTTGGGACTAAAATTTGGGGGGGGACAGTTTTCTTTTCCCGAGTTTGAAAGTTGAGAAAAATACTACCCCTCCAATCAAATTTTCAAAAGAACTAAAAATAAATAAATCAGTTGTCAGTCTTGTCACTTAAGAAAGCCTTAAATGTTATTAACTTTTGTCACCCTTTGCTCTGTTAAACTTTGCCTCAATTTTCACTGACCAACTTTGCTTTCAACTTATTGAAACGTTCGATTATGTATGTACATTACACATGAGAGAAGAAATACAAGTTTTTGATGTTTTTACCCTTCTAAGTTCAGTAGTGCTATGCTTATTTACATGATAGACTTTTATACTAGAACGAACAAATCACCCTCATACACGTCCAAATTTCCACCCAAAGTTTTAACGCCATAAGAGTCTGGAAGCAACTTTGGCCGTTTTAATAAGCAAGAGTGGAAAGTTTAGTAAATAAAAATAGGGATTGTGAAGTGAAATGAGACAACGTTGGAGGGGCCAAAAAGTGCATAATTGAAAAATTAGTTCATTGAAAATTTCTTGCAAAAAAATGCAGAACAATCTCTGCACTTTACCTTAAAAGTGATACAAACAGTCTAAAAATGCTTGCTGTTATTTTCATGGGTTTGATGCTTGCTGTTATTGCATGGGTTTGACGCAGATTAGGGCACTTTAGGCTTTAGTATGCCAATAGTTTGTTTATGGATAATATACTCAACTCCAACTTTCTATGTTTTATCCGCTTGCTTCAATGTAAAATATATTTTACAACGGTGAAAAGTAAGTTAAATATGTTTGAAAAATGATACACTACCCGGGAGTTAACCCCGGGTTAGTACATGGAGGACACTTTTTTTTTTTTTTTATTTCTCATGTAAAATTGGTTTAAAAAAATAATAAATAAATACAAATTATTTGAATTGTTTTTTAAATTAGTTTTTTCTGTTTTAAAAAAAAATATTTTTAACTCATTTATTTCCTTAAATACCTATTTACCCAATCTTCTCTTATTTTTACAGGTCAGCGCCAGCAGCACCCATTATTTTTAAACTTTTTTTTTTTTAATGAGCTCGGCACTATCTCTCGGGTTGTCTAGTATTACACTTTTGTTTTTTTTTTAATTATTTTTAACTCATTTAGTCCATCAAACACCCATTACCCAATATTCACTTATTTTTAACGGTCCGCGCCAGCGACACCCCTTATTTTTAAACTTAATATTTTTTTTACAACATTTAAAATAATATTTGTATTTCTAAAAACGGGGCCTCCATGTACTAACTCAGAGTTAACTCCCGGATACTACCCCAGTGTTTACAACATTTAAAAGAATAAGTCTACACTACCCGGTTGTAAGCACCGAGGTAGTACCGGGTACCCTTTTTTTTCTCATTGATTTCTCATGTTAAATGAGTTAAAAATAAATGGCATATATAAAAAGTTCCTTGGATTTTTTGGAACAAAATAAAAAGTCTTCGACTAAATGTGCATTAAAAAATATTTGAAATACCTTTTTGTATTTGATCCTAAAAATAGTTTAAAAAACAATTTCTTATTAGAATAGTCTTTTTTTTAAATTAGTATTTTTTTTAACTCATTTAGTCCCTCAAACACCCATTTACCTAATATTCTCTTATTTTTTAAAGGTCAACGCCAACGGCACCCTTTATTTTTAAACTTAATTTTTTTTTATTTTTTAACATTTAAAACAATTTTTGTATTTCGTAAAAATGTTTAATTGTCCGCGTTAAAAAACTATTCTAATAAGAAATTATTTTTTTCTTATTATTTAACTCAATTATTCCCTCTAACACCCATTTACCCAATATTTTCTTACTTTTAAAAGCTCAAGCCAGCGACAACCCTTATTTTTAAATTTTTTTTTTATTTTACAGCATTTAAAGCAAATTTTGTATTTCTTAAAACTGTTTAAATGTCCACGTTAAAAAAACATTCTAATAAGAAATTGTTGTTTTTTTGTTATTTTTAACTCATTTAGTCCCTCAAACACTCATTTATCCATGTTTAAAATGTTAAAAATAAAAAGCTCTTTTATTTATATTAATATTAAAAGTTCAAAAACTGTTTAATAGTTATTTATATTTACAACTATTTAACAGTTGTTTGAAAAAAAAAATCTTTAGATTAACAGTTTTTTGAAAAATAAAAACAACTGATTAACAGTTATTTAAAACAATTTAGAAATATAAAAAAACGTTTTTTTTTAAATTAGTCTAACTTTTATTTTTTTAAACATTTTTTTTAAATATAGTTTTTATATTAAAATAGTGTTTTTTAACAATACATTTTTTTAATTTATAAAAATATTTTTTTCTAATAAAACAGCTTTTTTTAAATATAAAAAAAATAAGCCAATAACCTTAAAAAAACTCATTCATACCATGAGAAACCAAGAAAAGAAAAAAAAATCCCCACCCTGTACTAACCCGGGGTTAAGACCCGGGCAGTCTAGCATTGCTGAATATGTTTTCACATATTTAAAGTAAAATTTTGTTTACTATTTTTGTTTAAAGTTTCATAATTATAGGGTGTGCAATTATTCTTAATTTCAAACAAGAAAATTTTAAATATAAATTTGTCAAACCTTCACCATTTTACTTTTAATCGCGGTTAAACGTATCTCACCCTAAACCAAACCAACCCTACAACATTTTTCTCGGGTCTCAAAAAGTGAAAATGGGTCCAAGAGTATATTATGAAAATGAGTGTGGATCAAAGTGGACGTTGAACATATCTGAAGGGGTCAAAGTGGAAGTTGGACAAATCAGCACAGGCCAAGTACTAAAAAAAATCCCCAAAGTAGACATGAGAATATGCTAATAGAATTCATCTAAATGAAACAAGCATTCAGATTCAAGAATTTGGAAATTGTATTTTTCAGTCAACAGCTGCATTATTACATTTGAAAAACTCGTGCACACACGTTACCCAAGTATATAGCTAATAATGTGGTCACATTAAAAGTCCCAACAAAAAAATCAAATCCAGTTCTGATAGAAAATAGTTTCCACCTTAATCTTCAGGAGTATCCGTGCGAGTGGCTGTCAAAAGAACCAATGAAAAATTTTCAGGCAAGATTTGATTGAGATAAAAATACCAAGGTTTTCTTTCGATTAATACATCCATAATTACCCCGTTTTGAGTTTGGCTCTAATATATTTTTTTTACTTCAGTACATTTTCGTCACTAAATATCATTATAGTAACTTTTTGCGGCAAAATTTTCACATTTAGCGATGAAAATGTACTAAAGTCGATAAAAATTAGTTAATATACCAAATTCAAAACAAAGTAATTATGGACATATTAAAGTCAAAAGGAACAAATACCAATGTAGAATGTGATATATGCATTAACTGAGAGGAGTAAAGGTAAAATTTACAGGTCCACAACCACATTATACAAAAGCAATTCTGAACATTCACATGAACAGCACATGCAAAATCAAATGAAATCGGCCACGTGAATTCTCTCTCCATTTTTTCTACAACAACAATTGTATTTTGTTAAAATCTGATTGTTACTTTTGTTGTGCTTGATAGCAAATATATCATATGGACACATGCTCTGAATTTTTTCCTCGTTTTTATTGGAAAACAATGCTTACCTCCCTTTAAAGAATTGGATTCCATGAAGGAAAAAAAAAATCTCAATAAGCCCTCTTTTTTCAAGTTACATAAAAATGAATTGTTCGTCAATAAGTAGAATAGGGGCCATGGCATCAGAAATACCCTGAGCGTCTCATGAAATCGAAGGCCAACAATAATAATATGGATAGCATCTGATGGTCTTCGTTCGATTGAAAGTGTGCTAGTCCCACTGGGCTTTACAACAGAAGGGTTGTGCGTAAAAATAAAGACGACCCCGGGTTTATAGTTTATCGCCTCCATTGATTACAATACATCAATATCCACAAAATAAGATGTACATGCAAGGGTGAGTAAACTTCTGATTTCCCAAGGCCACCCATGGTGGCAATCCAAATGCCAACATTTACATTGTTTAAGCTCACAGTGGGTATCAAAAAATACATTTTTCACTGTAGAAATGCGTACTTGGGGTGTAGATTTGGCTTTCCACTACACAATGTGTACAGTGGGCCCCACGGTGACAGAGCCACTAGCGTGCTAAACAGTTTAGCGCGAAAGCCCGTATGGAATAAAAAAAATTAATAAAATCTCTCCAAGCTAAAAATTTCTGCGCGCAAAGGTGACCCACTGTCCTCCATGCTAAACATTTTACAGTGGGAAGACTATACCCATTTTCCCACTACAGAAAGCACAATGAATCCCACTGTGGGTGACCCAAGGAGTCACCTAAACTTGCCCACAGCCACTTTCTCTACCTAGACAACAATTTTGAAGAAAGCACTCGTTCCTTATTCTTATAAGGGTTAATTCAAGAATGTGAAGGGGTTCATTAGTCCTTCGTGTTCAAGGAATGTCTTACTGGTTGGGATCTCCCCTGGCAGGATATGGTTCGATTTAATACTTACAGTTGCAACACCATGTCTCCCAACTAATCCAGGCTCTATATTCTTACATGGAGAGAGTCCCCACCATTGATGTGCTTAATAAAAGAGGCATCCACATCATCTCTAGATGCCAACTGTGCCTTTTCCCAATCTGAATCTATTTCCTACATTTTCGTCGACTGTGCTTTCTCCACCTCTTTGTGGAAATGGTTTTTTCATAGCTTTTCAGTCCCTTGGAAAACCTCTCTTAGTGTTAAAAACCTCTGGTCTCACATTACCTCCAAACACTTTAGCCCCCAATTTTTTAATCTTTGGATTGCCAACACTTCAGAACCTTAAGATTCATCATAATAAAGGGCCATCCCTTCCCTGATGCATTACCAGCATTAAATCTAGGATCATCAATCTTTCCAAACACTCCCCAGGTAATATGTACAACTCCATTTCTGATCTTAGCATACTTCATAACCTAAAGGTACCTGGAATTCCCTGTAAAGCTCCCTCGATTAATCCTGTATGCTGGATTCCTCCACCTTCCAACTGGACTAAACTCAACTTTGATGGTCTCTAAACTCAACTTTGATGGTCTCTCCAAAGGTTCTACTAACCTCTCTGCTATTGGTGGGGTCTTTCGAGGCTCTCATGGTCAATTTCTAGGAGCTTTATCTTGCTACAGGTGTTCATACAGTTTTCTATGCTGAGTTGCTTGCTATCATGACATGAATTGACAAAGGCATTCACTCTTTGGATTAAACTGATTCTCCCACTGCTATACAATGCATCAAAGATCCAAACTTCATTCCTCCTTGGTCTCTATGCAACAAATGGGATAACTACAAATGAGATAACTGCTTCAAAGATCCAAACTTCATTTCATTATAACTTTATATCCCAACCTCTATTTACCAATAGATTCTCTTTCTTGGCCTTATTAGTATAGAAAGATGCCATCCTAGATGCAATGCCTCTTAATATTTATAATGCATATAGGCTTTTCGTAAAGGTAAGTTAGTTATATAATGCCTTAGTTCCTATAGATTAGGTAAATTGTGTTTCTTTTGTACACTTTTATTTCATGCTAATTTAAGTGCTCTTTTGAGCTTCGCTTAAAAAATAATAAATAAAAAGTCTTACACTCACCATGTAGAGATGAATTAAAGAATGAATCGGTACCAATCGGTCATGTTTACCAAGTATGTAGTCAAATAGGTCCTATGGCCTTTTTTATGCTTAATAGTTCCCATCCATAAAGGTCGTAAATAATTACTGCATGTGCACAGCAGATAGTGCAAAACAGGTACTAAATATTTACTACATGAGCAAAATGGGTATAATAGAGCTCCCATTACACGTATAGTTTCCAGTTGTACATTATTGACGCACCAATTAGCTGTAGCCACATTCTGACCATTACAAGGACGGTCTAACACTCATTTTCCTATCAAACCCTATCCCTTTTATTAGGCCATGTGACACTGCCTCAACCCCACTACTAATAACTCTCAACACTCATCATCTTACAAAACAAAACTACCCTATAACAAGCATAATTCATATTGACGTGTCATTAGCATTTTTGTATTATACCCTTTTAGAAGTGACCATATCTACATATACGTGCCGATTCGGATCAAACATGTATCCTAGATCCGTACCTATGTTTCAAAGAGGGGTGCAGGAAGGACAAATCACATTTGAAGTGCAGATGATATGTATGTTGCATATCACACATTAAAGAGGTTAAGAGACATAACAAATGCATAATTAAAGATGTGCTGACAAAAAAAAAATAAAAGAGAAGTGCAATGAATTAAGGGACGAGATGGTCCACCACATACATTAAATGAAAGAAAATTCAAGATGCAGACGCGCCGACGCGATACATATATAAAAAAAGGATATGTGACACGGCGGGGACAGGTTCATATATTTATTTTCAAATTTATATAGAGAAATTTACAAGAACATAATAAGAAAAAAAGAATTAACATGTTAGAATACTTATTAAAAAGAAGAATGAATCAATATCTTATAATAAAGGTGTAAACAGGGAAAAGTTCTAGTGATGGGGGGAGCTATTGGAGTCCCATTGAGGCATATTTCTTAAAATACTTAAAAGGATGAAGGTCAAAACGATGTCACTAATTTAACTCATAATATAATTACTATCAACACAAGCAAACAAGTGTCGAAAACATAAAATAAGTGCCGAGAACAAATTTTATATTTTACTTAAGGATATGAGATGTCTCACATGTATCGGGAGAGTGTTGGTGTCCGTCACGTGTCGGTTTAGGACAAAAGTGTTCGTTCTTCCTAGGTTCCTCACAAACCAAATTACCCAACAAATTGGTGTTTACAACTAACCGCGTTGACCATTTGAAATTGTCTATAGTAACATTTCATCTGATGGTACTTGGTGTTTAAAACTAGCCATGTAAATCTAGCAACCTAACTAAACTATCTGCCATTTTGCTTCTTACAATGAAAAGAGGGAAATTCAGCATGTATGAGTCGTTGACCATTTGAAATTGTCTATTATGGTAACATTTAATCTGACGTTACTTGGTGCTTAAAACTAGCCACGTAAATCTAGCCACCTAACTAAAGTATCTGCCATTTTTTAGCCTTTTTGCTTCTTACAATGAAAAGAGGGAAAGTAAGATGCAAACAGGACCACCAACACCGAATATTATTTCCTTTCCTAACTCTTGCTAGGAAAGGAGGTTAATTATGGAAGATCTGGCACATTCTTGCAACGACTTTAGCCACATTAAGAGTGAACATGTTGAGACAATTCCTGTGCAATAAATTCAAAATACATACCATCTTCTAAAGCTTCAAAAGTAGGGAAATATTTCGAAAGAACTAGGTACATGGTTCACAAACACAGAAACATATATACAGTAAAGTCATTTTGGAGCTACAGTGATGATTTATTAACATCATCATCCTTAATTCTTTATTAAGGAAAGGAAAATGCTACGGGTATAAAGAAATTACACAAACTGATGTGGCAGTGCAATAAAGTGTTGTACATTGTCTTGGGATGAGTAATGTACAATACTCTAGTGCAATGCCACATCAGTTTATGTAATTTCTTTGCACCCATAGCATTTACTCTTAATAAAACAATCTTAAGCCGCTAAAAACTTGGAGTGGCAGTTTGAGACGACAAGATAACACAGCAACTTAAACACGACACAAAGTTAATGAAGTTAGTGTCAAACACTAATAACCGGAATATGACAAGAATAAACGTGTTTAAATGATACAATACGAATAAAAATATCTTGATCAGCTATTTGTTGATTGATACTTATTTGTTTCTTGTGTTTAGAATCAACAAACTTTTAGGCCTTATTTGATGAGAGATAAAGAGGTGGGGATAGGATCAATTTACCATTTCTCATATTTTGTATCGGATAAGATGGGATTTGAGATGGAATAATTTATCTCAAACAAGTCTCCTATCCCATGAGTGTTGGATAATACCATCACACCCAATAGTTAAGATCATCGGAACGGGAGAAGTTTATCACATCCCACCCTATTATCTGGCTCACCAAGCGTCCTCTTAGTTTACTTTACGCAACCAACAATACCATACAAGTTAGATTAGTGGCATCGTTTGGTCCTCATCCATCAAGAAATATGCCCCAATTGCACTCCATGTTTAGCTTTAAGATATTAATTCATCCTTTTCAATACGTATTCAAACATGTTCGTTTAGATCAGTTGTCTTGTCGTATCCTAATTTTTGTATATTTTCCTTGTCAGTAGATGTCCGTGTCGAGGCTTAGGCAATTTGAACAAGATGTGATACGAGGCACTTTCAAGCTCAAAGTAAAATTAGACTCCATATAATTTTAAAAAGAGTACAAATTGACCTTGCCCAAATGAGGATTAACATGGCTCTTGTCCGTGTTTTAACCAATCACGTTAGAAGGTCATGTCAAGAACTTACTACTCAACAATCTTCGTCCCAAGTTAATAGTCCACTTTTTTATTTTAAACGCAATCAAGAACAAGTCATAATCTAATCCATGCATCTTTAAAAACCCTTGTTTTCACTACTAATTTAGACCCAAGTTAGTATTATTTATAGTTTTTTGGTTATAGTCCCATTTCTAAAGTTTTCTGGGCTCCCATCTCATGTATTTTTTAAATTATAGTAAGTCCCAGAACCACCCTCTAATTGCCTCTTACCACTCCGTTTCCTTTCCGCAGAGAATGACACTTGTCTCGTAGTTTTTACAACAGGACCAACAACTAAAAAAATAAAAACATGAGAGTGGCTACAAACGAATCTTTATAAGCGAGACTAAATACTTAAGACCTCTTCTAATTTTTGGGGGATTCTCACATAATGACAATCAAGTACCAGTTGAGGAATATAGGGAAGAACAAATTGGGCCAACCCACAAGCAAGTTGGAGAAAGCGCTTGATGAGCCCCCCCAAAAAAGTTCAGTAGTTCCGGTGCAACCACATATATCCTACAGTAGAGTTTGGTTGTTTCAATGAGTCGGTGGCCGATGTTTCGACGAAAGAACAACCAATCGGGAAAAAAAAAATCCCTGCAAAAAAAAAAAGGAGTGGGACCCCCCCGCCGCGCTTATGACTCGTCCGTATCGCCTCTCGTGTCGTATCTAATTTTAAGGGTTTAGAACTCGTGTGTGTCAATCATGGTTTTAAATATCGGTCAATACCGTTACGGGGGTTTTCAACTTACTGATCGGAAGTTAACACAATGCAAATCACCTAACATAGACACATATTTCTTGCAAAACTACGCATATTAAATGCACATCGACACTTTTTTACATCAAAATTCACAGCTCTTTTTTTCATGAAAGTACTATAGTGTCTAATTATGTGCAAAAATTAGGATTAAGTCATATATAGTATTATCAACCCTGGTTTTGTCAATATGAACCTATTTAATATTCTAATTTTAAGGGTAAAAATGTCAATTAAATGTTAATAATTGACACAAACCCAAAAAAACACGATACACATGCACAAATTCGTATTAAGAACTATATATTTACTTTTAAATCCTACAAGAACAAGATATTATGAAACTGAGATTTTGTCGAAATGATCGTATTTAAGAGCCTTATAATTTCAAGGGTAAAAATGTCAAAGTTTCATCATTGACGCAAACACAAGATAACACAAAAAGCACAAATTCATATACTAAGAACCAGATATTCAGATCAACAATCACAGGTAACAACAAATAAATGTCAGATCTAAATCAAACAATGCCAAAAGAGTTTAAGAAGAGTAATAATTACTTGGTTTCTCAGGTTACGAAAAAATGGACCTTCTCACGAGCAATAGCTTCGGATTTTAAGGACTCTTTGAGACAATTCCTGACTATATTTGCACATATGTTTGATAGGTTATGTATGTCATCCCATCCAATCTCCATAATGGCGTAACCGCACCCGACATCTTCTCTCTTTCTCTCTCTCCTCTAGGTAAGTTAACACAGATATTGCATTTCACAAAGCGTTAATTTGGTTTTTATTTCACTGTGTGTATGTGTTTGTGTGTGTCTCGTATGGCCGAGTGGCCCGAGTTGGTTTAGTTTGGTGTCTATTGCTTCAAGAGTTACGCCCCTTTGGTGTGGTACTTGGGTTAAGCTTATAATTCTCGGGTTAAGGTATCGTCCAAGTTGGGTTTAAAATGTGAGTTTGGTGTGTCCGTTCAAAAAAAAAAAAAAAGGTTTTGTTTGATCCAATCTATTTTCTGGGGATAATGTTTTTAAGGTTTGAATGTCAATCCGGAACTTTAATAGTTATTTAATCTACATCCATCGTAACATTTTGGACCCTGAAATTATTGTAAATTACATTATGAACCCTGGACATTTTTATAAATTACATTTTGGCCCCAAAAGTTTCCATAAATTATATTTTGACTCTAAAACTTTTATAAATTACATTTCAGCCCCTAAAGTTTCCAATTTCATGTAAATTAACACCTATTTCAAGCAAATCGAAACCTATTTTATGCAAATCACATACTATAGACACATTTCATGTAATACTACACAGAGAATGCAAACCGGCACTTTTTCATCAAACTGGGGTTATGTCAAAACGACCCTATTTAATAACCTTCTAATTTCTAATGTGAATGAAGAATTGGAGATATTTTTGTCATTTTTAGTTTTTCTTTTATTTTTAGTATTTCATTGTATTTTCTTTTTTTGTTAATATTTAAAAGAAAGAATGTTATTGGCTCCTAGGGACGTAATTGTAATTAGATTGTTAGCTTAGAGGCAAAGCGACCTCCTTCCTATAAATACCCATGCATAGCCTCATTTGAGGCATTCTTCCATTTTATGAAATATTGATTAGAGAGAGTTGAGACGAGAGTCCACTTTTTTTATTCCCAATTGGCATCATTTATGTCAATTGGTATCACAGTCTAATCGGTTCTACACGTTGTTGTTGTTGTTGTTGTTGTTGTTGTTGTCGTCGTCGTCGTTGTAAAAAAATAAAAACTCGTAAACAACGTCACGATGGGTTCAAGAAAGGTGTAAACCCCCGTAGAAACTTCTAATGATCATCTCATGGAAGCTATCAACCGATTGATGCGCCCGGGTGGATGAAATCGACGCCCGTATTCCTCCACCAACAACCACCTCGCACCACGACCCTCTCCTCGTCCAAATTTCGACCTATCCCCGCCACCACCCTCAAAGACACCTTGAGCCACCCACCACTATTAACCCTAACCCTAGCCACCAAAATAGCTCCACCCACGCTTACGCAACCATTTTCACTCCCTACCCCAAAAATATTTGCCCCCACCAAACCCTAATCCCCCAAACCCCAGGCCGATGGTGGGTAAGGGTGGAATCCACTGCTAACCACCGTCGGCTAGCCTCTCTGGGCAGATCCGACCTCCGGCCAACCACCTTGAGACATTTTGACGCTAGAACACAAATCCCAAATTGTAGAACCCAACAACAACACTCAAAACCTTTCTTCCCTTGGTCGGACCTTCACACGAGTGCCTTAATCACAAATCATAGTTTGACTCTGAAACTTGTATAAATTACCTTTCAGCCCCTAAACATTCCAATTTCATGCAAATTGATACCTATTTCAAGCAAATCAACAACTATTTTATGCAAATCAACTACTATATATACATATTTCATGTAATACTGCACATAAAATGCTAATCGACACTTTTTACATGAAAAACAAAAAAATCAGTGCAATATCTATTTTTTTGTAACAACAGGGTTAAGTCAAATATCATATTATCAAATTCGGGTTATGTGAAAACGATCCTATTTAATAACCTTCTAATTTCAAGGGTAAAAAGGTCAATAAAAGGTTCATAATCGACATAAACTTGACAAATTCATATATTAAGAACAGTATGTTTAGGGTTACAAGTATTTAGTCCTATTTTTAAAAATACATTTGTAATTAATTCCAAATCATTGTTTTTTTTAGGTGTTGGCCATGTTTTAATAAACACGGGATATGATGAGAGCTTCTATTCTTTCTCATCGCCTTATCGGCCTATAATTGTTATTGTTCCCCACCCGGTGCAATGACCAGAGTCCAAGGGAAAGATAGCACCAAAGCAAAAAACCTATTTAACAGACAAGGAGAGCAGACCGAGTCAGAGAAATACGTTACGCAGAGAGATGGGAATTTAAAAGAGGCTTTAGGTGGTTTTGGGTGGTTACGAGACTTGATACAATGTAAAAAATACATGGGATGGAAAACGCCAAATCTTTTAAAAAGGAACTAAAGCCTAAATCTCTACCCATTCTAATTTTAAGGGAAAATATGTAAATTAAGCGTCCGTTTGGTTCGAGGTGAAATACTTTTAACTGCGGTGAAAAGTAAAATGGTGAAATATTTTTTTATATAATTAAAATTAATTTTTTGTTGGATTGACATTATGAATAAATAAACATTATAAAATTATATAACCTTGAACAAGAATAGACAAGAAAATTTAACTTTAAACAAATGAAAACGTATTTCACAACATTACTTTTCACCGCGTTAAAACATATTTTACCCCGAACCAAACTTACTCTAAGGGTTCGTTTGGTTCGGAATGAAATACATTCTAATTTCGGCGAAAAGTAAAAAGGCGAAATGTTTTTTCACATATTTAAAATTAATTTTTTATTAAATTGACATTGTGAATAAGTGTCGCCTTATAATTATGAAACTTTAACAAGAACAGAGAAGAAAATTTATCACTGAATAGGTGAAAACACAACACGCAGACACAAGATAACACAGCACGCAGAAATTCATATAGTGGGAAGGAGATATTCAGATCAATAATGACATGTAAGAAATAAGGATGAGATCTAATTCAAACGATTAGAAAAAGGGTGGTAAAATAATTACTTGGTTTCTCTGGTTTTCCATTTTTCCATTTGGAAACGGAGAAATGAACCTTCTCACGAGCAATAGCTTCGGATTTGAAGGGTTCTTTGAGACAATTTCTGACCATATTTGCACATATATTTGAGTAGGTTATGTATGTCATCCCAGCCGATCTCCAAAATGGCATAGCCGCACCCGACATCTTAATTCACTCTCTCTCTCTCTTCTTAAGTTTACACAGATATGGGATATTGCGTTTTACAAAGGTTGGTTAACCTATTTATTTGGTGCAATATCTAGGACCGACCGGTTTGCGAGTGCTATTTTTGAAGAGAAAAGAAAGAAAATGAAGAGAAAGTGTGTGTGTTTTTTTTCGTTTGGGAGTTTAGTAGGAAAGAACGTGACTTTCTCTCGTACGAGAGTTTAAAAGGGGAAAAAAGAAATGAAAAAATTTTAAAAAACTTTTTTTTTCTTTCTCTCCAAAACTTTCTTTCCAAATCGGAAAGAAATTGAGAGAAATGAAAGTTTTTTAATGAATTGTTCATTTTTCCTCTTAAAAAAATTATTTTCCTCCCAAACTCCCAAACGCAAGAAAGAAAATTGTTTTATTTTCTCTCCCAAACTCCTTTCTCTTCTCTTCTTTTCTTTTCTCTCATATTAACTTTCTCTTCTTTTCTTTTCTCTCCTAATAAAATTTTCCTTTCCTTTCTTTTCTCTCCCAAACTCCCAAACGAGGCCCTAGTCTCTTACATTGACATTTTGAATTTTTTGATCGGATCAAACAAATTTTTGCGAGCTATTTTTAGATTCTTCGTAAATAAATTTTAAAGACTCAAGTCCATTAATTTTCCTTTTATATAAATTCACATTAGTGGCATAACAAGTGGACCTAATAGTAAATTGTCCTTAAATGTTTAAAAATTGTCAACAAGGGACCTAATTATAAATTCCCAACAAATTTTAAACGATTAGGTTCATATAAATACTTTTTCACTCATTTAATTCATTTTGTTACCATTAACCTATTCAGCGATTATCAGCTTTTTCAATAAGTTAGGTTCTTCTTTTTCTTCTTTTGACTTCTCTCCCATAAGTTTTTGAAGAACTAACCTAATTAGCGATTGACAGCTTCTCCAATAACTTATAATTTTTTTCTTCTTTCCACTTCTTTTCAACCAGCTTTATTCTCTCCAATAAAAAAAGTTATCAATTCGTTCGAATAAATAAATTCTTTTCGCTTCTGTTTAACCTAGATTTACCTTTGCATTAATTCAATCATTTATAAGTTTATACATGTTATCAAGAAATGTTTTGCATGTTGGTCAATTAAAATAGGTGTATGTATTTGTTTTCGATTAATTTAAATCATTGTAATTGTGTAATTCATGTGCTGAGTTAACTCGAATATTAAATGAATGATTTGATTGTGTGTATTGATATTTTTATTTTAATTTTATATGAATATATTTTGACTTTATGTTTTGATTTTGTAACAGGTTGTGTATGTATATGTTTTGATTGTCTGTTCATGTGTGCGACTTTATGTATGTTCGTGTGTGTTCGTGTGTGTTCATGTGTGTGTGTACTTATGTATATACAAGTTGTTCATCTATATACCTCACAGTAAAATTGTAGTAAAGTACACGTAATTTGATATAAAGTTCACGTGAATTTCTAATAATTAATTATCATTTTGTGTTTTGACATTAATTTGGCATAATGTTTATGTGCATTTACTTTGTTACTATTGATTCATGCTTAATAGACTTGTCATGTGTTAATTGGGCATGTGTTTGTGTGTCCGCGCCAGTGACGTTGACCAATATTGAGGTTTAATAAAAGTACAACCATTTGTATATACCTCACAGCAAAATTGCAACAAAGTACATGCAGTTTGATATAAAGTACACGTGGATGTGGGTACTACATTTATTTATCTCGGCCCAGACAAGTAGCCAGGCTAAGCCCTATCAAAAATAGGGAAAGTTCGGCCCAAACTCCCAAGGCTTATAAACGGTTAATTAGCGGTGACTCATTCAACCCCTAAAATCTCTCAGGAGATATTCTAGGGATTATGGGTCAATGTGGAGGTGCCCAACACCCCCACTCTTCGAGAATCACATGTATATATTGCACCCCCAGCCCGAGGCAAAATGTATGTAATTTCGTAAGCACTCCTCTGGAGAAAAGAGAAATATAATCAGAGAGCACCACCGTGGACGTAGGCAATTTAACGAACCACGTAAATCCTGTGTCGTGTGTGATTGAACTATTCTAATTTGTGTTCTTTACTTTTTCTGGTGTTCGCATATGCTTATAATTTGTGTTGAGATTTATTGTCACCACAATTGGCGCCGTCGGTGGAAAGCGATTGTTCTTCCTTTAAGAAAACCTTCACCAACAAGAACCTATAATGTCTGATCACGGCAGCAATGCCCCTCAAGCAGGGGATATTCAAGAGCAACCTACCCCTCGCAGGGTTAGGTATGAAGTTCGACGCTCAAACCCAAGGCCTCGCCCAGAACGGCAAGCCTCAGAAGAAAGTCAGGGACCAGTTAGGTCCACGCAAGTTTTTAGGCTGATCGACGCCTACGAGGCCAGGCTCCAAGAGCAGGAGGAAGCCACTCGCAAGCAGGAAGCCGAGAACGCTCGCCTCAAAGGAGATTGGAGAAGATGGAGAGAGAACTCCATCGCAGCACAAGGCAACGTCATTATCGCACTCTTAGCCCTCAGGTTAGAAGATCTTGCAACCGAGGAAGGAGTCCAAGACGTGAATCTCAAAGAATTAAGGGACACAGGTTAGATAACGATCGGTCCGAGCAACAACAATCAGCTCGCCGTTGCATGAGCCCAAGCCGAGGAAATGACGACATACGAAATTTGGTCCGGAGAGAAATGGACCAACACCCAGCACATCGGGGTGCCAGGTCGACCAGAGATCTAGCCAGGCGAGCTCTCAGGACCCAGATGAAATCCCTTTTTTTAAGAGAAATAGAGGAAGAAGAAGCCCCCCAAGAAGTTCGCAATGCCCAAGTCTAAGATATATGATAGAAAGTCTGATCTTATCAACCATATCAGGCAGTACAGGGCAGGCCATGACCTTTTGGAACCACAAGGATGCATTGATGTGCCGGATTTTTTTATCGAGCTTGCACGAGGTAGCCTAAAAGTGGTTCGAGAAACTCCCTCACAGGTCCATTAGGAACTTTGAGTCCCTGACAGAGCTCTTTACAGCTCGCTTCATTACCAGCAGCTCCCATCTGAAGAGGATGGATGGTTTGTTGACAATGAAGAAGTAGCCCCAGGAGAGCCTCAGAGACTACGCGAAGAGGTATTGGGAGCTATTCAACGTGGTCGAGGACTACTCGGAGCAGGTCGTTGTGGCATCCTTTAAGATTGGTCTACCCAATTCCTTCCTCTTACAGTAGTCCCTCACTAAGAAGGAGACCACAACCATCGATGATTTGATGGATCGTATTGAAAAATATGCCAAAGTCGAAGATGTAACTCAGATAAGTGCGGGGGAAAATGGTTGCATCATTCGTCGACAAGGAAAGCGACAAAAATGAGGGTTAGAAAAAAAGAAGTAAGAATCGGGGAAGGAACGACCCTACGAATGGGAGCAAGAGTGATGCCTTGAAGGCATTCCAAGCAGTAAATACAGTTTTCAGAGAATCGATATACGAGATTCTGGCGAAGATTAAGGATGAACCATTCATTAAGTGGCTCAGGAAGATGGGTGGAGACCCTTCAAAAAGGAACAACGCACTAAGATGTGCCTTCTACAAAGAGGGCGGGCATAAAATTGAGCATTGCAAGGCTCTTAAATCTCACCTTAAGGAGCTAGCCCAAGCTGGAGACCTGAGCGAATTCATGGAGAAAAATGCAGAGAAGGTAGCTGCCAATGGAAATCAGAGGCCCGGTAATGTGCTCGAAGAAGACGTTGGCCATGAGTTCGCCGTAATTCATGGAGCGTCTGATCTCAAACAGATTTAAGGGAACACGGCTCAGATGGAAGTCAAAAAGCTTACAGCAGTAATGCAAGCTTTTCATATCGATCCAGCCAAAATGCAAGCAGGGAAGCATCGGCGAGCAAAGGATATCAACTACAGCAAGCACATTGTGTTCATGGATGAAGATCTAGTGGAAGTAAGAACCCCACATCATGATGCATTAATCATTACACTCAGGATAGGTAACTATGACGTCGATAGATTACTCGTCGACCAAGGTAGCTCATCCGAAGTAATGTACCTCGACCTATTCAGGAAGTTGAAGTTGAGCCTCGCCAACTTAAAGAAAGCTACCCTTCCTGTAGTTGGCTTCGCTAGAAAAATAACCATCCCCTTGAAAAAGATTGTCTTGCCAGTAAGGGCAGGAAACATCTCGAAGATGATCGAATTTCTCATGGTCGATATTGATTTACCTTACCAAGCGATCCTCGACAGATGATGGTTGCACGCAATGAAGGTCTTCCACTCTACCTACCATCAGAAGCTCAAATGTGTGACTGAACGAGGAGTGGTGGAGATCCACGGAGATCAGACGATAGCGAGAAAGTGCTTCATAGCAGCCATTCGTCCCAAACTAGAGAAGAAGGTTGAGAAAGTTATGAGCAAGGATGAAGAGCAGGAGAGGCTAACACCCTCCAAATAACAACTAAGATATGGGAGACCAGGATTGAAGGAGACCACGCTCCTCCCCTCTGAGAGGGTCGTAGAGGATCTGGAGGAAGTCGCAGCCAGTGGCGACAACAAAGATAGGATATTTTATCCAATTAAATTAATAACTTGAATTAAATACACATTACCCAAATTAATTTTTAGCACCATATTAAGCAAGTAGAGATTTAAACCAAATTTTATGTTTTAACCTAAGCATGCATCTAAGGTGAATTTGCAAAAGATAAAATAAACAAATCACTACGCGCGCGATGTACGATGAAAACCCACAATGGGAAATAAACTCGAACGGCCCTAGCCTCAAATCCACTAAGTACGGAATTTACAATTACAAGCAAGTTGACTTACAACACTCGCCTCAACTCCTTCAAGGCCCGATGCGTCTTCTTGTAACTACCTCTGCCTAGCGAATAACCACGGAGCTCCACCGCGGTCTCAGAATCCATCGATCGGACTTTTTCTGGTCACCGCCACCTGAACAAGGAGCCTTTTCTCCAAGTGGGTATGTCACAGCAAACAAGCTTCTTCTTTTATGGGATTTAGAAGCAAAACCCAAACTTTCTTTTACGGTAGAGATGAATCCGGTGCCAAATAAATTCTCCAAGTAAAATGTATATATATATATATATATATATATATATATATATATATAGATAGATAGAAACTTGGATTAAAACAAACAATTGGGTGTAAACATGGTTTTATTCTTTGAATTAATCAATTTGAATATCAAACACCAAGGGAACTTTTTATGAAAGGATTAAACTCTCAAAAACTCTCTAGGAGATGGAACAAATTCTTGGAAAAATTCTATTCTTGAAGTCATTAAATTCTGTGAAAGAAAAATGGGACAAAGTGGTGGGAAAGTGCCAAAAAATAGCCAAAAATTGTTCCCGTCGAAATCTCGTTCGAACGAACTATCTAACGAAGTTCCAGTGGCAAGTCGTTGGCAAACCACGTTCGAACGACATTCTCGTTCGAACGAAAAACTCGTTCGAACGACAATATCGAACGAAAAACGGAAAGCTTAAAAATTCGATTTTAGCCCAGAAACTTTATTTTAAAGTTTTAAATAAACCTTCTAAAAATAAACCTTAGTTTAAAATAAAAGTACACCCAATATAAAATTATTCCAAGTCTCCCTATATTTATATAGAAATGCATTCATACCTTTTGGAGACTACGAAATATGTTGTTTATGACGTAGAAATATGGCACTTGAAACTCGGTAATGATAAAGCTTTATAAGTCTTGACCGCTACGTCTTCAACTCTTGTATGTCATAGGCTTGGAGGATACTCACTCAATACTATCCTATGACACAAATGTTTTTGTTCGGAATTGAGCCAACACTACATTAAGACTCAATTGGAAATGTGTGTACTTACAAAGGGACTTTGTCTTTGAGTGCGAAAATGTCGGAGCTCGATACTCCCTTAGGGAAATACTTGTGCCTAAGGTTTCTCTGATATGTTCGGAGTTATTCAGCAACTCGAGAAAGAACCTCATTTTTTGAGTTTGTAGAAAATTCCAATCGTTTGTTGAGTTGCTCGTAGATGTCATCTTTAATAGCTTTATCTACGAGGTTCCAATTATCAGCTCCTCCAACCCCACATTCATTTTTACCAAGGACAAACATTAGGCTTTAAATTATTGAACGTGATTCTTATCCCCTGTGGGGTTATTTCCCAATAGAGATAACCCAATTGGCTTCTTCTGAACTGACCCGATAGTTTCAGGAGCGGTGGGCATGTCTGTTGGATTAATGGGAGTTCCTTGTCTACTGCAACTCAGAGTAGCAGAGTGAACCGTTGGTGGAGTTGAGCATTTCTCACTAATTGGTGATGAGAATTCTTCTTGTGCTGGTGTCATGTCCTCAGTTGGAGCATTGTTTTCATTACTGCCCGCCATTATCTACAAAAATAGATGCATAATTTTTTGAAATTATGATAGATGCATAATTTAAAAGTTGAATATAAAATTATAACTAACAAAATAATTTTTTGACCATATATTATAATATACCTTTTTATGGTAAGCACTACACCAAATCTGCACTATTGTCACGGTTATTGACCTTGACAAGTTGGACTTGTCAAGGTCAATGACCGTGACAATACTAGGCGAGATAACTTTTTTTGTCACGGACGTGTCACCGTCATTGACCTTGACAAGTTCGTTAGAATTCTCACGGTCGTGTCGCGGGCCATGACCGTGACACGTTTAGTCACGGTTAAAAATCGTGACAAAGCCTTGTCCCCTTTTAAAAAAATTATCACGGTCAATGACCGTGATAATTCTGGGCAGAATTTAAAAAAAATTTGTTGGGCAGTATGGCCACTGCCACTGCCCAGCAGTATATTCGTACCTGTTATAGCAACGTTGTACCTGTTCAAACATCATATATCCAAACAAACTAAAGATAATGCAAATATATATTCAAAATATAAACTATTTAAGAAGAAACAACATCACCATCAATTATCTCAAATCTACAAACTATTTAGCTGGAAAAGAGATTTTGTACCGCGACGCTCGGGGACACCTCCTTATCCTTCCCTTCTCGTCCGAATAGCCACATAACTATCGAGCATATGTGGCCTACCCTCAGGGCCACTCCTTGTCCCCTGAATTGAAATAAAGTAAAATTAGTATCCGCCCCGCAAATATAGATAAATATAAATTGAAATTGAAATCGAAATCGAAATTGACATATAAATATAAATACATTATCTGTAGTGTCACCCAAATAGCTAACTTGAGCTCATATGGCACCTCCTTCCAACTAATGTACCCCCGGCAATCGTGTTAAATATAATTCTCTTCATATCTAAACACTAAGAAATGCCATAATCCTATGGAGTTATGCGCTGCAAATTCCTTCCAACCGTTGTGTAGCCAAAAATCAGCAGTTGAAGTTGTCAATTCCACCTTTCAATGGTCTCCCATGTTTTGCTAGAGGTTCCAAGTGGTGGGGTATGGAAAGTGGAATTGACAACTTCAACTGGTGATGTTTGTCTACATAACGGTTGGGAGGAATTTGCAGAGCATAACTCCATAGGATTATGGCATTTCTTAGTGTTCGGATAGACGAAGAGATTCAGTCTCCTCTCCACAAATAGGGCACCCCAAATAACTATATACTAATCACCTATTAAAGGTAAGAAGCGTATATTCATGGATTAGTATAAATAAAACTTAGATGTAGTTGAAATATTTATGTATTAATCTCCTCTCCACAGATGCACACCACACAAGAGTGAAAATGATAAAGTGGAAATCAATTAAAAGCATTAAAAATGGATGTTTCAATACAAATTGAAATATTTATTACAAATTGAAAAATTGTTTCAAATTCGGGTTATCATAAAAAATGGATTGATATTCGGTAGGAACAGCCAAGTCATCCACACTACTATTTAGACGCCTTGGAGCGTGTTGGACAATTGACCACGGCTCGTTATTGATATACTCCGAATAAAACACTTGCTTAACCTTTTGAAATGTACAAACAAATGGCTCATCGCTCACGTGGTCGTTGCTCTTCAACTTGGACAAGTCAACCATGATCAAATTGGTGACAGGATCAACTTTACAAGCATTTTTATCCTCAACTCTTACCCAGTCACAGTAAAATACAACCTCTTTGAAGCTTATATAATCCAATTCAAATATATTTTGGATTACACCATAGTAAGTCATTTCAGCTTCAACGAGGTTTTTATCTTTTGCGCTCGCTCGAAAGATAGTAAGAGCTTTGTATGAAATTCCCGAGTTCTGTACATTTGTACTTTCCTCGTACACTTTAGCGCCGAAAATGTAACCGTTCAATCGATACTTTTTGTACTCTTGTACCACGAACAAGGGTCCAGTGGCTAGACAAGCAAGCCTTGATGTCGCATCACCCGTCTTTAGGAGCTGAGAATATAGATAAATTAATTATATTAGTGGTAAAATTTGAGTGTAATGTAACGTTATATAACGACTGTTTTCATTATAATTACCTCTTGTGTCAACCACAGCCTAAATTCGCTGTCTGATTGTACCATTATTTTTCGTCTTTTATTGTTCTCACAGGCTTCATATTTTCTGCATATTACAAAATTAATCATGTATAAAATAATCTAAAATAATGTTAAACATTATAATAATCGAAACTTACTTTTTCCATTCTTCGACATCTTCATGTGTGTCAAATAGATAACGAGCTACTTGTTCATGTTGCAAACTCGTTAATTTCACTCGTTTTTCCATCACATGACCACCATCATCGACGAATTCATCAGTGTCATCAACGCTGATCGAGTCAGGCATATATTCCCGAGTATATATTGATGACTCCACGGTGATGTATTCCTCTGCAATTGATCCTGCAATGTATCGCGTATTATTGACGTAATCTTTAAAAACTTTCATCAATCTTTCAAACGGATACATCCACCGATATCTAACTGGACCACAAAGAAGTGCCTCGTCACATAAGTGTACCAACAAGTGAACACTTATGTCAAAGAATGCTGGGGGAAAGTACTTCTCAAATACACAAATCGCTTCGATCACAGCCAATTTTGCGGCCACTATGTGTTCTCGATTCACTACCTTCTCACACAAGAGGGAAAAGGCAATACTAATTTGCATAATAGCCCTACGCAAATCCTTATGCTTGGAAAAACAGTGCTTAAATAATAGAGGAACCAATTGCATGATCACATGCCAATCGTGGGACTTACACTTATGTAAATCATGAGTAGCATAATTTACAATCCTTTGCAAGTTGGATGAAAAAGTAGATGGGCCCTTCAAATTATATATTTTGTCTAGAAGCACCTTCTTTTCCCCACTCGTCAAAGTAAACGCACCAGGGGAATTATTGTCCTTCCCCTACTATCTTCTTTCAACCATAGTTGTGGCTTAAGTTTTAACGTTTTAAGGTCTTTTCGTGCATTTTCTCCATCCTTCGAATGACTCCCCCCAATGCAAGTACCCACAATTTGTTCAGCGAAGTTCTTCTCTGCATGCATCACATCCAATACATGGTGCACCGGGTTATTCTTCCAATAAGGCAAGTCAAATAAAATTGACCTTCGAGACCATGCCTTTCTAATCTCATTTTCATTCCCAGTTGGGGTCTTCTTATGCTTGACATTCTTAAATTCGGGATTCTTACCTGGCATATTAGGGCCACATTCAGAAGCTTTACTTTCAATTTCTGAACCCAAAAGTTGTCTCGGCGGTAGCCTATGTTCAACTCCGCCCAATAAAAAATTGGAACCTTTCTCAGATATGAAACTATGAGCTGGGGGTAAAAACCTCCTGTGGAGATGGTATATATTTTTTAAGCTAGAGGATAGACGAAGGGATTCAATCTCCTTTCCACAAATAGGACACCCTAAATAACCATGTATAACACAACCGGATAATGTCCCATAAGCTGGAAAATCATGAATTGCCCACATCAACATAGCTTTCAGCGTAAACTCTTCTTTTCTAAAAGAGTCAAATGATTGCACAAACTCTTCCCACAACTCATTTAATTCTTCTACCAAAGGATCCAGGTAGACGTCAATGTCATCACTTGGGGCCTTTGGCCCAGGTATCAACAAAGCCATCATCGAAAATTCAGGTCTCATACACTGTGAAGGAGGGAGGTTGAGTTGGGCTAGGATCACTCGCCATACACTTTGATTGGTGCTTAGATTTCCAAATGGATTGAAACCATCTGTTGATATAGCCAAACGAATGTTGCGTTATTCTCGAGCAAAATCGGGATACTCAAAATTCATCCTCCGAATAAATAGGATGACGCATGATATTACCCCCTACTTCTGCCCTAGCATGCCAAGTCATTGCCTCTGCAATCCATGGTACTGTGAAAAATCGCTTTAATCTAGGCCCAACGGGAAAATATTTCAATAATTTTTTAGGCACTTTTGAGCTTGTGCCTTCCTTACTAGTAGATTGGACATATCTAGGTTCATCGCATACCGGACAACGATCGAGATTTTCATACTCCTTTTGGTATAATATGCAGTCATACAGACAAGCATGAATCGATTTATACTTCATTCCCAAACCTTTCAAACTGTTCTTTATAACAGGATAGTTATTTGGAAGTGTATTCACCTTGGGTAATAAGCCCTTCACCCATTTCAGAATTCTCGTCACGCTATTGCCAGACAAACCGTACTGCGTCTTTAAATTGTGCAAATCAACCATGGCATGTAAAGTTGTTTGATCTTTCTCACAGCCAGAGTATAACGATTGGGTCGCCTTAAATTTTAAACTTTGGTAGTCATCGTCAAGTTTATCGTGTTATCTTCACGAGCACTTGAATCTTCTACATCATCAGTAACCTCATTCTCCTCTGCTTCATAAACTCCGTGCGCATCATCAACTAAATCCTCTAACATATTATGATCTACCTCGTCCCCTTCTACATCTATTCTACTTGTTGAAGGTTGTTGTGAAGGTTGGTCGGGGACAAAAGGAACTTTCAATTGACCGTGAAAACTCCAAAATCGATAACTATCTTGCATACCCGATCTTAACAAATGTAGTTCAACTGTTTTCCACTCAAACACCTTACCATTCTTACACCTAGCACACGGACACGAAAACTCTTCATCATTATGACATCTCTTTGCATATTTCACAAATTCGTTAGCACCTCTGCGAAACACATTCCCCATTCTATTAGTCTCACCCATCCACTCTTTGTATTTCGGATATCCCATCACAGCTACCACAACTAAACACCTATTAAAGGTAAACAAAACTTAGATTTATAGTATGTTTTATTTAATTATCCCATCATTTAATTATCCTATTAAAGGGTGAGTGGTCCTATCCCATTCAAGACTGCATTTTTCTGTAATATACTTAACAACTCATGCACATTGTTACGATTTGAAAAAAATTCGACAGCATATCCCCGTAGTTCTCCAAGTACACGACGTAGATTGGCAGGTATGAGTGTTATTTCAATTGATCAATTGAAATAACATTCACACTTGTCAATCTAGTATGTACCCAGAGAACATTAAGATACGACTGCAGAACTTCCTCCAAAAGTAACAACTTTAAGCCAATAAGAATATTATACAGAAATTATACAGTCTCAAACTGTCTAAACGGGACAATTCGAGAGATCTCATTACAGGGGTAATGACTCTCGAACGGGTCTAAGGGCTATTAAATGCGTACGCATAAGAACTAGAAGGCTAAGTATCTATGTGCACTATATTTAATTTCAACTATGTTTCATTTAATTATCATACTATATATATATTGTTCGATATACAGAGTAATTTTCAAAGAAAGTTGAAAAATACCACCCCCATATGGACAATAATCCAGTGGTCATGCCACTTTTAAAACTAACCAACCAAACATTTACTAAACAAAATAATCCAACAGCAATGTCAACAAAAAATGTGTATCCCGTACTCCTTCTAATTCATCTACTCAATTAATTCATTTCATCAATTAAACTAACAATTAACGTATAGAATTATTAATTTACTAATTTACACTGAGGGAAAATCATACTTTCATATGAAATGGACACTAATTATTAATTTACTTTCATCTAAAACTGTTTCATTTATTAATTATATTTTAGTGGATGTAATTATAGAATCATATACAATGTGAATGTTTTTATCTACAATGAGTTAACCTTGAAACAATATATATTATCTCATAGAATCATCAAAACACGATATTAGGAGAATTACAATGGTACCTTGACTTACCCCGCCTCCCCCCCCCCCCCCCCCCCCCCCCCCCACACACACACAAACAAATTGACAAATTCATGGGTTAGTTCATGGGTTAATTCAAATACAAATACAAATTCATGGGTTAATTCAAATACACACACACACACACACCTCCCTCCACCCCCCCCCCCACTCATCACATACACACACCCACCCACACCCACCCACCACATGCACACACACACAATAGCCCCCACCCTGCCCAACCTCCCTCCACACCCCCACCCCTACCCCTACCCCTACCCTACCCCACCCCCCCACACGCAAACACACACGCACACGCACATATATACACACATGCACATATATATACACACAAACATATATATAAATGGAAGAGAGAGAGAGAGAGAGAGAAATAAACTTGAAAGTAGAGAGAGAGAGAGAGAGAGAGAGAGAGAGAGAGAGAGAGAGAGCAACGTAGAGAGAGAGAGAGGGAGGGAACGACGGGAGGGAAAAAAGAAGGGGTAGGGTTTTTTGCTGTATAAGTTGTCACGGTCGTGTCAATGTCATTGACCGTGACAATTCTTTGTCACGATCGTGTCAAGATCAATGACCGTGACACAAAACGCGTATTTTTTATCACGGTCAATGACATTGACAAGGGTGGCCGGCTGAAAGGTGACAATTTTGTCATTTTGGTGTAGTGAAGACTTTAATAAAAGTTCAATGTGTCTGATCTCCATCCAATCGGGATTTATTTTTAAAAAATTATAGATTTTTGCACATGACCAATTAGGAGGAAGCGTATCTATAATGTATGCATAGATCTCAACGACATGAACTCAAAATCTCATTCTCTTCAGCCTATTGGCAAGATTGAGTTTGATGTGGATGTGTCGCGAGACATCACAGTCTTCGATAAATGATCTTTGTACGTAAATCTATCCATAATGGGTGCTTTTTTTTCTGCTTTCTCTAATAGCGTAAGCAAGGTCAGTGCTGTATCAAGACTATGTACACGAAATATATATTGTACAACTTCATCCTAGCATTTTGGTAGGGAAAATAGAATACGATTGAACAAGTACTCTTGCTGGAGATGAACTCCACAGTTTATAAAGTAGTTAAATTGTTCGATCTTCCTATTCCCATACCAATAAATTTGAGTACCCACTGAATGAGGCTCATTAATGAGAGAGGTACGAGTGCGGGCCAATTGCAACCTTTCACACTCTTGTTGCCATGTATTATCACCGTGACTCATTTTTCTTGAGAAAAATGAACGATGGCGTGAATATTATTCCTATAAATAATGGCTCTAATGAATCATTAACTAGTTATTATGTACGAGGGCGTGAATCTCGTGCACACATACACATTGATTTACACACATACACATAAAAATACGCACACACATCGGGGGTCCCGGGACTACGCAATCGGTTTCTATGGGTTACATTGATTGTTTTGTGGCTATTTTACATAAAGATATATTAATGCGATTTTGGAGTCACTTCGGGTTGAATGCTCCCAAAATAGACCTCACTTTTTTGTGGTCGTTACAGCCTTACTTCACCCAACGGTCGAGGAAATCTTTGTGACCCGAACTTTAATTTCCTTCCACAACGGTTACTTTCTCGCTCATATTAAGTTTTTGCTTTATAATGGAAATTCCCACCACATTTGAGAAGCAGAGCGTGGAATCAAACTATAGTTGCATAACAAGACTTACTTCCCATCACTCAACAAAATCGAACTCCACCATGTAAAATCAGTAATGGGAACACTTGCTATAGTTGTAAAAAGTCAGGGGATTGGTCTAAAGATTGTCCAAACAAAACTCCAAAGAAACCAGCGGAGCCACGCGTAGTCTCCCATGAGTGAATCGCGTGTATGTGTATGTATATCAGTGTTAATTTATTAGGTTTTTAATATCTACTTTTGTCATTTAAGCCAAAAATCCCTAAAATCAATGCTTACATTAACCTTAAAATTAATCCTTACAAACATTAGTCATGAAATTAATCCCTTACAAACATAACCCCTAAAATTAATCCCTAATTTAGCATCAATATTAAAGGACACACATTTTTTTTTATTTTTTTTATATTTCAATTCCAAACTTAAACCAACATTAGTAACACACACATACACACTGGAATATACACACGTATACACACACGTACACACACACATATACACATAGAAATACACACATAGAAATACAAATGCACAAAATATTTTTTTTGAGATTGAAAGAGAGTTTGAGATTGAGATTGAGAGCCGAAATCGCCGAACAAGGGGAAACTTTAGAGGGTTTAGAAATTTTCGAGGGAGATGAAAAGTTCGGTTGGGAATTAATTATAAAGACACTGGTTACGACTCTAAGCTGTGACCACATGATGTGACCCCTTTAAATTTTAACACGTCAGCATGTAAACAATATACTGGTCACGACCCAAATCCGTGATTCCATTCCAAGTATGCTCACGGTCCAAAGCTGTGACCAACTTAGTGTGGCTTTGGGTTATGGTCACGGCCTTGGACTGTGACCCCATTCGAGACCACATTTGGAGGGAAACTTGACGCCATAATGGTCACGGATGGGTCACGGCTCATATCCGTGACCACATGCAAGACGATCCATGACCACACTAAGTCATAGACTTCGTCATACCCATTTTTGATATGGCCATGACTCTGGGTCGTGACCCCAAAACTGTGACAATTCACAGGATTTGGTGTAGTGAAAGTTAATTTCATCAAAGCACTACATATATGAGGATTTTACTCCGCACAATATTTAGTCAATAAATAAGTTAACGTAAATGATGAAATTATCAATACGTATATTATATTCGCAAATACTCCGGTTGCATACGACAAACGGAGTTTAGAGACCTATAATATTAGTTTTGACAACTTATCAAACCTTAATTAGACTTATCATCATATTCAATTTTGAATCCAACTCTAACACCTAGGTTGGGTTCATGTAACCCAATCGTCTAAAAACTTAGCCGGACATGATGTTGTTAATCAACGCGCATGAACTATCAAGATTGCATGAAGACATGGTGATTGAATAACAAGAATAAAGCATTAAAACAAAGTTACCAATATATAGAGAATAAAGAACATACAGGGAATAAGCTTCAATAATTTCTAGAATGGAATCAACTTCTTATTGAATTTTGCATGAAAAGAAATCATAAACTTTGATCCACTTGTTTCTAAGGTTCTCCTCTACTTTCTATGAATGCATATATGAAAATAATACTCCTAATAGTTATTTACAAGTCATAAGCGTCGTTTTTTCAAAGTCCTAAACTAACACAACTCTTTTAGCTAAAGATAAGGAGAAAAGTAGAGTTTCCGCATTAATCAAACGGGTACCCCGAACCCATTCACCCCAGGAGACCTAAATCGGTTTGCAAGCCGAATCGGTTCTCCTTGAATTTCGAATCGGTTCGTATACTTTCTCTGCCTAAGTGCTCCTTTTTTGGTCTTTTTTTCTATTTGCACTTTTCACCCCTAGATTCTTGTCCCATCTTTGAATGCACATAACTTCTTCACCGTAGCTCGTATTGAGGAGCTGTTTCTTCCAGGGTGCCCGTGACTTTGAATTCTTCGACTTTTCAGTTAGCTCCTGTTCTGAATTCTAGATGAGAAACTACAAATTTACCATTGACTTTCCTTTCTCGTGATTCTTTCACCGTTTTGATTTCTCTCTCGCATCCATTTGCACAAATTACTTATAAAACATGAGATAAATACACAAAATACAAAATAATCGTCGAAAAGGGTTAATAAAACAATAATGAGATAAATTTGGGGTAAATGCAATAATATCGAAATTAAGGGAACAAATATGGAATATTTACGCTTAATAAGGTAATAATTGGGCGCGATTTCTTAGACCCGCATCATTAGGGCACGAGTTCTAATCAAATATGGTGCCACCGGTTCTTAGCACACACTCCAATCCATCCGCCTATTGACTTGTGTCCTGTCAAGGACACTCAGACTTCACGTCCGTCTAGGATATAAAGATGATGCTTCTGACACCGGTACAACCTGTTCACATCTCCAAAGCATTCACTGACTCCAAGGGGTCATCTCATCATAGGGGGTCCAACAACTATACACCTCAGCCTCCCATTAACATTGATGACTAAAGTCTAGGGGTGATTGATATACATAACTGTGACCTCGTCTGGATGAGACTCAACCTCTATACCATGACCCCATCCAAGTACCAGTTAGACTTATCCTTATGCGGGCTCGCGTCATAGAGGACCACGTTAGTCAGTCTCGATCTCTAAAACCTATTTAACAGAACAACTGCAACCACACAGGAAGGTCAACTCTATACACGCAAGTGCTTCTGTGTCTCGACTTCGCCATGTGTCGGCCGCGTACGACACTATCAGGCCGAGACCAACCTTTAGTTCCTAAACAGGTATCGCAGTCTCGGTATTGCTCACTTGGGGGACTGCTTCAACAATCTCGACCAGGCTGAGACCTCTAAAGCCAACTTCAAGATCTCACATGGAACATGTGACTTGTGCATCACCAAGCCAAGTGGACAAAACTATTACATGAGATCATCAACCCACCTGGGGGAATATACATATAGAAGACAGGTGGCACCTTATCATTGGACTACTCATCTCGTACACACCATGTGCATGCTTAGGGGTGACATTTCATACCAAGCCTATATAAGCCCACTTCATATTCTTTGTAAAGGATCAAGTAATTTAAAATCCTACTAAAACTCTACAAAATTGTATTCTAGAGAGAGAAAGCTTGAATGTGTAATAATGGCCTTTAGTGCTTTATAGTGATACAAACACAATCATCTTGCACAGTGGAGTAGGTTAAGGCCGAACCACTTATATGCCTGTGTTTTCTATCTCTCTCACCCCCTATTATACATACATATATCTGTGTTACTACTGTGGTTTCCCCCATTGTTCACATAACTAGAGCTTGAGTTGCCTACACCTTAGAGGTGGTGATTCTCATCATCATCATCCCCTATGTGCATATAACTAACTCATGATTATTCTCTCACCATATATGTAAAATATGTACTCACCTAGCCTATAAAGATGCGCTATGTGATATTCTATTTTCTCTCTCCTCTAACATCTTATAAATATCACACACCACCCACATTTTGGGAGATTTGAGATATTTTTCTTACTGGATTGTACTTGTCAATGACTTTTGCCAAGTAAAATCAATACAACAAACACTGCATCCGTGAACCACCATTTTGGGTCGAACCATGTAAATTTGATATATTTATCTTTATCTCATCTCTCTATTGTTTTTTTATTGCTTGTATTTCAGTAATTAAGATCTCTGATCTATTATCTTAAGTATTCCAGTTTTAGGCGATAGCAAATGTAATCTATAAATAAAAATTAGAAAAAAGTTGGAACATTTTCTTATAAAAGAGTTAAAGCATTTTCTTATAAAATAGTTTTTTAAAAGTCAAAATATTTTTTAATAAAATACAACGTTTTAACTATTCTTTTAATAAAAGACAACGTTTTATTTTTTCATAAAACAATTTTTATTTAACACTAAAAACACATGTTTAGTTTTATAAAATGTTAAAAGATTTTTTTTAAAAGAGTTAAGAAACTTTTTTTTTTATAAAATAGTCAAAATGATTTTAGTTTTTATTTAAATTTTTTTCTTTAGAGCATTAGTTTTAATTTTTACAAAACATTACAAAAATAAAATTGTTTTTTAATAAATAATAATGTTTATATAAAACCGATCTCGTGTTTACCCAAATAACGGGTTTACTAACGAATCACCCCAAAACGACATAGTTTTCTTATAATTTCACCCTTATTTTCACACAAAAATTAGGTCATTTTTAGGTGGTATGTTAGTAAATTCGTTATTTGGGTTCACACCTGATCGACTATATATATATACTATACGGAAGAAGGATTTTAAGAAAATATACAATAATTTTGCATTTTATGGTGAAATGTGGTTGTTAGTTAATGAATGAGAGTGTATTGAATAATTTAGGCTTAAAAATAAAATAATCAATGGTCAACCATGAATCCATCAAAATGGACGTGAAACTTAAAAAAGTGAAAGATATGAATGTTTGATCGATAATTCTAGTCCGGTCCACGAATCCAACTTATATTGTGTGATTTACTGATGTGTTGTATTTACATTAGTTCATTTTGAGAGTTTTATAATGTGGATCCTGCTAAAATTAAAAAATAAATTAATATAAACGCGACACGTCGATGCATCACACAAAATGAATATAATTACGGGTCTTTACACATAGGTCCCATTTGTCGGGTCAACATTCTTATAAGTCCCATTGACTTTTCAACAATCCTATAGGTCCTATTCCAACTTTTTAAGGAATTTTTTCACAATTTAACCCTTTTAAAACCAACCATCCGTAACTTCCTTGAGGAAGTTACATAAGTGGTTGGACTTTTTTTTTAATCTTTAAATGATCATAACTTTTGATTCACAAATCCGTTTTTCGCAAAATTACTATTTTTGAAATCTGCTCGACGAGATCAATCAAAAAAGATCCATGAAGGCTATAAAATTCCAAAGAAATTTTTTTACACAAACAGTAAACTTTACTGTATGCACTAGAATATGAAATAGTTTTATATATGTGTCATTTTCACAAACAGACGGTAACATTTACTGAGGTAATATTACACATTATATATATATATATATATATATATATATATATATATATATATATATATATATATATATCCGGTGGATCCAAACCCTTTTTTTTTTTCAAAATTACCTTATATCTAAAGGTTCGCGCTAGCGGTATTCAAATCCTTACCACCATTGTTGGGGCTTCAACGACCTTCGTCAGAGCTCCGATTTGGTGTGGGTAAGGGTGGTATGTGGTGCCGCTGGCGCGGACCTTTGAAAAAAAGAGACTTTTGAATAAATGGGTTTTGGATCCACCGGAGTATCATGGGGTGCCGCTGGTGCGGACCTTTGAAAATAAGATTGGATAAATGGGACCGGGATCATCTGGAGCACCGATTTGAAAATAAGATTGTATATATATATATATATATACACACAGTAGATCCAAACCTCTTTTTTTTTAAATTACCATATTTTTAAAGGTTTACGCTAGCGACATTCAATCCCCACCACTACCCATTGATTCGTATCGAATATTGCACATATATACCCTCGAAACTTATGCATTTTAGCCCCCTCGGGTACTTTAATGTCTATAATTATGCTCGTTAATCAGACAACCTCCGTTTTACATGCTAAAATATTATTTGAGGTATAATTGACCTTTTATAGGTGTTAAAGTGCTTAGTATGAAGTTTGGACACGTTCCGATTAAGTTTCGTCGCGATTCGCACGTTCAGGGGCATTTTTGTAATTTTATACTTTGGAATTTTTGCCCGAAATCTCACGAAAGTTGTAGCCCTCGGGACAATCTTCGCGTGGCCGCAAACGGTGCTCGAATCGGAGTCCGAACGAAGGAAACACGGACATTTAATCGGAAAGAATTATAAAAGATTCATTAACAATATAAATAATTCCATCCATGTCCCTTTTCTTCTTTAATAACAAATTCATTAATTCCATCTATGTCCCCAAAACGTTTTTTCAGCAAATGAAGATGGCGATTTGGCCCTAGGCTCGGGTTTTGGGTTCGACCAAAATTCGAGCCTTTCATCCGAAATTGGAGCTTGATTTGGGACCACACACGCAAATGGGTCTCTTTGGCCATTTATGGCTATGGAGAATGTGGAGCTTTGAAGTGGGTTTTGGCCTTTTAATGGTGGAAGACTAGTTGGTCTCGGTTTTGGCTTCTAAGAATGGTTTTGGGCATATATGGAGTTGGGTTTTGTTGGCGTTTTTTGGAAATGGGTCTTTATTTGGTGTTTATCACCATTAATGGATACGAAGCTTTTTGGCCATTTTTGGACATGGGCGTGGCTGTGCGAAGTTGTGAGCTGACTAGGAATTGCAGGCGCGGTCAATCGGCCTCGTCCCACCGGTCGACCGAAAATTTGGATTTTGCCTTTGTGCCGAGACAATGCTGCCTCCCCCTTTGGCGCGGTCGACCGGTCACCACCCCCGGTCGACCGGTGATCTGTTTTTGCCCGAAATATCTGTAGCTTTTTTTTTCTATTTTTTCTATTTTTTCTTTTTCCTTTTTATTTTATCCTTTAATTGTAACTTATTCCCTTTTTTTTATTTCTTTTTCCTTTTCTTTTTTTTTTCTCTTATGTAACTTAGTATAAATAGGAGACTTGGTTTATTTTTATAAAAATCATGTAATAAATTAGATTTTTAGCTCTCTTCTCTCTTAGAACTTAGGGTTTGGTATATTTGGGGATTTTTTGTTGGAGATAACCCCTCTCCTCATTTTTCACCATTAATGTAAGTGTTACTATTCATTGTCTCCTTTAAGTTGTATTTGCTTTATTTTCCATGCTTAATTAATTTTCATGCCTAGATAATTTTAGTTGCTAAATTAATTAGTGGTGTGCTTTAATTAATTAGTTAATTTATTTATGTCATTTAACATTTGTAGGGGATAATTTAAATTAGGGTGCGATTAATGGAACTCACGTAGGGTTGATTTGTTGCTTCGCTTTGGTGATGAAGATTTACGTATTTATTTCGAGTGTGTTGTCCTAATTTTTACCCCTAGAAAATTTAACGGTGTATATCATGTATGCGTCGTTTTTACGACCTGCGTGCGTAATTTTTGGGGTATTTGTTGACGCCAAAATCTTATTAGTCTTTTATGCGAATTTAGGGGTGTGACAACTCTTAATTTAATTAATTGACGAAACGAGATGCAATCCTAATAATTCGCAGTCCCATGTAACCATTTATACGCGTTAACTCAATTTGAGGGATATTAGTCGCATCCTATAATTTTTGTTCGCTTTGTTAATTTTAGTTTAAATACACTCATGCCTAGTTTATCTTTTATTTATTTTTAGTTAGAAAATATCTTTTACACTTTTATTTTAGGAATATTAAACCAATTAAATTCTAGCAACTCGTCTCTATGGATTTTCGATACCCGGACTAGCCGCTATACTCCCTTAAAAGAGTGTAGTCATAGTTTAGATTTTTGTATTAAGACGGTGAATAGAAAACAACGATCAGCGTTTGACACGCGCTACTTTTCACCCTTAATCACCCATCCCCATTGTCGAAGCTTCAACGACTTTCATCAGAGCTATAATTTAGGTGGGTAGTAGTGGCATAGGGTGTCGCTGACGCGGACCTCTGAAATTAAGATAATATTAGATAAATGGAGTTTGGATCCACTGGAGCTCCGATTTGGGGTGAGTAGGGGTGACATTGGGTTAGGTTTATATCTATAACATTTTTACAAACGTTAACATTTACCGTGTTATAACACAATATATATATATATATATATATATATACGGTGTATCCAAATCTTTTTTTTTCTGATATTGTCTTATTTTTAATGGCGCGCGCTAGCGGTATTTAATCCCGACCACCACCAACCCCAATTGTCGGAGCTCCAACAACCTTCATCAGAGTTCTGATTTGGGGTGACATGGAGTGCCGCTGGCGCGGACCTTAGGAAATAAGAGAATATTGGATAAATGGGGTTTGGATACACCGGAGCTTCAGTTTGAGGGGAGTAGGGGTCGCATTGGATTAGGTTTATATCTGTAATATTTTCACAAATAATAAATGTTACTGTTTGTGAAAGTGTTACATCGGCATCCCATGCCACCTCAAATCAGAGCTCTGATGAAGGTTGTTGGAGCTCCGATAAAGGGGGTGGGTGGTGGTGAGGATTGGATGCCGCTGGCGCGGACTGTTAAAAACAAGATAATATCAGAAAAAAGAGGTTTGGATATATATATATATATATATATATATATATATATATATATATATATATACTGTGTTATATGAACACAGTAAATGTTAATGTTTGTGAAAATGTTATAGATATAAACCTAACTCAATGCCACCCCTACTCACCTCAAATCGGAGCTCCGTTGGATCCAAACCCCATTTATATAATATTCTCTTAATTTCAGAGGTCCGCGCCATCGGCACCCTATGCCACTACTACCAACCAAAATCATAGCTCTAATGAAAGTCGTTGAAGCTCCGACAATGGGGGTGGGTAGTGGTGGGGATTGAACGTCGCTAGCGTAAACCTTTAAAAATATGGTAATTTTGAAAAAAAAAGAAGTGGTTTGGATCTACCGTGTGTGTGTGTGTGTCTATATATATATTAGGTAATATTAACTCAGTAAATGTTACTGTTTGTGAAAATGTTATATATATATTGTGTAATATTAACTCCGTAAATGTTAGTGTTTGTGAAAATGTTATATATATAAAACTATTTCATAAATATATTAACACAGTAAATGTTATTGTTTGTGAAAATGTCACAGATATAAAACTATTTTATTTTCTGGTGTATAACTATGACATTTTTACAAACAATAGCATTTACTGTGTTATCACATTATATATATATATATATATATTCAATATGCTTTTATTTTTAAAGCTCTGCGCCATCGGCACTTAATGTCACCTTTACTCACCCCAAACCGGTGCTTAAGAGTATCCAGATCCCATTTATCCAATCTTATTTTCAACGCTCCGCGCCAGCGGCACTCCATGACACTCCGGTCGATCCAAAATTCATTTATTCAAAAGTCTCTTATTTTCAAAGGTCCGCGCCATCAGCACCACATGCCACCCCTACCCACCCCAAATCGGAGTTGTGATCTAGGTCGTTGAAGCTCCAACAATGGTGGTAAGGATTGGATGCCGTTAGCGCGAACCTTTAAATATAAGGTATTTTTGAAAAAAGAGGGTTTGGATCCACTGGATATATATATATATACTGTGTAGTATTACCAAAGTAAATGTTACTGTCTGTATGTGAAAATGTCACATATATAAAACTATTTCATATTCTAGTGCATACAGTAAAGTTTACTATTTGTGTAAATTTTTTTCTTTGGAATTTTATAGCCTTCATGGATCTTGTTTAATAGATTTCGTCAAGCAGATTTCAAAAATAGTAATTTTGCGAAAAACGGATTTGTGAATCAAAAGTTATGATCATTTAAAGATTAAAAAAAAAGTTCAACCACTTATGTAACTTCCTAAAGGAAGTTACGGATGATTAGTTATAAAAGGGTAAAATTGTGAAAAAATTCCCTAAAAAGTTGGGATAGGACCTATAGAATTGTTGAAAAGTCAATAGAATTTATAAAAATATTTACACGACAAATGGAAACCTAAATATAATTATCCCATATAATTACTTATGTTTGATTATTAATGGGGCTAAATCTCAAATAACCTTACTTTTCATAAGCGGGCAATAGATATACAAATTCTCTCGCGTAACAACGTTTTTCCCCAATTCCATCTCCTCTCAAAACCAAAACCCTAGGTTTGTGAAGATGGCAACAATCAGCCTGAGGAAGGGAAACACTCGATTGCCACCAGAAGTAAACCGGGTTCTGTACGTTCGTAACCTCCCCTTCAACATCTCAAGTGAAGAAATGTACGACATATTCGGCAAATACGGCGCCATTCGGCAAATCCGCATCGGCACAAACAAAGACACCCGGGGCACCGCCTTTGTTGTCTACGAGGACATCTACGACGCCAAAACCGCCGTCGACCACCTCTCCGGCTTTAACGTCGCCAACAGGTACCTTATTGTTCTCTACTACCAGCAGGCTAAGATGAGCAAGAAGTTTGATCAGAAGAAGAAAGAGGATGAGATTACTAAATTGCAAGAGAAGTACGGTGTTTCTACCAAAGATAAGTGATTTTACTTTTTAATGAAGAAGACTCTAGTTGTAAGTTTGGTTTAGAATTGGTATATGTTCATCAACTATTATGTTTGAGATGAGAATTTTAATGCCCTTTTGGGTCTTCACTTGCCACTACCATAATTGTTTTTGTTGATAACTAGTATTTTTGTGTTTTTGTGTCTAATGAGAATTGATGTTTGAAGAGGTGTTTGAGGTTTAAAAATACAGAAAATGTCTCTTATAATGTGGAAACTCAAGCTTCTGTTTTTAATTCAAAAAATCCCATTTCGGAATGATCTTTCAAAATGATTTACTATATAGGATCAGTATGGAAAATCTTACCTATCCTGCAACTTGTCCTTGCAAAAGGCATTTTTTAGACCAATTTTATTAAGTGAATTATATTGTATACTTTTTTGAATGTGGGTTTTATAGTAACATATTGTGGAATGATCATGTGGAGATTATCTAATAAACAAGATTTGAGCATGTTTATGCAATCCTCCTCCCCCCCCACCAACACACACAACAACAACACATCTCTCTCAGTTGTGTTAGAATTGTGGTGTACCTTGTTTGCTGTCATTGTTGCTATTTTGTTCGTTTGGACTTGTGGAGGCGGTATCTATATGCATCTACTTATTATATTCCAGCTTATTGACTAATATATTTCGTTAGATTTTCACTATGTTTGTATGTGAAATGTCAATTGATTTTCCTCCTTATCCGTGTTTGCATTTGTCGTACGTGTTTGAGCACGGGTTGCAAGCTGCTGGAGGATGAACTGCTTGAGCTGCTCGTGATCACTTGCAAGCACAACCCCCCTTAAAAGGCCGTGAGCCAAGGAGGGACTATTGGCCACAGACATGACCTGCGAAGACCTCACGGGAGGGGGAAGATCACCCTTTTTGAAAATCTAGGGGATCATGGGAGTTTTGCCTTTCTTCTTCTCCCTTATGATCAAATCATGGTCATTGGTCTTGGGGTCTTCAGTCTCAGTCCTCTTCAAGGACTTCGTTTTTGGGGAGAAGGGGGCATCCTCCACATCATCATCCTCAATCAAACATCACTCTCTTTTTGGATGCCATTGAATCCTTCTAATCAACAAGGATGGAGTACGTCAAGAGATTCGAAAGAGGAGGAGATAGATGCCCCCAATCAACAACACTCTCTTACCCCTTTTGATATGGGTAAGAGTGGACTCTTTCTTCTTAGAACGAGCTGATGAGACACAATAAAGAGAAATCCTATCAGTAAAAGCAATTCAAAACAAAAAATAAGAGAAAGAGAAGTATAGAAAGAACAGGTTTTAACCTATATCACCCCCCAAGCTGGGCACAGGAACCCAACATATTCTTCGTCCTCGGGGAGTGGTGGATGTTGCCAATTCTGGGCAATGAAACCCTGATCCCAATAACCTTTATTGGAATTCGGAAGGTTCACCACCAAAATCCTTTTGGCCTTTCTTGCCTTCAGGCACGCGAGGCCATTAGTGGTGTGAGACCAAGAGTAACAGTACTTGATCTCTTGTAGACCAAGGTTGGTCCCATAAAGCTTGTTGATTTTGCACACTCCATTGACAATATGCCAAGTATCGGGTCACACTGGGCTGGGACTACCCCAAAATATTCTCAAAATTCTAAGAAAAGTGGGTTTGGGGGAAAGGTTAATCCTCCCTGAATCACAACCAAGGTATGAATCCAGTGCTCCCAACCCAATCTACTGCAATAGCATTTCTGGGCATGGGGGTAACTTAATTATAACCCAGAGAGGAACGGAGTAGGTTTTCCTAAAATCTTCTAAGTTTTTCTCATTAAGAGTGTTCGACATTTTTGTCAGAAAATAGATGAACAAAAGAGGAATGTAACAGCAGCTAGTAGAAGAGAATTACGAAGAACAAGATACAAGGAGCAGGGAAAAACTTACAGGACAAGTGAAAGCAAACAGGACTTCAGAGTCTTTTTGAGCAAGGAAGGAGAAAGCAAAATGACGGGTACAGAGTTTGAAACAAGTGACATTTGAATTTTGTGCAAGACAATCATATGGAACGAGGCTCGAAGTGGGTTTTTAGGGGTTCATATTTCTCAATGACTATTGTGCCCCTGCTGGTTTTCAACTATTTACGAAACTATTGACTAGCAGTCTTTAACCTTATTTGGATCAATTTTTTGGGGTTACAAGCTCAATTACGATTGGTTGCCTCAGTCTGGTCCACCAATGAAGAAATTAACACAAACATTTATCACGTGGATAAATACAAACACTTATCATTTTAAAATCGATAGGCTTAGTTGGTTATCAATAATCTCGGACGAGATATTTAGGATTCACCACACGAGCCAATAACAAGTTAAACAGTTCAACCACTTTACACCACTATAACTATAACCCTTACCCTAGGGTCAAGGGGATGTAATTTTTGAACTTTGAGAGACATTAATAAAAATCCAGAATCCTCTCCGTAGACGTAGGCAATTGCCGAACCATGTATATCTTTGTGTTGTGTTGGCATTTTTATATTCTTTTATTGCTTGGTTTCTGAAATTCATTTATTGTGATTAATTGCACTCATATATATATATATATATATATATATATATATATATATATATATATATATATATACTAGTTGGATATTGATCTTTTTTGGAAAGGGAGTGTGTGCGGGTTGTTTATTTCAAAAATAGACTGGATCCAACTAACGAGGAAAGAAAGGTGATATGATGCCGGAAATAGACCGATTTTTTATCACCCTTCAATTCGAATTAGCAAAAGCAATGTCTTCTTGCATAAATATGGATTCCAAACAACTATATTTTGTACTTCTTCATTCCACCACCAAGTTTCTTTGCCTTCTGATTCTCCAAGAATTTCTTTTGATATTCTCCTAATGCATGTGGCCATCTTATTCCACATTATGTTAGTCTCTTCTTCAGTATTCCACAGTATATTATTCTCTTCTTCACTATATATATATATATACACATACACACACACACACACTGTCATATGTTTGCCGTATCAGAAGTCTTGTTTTTCTCATTTGTTGTATCGCCATTTCGACTCATATATGTTGGTAAGAATATTGCAAATTTATCATTAGCAGTTACAAACACAATCTGTTGACAATGGTAGTACTACTAACATTACAATTCACGTGGTGTAACTTTGGTTCACTCTGCAACTCCGTCATTACGAATCTTCAACAATTGAGAGTTGACCCTATAATGGGAGCCCTTGCAAGTTTTCTGACAATAGTTGTACCTAAAGCTAGTATTTCCTCCTGCATTTCCTAACCTCCCCAATTTTGTTATATTCCTCTGAAGAGGAGTGTTATCGTCACTCCTTTTCCTAAACCATGCACATGACAAATTAAGCAAACTTAGTTGCAATTGTGACTTGCACATTCATTCAATAGGAAAAAAACAGGTCCAATGAGAGAGAGTGATAATAATATTAAAAAAGACTCAGTTGCAATACAATAATATATATATATATATATATACGAGATAATAGTTTGACTTTTCATAATTACCTACTGACCTCCACTTGTTAAAAAATTGCAATTTAAACCCTGCCGTAACCCTGGCGTATAGCTGACATATCAAACGCTATCCAAGCCGTATCCGAAAGTCAAAATTGTCAATTTGGTCAACGAATACGAATTTGAAGTATTGGATATCTATGCAGCTGTATCAGGGCTGTATTTGTACTCAATACTACATTCTGCTATTTTTGAGCATCCATGTTACATAGGTAAAACACCCTTTTATCAATTTTTTTTTTGATAAAATACACGGGGTCAATAAAAAACAATCGCTCGTATTTAAGCCTGTCACATATATCTCTTTCTGTGTATCCCCAAATTTGTTAGTGTATTCTGCCCTCGCCGCTGTATAGACGAGACAATGAAGTATTGGAAATGATTTGTTGATTGAAGGATTGATTGAAGCTCATATCTAATGAGTTAATTTCCCTGTTAAGCCTCTTATATTTTTACACTCACAGTTAACTATTTATTAAACTTGGAACAATATATTGGACTAGTACTATTTCTGTATATGGGCCGCAGACGCACAAATTGTAGTTAATTATGTTAATTCTGTGCAGAACGGATGCTAAAATATTTGGTTAGGTTAGGTTTATAAGAGTTCATACTGGTTTATTGTTATTGGTTGTGACGAGGTTTGTGAGTGATGACGACAACTTTAGTAAATAAACTTCTAATCTATTTGGTATATTGTTTCAACTAAAGATACGAGATTTAATTTGTGCCAAATGTTTTTGAGATACCCTTCTGTTCCTTTCTTAAACAACGTTTGTAATAAGACTATATATACCCTTGACACTGTTAAAAGACTTATTTTGAATTGAAGATAGTTCTGGGTTGAGTAATTTTGATTTAGGATTGATATTTGTTCACCAACTTTTATGGTTGTGATGAGACTATTAATACCGTCATGGTTTTCATTTGTCACTGTAATAATTGTTTTTGTTGATAACTACTCTGGAGATTTTTTGTTTGTGCGACTGTAATGAGAGTTAATATATAAAAACGTGTTTGAGGTTTAAAATAGTTAAGTAATGAACAAGATTTTGTGAATGTCTATACCATCCTCTCACTCTTACACCTATAACGCCACCTCCACCATTATAGGGTTTTGAAATTGTCCTATATGGGAATATGTTTTGAAATTCCTAAATTATGTTGAAATAAAACCTGGGCACTTAAATTGTGTTGGAACATAAAATTTGCAGTGTGCGTCTTTGCTGCCCTTGCAGGCATTGGTTCATTTTGACATTAAAGAATTGCGGAAGTGCCATCTCTCTGCATTCACTTTTTATTTTCCAGCTTTGGTAATAATTTGTGTTGTTACCCGTTTGTGAAATGTCAATTGATTTCCTTTATTCGTGTTCGCAGTTTTTTTCCCTTCCACCTCCCAATCCGTTTCTTCTCTGTAAACCAATCTGAAATTCTCTTGAAATTGGTAATAATTTGTGTTGTTACCTGAAATTCTCTTGAAAAAATGTGTAAACCAATCTTAAAAAGCAGTTTGTACATGTGCAACAATGTACGGATTTGTAAATGGAGAGATCTAAGAGGAAAAAACTGAGGAACTGGGTTGAGAGCAATAGGAAAATATTACAGTCTTCTTACTAAGCCCAAAAAATGAATTAGAAGATCACTTATTGGGAACCTGTGTTTTAGTTTTCTGTATATGTATAAGCTTTTTATTGAAAAAAACAAAACAAAAGCTGTTATAAACATGCATGTATGTCTTACAAGCACACGTCATAAGTTTGTATATTATAGTATTTGTTATACACTTTAGACTCGCATATAACTGTAGTGGGAAGGTGTTGAACCAATTTCAAGTCAGTGTAGATGACAAGTGCAATCATGTTAAAGACGTGCTGTTAGTCTCTTAAGCTAACTAGATTTAAGCTCCTCGCAATGCGCGGGCAATTTATAATTCTCGTTGTAATCAATAATTAAATAAGTTATTGTTGTTAGCAGCCATTGGGAAGTATATATATAACATTATAAAGTTTTTAAATATATGCATAATCACTGACCTAAACTATGCATATTATTATATACTTTGAAATATATCTATATTGACAAAATTGAAAACTGTTGGAGTCGATCCACCACCTAGTTAAAGTACTAGTTAAACTACTTGTATCTGCTTAGTTATAAATATACAGTACACTCATCTTGTTCAGGAATATCTCCCGCCAATTTCTTCTTTAATTCAGACTCTTTCCATTATGCACCTCATTTCTTTAAGAGGAATCTCCATAAGTTAACCATCGCACTTCACTGCATATAAACTTAACAATTGTGCTAAGAAACTAACCACTTGAATTCAATATAATAGCAACACCAACTTTTATCATACAAATTTACCAATTTAAAAGCATTCAGGTTGACGGGGAGGAAAGTAAGTTTTTTCCAATTATCACATTTCTATATAATTTGCTACATTTTTTCAATTTTTGGCCAGTACACTATTTAAACCGCTGCTAAGATGCGCTGAACAGATTTTAAAATATTGATGAATATACATATATAAATAAAATATGTAAGAGTTAATCATAGCTTTTATTGTCAATTATTCATAAATATCACACATCCCATTCCCTTGTATGATCCACTCCAACTATCAAGCATAACTTCACTAAAAAGAAAGCAGATATCTGAAATGTAAATCTCCAGAAAGTAAAAGTAAAAATTATAGGCTGAATTGAAAAGTCCATCTCCTTCTTTAAGCTAACTATAAGGGAATAAAAGTATAAGGGAATAAAAGTAGGGTACTATAATCAAAGCGGAAGTTCACCTTAGAATTGCAAAGTGTTTAGATCCTCAACTCCGACCAGGGTACCCACCAAATCAATATATCGGGACATACAGTTGGGTGACACATATCATGTGTTTAGGAGGTTTCGATATCATTTCTAGATCATGTTGGAAAATATTGTCGGATCTGACCGTATCAAGGAGAATAATCCTGTAGGCAAGCATGTTGAAAGTTTACTTACTCGAGTCTATAAGGATCAATTTTGAGATTAGAGCTTACGGGATATAAGTTGTTTATTTGAGAGATGAAAAGAATTAGGGAAATAAAAAATAGAGAGACATGTGAGAGTCAAAGGTGGTTGATTATAATTCAAGATTGGATAGAAATGGGGGAGGGAAAAAGATGAAAGGTCAAATTTAATGGAGAAAGAACAGAGAGATTGTATATCATATAAAGAGACATGAGTAATGAGAGAGAGAGAGAGAGAGAGAGAGAGAGAGAGAGAGTGTTGTAGATGAAAAGAGTTTGCCTTGATTGCATATTAATATTGAAGTCACGTGGCAAACCTAAGATTGAAGGCACCATTTTTAAATAGACTAGTTCTTAGCCTCGCGCGATACGCAGACGCTTTGCAGTTCTTATTATACAATGTAATGCAAACATACTTACAAAAATAGAGGTAAAATATATAACGTTAAAATACCTATTTCACATTTGTGTGACACATGCTGTTAATAATACAGAAAAATTTATAAAATGATGATAACGAATATATGTATTTCATTAATAGAATATTTGATGCCAAACAAATACTTGCATGTAAAATTAAAATACAAAAACGAGAACATTTAATGATTAAGTAAGGGGAATTAAAAACAAGAAAAAAGAATAGAACACACACACACACACACACACACACACATATATATATATATATATATATATATATCGAGAGAGAGAGAGAGAGATTCAAAACTGAACATAAAAGATGAACATTTTAATGAAGCTTAATAAAAAAATACCTAACACCCAATCATTTTTAATTCCTATGTTGTAATTGATCCGCGCCAACGACAACGGACACGTGTGTGACATGCGTGTGGGTGTATTAAAAAATATGCGTGTTCGTTGGCGCTGGCGCGGACCAATTACAACATATGAATTAAAATTGATTGGGTGTTAGGTATTTTTTTGTTAATGTTCATTAAAATGTTCATCTTTTATATTCACTTCTGAACCTCTCTCTCTCTCTCTCTATATATATATATATATATATATACACACACACACACACACACACACACACACACACACACACACACACACACACCATTTTACATTACATTTGAAATGAGACTTCAAGTAAACACATTAATTTATGTTAATATCAACATTCTTAGTATTTGATTTCAAGCTTCACTGAGTAATTTTCCTCCTTAAATGTGACAGGATTTAAAGGATACAAAATACAAAATTTTAATTTTAGGCTTCCATGCATATATTACATAAAGGTAAATTCATTTTCCACAAATAAGCTTCTTTTTTATATTGATTTGACATTTGACACTACATTGTAACATTTTTATTTTCAACAGATTGAATTAACATTTTAGACTTGGGTGGTTGAAATGGGTGAAACAACTAGCCCAACATCAAAAGCAACAATCTTTGTATCGGAGGAAAACCTCATCTATCCAAACAATCTTGTCAAAAGTGCATTTAAAGTGAACTCCCATCACCGACGACATACTCTAAGTTCTATCAGGGCATTTTTTGTATTATTAGTCTTGTTGGGTTTAAACAGATGTGAAAATTAGGAACTTCATTAATCGTGTCTTTTCTTACTAATGAGTCAAACAATTATAAATTGGTTGAGTTAAAAAACTCAATGTCATATCGTGTAGCGTGGAGCTAAAACACGGTCCATAAATACAAGTTTTCACCCCATGGGAAACCCCCATCCTTCACATCAATTCGATTTTGAACTGTAGAATTTAATTTCGGAACCAATTCATTCATCATCTTCAAACTGAACTTCATAAATCACTTGAGAATCATCGTCAATGGAATCCCATAAGACAATCCGTATCACAAGCACAATTTGAGTACTGTCTACTGGTCGATATATTACATGCAAAAAATGTCGCCACTTCCAATTTGACAAGTCTTTGTCAACCTTCGACCTCTAGTTGGTTATTGTTTTTTAAAGGAGTTAAATCAAGATCATATTCTTATTTGTCTAAGTTGTGAATAAGATTATCAAAATCGATAGTAATAACTTTGATGGAACCTAGTGTGAACATCGAATATGTGAGATTCGTTTCAGTCAAACTATATTCAGCCGTTAACAATGGTAGGTAGTAGTTAATGGCATTTATTGTTTTAAAAAATACCTATGAGAGAAATCAAATTCAGATTTTTTGTAAATTATTTAGAGTTGTAGAGGTTAAGTGGTCATATAAGAAAGTGGAATAGAGAACCTTTAGATTGTAGTTCACTCTATATGTCACGCAGGGTATTTGGTTATAGATAAGTAACTAGATTTATTTCTTTTAGAGAAATAGGATGGCACCCCCAAGTTTTTTTTATTGAAATGGAAGTGAGGAGTAAAACCTTCCCCTCAGTGTCTCACAAGAACTATCCGAGGTGGGACATAACCCAACATCCACCCCCACCCCACCAACAAAGTAATAACAAGTAAACAACCTAAAATATTTGTGTTATCCACACCAATCATCTTATGTTAAACTTAATAATCAAATCAGAATTTGAATGACTCACCCTACCCATAAATGGAAAATCTGTGATGATACCCCATAAATGTCTCCGTATTCAATAAATAATATATTACATTCATTTATGCAAATATTTTCAAAAAGAGATATATTTCGGAATGAATAATTTTATATTTATATATTTCCTTCAACTTCATATGCCACTATTCAATCATGTATGTACATGAATGGATGTATAAATTTATCCAGTTTTCACCAACATTGAACTCTCTCACAATTTTGTGACAAAATATACCTAATGTTGCATTTGTGTCGATTTGTAACAAAATATACACAATTTTAGAGGTTGTGTTGCCGTGTTGTGTTTTTGTTACAATTTACACCATTGCATGATTGTATTCCTTCCTCCCTATTTCTCTTGTTATCATATGTTCACACATTTTGGTGGATATTTTATTTACGGGGGGGGGGGGGGGGGGGGGGGGGGGGGGAATAGTTTTATGCACTCTTAGTTTGTCTATTCCCAAGAAAAAAAGTGGAGAAATGCTATCTTTCCTTTTATGATTAGGATTCTCTATATTAGGGGGGAGACGTCTTACCGAGGTTGGGATTGTTAGACATTGTTCAAATTTTATTCTTATGCATATTTTATACTTGCTATATTCTCTTTTCATTTGAAGGTCTGTTTAAGTGCACGGGTTTACAACATGCAACAAAGTTTATCAAGCGTGCAAAGTGTAATACCCCGTAATTTTATGGCTTTTAATTATGAGATTAATTAAATGAAATTTCTTTTAATTGTGGAATTAATTAAATTAATTTGGGATGGAAATTAATTCGAATTTAAATATCTAGCGAGACGAGAGTTAGTATTTAAATATGATGATAATGTTGACATATTTTTAATAAGTCCGTCACAATTAATTATGTCGTATACCGCTACAAGTCGTCGAAGAATTGAAGAAGTTTTCATCTACAAAAGACGAATCCGAATTACAAGTGGTCTTCAACATTCAAGCCCAACAATATGACATTTGGTAAGATAATGTTTAAAGTTTCATTTACATTTCATATTAAAGTGTTGGGATATTTTTATCAAATATTTTTCTAAAGATTTTGTTCTCGGACACCTTTCTGTAGAAAAATCATAACTAATTCATAAAAAATCAGAAAAATACGAAACTGACGGCCACGCGTTCATATCAAATTTATCTAGAGGCACGCGTGGAATCTCGTTCTAACGACATGCTTATGTCGTTCAAACGACATAGTTATCTCGTTTGAACGAGATAGCTATGTCGTTCGAACGAGATGACTTTTTGGTTAACACGCTGCTTTCTTTGACCGACTTAACTTTGTTATAAAAAGAGTGTGTGGCAGCTTTGTTTTTGACGTGAGAAGAGTTTTCCAAACTTTAGAGTTTTGTTTGGCTTTTGATACTGCCATAATATTCGTTAACATCTTTGGCAGAATGGTTTTTTCTCTCATTTAAGGGTTCAAATAATTTTTGTTTTGTTTACAATTCACAACAAATCTCAATTACTTTTATGTGAGTTGTTTTGTGGAATCTAAGAACATATTTTGTTATTTGTTCATACTTTGTGGGGTGAGCTTTACAACCGATAGCTGCGTGCTATTGGGGAGGGAGACTCTATGAAGATTTAAGACTGCGGTCTTTGGGGAGTGCTTGCGGGTGTTCTCTTGCTGATTTTGGACTGCGGTTCATGTGGGTTCACTGCGTGTGGATCTACTGCAGATTTCTAGCCATTGCTTTGAAGGTTTGACGAAGACATCGTGCGTTACTCTTGTGGGCGAAAGCAAGATGGTATGTAAGTCAATGGTCTTGTAAACTTTTCAAAGTTCTAGAAATAAAAGGTTTTGCCCTACGGGAATTTTTTCTGAATATTTGTGTCACATGCTTTATTTATTTATGGGTTACCACACGCACTTTAGATGCATGTTTAGGGGCTGATTTATTTTGATTTAAAAATATACTCTAATTAAATAAGTGTGCCAAATTAGAAAGTTGCGAATTAATTTAATCAATTATCACACAGTCACATTTTTTTTCAAATTGGTATCAGAGCGGGTTACTCTAAATTATAGAGTGATCCTGATTTTTAAAGTTTTTTCCCTGATACAATTTAACTTCTTACGTCGTCAAATTGGTATCAGAGCAGGTTGCGCAAATTTATCGCGTTTTCCTATTTTTCGCAAAACTGTGTGATATTGATTTTTTGAAAAAAAAAATAGTTTATGTGAAAAATCACAATTTTTTCGATGGATTACTTATCTAATCGGATGCCCCCCTTTGATGACATGAGTCAGAATTTTGATGATATAAATCGTTTGAATTTGACATTTGCGAAAAGAATTAAAGTTTTGGAAAAAGAAAATTCTCGTTTTAAATGCGCGTTGGATATTTTGCAAACGATTCAAAATCAAAGAGATTTTTATCGTGAAAAATTTGTTTCCTTGGACCATGACTTTGTTGCTTTAAAATTGTCCAAGAAAGAGAGTGATGATAGGGTCCTATTTTCAGAAAAAGAATTGGAGGACCTTAAAAATTCGATGGCTTGTGTTTGTGCCAAAGATGACAAAAATATTTTAATTAATGAGTTTGTGGCACGTGAAGAGACTCTTTGAGAACAATTTGCTTTGATTGAGGGAGAGAGAGATATCCTTTTAGGAATTGTTGCAAATTTAAAAAAGGTGTCCTTTAATTTGGAAGAGTCTAATTCTTTGCTTGAGTAAAAAATTTTGAAGTTAAAAAATGATTTTACAGACTCGAGTAGGTTTGATAGTGATGGTAATGGCTCATCTTGTTCTCATGCTTCTAATGCTAAAGCCAAAACCATTATTTATTTTAGAGGGTCAACTAATTTCAAGGATATTAGAAAAGATCACACTTTAGGTGTCATTCCACCCGTTTACACATGTTCATATTGTGGTAGGAAATGTCACCTTAGGGGATTTTGTTTTCATCTTGGAAGAGCTCCTAGGAATTCTAAGTCTAGTATTTCGTTGGTTCCCAAAATCCCGTGTCGACGTGTTACATCCACTTGGGTTAGGAAATCACTTTTGGATACGCTAGATTTAAGAATAGTTGATTCTCATTTGCTTACACATGATTCTTCTCTTGCCATATCATATAGATGATTGTGTTCGCATGTTTGTCACACACTAGTTGTGGTTTCATGATATATATTTTCTAGTGTAATGACGTGTACTTTTTGTATTTTGAAATATTTTGAAAAATACAAAAATATTTTATTTTGATAAAATTTTGAAAAAATCCAAAAAGATTTTTGTATTTTGTTTGCAACTTTTATGGATGGACACTTTGGATGACCGAGTCACAACATCATTTCATTATTTTCATGTGACTATTTGGTAGTGTTTTGAGACAATATATCATGTCATCTTTGTGCTTTATAATGTTTGGAGTCATTGAGATGTAATTAAGTGTTACTTCCTACATGTTTGACTCATGATTTCCTTTATTGCACATATGCACGGATTTGTTTGATTATTGTGCTTATCTTATCACATGTTGGTTGGGTGTTTTCACTTCAATCCTGTCCTTAAAACGAACCAAGTGTGATAAAACTTGATAAAAAAAGTTGTGCATATAAGAACCATTTTGTGAGTTTGTGTGCTTTATTTAAAAAACGGGGAAGGGATGCGAAAGGTTCATTTTGCCTTTGCGAATACTAAGCCACCGTTTAAATTGGACCTAAAAAATTGAGGAATTTTATTATCCGAGGTCCAAAGAGGTTTAAAAGAGCCCGAAATTTTTTTAAAGGCAATAAAAAGAAATACATGCCAATTATGGGCCATTTAGGATTTTGCACCAATTCTCCAAAGTTTGAGAATTTAGATTACCTCTAAAAGAGAATATATATGAGGGAGTTTGGTTGGAGAATTAAAACGGGTTTGTACGTCCTTGAAATTCTTGAAAAAGCACTAAATAGTTTTGGACGTTATTGGTGTGGAAATCATTTGACTTTGATTTGTTGATTTGTATAAGACGATGTCATTTACATTCAACAAGTTTTTACACATAAGGATACTTTTAATGTTCATTCGTTAGGGGTACACATATGCATCGTGCACATATGATTGATTGAGTTTATTTACCTATCGAATGTGTTCACACCCATTTATTCCATTTCCATGACTTGGTTGTTTGTGTTTAAAATCCATGGTGTGACTGATTTTTGGTATCTCATTTTTGTATGAAAAATTGAAAATTCAAAAATAGTTTGTGAAATTTTTGGGTCATACCTTTGCCTGCGCGTAGCTTGATTCTGGTTTGCCATGCATTTTATCGTGACACTCCATGTTTTGATTTTTTCTTCTTATCTGTCTATTTGGGGACACAATAAAAAGGGGGAGAAAGAATTATCATATTATGGGGGAGTTTTTGCATTATGGGGGAGATTTGATTATTAATGCTTTATTCTTATATCATTTCAAACTCGATGCGTCACGTAGGTTTTTTCTTTATCTCACGTGTGTAGGTACGAAGATTGAAGATCATTATGTTGCACACCCTGATGAGAAAAGCTTTGAGAGTTTTAATGTTGAAGAAAAATTTGAGAACTTATAAATTTTACCTTTTCAGTTTTGGGATTCATGGGAGGGTAGATTTGTATAGGCCTTTTTGGTTTTTGCTAATTCAGATGTTTTTATGTATGTATCGGCATACATATAGGGGGAGATTTGTAAGAACATATTTTTAATAAGTCTTTCACAATTAATTATGTCGTATACCTTTACAAGTCGTCGAAGAAATGAAGAAGTTTTCATCTACAAAAGACGAATCCGAATTACAAGTGGTCTTCAACATTCAAGCCCAACAATATGACATTTGGTAAGATAATGTTTAAAGTTTCATTTACATTTCATATTAAAGTGTTGGGATATTTTTATCAAATTTTTTTCTAAAGATTTTGTTCTCGGACACCTTTCCGTAGAAAAATCATAACTAATTCATAAAAAAAAAAATACGAAACTGGCGGCCACGCCGTATCAAAATTATCTAAAGGCACGCGTGTAATCTCGTTCGAACGACATGCTTATGTCGTTCAAACGACATAGTTATCTCGTTTGAACGAGATAGCTATGTCTTTCAAACGAGATGACTTTTTGGCTGACACACTGCTTTCTTTGACCGACTTAACTTTGTTATAAAAAGAGTGTGTGGCAGCTTTGTTTTCGATGTGAGAAGAGTTTTCCAAACTTTAGAGTTTTGTTTGGCTTTTGATACTGCCATAATATTCGTTAACATCTTTGGCAGAATGGTTTCTTCTCTCATTTAAGGGTTCAAATAATTTTTGTTTTGTTTACAATTCACAAAAAATTCCAATTACTTTTATGTGAGTTGTTTTGTGGAACCCAAGAACATATTTTGTTATTTATTCATACTTTGTGGGGTGAGCTCTACAACCGACAGCTGCGTGCTATTGTGGAGGGAGACTCTATGAAGATTTAAGACTGCGATCTTTGGGGAGTGCTTGCGGGTGTTCTCTTGCTGATTTTGGACTGCGGTTCATGTGGGTTCGCTGCGTGTGGATCTACTGCATATTTCTAGCTGTTGCTTTGAAGGTTTGACGAAGACACCGTGCGTTACTCTTGTGGGCGAAAGCAAGATGGTATGTAACTCAATGGTCTTGTAAACGTTTCAAAGTTCTAGAAATAAAAGGTTTTGCCCTACGGGGTTTTTTCCTGAATATTTGTGTCACATGTTTTATTTATTTATGGGTTGACACACGCACTTTAGATGCATGTTTAGGGGCTGATTTATTTTGGTTTAAAAATATACTCTAATTAAATAAGTGTGCCAAATTAGAAAGTTGCGAATTAATTTAATCAATTATCACATAGTCACATTTTTTTCCAGAATATTGCCGAATGATGATGGTAATATGTGATTATTTAATTTATTAAAATTATCGTGAGTTGAAAATACGACAGTTTCGGTAATTTAGTTGGGACACGCATGTCAGGACCCAATTTAATGGATTTAAAAGTAGTTTATTTTTGTGTCATCCATATGAGAATTTTGAGTGCACCAACGTGTCCGGAAGGGTGAAGATAGTCAGAAAACACTAGCCGGGGGTTTAGCTTGGGTCCCTAGGTATTTTTAGGCCTAACGAGCAACCCGAGAGGGTATATTAGTCATTTTCATTTTTGGTGAATAGTGACCCACGAAATTTAGAAAGCTTTATCAACCACTAGGTTAGAGCCTTAGGAGTTCCATCACCAAGTTTCACAGATGGCCATTAGAGATGAAGTGGAGGAAGTTACCAAAGGAGAACCACCATCTTTGGACTTTTTGCACCGCCATCACCACCATCGGATAGATCGAAAAGAGAGAAGCATTTCTATACCATCTACTTCAAAGGATCAGAATCTTCATTACCAAGCAAGTGATTTAACTTGAAATAAATTAGTGCATATATCATCCATGTTAGGTTAGAATTGGAGAATAACCTTGAATAATGATAATTGAATGGATTTGAAGAATTAAAATCGTAATCTGGATAGGTTTTACATGTAGATTAACTTCAGAGATTTTAACAGCCACGAAATCATGATCCATGAATAGAGAATTATGAATTTTTAATGAATTATATAGAGTTCTTGCATAAATAGGAGAACTAGGGTTTTTATATGAAATTTATGTGAATTGATCCAAGAATTTGATGTCCCATTGTGATTTGATGATTATAAAATGTTGGAAATTATGTAAACATGTTTCTATGATTATTAGTATACTTGGTTGGGAGTTTGGGACTTTATAATGAAGAATTAGAGGAGTAAAAAGAGGAAACCCGTAACTGTTAAAAAAAATTCTGGGCAAATACCTGTTTGATCGATCGATTGACGTCTTCTGATTTTTGGTAATTATTTCCCTTTAAGGTTTAAGGAAAATTTCAAAGCCGATAATGATTATTAGGGTGATTAATATGATATTGTGGGACATAGTTAAGGTCAGTAGGGTCTTAGTTTAAGCCCGGAGAAATGGATTACATTAGGGAATTGAATACTACTGCTTACGAGGGACTACTGAGTGAGGTATGGTTAGAAATCGTTCGAATTGTAACTATATTGGGAATAAATGCCAAGGTAAGGATAAGATTAGTAACGGAGGGGATTTAAGTTACTGAGATAACATTAGAAACTAATAGGAGACCTAGTAACCTTTTGGGGTAGGTTTAGGTACTCAAATTGATACGACGAGAGAGTTATCAAGTTAAATATATAATTACGTATGATGTTCGGGATAATCTTACTACGTACGATACTTACTAGATAGAATGTGAATATATATATATTGAAATATGGTTACTAAGGTTATGTGAATGCTTAGTGAATGGATTTCTTATGTGTATGACATACCTACCATACTTGCTATCACGGTAGGTTAATTTTTGGAAAAGGACCCTCTTATCCTTGTGTGCCTTCGGGGGATTTAGACTTGTACCTTAAGGACATAGGAGTGTGAATGATTTATTTGTGAGTTGATAAGTCAACTCACCATGTGAGCGTAGGTATGTGCGTGACCCATGGGTATGTGCACTATGTTCGCCTCCAATATGTGTGATTTGTTTTGACACGGTTCCTGAGTGATTCGGAACACGTGATCCTTACGTACATGATGTACATGGGTTTGATAGCAGAGTATGCATGCACCGCAGCTTAGCCTAGGGGTGCCATATATGTATATATATGTACTGTGTGTGAACTATATATATACTTGTGACTGGTTCACTATTTCTTAGTAGATGTGAATAACTAAGATATTTGAATGGGATAAGAATGTGATAATTTAATTAACACTTGAGATAAGTAATATAATGAATGTGAATATGGGTTATGAATATAACTTGTTTGGGTGTTACGAGTAGATACCCTATGATAGAGTGCGAAAGCAAGAATGACACAGACTAGTTAGTTAGCAGCATAACTAGTATGGGTTAAGGGATTACGTTAGGCGTGCACATTAGTTGAGAGGTGAGAAACTCATGTGAGAGTACCCAACTAACATGTTTATAATATGTTTTGTTTAATTATAATTTAGACACTTGCTAAACTTTTAAACTGTTTTCACCTCGGGCTCTGACCCATTTTCTTCCAAATATATTTTAATTTGTAAAAACATTTTAGGTTCCTAGCCATGGGACGCCAAGCATAGGGGTTCCATTACATTAACGTGCTATAGTTGCTATGGAAGTTACAGGATCTCGGTATTAGACGCCTTCATATTCCGTACTTGATTCTACTCAGGGTTACTCATCTGTTAAGGCATGTCGCCCATTTCCATTTAGAGATAACATTCTTAGACTTTTAGTTTTATTTCATATGTTGGTTTATCTATTCAGACTCTTGTATCGGGACTTATTTTACTCTGGTATTATTATTGGAGTGTTTACTCCAGACTCAGTTTATTTCTTTTCGTTCATTATTCATTTGAGATTGTTTATGCGATTAATGGTTGTTGACTTAACTACTTGGATTATGTTAACTTAATTAATAAAATTTGGCATCTCTCTTTTTAAATATTAGGTGGCTAGTAATAAATGATATGTTTTCGACAGTGATGCTACAACTGAACCAACTTGATATTCTGTATTAATTTCATAAAGGAGTATCTACCTAGTATTTAATTAGTCAGGGTGTCACATGTGGTATCAGAGCATCAGGTTCTAGTGTCCTTTAGGATCTGTGCAGCTTATTATGCTTCTAGCGTAGCTTTCTTTGATATAGAGCCCTATGTTTAGGATTGTTGATTTCTTTGGTGAGGTTTTGTTCTCCTGCTATAATATATATGATAGTGAATCTTATTTGCCTTCGGGTATGTTTGTGTGTCGAAGGATGCAGTATGTCAGGCGAGGCCAATTGGGCGGACGACAGGTGGCAAAGTTTAGTTGAGGTTATAAGGTATATTCAAGAATGATAACAGTAGTTGAGGTCACCCCTATTATGGCTCGGAAGGCCAGAATGGTAAAGACGGTTAAGGCATAACATATGACTTCCATGAATCACTATAGTAAAAAAAAAATAGGGTCAAATTCGACTCACTCAGCAAGGTTGGAATGGGAAAGAGAGTCAGACAAAACATTGAAGAGAACCAGCAGTAGAAATTCTAGAAATGCAAAAATGGCGTGTGTTAGCCAACGGAGTTAAAATATCCAAAGGCTTGGGTATATGACGGAGTATGGCTAATCGGGAGTGAAAATTTTGGGTAAATTTTTTCTTGTCTTGTAAGAGCAGAGTTACAATGGTGAGAGGTAACCACCACACTTAGAAGTGGAATGTTTTGTCAGAAAAAGGTGCATATGTATGGTTTAACCATAAGTTCCTTCATCAGATGTTCAGAATAGGATGTGAACGTTGTTTTGAACTCACACAAGAGGGTCGAACAGAGGTTACTTTGTGAAAAGAAATTTAATTAATTTGTGAACCGTACACCGGATGAAGTAGGTGTAGTGGAGAATAAGACATTTAAGGGGAAAATTAATTTATAAGAAGAATTGTTAGGACTTCTGGGGAATTTTGATTGGACGGTCAATGCAGATGGTAACAATGTCGCATTTTGTTAGCATGGAGGTAAACTCTTCCCTGTGAGGGGAGCTATGAGAATCGAAGAATTTAGATAGAGTAATACTGGGGGAAACGGTGTTGGTGAAGCACCACAAGGGGGAGACCCATCTAAATGATTTGGATAGCTGAATTATTACCGAGCGATGGTGATTTCAATAAGAGTGGTTGAAACCAGTAGCATGTTCCTTAGGGCCGTCAAAGCTAAGGGAACAAAGGAGGTAGTCATTAGAGTTGAGACTACTAACGTCCGAAAAAGGACAACCTTAAGATGGTCAGTGTGACCGGAGATAAGTGGAGTATGTGTAGAAGTATTTTGTGGGGAGTAAAACCCGTGCGTTAAAATGTTTCTAGAAGCAAGTAGAGGGATAAGGGTAAGGTGCCTAGCAAGGGCAATAGTTATTGAAATTTTTGGTTTGGTACGGACAACAGTGTAAAGTCCAGGAACCATTTGAGCAGACAGGGCGATTGGAAAGGTAGAAGTATGAGTTATATCCTCAGATGATGATGCGTGTTGTATGTGTCAGGAACGAGTTACTGCATATTATTTTTATTATTGCTATATTTGCAAGAGAGAGGAGTTTAGTGAGTATCTCGATAATGTTATTATGTATGTGAATATTTTCCCTGATATAGTGGGGTTACCTTTAGTGTTATCCGTGGAGGATGAATGGGTGCATCGATAGTGGTATATACTTTATTGAAATTACTCGTTTTAGTGATGTGTTATATGAGTATGATATTATCCTAATTATGGTTTTATGATAATGATTAAACCAATTGTGTGCGGTTATTGCTAGTCCATCGGGTCTACTACCTTGGTGTAAAATGTTTTTATTATGTAGAGGCCCCATTTGCGAGAGGGCCGGACTCGCGTTTATATATTTGTATATATATATATATATATATATATATATATATATATATATATATATATATATATATATATTGTGAGACTTTGAAAAGTATATTGGTCTCAGTTATTGGTTCCCGGTATGTGTAGGGACTTTATTGATATGATTCAGAGTGTATTTGGTTTACTGTTCAGCGAAAAGATTTAGCTGGTTATTATAATTAACGCTCAGGATGTGGTAATAAGAAGAGTTCATTGTTATATCACCCTTTAGAGACGAGGGAGTTAATACTCATAGTTGTATGTCTGGGGATGGGATTTTGAGAGCCCGATTATATTTGCATGATGTTTATGGAATGTGATTACCATCAATGTTAAGAGACAGTGTCTTTCGGAAGAAGTTCCTAGTTTAAGAATTTTGGGAAAGGAGATGTAACTTTGTTGTCAAGAGACGGGAATATAGGGGTACAAGATATGGACTGAGGGCCTAACGGATTCCGAATACCGACAATGCTAGAAAGTAGTGTATCAGGGGTTCCTTATTTGTATTTCGCTTTGCGAGACATACCACACATGAAACTTAGCGTAAGGTTGGTAGTAAGGAGATGTTTGGCCATTCGTCCATGATTTGGGTACCTCGATCGTTAGGGAAGTATATAGTTATAACTGGAAGTTAAAGAAGAAATTACGATATAAGGCCAGTAGAGCCAGTTTTATGGTGAGGAAGTACTGATAATTTTGTCTTATTTTGGAGGGTTGAAGGATGAAATGATGTTTAAGAAGACTTAGAATTTCAAATTCGGGGGTGATTGAGAATACCCAAATTATTGTAGTCACGTTGCAAATGCAGGGACAATAAAGAGTTTGGGGTACTTATAAAGCGTATGTGAGTTTAAACCCGTTTGTATGATGTATAGGGTGTATGGACACCTTAGTTTGCTGGTGTCAGAATCGCCGGAGGAAGAGACATAGATGGGTGAAATTTTTACTAGTGGAAAAAACAAAATAGAAGTGGTAGAGTGGCTTAAGCGTCGGGACAAGGACGATAATCTATAGATTCTTGTGCAATTAGAGTAGCACGTCCAAAATTGGTTGAAGGGCAGTGGGAAGCCATTTAAAAAGGGGGTATCCCTTTAGAAGAAAAATATTTAACTATTATGGGCGATTTGAAGCGGAGTTCCACCCAATCAAAGGTTGAGGGTGGCTTACACATAAATAGAGTGAGGATGTCAATAAGGTATAAGGACTCCAAATGTGCACAACGTGGTGAATGGTGCACGGGCTAGAAATTTTGGTACACGCCGAAGGAAGAGAGGGTTATTGAGTACCACATAATGGGAGGGGTTATAAGTGGAAGTCGGTGTTGAGCGGGACATAATTAGTAGCCCCACGTGCACCACTTATAAATAGAAATCGGTTGGAGTAAGGGTACCAACCAGAAACTTGGTGTAAAGCCAACGATTCCAGTAGCGAAAGAGTCAAGATGGTAGATTTCTTTGATGGGTTGCATTCATAAAGATGAGTAACGAGTTCCTTCGAATGTATGGAACGGATTGTCAAGAAAGAAATAAATTGTTATATCCTTGGGTGATTGACAATATTAGATAGTGACCGTGTCGGTATGAGGTCCTACCCAGTATTAATCCGAACGAGGATGAAATACCCGAAACCCACCTTCAATATGGGGTATGAGTAAGTAGTGGAAAAAGTTTCGTTTGAGAAAATTGTATCATCGATAACCTGAGTAATAGGCGCAAGGTGATTGATGACTCGCGAAACCTTATGAAAGAAATTTTGGATTCATTGCGATCATTTCATTTTTAGTAAGTGAAGTATAATATGGTAATGGGGAGAGGATATTACCTAATAGGAAAGTTGTGTGAAATCACCCTTCACCTATTTATAATGGACAAGGTGCTTACTGAGGTTTAGAGTGGATAAACCTTACCGTTCTTCCTCTGAAAGCTTAAAGGAGAGCGGATTATCAGATTTTTTGATCAGTCAGAAGTTGAAGTCCGATGACTATAATGGGTTAAACTAACCGTCTGAAGTGGCTTTCCCTTGTGTAAAAGCCACAACGCCGGGAACAGAGATTCAAAGAATGGACAAGAGTAACCTGATGTTTTATGGTTTCTCCCATGAAGAGAATTTTGTGATTAAATAAATGCGGGAGTTGACATGAAGTGAGGTACGATCTCTCAATAATATTGAGATAATACTGCCAATGATGTGTAGGATATTCTTATTCTAATGTTGTTTAGTAAGAGCACAACATGAGGTTCATTTATTGAGGTGTAACCCTTTAACTGCGATAGTGTCAAGAGTGTTCAACAAACTTGTTGTGAAGCGAGGGCCGTAGTGATTGAGCCTTTGTTTGTATTTTGTTTTGAGTATTGGCGGATACCTAATTTTTCCAGGTATGCCTATTTTTCCGAATTTCGGGACGAAATTCCATTATTAGGGAGGAAGTATGTAATACCCCGTAATTTTATGGCTTTTAATTATGAGATTAATTAAATGAAATTTCTTTTAATTATGGGATTAATTAAATTAATTTGGGATGGAAATTAATTCGGATTTAAATATCTAGCGAGACGAGAGTTAGTATTTAAATATGATGATAATGTTGAATATTATTGAGTGATTATGTAATATGTAATTACTAAATTTATTAAAATTATCATGAGTTGAAAATACGGCAGTTTCAGTAATTTAGTTGGGACGCACGTGTCAGTCGTGTCACGACCCAATTTAAAGGATTTAAGAGTAGTTTATTTTAATGTCATCCGTATGAGCATTTTGAGTGCGCCAACGTGTCCAGAAGGGTCGAGATAGTCAGAAAACACTAGCCGGGGGTTTAGCTTGGGTCCCGAGGCATTTTTAGGCCAAACCAGCAACCCGAAGGGGTATATTAGTCATTTCCATTTTTTGTGAATAGTGACCCACGAAATTTAGAACGCTTTATCAGCCACTAGGTTAGATACTTAGGGTTTCCATCACCAAGTTTCACAGACGGCCATTAAAGATGAAGTGGAGGAAGTTACCAATGGAGAACCATCATCTTTGGACTTTTTGCACCACCGTCACCACTATCGGATAAATCGGAAAGAGAGAATCATTTCTATACCATCTACTTCAAAGGATCAGAATATTAATTACCAGGAAAGTGATTTAACTTGCAATAAATTAGTGCATATATCATCCATGTTAGGTTAGAATTGGAGAATAACCTTGAATAATGATAATTAAATGGATTTGAAGAATTGAAATCGTAATCTGGGTAGGTTTTGCATGTAGATTAACTTCTGGAATTTTAGCAGCACAAAATCATGATCCATGTGTAGATAATTATGAATTTGTAATGAATTATATAGAGTTCTTGAATAAATAGGAGAACTAGGGTTTTTATATGAAATTTATGTGAATTGATCCAAGAATTTGATGTCCCATTGTGATTTAATGATTATAAAATCTTGGAAATTATGCAAACATGTTGGTATGATTATTAGTATACTTGGTTGGGAGTTTGGGACGTTATAATGAATAATTAGATGTGTAAAAAGAGGAAACCTGTAACTATTAAAGAAAATTCTGGGCAAATACCTGTTTGATCGATCGACCTCCTCTGATTTTTGGTAATGTTTCCTTTTCAGGTTTAAGGAAAATTCCAAAGCCGATAATGATTTTTAAGGTGATTAATACGATATTGTGGGATTTAGTTAAGGTAAGTAGGGCCTTAGTTGAATCCCGGAGAAATGGATTACCTTAAGGAATTGAGTACCACTGCTTAGGAGGGACTACCGAGTGAGGTACGATTAGAAATCGTTGGAATTGAAACTATATTGGGAATAAATGCTGGGGTAAGGATAAGAATAGTAATGGAGGGGCTTTAAGTTACTGAGATAACATTAGAAACTAATAGGAGACTTAGTAACCTTTTGGGGTAGGTTTAGGTACTCAAATTGATACGACGAGAGAGTTATCAAGTTAAATATATAATTACGTATGATGTTGGGGATAATCTTACTATGTACGAGGCTTACTAGATAGAATGTGAATATCTATATTGAAATATGATCACTAAGGTTGTGTGAATGCTTAGTGAATGGATTTCTTATGTGTATGACATACCTACCATACTTGCTATCACGGGAGGTTAGTTTTTGGAAAAGGATCCTCTTATCCTTGTGTGCCTTCGAGGGGATTTAGACTGCTACCTTAAGGACATAGGACTGTGAATGACTTATTTGTGAGTTGATAAGTCAGCTAACCATAAGAGCGTAGGTATGTGCGTGACCCATGGTTATGTGAACTATGTTTACCTCCAATATATGTGATTTGTTTGGAAACGGTTCTTGAGTGATTCGTAACATGTGATACTTACGTACGTGATGTATATGGGTTTGATAGCAGAGTATGCGTGCACCGCAACTTTGCCTAGGGGTGCCATATATGTATATATATGTACTATGAGTGAACTATATATATACTTGTGACTGGTTCACTATTTCTTAGTAGATGTGAATAACTAAGATATTTGAATGGGATAAGAATGTGATAATTTAATTAACACTTGAGATAAGTAATATAATGAATGTGAATATGGGTTATGAATATAACTTGTTTGGGTGTTACGAGTAGATACCCTATGATAGAGTGCGAAAGCAAGAATGGCACAGACTAGTTAGTTAGCAGCATAACTAGTATGGGTTAAGGGATTACGTTAGGCGTGCACATTAGTTGAGAGGTGAGAAACTCATGTGAGAGTACCCAACTAACATGTTTATAATATGTTTTGTTTAATTATAATTTAGACACTTGCTAAACTTTTAAACTGTTTTCACCTCGGGCTCTGACCCATTTTCTTCCAAATATATTTTGTTTTGTAAAAACATTTTAGGTTCCTAGCCATGGGACGCCAAGCATAGGGGTTCCATTACATTAACGTGCTATAGTTGCTGTGGAAGTTACAGGATCTCGGTATTAGACGCCTTCATATTTCGTACTTGATTCTACTCAGGGTTACTCATTTGTTAGGGCATGTCGCCCATTTCCATTTAGAGATAGCATTCTCAGACTTTTAGTTTTATTTCAGATGTTGGTTTATTTTTTCACTCTTGTATCGGGACTTTATTTTACTCTGGTATTATTATTGGAGTGTTTACTCCGGACTCAGTTTATGTTAACTTAATTAATAAAATTTGGCATCTCTCTTTTTAAATATTAGGTGGCTAGTAATAAATTATATGTTTTTGACAGTGATGCTATAACTGAACCAACTTGATATTCTGTATTAATTTCTTAAAGATGTAGCTACCCGATATTTAATTTGTCAGGGTGTCACACAAAGATAATCAGTGTATGAGTCTGTCGAGCATCTGTGTTCTTTTTTCTTTTGGGGTTTGGGGTTGAGTCTTTTAGAGATCTTAATAGCCCATAATTTTTTTTTATTTTAGTTTTGTCCTTGAATAGCCAATTAGGGAGATTTGTAAGGACAAGTTTCCGACTGATTCAATTTGTTTGTAATTGGCTTAATCCTGGACAAAACATTTGATTCATATGTTAGTCGTTGTATTATTGATCTCATAAGCCTATGACACATTTGCTGAAGACATTACATCCAAGCTTCAAAGATGGATATGCATCGTGCTATGTTTTTTGCTAAGTCGATCTTCATATTTCTCGATGATCTCGCATGTATGGATGCATTTGGAGTATGATTCTTGAAAATATTTTTGGGTGACTTTTTTTGAACAAAATCATTTGAAACTGTTTTTAAAATAGTTTTTACAGAAAAAATGATTTTTTTTGAGTTCGTAAGAAAGAAGTAGCATACTTCGTTAGAATGAAATGGAAATTTCATTAGAACGAAGTTTAAACCTCATGAGAACGACCATTAGATTCTCGTTGGAGTGCACATCTAACGAACATCAAATGGACACTCTTTGTCAAATAGAAGGGTCCCTATTGGAAGCTTGTTAGAACGAGAAAGCCAGTTCGTTTGAACGAATTTGATATTGATTAAATTAAAATGAGCTTTTTGTTCGAACGAACTATGTGTTTACCATTCGAACGAGTTCGCCGCCTTAAAATTAATGTTTTCCTATCTAAGGTGTGCTGGACTCATATTTTTGAAGAACTTTTAGTGAAAATCAAATTGCTATATGTTTACCAAAGTTCTAAAACCTTAGTTTAACCAATCGAGTTTAAAGATTCAAGTTTCAATATTCTTATGCTTTGAGATCTTTATGTTGGGAACCAAAGTTTGATTCTCATCATCTTGGATTGAGAAAATGTTTCATACGGTGGACTCCGTACTTATGGTTTACTGTGTTGCGATGAAGAATCGGTGTTCCGTGTTTTAATTTCATAGACGGTTACTGAGCCTCATTGTTGGATATCAAGGTGCGTGTGAATTCATGTGTTGTGGAAGTTTGCGTGGGTGGACTCCTACGTTACAATGCGGATGAGAGTTCGAAGATAGAAGAGCATCAAGGCTTGTGATGGAGATAAGTCGTTGAGTAAGTCTGTTACCTAGTCTTTGTAAAATCTTATCATAGTGGTTTGTTTGGCTGAGACGTCCGAGGTTTTTCCCGTTATGGGTTTTCCTTGTACATCGGCACATTGTGCAATTGTTTTACTTATTTTATCTGCTTATCACCTAGATGCCTGCTTTAGGTTAAAAAGATAAAATTGGGTAAATCATTTTTTCACAATAAAGGTTTAAAATTGGTGTACGATTTTTTGTTGGGTTTAAATATTTAAATTTTTTATTCATTAAATTTAAAAAATATAAAATAGACCTTTTGGTGTTATATGTATGTATTAGACTTATTGATTCTTTAATGCCTTGATGTGATACTTCTCATGATAAATCAAATGGTTAATTGTGTTTGCATGTTTACATACAATAGATTTTTTACTTCATGTTATACGTGTTTATTTGTTGTATATGGTTTGAGTCTTTTGTATTTTGATTTTCCATTTTGGGGGTCTTATTGATAAAAATACAAAAAGACTTTTGTTTTCCTTTTGAGCTTTGTTTCCAAGTGATGTATTTTTGGAAAAATGCTTAAAAAACTCAAATTTTTTATTATTTATGTTTAGTTAGTTTTACACAGTTTATGTGGCATATTAGTGTGTTTGAATTCACTTCATTCCATTTGTCCCTGTGTATAGGATATTTGCTTATCATTTTCAAGGTTTAGATTGTTGTTAATTAGGCTTGCACGTAGTAGTTCGGAAATGACTTGCTCAATGGATACACTTTGCACATGCCTCCTCACAGACATGTACGAGCTCTTTTGGATTTTAACTTTTTATTTTGCATGAGTTAAGTCATAAGTTATCCTAACAATCTTGTCATATACATATATATATATTAATTATGGGAGTTGTGCATGTAAGAGCCATTTCCCATAAACATGCTATTTTCTTGAAGGATATGAGTGCGCATGGAAAAGGCTTACGAAGGAAGAAATTTTCATTGCATGAAAGGGTATCGTTGGCAAGAGCCTAAAAAATGCAAAAAAGAAAAGAAAATTTTGGCAAGGCTAATTTTTAGCATTGTCTCTTAAAAAATATGATATCTTTAGAAAAAAAGAGTAAAAAATGATATATATATATATATATATATATATATATATATATATATATATATATATATATATAATGGTTTCTATAAGTTGAAGATCAATGAGTTTGCACAATAAGTCCCAGTTATTTCATTTTTGACGCTCTTAATTATGAATCATCAATATTTTCTAGGCTAGTGTGCATTTTGCTTGTTTGTCCATTATGAGTTCACTTTATCTATTACTACGAGGTTAAATCTTTGTTTGATAAAGTTAATGTAGTAAAATAGAACTCCTTGGGCATTTTCAAGTAATTGAGTCATTTTCATTTGTTACTAGTTCATGCCCCTTCACTCCGTTTTCCATAATTTGTTTAGACACATCGATACCATGCTAGTGTGTAAAACTTATGTGTTTTGTGTCATGTTGTAGTTGTTATATATATATATATATATATATATATATATATATATATATATATATATTCCTGTGTGTTATTGGTCTCTTTTACATATTTATATATATGGTGTTTTTTAGAGTGTTTACATTTGCATTTGCATTTAGTCCATGCATGCCATATGTTCTGTCTTAGTTTCAAAAGGTTTCAAATTGGCACGTTTATGATCATATAGGGATCTTATGCTTCATTTTTTCATCATTATTGATATCTTCTATTCATTGTTTGAATTATTTGTACTTGTGTTGCCAAGTTTTTGATTGTTGTGCGTTTTACTACACATCATTGCATGATTAACTTGTTTTGCATTTATGCCTATCCATGTTTCATTTAGTGGGAGTTTTGGTTATATTAGGGAGAAATGTTTTTAATATGCGTCTTTGTCCATTTTTGAACAAAAGGGGGGAGAAATTGTATCTCAAACTCTATAGTCCCAGGGAGTTTTCTTGTCTTAGGGGGAGATGACCTAACTTAGGTAGAGATTGTTAGACAAAGGGGAGGGTTTATTCTTATGCAATTTATATTGTTATATATTATCTTTGCATTTGATGGTGTGTTAAATGTGAAGATTTTCCATGATATAATAAAGTTTACACAAGAGAAATGCTACTCAACATGAATATGTCAGGTGTCTATGCTTTTTTGCTTCAAGGTTAGGGATTCAGTAATATAGAGAGCTTGACGGGCCATACGTTTTTTTTTCTTTTATGCCAAAATAGCCAAAAAAAGAGATTCATAAGGAAAAATTTCAGATAGAGTCAATTTGAATATATTTTGGCTCTATTTTGTGTTTGGACCAAACCTTTGAGTCATAGGTTAGGACTTTAGTGTATTTACCTTTCAAGTCTCTGCTGTATTTTATTTAAGACATATCATCCAAGATATCATGTTCACGCCATCGTGCCGAGTTTCGTGCCTTGTTTTCATTTTCATGTTTTGAGGATCTATTACGTATTAATGCATAAATATTTTGATCCTTGTATATTTTACTTGGGCGTTGTTTTAAAAAAAATATTTTAAACTGATTATATAATATTTTTAGAATTTTTTTAAGTCGTTTTAATGACATCAGGTAAGTTTTCACAACTCGCTAGATCATGATCTAATGAAGTTCGAACGAGGTGGTTTTTGGTCTGCTTCGATTTTCCGTGGAAGTTATGTTAGAAAGGCATTTGAACAATAAGTGTATCTTCGTTCGAACGAGATCCAATTTTGTTCGAACGAGTTGATGCTTTTTTCAATGCAAAATTCATTTTTCGGCCTTATCTAGCTTTTGGAAATCCTATTATAAATAGGACTTCAGAGCAACAATTTTTGTAGAAATTTTTTCATATCCCTAAAGTCATAAAACTTTTCCAAAAAGATCTATAATTTTTTTTATCTTCCACGATCATGTTGAGAATCATTTCGTATGGTGGTCTCCATATTTGCTGTTTATGCATTGTGGACTTCGTGTTGCGGTGAAAAAGTGATCGATTTTGTATCCCAATCCATGGACGATTTTTGAGCCTTGTTAGTGGATATCGAGGCGTGTGTGGAGTTATGCGTTGTGGCAGTTACGTGGGTGGATTTCTGCATGTCAATGTGCAGATGTTGATGAAATAAAGAGTGTCAAGGCTTGAGAGGGAGTTGAGTCATTGTGTAAGTCTACTATCGTGTCCTGTGTACATCTGTGCAGAGTGAATTCGTGTGGCTGGGCCGTCCAAGGTTTTTTCATTGTGGGTTTCCCTCGTACATCGACGTGTTGTGTGAATTGATTTATTTTCTCCTACTATCACTTAGATGCATGCTTTAGGATAAAGATAAAACTGATTAAACTGTTTTAACATAATTTTTTTAGATAAGTGCTAAGTCTAATTCGGGTTAAGTTCCTAATTGAACTTAAATTTGATTTTTTTTAAAAGCAATGGTTTGTGTGTGTTTTGGAGCTTCCTCCGGATATTAGCACTTTCACCCACATCTCATAATATTCATAACATGCGAAACGATGAAGGAATATCACTAATCAACATTCCGAGTAGCCAAACTGCCAATGTCAGCTCTGGGTCAAGAACAAATATCTCTCCAAAATTGGTGGAAGAATACCGAGGGACAAGGAATAAGTCTACACCTAATACCACGCTTCCAAGAACTACGGTCCATTTAACCAATAAGGTTTCTAAAGACATTTAGAACTTTCTAACAAGGTTTCAAACGACCTTGGAGGGCAGAAAGATTTTCATCTTCTTTAACCTTTATCTTCTCATACGAATGACAACATGATTCTATGTGATATTGTATTCTTGAAACCGTAGCCTTATCCTTTAAACCTAGTTCTTGATTTCTTTTCAATGCATGATTTATCAAAGATCTTAAGGCTAATTTATTTTTTGCATTTTAAATGTCAATCCTTAGATGTTCTCCCCAAAAATTAGTATCAGATCATTTGCTTGTAGATTGATCATGTTTTAAAAAGGTCCATGTTGTCCAACCTTGAAAACCTTAGTTTTTACATGTTGTATGACTATAAAATCTTGTGTATGATATTGTACTAACATGATTTTGCATATATTTATGTTTAAATTCCTTCTATCATGGTCACATATGTTTATTTTGTTTGATTGGATCCTATGGGGGTTTATTCATAGTTATTTTTTTCTCCTAGAATCGATATGGTTGTAATAATGAGGTTTTTATAATTATTGCTTTATTGATGTATTCCTAGGAGTTGAAAGAGGGTTGTAATGTTTATTTAGAGTTAAGATCATGCATTTACATGGGTTTGGGTACTTGACAAAAGGGTCACTGCAGAAACTCAAGTTGAGAAGTGCTACCGCAAGGGTCCCTGCAGAAACGACATTTGATAAGGAACTCTCACTAGGGTTCCTCAACAGCAGAAACTTACATGGGAGGAGGGACTCGCAAGGTACTTCCCCCTCTGCACCCAGAAAACCAAGTTAGGATGATGGGGTGTCTACCATAAGACACCCCTCATCATGAAAAAGAACAGAAGTACTAACACTTATTTTCTTGTACAGGTTGCCTAGTTGAGCAAGCAGGGCTGAAGTAGGCTAGTTGGTATCTCTTGGGAGTTTTGGCTTGGCGGCTGAGGGACGAGGTATGTTGAGCAAGCTCAACCACTTAGCACTATAGGATTGAGAGAATACTAGTAGGAAGACCCATAAGTCATTGAAGACTACACACACTTCACACCTGGTCACAAGTGAAGTGAGCAGCCAAAGAGCTGGCTGCTCACAAGGAATAAACTCTTTACAAAAAATGACTTTTTCAGAAGAGGGGGTCCTCGAGGTCCCTCTCAAGAAAAATAATTATTTTAGAAGAGAGGGGTCCAGTTTTATGAAGGTCCGAGGAAGTTATAGTCATTTTTGCATAAAATTCTCGTAAGGAAGACAAAGCAACTGTGCTACCTGGCCGAATTGATTTGGAGTCCTATCGGATCAATTCAAAGGAGGGTCAGATAAATCCATTGGCCAGGATGAATCGATTCGGTCGAGGAAGATTGTGACAGGTGGTTCATTATGTAGTGTTTTGGGTAAGTTTTCATAATGGTTCTTATTCCTTTATCTTCTCACACTAGAGATGATTAATTTCATATGTTTATTAGATGAAAATTCCAAAATTTAAAGATATTTTATTAGAGGAGGATTCTTGTAAGGACATAATTTCCTTAGTCCATAGTTTATATAGAGTATGTCGTATACCTCTACAACCGTTGAAGAAGTTCACGTTCATTATTCAAAAGGACAGATCCAAATTTCAAGCATCTTCAACATATGCACGACATGAGGCACAATTTCATATAGAATGTGTTTAAGTTTCCTAAATGCTTTACTTTAGTATTGGGGTACTTTTCGAAACTGTTTTCTAACAAAATGAAGCATTTTTTCTATGTTAAAATTAATTTTTTAAGACCTATAGCGAGCTTTTTAAAATAATGTTTACTCGTCGCTGTCGTTTAATGATAAGGCAACGTCATTCAATTGTCATTGACATGTCGTTCAAACGAATTCTTTTAATGACATCGCATGTTGTTTGAAGTGTCGCTCGAATGTTCGTTTCCTGTTTGCTTCAAACAAACCCTCACTGTTTTGTGTTTTTACTGGTCGTTTATTACGTCATTAGTAATGAAATCTGATGTCGTTCAAATGATATGAACATGTCGTTCGAATGACTTCTAACGATATATGCCGCCTCAATTTTTTGTTCAGCTATAAATACCTATTTTGAGGACCTGTTTCATTAAGACTTTTAATACACGAAAACTGCTTTTTGCCAGACCTTTAGTCTTCATATTTTAAAGTTATAAACCTAGTTTTTGATTCACCAAATCATCCGAATTATTATATGAATCATTTGTAGAAACCAAAATACTTCTTGGAAGTTTATCTTTGTGGAGTGCCATCTCTACTGTTGAATTGGTAGTTCTTGCGGGAGCTACATGCTGATGATTGCGGTCATTGAGGTTCTCGAGGGGATCTTTGCTGGTGCTAGGCTGCGGTCAATGTGGATTTGCTGTGGTAAATTCATTGCAAATTCTGCTTTGTAATTATAAGTTGCGATTTGCATCATATAGTGAAACAAAGGTTTTATGTAACACCCCGCCTAAATAAATACCGGGTGATCAGTCCCATACCCTACTAATCAGAATATACAGTTGGTTTATTCTTAGCATCACTGTCGAAAACATTTTTCCTATCACCTAATACTCAATGCTGGTGGTAAAAACTTTCCAATTTTAATTTAATAAAATTTCATTTTACCATATCGAACAATTTCACACATTCCAAAATAACAATAAACTGAATGGATACCACAATAGAATTTAAATGCAACTGGAATAAAACTTTTCTGGTAAATATATTTCAATACATAAATCCCAACAATAGTAAATGTAACACAACGACACGAGTATAAAATCCTGGCTCAAATAGACTAGAAATAGCTGAAATCCTCTGGGGCGACATGCCCTAAATGACAGATCACTACAGAGTATGAATCAAATAAATGAAGGCGTCTAAACAATAATCCATAGCTCTATAGCTCGTCAACCATCATAATCCTTTATGGCTGGTGTCCCTGCGGCTGGACACCTGATATAGAAGATACAAGAGAGAAAAGAGAATATGCAAGGAAACGGGTCAGAGCCCGATGGTAAAATAGTTTTGAAAACAGTAAGTGAATAATTGTAATATTTATCACTTATAATATACATGTTAGATTATCGGACTCTCTCTTGATATTCTCACCTCTCATCTAGAGTGCACACCTAACGTACTTCTAAATCATAATAGTTACTATTCTCCATTCTAACTAGTTTGTAACTGTATCAATTAATGATATCCCATATCTATGTCGCATAATTTACATATATCCAATAATATTCAACATGGATAAGCCTTTTTATTTATTCAACATAATTAAGCATTATCATACTTAATTAATTACATATTATTATCTTTCAATTCTACTTAATTTACACAGAAGATAAATCTAACTAGTATATACATATTCATTCAATTCATTATATATATATATATATATATATATATATATATATATATATATATATACATATAATACAATACGGCACCCCGAGACACAACTGCGGTGCATGCATTACTCTGGTATCATGTCCCAGTATAGCTTGTCTCCTTATAGGGGACTATAGGTTTTCTGACTATTTCGACCCTTCCGGACTCAACAACACACTCAAAACGACCATAAGGTTGATATAAAATAATGTTTCCTTTTTATTTATTTAAATTAGTCATGACACGTCCCATCCCGCGTCCCGACTAAAGTTTCATAATTACCGTATTAGTAACTCACGATAATATAAATAACATCATATTCATATATTATTTAAATATCACTATGTATTATTTAGAATCATATATTTCAATATCCACAAGTAATATAAAATCCGTATTAATCCCAATTAATTAATTCCAATTAATCCTATTAACTTTTAATTTAACTCGTTTTAAAAGTCATTAAAATTACGGGGAATTACATACTTCCCCCCTAATAACAGAATTTTGTCTCGAAATTCGAAAAATAAAGCATAACTGGTAAGAACAACTCCGGGTATTAATCTCACATCTCATGTAATCTCTGTCGTACCGCCCATACAGTACATTACGGAATACACCCACTAATGTTACACTCCATGACTTACCATTTAGTTTCAACTATCTCGAGTTAAAATTTACCCAATCCTTCCCATACCATCCTCGTGGAAAAAATTGGGGAGTAGCGATCCTAAGCCATTAAACGACTAAATCTTGATGTCACAACTTCTACTTTCATTAACCTCAAGAATACTTACTATGTCACAATTATGGAAAATACTACAGTCCAACCATCCAGGGAGCCCATACACCCTATGTTTGTACATTCCATCATAAGATCTAAATGAACATGATTCCTCTGTAAGGTTACCCTTAATTAACAGACTACCTAGTTTATAATCCATATTTCTATGATTTCCACATTCCCATTTGGCGATTCCATTTGCCTCAAATTATGCTATAACTCATAACTCTCTGATTAATATATATACATATACAATCGCAAAGGTTATAAACTCATATATAAAAGACCCAACTTACTTTCGACTCCCAACGTTCTTTAGTTTCATGCGTGGGGTGTCTCGCAAAGCGAAATCCAAACAAGGACCCGATACACTACTACCTAAAATAGTCGTTCATCGAAACTCCTCAGGTCCTTAGTCTATAGTATATAACTTCCCAATAGGTTTTTATCTATTTATATAAAAGTATACTTATTCACTCTCTTGTCAAAGACTATACGCTGGCTATAACGGTCAACCTTGGCCTCTTATCAATCCATGCCGATAATCAATTTGAAATACAATAATCCTAATGATAGGGCTATACACCAAATAACGCTAAGATGAAGCATAATAAGCCGTACAGACCCTAAAGGACACTAGAACCTGATGCTCTGATACCACCTGTAACACCCTGCCTAATTAAATACCGGGTGATCAGTCCCATACCCAACTAATCATTATATACAGTTGGTTCATTCTTAGCATCACTGTCGAAAATATTTTTCCTATCACCTAATACTCAATTAAGCTGGTGCTAAAAACTTTCCAATTTTAATTCAATAAAATTTCATTTTACCATATATAACAATTTCACACCTTCCACAATAACAATAAACTGAATAGATACCACAATAGAATTTAAATTCAACTGGAATAAAACTTTTCCAGTAAATATATCTCAATACATAAATCCCAACAATAGTAAATGTAACACAACATCACGAGTATAAAATCCGGGCACAAATAGAAAAGAAATAGCTGAAATCCTCTGGGGCAACATGCCCTAAATAACAGATCACTACAGAGTATGAATCAAATAAATGAAGGCGTCTAAACAATACTCCATATCTCGTCAACCATCATAATCCTCTATGGCTGGTGTCCCTGCGGCTGAACACCTGATATAGAAGATACAAGAGAGAAAAGAGAATATGCAAGGAAACGGGTCAGAGCCCGATGGTAAAATAGTTTTGAAAATAGCAAGTGAATAATTGCAATATTTATCACTTATAATATACATGTTAGATTATCCGACTCTCTCTTGAGATTCTCACCTCTCATCTAGAGTGCACACCTAATGTACCTCTAAATCATAATAGTTACTATTCTCCATTCTAACTAGTTCGTAACTGTATCAATTAATAATATCCCATATCTATCCCGCATAATTTACATATATCCAATAAGATTCAACATGGACAAGCCTTTTTATTTATTCAACATAATTAAGCATTATCATACTTAATTAATTACATATTATTATCTTTCAATTCTACTTAATTTACACAGAAGATAAATCTAACCAGTATATACATATTCATTCAATTCATTATATATATATAATACAATACGGCACCCCGAGACACAACTGCGGTGCATGCATTACTCTGGTATCATGTCCCAGTATAGCTTGTCGCCGTATAGGGGACTATAGGTTCGGTAAAGATTCCTCTAACCACAAATATCAAATCACAAATAATGGAGGCGAACATAGTCCTAAGCCGTTGGGCAACGCACATACCTACGCACCCAAATGACCGTTCTATACCATTATTCTCACTAACGGTAATCGACCTAAGTCCTATGTTCTCGAGTGACAAGTCGAAGGTCCCATATATTCATCAGGATAAGACTGCCCTCACGCGTATACCTCCCGTCGATAGCAGGTAAGCTAGGTATGTCATACACATAAATTATCAATCAATCAAATAGGCATTATCATCTACCTATATAAAATTAGATACTTATACTACCTATATCATATTAGGAATTCATCATATCACAAGTACCCGTCGTATTTATTGAATACTACCCACACTTGTAATCATGATTATCATCCAATTTTTTTTATGTAGTTATTACTCACATGATCTTTTATCCAACCCAAGTACTCGTATATATCCTCAATATTACCCGTACTTGCTATAACGATTATTTTCCTCTAAATCGTATAATAATTATATAGATATTTCTCACAAAATTTAATCCTCAAATCCAAATAATTTTTCAACATTAACCCAAGTCCCTCGCTTCTTGTTAATGTACCAAAATTAATAAAAATCCCACCATGGGCCAAATTACCATTTTCCATTTTTTTTTCCGATAAAGGTACATTCTGCCATAAATATAAAATTATAATTTTGAGGCTTTTCTGCTCCGATTTTGAAAAAACTTAAAACTGCAAAGTTGTGCAGAACGTGATTTTATACAAGAACACGCGTGCACACTGCCAATTTTCCCTTAAAATATTCCTAAAATTATCATACAATGTTCTTCCCTTTTTAACAATTTTTTTCATGCGGTTTATCCATTTTCTTCCTCTTCAAAACCAACAGAAATCAATCCAAAACTTCTCCTAATTAATCTCAATTGATATAGCAAGATATATGATCAGTTTATAATAATCAAACGAACTAAAATCATCAAATAGTTTGGATTAAATCCTATTATTCCCAAAATTCTCATAGGTTCTTATTTCTCCAAAAATCATATTAACTCAGACTTCTTCTATCATTTGAAATCCAAAATTCGTGGATCAAATCATTTAAATAGAAAGAGAATTATTCTATCTAATTTTCATATAAAAAAAAATTCCAAAAACTTTATAGTTCATCCTTAAATCATGCAAGTTCATACTTCTTACTTAACCTATCTAGCATGGATATTGTAAGCAATAAAATAAAGCAAGAATTACACTTGCCTTAATTATGTAGGTCTGAACCTTTGGTGATGATGGTGTAGAATCCTTTCCTTATTTTTCGATGGCTTTTCGGTGGTGGTGCTGGTGGTAGAAGGTGGTTAATCTCCTTTGGCTTGCTCCAAAAGTCTCTCCTCCTTTCTAAGCAACCTCTTCTCCTCCTAGGAAACTCTTCACTTTCTCTCACACTAAGACCTCTCAAGTGCTTTGTGATAAAATGAAATGAACCTACGTTCCTCTAATCCACCACCTTCATAATAAGACAAATCTCGAAATTACTATTCACCTTCCAAATAAAATGACTAAAATGCCCCTTCGGGGTGTCCTTTCATCTCCAAAGTGACCCCGAGATCCAAATCCAACACCCGAATAGACTTTTCTGACTATTTCGACCCTTTCGAATGCAACGACACACTCAAAACGACCATAAGTTTGATATAAAATAATGTTTCCTTTTTATTTATTTAAAATAGTCACGACACGTCCTATACCGCGTCCCGACTAAAGTTTCACAATTACCGTATTAGTAACTCACGACAATATAAATAACATCATATTCATATATTACTTAAATATCACTAAGTATTATTCAGAATCATATATTTTAATATCCACAAGTAATATAAAATTCGGATTAATACCAATTAATTAATTTAAAATTAATTCCAATTAATCCCATTAACTTTTAATTTAACTCATTTTAAAAGTCATTAAAATTACGGGGTATTACATTTTACCCGGAAGTTTTTTTTTCCTGAACTTTGATTTGTTATTGTTTGATTTGTATATTTGATTTATATCTCATAGATGCATGATTAGGGTTTAATTAATTTGTATCAAAGACTTACTCTAATTAAATAAGTTTCTAATTGGAAATTTGCGAATTTAATTGATAATCGATATCACCTATTCTACAAATTGTTATGAGAGCAGGTTTCACCAAATTACCGTGAGATCCCTTTTCAAGATATTTTTGTGATATCGATTTTTTTAAAATCCAATTTTGAAAAAATTCACAATTTTTTGATGGAGAACTTATATAATCAGTTGCCCCTCTGTGATTGCACAAATTATGCCTATTGGAAAGCTTGCATGAAATATGGTTTAAATGCTATTGATGAACGTGTCTAGATTGTTTGTGAAAGAGGGTGAACTCCTTTCACTGTCACCGTAGATAATGTCACCAATCCCAAACCTCTATCGGACTGGACTGATGATTATAAATGGAGTAACTTTTACTCCTGTGGCCCTAGCGTTATTTTTGGAACTACCACCCCTGACGAGTTTTGCCGTAATATGACGTGCACCACGTCTAAAGAGGTATGGGATATCCTCCAATTAGCACATGAGGGTACCATCGCAGTTAAGGTGTCTAAGTTACAAAATTTGACCACCCAGTTTGAGACTATCATGATGTCAGAGTCCATATGTTTTGATGAGTTTTATGCTAGGTTATCGGACATAGTCAATACTAGTTTCAATTTGGGTGAGAAAATTGAGGACACGAGGGTTGTTAAAAAGGTTTTGAGGTCACTCCCATCCCTTTTTATTTCGAAGGTGACTGTTTTAAATTCATTGGGGGATATTTGATACACTTAGGTTAGGAGAACTCGTAGGAGACCATCAAACTTATGAGATCGACATGTTTCCTAAAACCGTTAAGTCCAAGGATAGAGAGAATGCACTCAAGGCACAATCTAGAAAGAGTGAGGAAGTGTCTAGGAAGAAAGATAAGAAGAAGAAAGAGAGAGTTTGTGAGTTCGAGTCTGAGGGAGAGTTTACTTTTGATGATGTGGCCATGTTTGCTAATTTTTTAAAAAAGTTTCTCAAATTTTCCAAAGAAAAATCTTCCAATAAAAAGATGTTTGAGAAAAATAAAAAGAAAGAAGAGGCCAATGAGATGGTGAGTAAGATAAAGAGGAAGAGGCGAGATGTTTTGAGTGCGAGGGGAAAAAGGCACTAAGCGGTTCAATGTCCCACTATGATAAAGAGAAAGGGAAAGAAAATTGCTACACCAACTACTCTTAGCGATAGTGATGAGGAGGTGAATGATTTTCGGATGAATCATCACATGCTATGTGTGTCGCCTTTATAGAAAGTCACGTGAACACACCTAGTTTATCCCACGACGATGAGGACACTTGTGTATATGAGAGCCCCGATAATGATTTGAGTGTTTTGAGTGAGTGTGAGAGCGAGATTGAAAGTGAGGGTGAAAGCGATCTCCAAAAAGCGTTTAGAGATTTATACACCGAGACCTTAAAGATGAAGAAGTTGAATAAGGAGTTAGGTCTTAAGCTGTTATATCCGGAGAATGAGAAAGGTGTTTTGAGGGAATTTGAGGCATCAACGAGTTAACTCGAAAAGGTGAAGGTTTCTTTGAGTGGGCAGTTGATCATTGTAGGTCGGGAAAAGAGTGAACTTGAATCTGTGTCTCCCAACTCGAGAGAGATATAGAATGTGCCCCAGAGGTCAAGGTTACTATTGAGGATTCATCTAAGAAGGTTGGAAATATTCTCCTCGATCCTGCTTTGGGTAATGTTGAGAGAATATGAATAGGTTATGAAGGTACGTCAACTTCCTATGTTGCACTGGAGTCGGTTCCCGAGGTTATGATAGATCCATATGGCTCTAAAACTAACTCACCTAGGCATCGATTACCCGATAAGAAAGTGCATCTTAGACGTTTTAAGAGAGGTGTTCCTAGGCCTATGTATGTTTGCTCCCATTATAAGAATAATTATGTTTTAAGTTGGGTTGTGTGTCACATAGATTTTTATCACGCGTTTCCATACACGCACCCACACATGATACTTTGCTTGATCCTGCACATCACATGAGAGAGTTTGCACACATTCGAGAGCAGGTTAGGTTTTTAGTCAAAACTTCATATGATTTGATGGATGTTTTTCATAGGATGTCACCACCTTTAGAAAATTCCTCCGCTCCTAATGGTTAAGGTTTAGACTTGTTTGCTAGCATATGATGATTTTCATGATGATATTTTATGCCTATTGCTAGTATGTACGAGTTTTGTATTTTTTTATTTTGATATATTTTTCAAAAAACCTAAAAATATTATTGTTTTTGAAATTTTTTGGAAAAGTACAAAAAGATTTTCTATTTTTTTTGAAAAAAATTTGAAAAAACCAAAAATATTTTATTTTGATAATTTTTTTGAAAAAAGACAAAAAGTTTTTTATATTTCGTTTTTGCATCGTTTATGGATCGACATTTAGGATGACCAAGTCACAACATCATTCCATATCCATGTGACTATTTGATAGTGTTTTGAGACGATACATCATTTCATCCATGTGCTTTATAATGTTTGGAGTCATTAAGATGAGATTTGAAATTACTTTCTACATGTTTGACTCATGATTTCCTATATTGAACTTTTGCACGAATTTATGTGACTATTGCGATTGTCTATCACATGTTGGTCGAAGTATTTTCATCTCAATCCTGTCTTTAAAAGGAATAAAATGCGATAAAACTTGATAATGGAAGTAGTGCATGTAAGAACCGTTACCCGTGAGGAATTTGTTTATTATAAAAATGTTGACGAGTATACACGAGAAGGGGATACGAAAGGCACAATTATCCTTTGTGAGAAATCCACCATTTAAGATGGGCCTAAAAAAGTGTGGCCATTGTAAAAGGTAGTCAAGGCCCAAAGAGTTTAAAAAGAGCCAAAAAAGTGTGTCATTATAAACAATAGCCAACGCCAAACTAGTGTAGTTTGATATGATCATTCAAAAGAAAAAAGTTGAATAGAAAAATATGATCATTTTTATATATTAGGGAGTTTGGTTGAAAAGAAATCAACGAATTTGCACATCCTGACAAAATCTTGGAAAGGAATTACATAGTTTTAGACGTTATTGATGTGGAAATCATTTTAGACTTTGATTTGTTGATTAGATTGAGTTGATGTCATATGCATTCAACAATTTTTACAGCTAAGGAATATTTTAAAGTTCATTCGTTAGGAGTATCGATATTCATCGTGCACATTTGTCATGAATGTTTGAGTAGATTTTCCTATCGAAGTAGTTCACACCCATTCATTTGGCTTGCACAATTTTGTTATCTTAGTGTAAATTCATGGTGTGCGTTGTTTTTGTAAAATTTTTTCTTAAAAAATTTGAAAAAATAAAAGGGTTTGTGGATACTTTTGAGTTTATCCTTGCATGAGCGTATTTGGTTTATTCGTGAAGATTTTCTATGACACTCCACGCTTATTTCTGTTTATTCTTTTCCTTATCTATTTTGGACAAATAAAAAGGGGGAGAACGAATTATGAATTATGGGGGAGATTAGATTCATGTTATCTCATTTCAAATTCAATACGCCAAGAAGGTATTTACTTTGTTTATTGTGTGTAGGACTTTAATGATCATTTGAAAGCACTAAAAAGAGGCGCAAGGAAAACAAAGAGATTTAATTTTAAGAGAGTTCGAAGTTGAAGATTTTTAAGACTTGCATTTTTAGTACCTTTCACTTTTGGGTCCATGGGAGGGTATGAGGTTTGTATAGGCATTTTGATTGATAATTCGGATATTTTTATTTCGTACCGGCATAGACATAGGGGGAGATTTGTAAGGAAATAATTTCCTTAGTTCATAGTTTACATAGAGTATGTCGTATACCTCAACAATCGTTAAAGAAGTTCACGTTCATTGTTCAAGACGATGGATCCAAATTTCAAGCATCTTCAACAAATGTGCGACATGAGGTACAATTTCGTATAGAATGTGTTTAAGTTTTGTTAATTCTTTACTTTAGTATTGAGATACTTTTCGAAACTGTTTTCTAACAAAATGAAGCATTTTTTCTTAGTCAAAATTAATTTTTTAAGACCTGTAGACGAGCTTTTTAAAATAATATATTCTCGCTCCTGTCGTTCAAAGGACAAGGTAATGTCGTTCAAACAACTCTTCCGTCGTTAGTAACGACATCTGATGTCATCCAAACGACATGAACATGTCGTTTGAATGAATTTTAACAATATGCGCCGCCTCAATTTTTTTATTCAGCTATAAATACCTATTTTTAATTCCTGCTTCATTAAGAATTTTGATACACAAAAACTAATTTGTGGCAGACCTTTAGTCTTCATCTTTTAAGGTTAAAAACCTAATTTTTGATTCACCAAATCATCCCAATTCTTTTGTGAATCATTTGTGGAACACAAAATACTTCTTAGAAGTTTATCTTTGTGGAGTGCCATCTCTACTGCTGAATTAGTAGTTCTTATAGGGGATCCTTGCTAACGAATGCGGTCATTGAGGTTCTCGAGGGGATCTTTGCTGGTTCTAGGTTGCAGTCTATGTGAATTTTTTACGATAAATTCATTGCAGATTTTGCTGTGAAATTATAAGTTGCGATTTGCATTATATAGTGAAATAAAGGTTTTACTGAATGTTTTTTTTCCTCAAACTTGATTTGTGATTGTTTGATTTGCATGTTTGATTTATATCACATAGATGCATGATTAGGATTTAATTAATTTGAATAAAAGATTGACTCTAATTAAATAAGTTTAAAATTAGAAATTTGCGTATTAAATTGATAATCCATATCACGCATTCTAGAATTCTTATCCAAAAGAAAGTTTACTTCGTGTGGGTTGCTTGTTCTTGAAAACTTCTATACAAAGCTCTCTTGGACATGATGGATAGGGCACTTTTTGTCCTTATTGTTTTTGCAATTATTGTATATATTTGCATGGTTGTCTCTTTATTATTATGTTAAATAATTTTTCATGCTAATTGGTTCATTAGGAACATCCATTTTATGGATAACATGAATTTAATTATGATCTAGATCATGTTTTTTATCTGAAAAATCCATTTTATTTATGCTTTTCTAAACTGAATTTAGTCAAGGTAATTATTTAAAGGGATAAATTAAATTTTGATCTCTGAGTTTATTTTAATTTATAAATATTTTAATTTTTCGAAAATTAAAATAATGATATCAAATAATTTAATATATACAAATAAATAAGGAAATTACCAAGGATTTAACTCAAACATTTATAATTGAATAAATTATTTTTAGAAACCCTAAAGTTCAGATATTAAATGGTAGATATGTTTCTACATAAACCCCATGGTCTTCATTGGTGTCTTAAAAATTGTGATGTGATTAATTCCTTGCATTAGCTAATCTACCCCCCTAACGAATTGAATTAATCAGGGCATCCGATATTCCCGATATTCTTATATGATAGTCCAAGAATCAAACGTGAGTGAGTTCACTCCCCCCAATGGGAAATTTCTTCATGATCGGATTGAAATTTGAGAAATGAACTGATGGTATACACTTAAATGTAATTAATGATATCATCCCAAGTGGAGTTACTGTGAATAATAATAGGATAAAAAGACACCGACTATTCATTATGTTGTACAAAAAATTCCTGAACTGTCCGGTTTGCATAAATGAACAACGAAAAATCTTTCTTGTTAAATGTGGGATGATTTAAGCTCTCAACGAGAAATCTTACTCTATAAGAGAACTAGGATGTCTGACGGGATTAACTTTTAATTGGCAGTTGAGGGATTCAACTTTAAAATTTCATCGGACTAATTCTCGATTTTAAATTGGATATTGCTTTTCTTAATTATGATTATAAGATTTCAAAAAGGAATTCAACTTATTTTCTCATCATTTTTGTCTTAAATTTTTAATTGGAATGAGTTATAAGGACTGAAAATATAATTGGACATTGTTCTAACTTAAGAGATAATGAACTTATTTAACCCACGACTTCCTTTGACATTTTGAAATTGCTATTTGATTAACTCCTAGCGTCAGTTTGTCTGCCACCATCAGATTGTTTTAATCATAGAATCATGATATTTAAAATTATATTATAATTATTCAAAATTAAGTGTTACATATGTTCAGTCCCACCAATAAGGAAGTTCTATGTGTACATGTTTAATTTTAAAGAATTAATTGAATACAATTTGTTAAAACCTTGTTGGTTGATGTTTCTCAAGTAAAAATTACGTTCTCAAAATTATCTTCATCATTAGTTGAACAAAGAATTATTTGGATTAGAGATGGTTGAGAAGCTCAATACTATTTCGTAATCCAAAAGTCAGGATAATTGGTAGCCAAAGGTTGATGTTAGCGGTTTGAGAAGAGTTTTACTTCTTTCTCGAAAGGGAAGTAGGAGGATAAGGATAAATCTTGGGTACAACATTCTGGGCAAAGAAAAATTCATATTCCTTGCTAGTAGTGAAATATCTAAAAGCAGAAATTCTCACTGCACCTAGTTAGAGATTTTTTAGTAACATGTTATGTATTTCCTTACTTCATAAGAAAAAAAGGACAGAATAATTTTTTTTCTTAAAAGTGATGAATCATTTATGATTCAATCTATGACAACCCGGTACATAGACTCGGGAACCACAAATCATAACTGCAACTCACTGTAGAGATTCCAGGAAATAGGGTAATTACTTAAAAGAGGGACGTTCCTAATAATGTGAAATACTAGAACTAAGCATCAGTAGGAAATCTTTTACAGATTATGGTAAGGACATAAAGTTGATTCTAGTAAATTGTTAATGAACTTGTTTTTAGAAAATATGGTTTCAATCACGTACTATCTCCACGAGGTATATTCTGAGACAATTCACATATACTCACACATATAAATTGGCTTGTCCACACGTACTGATGAATGATTGCTCTTATAGGCAGGAGGTATGTCATGAAAGTCATGCCAAAGGGGAAACCCTTACACTAACTCACCAAATGCATCAACCTCATATAGGCATCTACCTTAGGGCATTAATACCTCGTTTCTCGATTATTATGCAAAACTCTGTTGAAATTTTGAGTCATCTTACCACCCGAATCTCGTGCTAATTTTCCCATTTTAAAAATAGGACTCTGTCTATGTGTCTGGAAACAAGTCAAACTGTGTCTTACATCATGTACCCTATCTTTTCCCCAGACTCGGCTCCTCTCTGACATTTTTCTTGCATCCTACGCAAACATAATACAAGTGGACCTGAAAATAACCATGCTGAGGATTTTCCTTTCTCCCTCCTTTTGAAAAAAATACCTAAAATATATTTTCTCCTTTTCAAAAGAAAAACAAAATACCAAAAATTTTCCTCTTTCCTTAAATATAAACCAAAATCATTTTCCTCTCAGGTGTTAGTGGATCCTAAGGAGGAAAAAATGGACACAGTCAAGAAGGACCTTACGCTGTTGTGAAAAAGGTTCAATCAAGTCAAGATCTCAGGAACTACATGGACTACACTCACATGTATCCCTATCCCTAGGCCAAATTATGGAGAAATTCAAGATGCCTGACATTAAGAAGTTTAGGGGAAATGGCCCCCCATTGTGCACCTATGCAGTTATCATCATGTTATAACTCTCTTTGGAGCATCAAAAGAATCATTATCCAAAATGTTCTCGAAGACCCTCATGGAAGGTTCCCTCAGGTGGATGCTATCCCTCGAAGAATCCAGAATCTGAAGTTGGGAGGACGTGGCCAAAGAGTTCATGTCATAGTAAAAGTATAATAATGAGTTAGAAGTCACATCCAGAGACTTAGAGCTGCTAAAAAAGAATCTAGAGGAGTCTATCAGTAGCTTCATCAGAAGATGGAGAGAGAAAGATATCATGACCAACAAGCCATCAGAAGAAGAAAAAATGAGCATAGTAAAGAAAAATTTCTTGCCCCATATTCGAGTGATAATGTTTCCAGCCATAAAGAAGAATATTAACCAAAAGGGATGTCTGGAAAGCTCGCACCATGAAAGTATGAGAATATTAACCAAAAGGGCTGACTGGAAAACTCGCACCGTGAAAGTATGCCATCCCAACCAGCACCTCATTGTTAGCCATCAACAATATATCCCAACCTGCCACTTCTTAGACACCTGAAATCCATCCCAACTCTACTAAAAAGTAGTATAATAAACTCCATTCTCCTCTATCAAAAGTGTACTAAGCCCTCCTTTACCAAAATCTAATTAAGCTATTGGAACCTTAACCAACTATATCCTGCTCCCAAAATATTTAGACATGACACCCAATGTGATTTCCACCAAATTGCTGGGCACACCACTAATCAATGCTTTCACCTCACGAATGTGATCCAGATCCTAGTAGACAAGGGTATCATGGCCCACCTTCCAATCCTAAGTCTAATACCACCAATAATCCTCTCCTAACACACATAACTAGGGTGCATGCCATTATTTTGAAAAGAAATCCAGAATTTGACCCCTTAACCAGATTCAAGCCTGTTGAAACATCTGATCTTCCTACCATCTCACCAAACCCCCTCAAAGTTTGTCCTTCCTTTCTATTGTATCCTACAAGCTCTAGTCACTTTTCACCAGAGTCTGCATTGCCATTTGTACTCACCCGGAGGGGGGGGGGGGGGGGGATGAAATTACCTGCAGTTCCAGACCAACTTTGGAGGTTCGATATGAAATTTCCCTAAAAAATGACTTTGATTGTGAGTAGTACATTTATGTGTTTATGGAATCCCAAAAGTGGGCCCAAGAATTTGATGAATGTGTTGTGCTCGTTAAAGAATTAAACCTAAATGACAATGTGAAAGCCATGTTAGATATGTTCCTTTAGAAGTAAGAGATATGCAGTGTCTTCAACTTGATTACGATCTTGAAACTCCAAGGGCATCTGTTCCCTTCGTTACACCATTTTCCCCCTAAGTGGGAAGATTTATATGATGAAGTAGTGGAAGTTATTGAATGCGTTAAATACCCTTAGAAGGATGACATCGACTCCACCAGTTGGGGTGATGATTTTGATAGCTCGAACAGTGAAATAAAGGGAAAGGATTTCCCCTTCTACGGGTTCCCTGAACCTTGGTATGACCTTACTGATAAGAAGATGAAATCAGGGTTAGAAATATTCTTCAAGGATGATATTGCCTGGGACGAAGGATAAAAACATGACGTGGAGCCTTTAACATACAAATCCATGAAAAATACTAAAATTTTGGGGGATAGTGATACTGATGAGTCATTCGACTTGCACACACTAAGGCTGAACTTCTTTATGATTCATCGGGATGCTCCGCCGTCTGACTCGTCTGAGAAGATCACAGGTTCTGAAGCACCCATTCTCAACTAGAATGTCAATTATGTTCAATCCGACCAAGTCAACCTAGACCTTGCCATCCATTCTCTCTAAGATATGCCCGAGCTTGCTATTTTTTCTCCTATTTCTGATATAATTATAAACGAGGCCTCCTTTGATGAGGTCCTCACTGCTATATTTCCTCCAAACTCTTTTGATGAAATAAACGAGGATTTTGAGTATCTTGCTGTGCCTTACATTAATTATCTTGATTCTAATCAAAATTTTGATGAAAATGACTTAGTAAATAAATAATTTTTATCTCAATAAGGAAACAAATAAACAACATAACCGCATTCAAACTAATAATGATGAGACTATTGTTATTAATCTTGGTTTTAGAATTTATCTATGCAAGATTAGGATAGGATCCACCCTTGATGAGCATGAGTGGTTGCAATTCAAAGAGCTTATGAAAGAGTTCGTAGATGTCATTGTATGGACCTACGATGACATGCCCAGTATTGACCCAGAGATAGCACAACATAAGATCCCTACCATCCAAGAGAGCAAACTTGTCAAGCAGAAATTGAGAAATCTTGGAACTGAATGGTCTCTCAAGGAAAAGGATGAAGTGGTGAATCAGTTAAATGTAGGATTCATTCTCATGGTAGAATACCCTATGTGGCTTGCAAACATCATCCCCGTGTCAAAATGTAGAGGGAAAGTGCCCATGTTCACTGACTATCAAGATCTGAGTAAGGGATCCTCGAAGTACGATTACCCTCTACCCAATATTAACATGATCATATATAACACTACCAGTCACACTCTTAACTCATTTCTCGATGATTTTTTTTGAATATAACCAGATTAAGATGAATCTTGACCATTAGGAGAAAACTGCCTTCATCACCCCATGAGGAACCTTCGGTTACTCAGTCATGACATTCCGTCTCAAGAAAGCCGGAGCAACCTACCAGAGGTACGCTACAACCATCTTGAATGACTATATCCACAAAGAAGTCGAAGCCTATGCCAATGACATGATTATCAAATTCAAGACTCGAGAAGTTCACATTCATGCCAAGAGGAAATTCTTTGAGCAGCTATGACAGTATTAGATGTGACTAAACTCGCATAAATGCATTTTTAGTGTCACCAAAGGTAAACTTCTCGGATTTCTGGTTAGTGAAAAAGGGATTGAGGCAGACCTCTCCAAATAAAAATCCATACTCAAGATGCCACCGCCCTGGACGAAAAAAGAAGTGCATGGATTCTTGGATAAGCTACAATACACTAGTCGGTTCATTTTCCAACTGAACTCTATTTGAGAGACTATTTTCAAACTTCTCAAGGACTAGTGAACCAACGTTTGAATGAGGCATGGCAAGAAGCTTTCGATAAGATCAAATGATACCTCACCCGACCTCTGATTCTCATAGCTTTGTAGTAAGGTCTCCACCTCTTCCTTTACTTGACTATCACAGACACTGCAGTAGGCGCTATACTAGCCCAATACATTGAGGAATCTCGTAAGGAAAGAGAAATATACTACGCTAGTCCAAAGCTAGCCGAGTATGAGGTAAACTACATTGCATTAGAATGGTGTGTGTCGCCTCGGTCTGGGTCACACAGAAGATTCTAAAATACATGCTTACATTCCCTATCAAACTGGTGTCTCGAATGGATCCAATTAAATACCTCTTAGAGAAGCCTGCTTTGTATAACCGCATATCCCGCTGGATGATGTGACTAGTCGAGTTTGACATCGTTTATGTCATGAAAAAATCTATAAAAGGGAGAGCCATCTCTGATTACATTACCGACAATCCCATGGAAGGAGCTGAGGTTTGGATATCGAAATTCACAAATTAATACATCCTTTGCACCTCTCACAAGGACCTCATGTGGTAGATATTCTTCGACGGGGTTGCCACGAAGAAAAGGTATGGTATTTGTATACTCTTGATTTCTCCTGATGACTCTCACACTCCCATAGCCATTAAGTTAGATTTTTCTTATACTAAAAACATGACAAAATACAAGCCATGCACTTTAGGGAACAAGATCACCCTTGAAAAAATAATTAAATGCATGGATGTTTATGGAAATTAGACCCTCATTGTGGGGAAAATATCAAGAAATGAATATTCAAAGATGAGAAGCTATTACCCTTTAATGCTCACTAGAATATCTCACCTCCTAATTCAAATATGTCACCTTCCATTACCTTCCTCTCTCAAAGAATAGCCTAGATTACGCACTAACAACCTTGGCCTTCACGATCGACATGCCTGTGAAAATAATAATGGACCCCTTTCTGGTATAGAAACAAGCTACACCTACCCACTGCTATCACATCGAGCTCATTATAGAAGAAGATTTGGACATGGAAGGACTATGGTGATATAATATGTGGATACTCTTCAAACACGATAGGTATCCTTAAGACATTGGCAAGAAAGACCGTGCGGCTCTTCGCAAGTTGGCTTCCTAATACATCATTTAGGACAAAGTACTCTTCAAGAGAAACTTAGATGGAACCCACTTGCATTGCATAACAGGGGCTGGGATCAATGAAATGATGCAAAAAGTCCACAGTAGGGAATGTGGCCAAAATGAACGATCACATGCTTGCCAAGAAGATCATCCCTCAAAGGTACTACTGGACCACCATGGTTCAAGAATGCATTCCTTATATTCAAAGATGCCCCAATATCCAACAGTTTTACAACCTTCAGCTCTTGCCTCCTTGAGATTTGTACAACTTGACCTCTCCCTAGTCTTTCTCCACTTGGGGCACACACATCACCGAGAAGGTCACTCATAAAGCTTCAAATGGTCATGAATTCATCCTGGTCAGCATTGACTACTTTACAAAATGGGTCGAAGCCGAATCATACACATTACTAAATGCAAAAAAATATCCAAGTTCATCAAAAATAATATCATCTACCACTACGGTGTTCCTCATGAGTTAGTGTTAAATAATGGGCTCCACATCGTGGTTGGGGTCACAAACCTAGTTGTCGAATATGGAACTAAAAGTCACAAGTCCCATCCTTCAAAGTTTTCAATAAAATCCTTAAGACCATTATCAGTAAGATGACTGAAAGATATAGAGACTGGGCTGATTGGATACCATATAGCCTTTGGGGCTACCATACCTCCATCAGAACACCCACTGGGGCTACTCCCTATTGTTTGGCATACGATATATAAGTGGTTCTCCTTGTCGAACTGAAAGTACCTTCTTTATGAGTTAAGCTTGAAATCAAGGTCAGTGAATAAGATTGGCACTAAAGATGCTACGATAAACTCTCACTCATAGATAAAAAAGATTAAAATATCTATACCATATTCAAGGGTACCATCACTATATTGTGCGATCGTTCAACAGAGAGGTCAAATATCACGGTGTCTAATAGAACGATCTTACCCTTTAGGAAATTTTAAAAGCTTCCTGGGATCCGAAGGGAAAGCTTAAACCCAATTAGAGTGGTCCCTACATTGTAAAAGAAATCATTTTCGGTGGCACCTCTATGATCACGGACCTTGAAAGAGAAGAAATGGCACGTTTAACTTGGACTGTCCCAAAAGATTTTACCTTTAGTCCAAACTCTTGTCACGCTATGACCCTTTTCATCCCCTTTCTATTCTAAAAAAATCTCTCTTATTTCATCTCTACTTATAAATACATAGGACCTGATCCTCTCATAAACCCGTTTTCAAAAAAACAGAAGCTCATAAAATTTAAAACCGGCAGAGGTATTTAGGCCTGCCATGGTCCTTTCTCTTTCATGAAATGCTATTTTTTTCTCCTTTTGAGAACGATGGCCTCCCTCATTATTTAAACCAACAAAAGGATTATATATGCCTTAGCAATCGATATAGATAGTTCAAAAATTAAATTCATGATAGGCAAAATAAAATACATCAAAATCATTATTCTTTTATTAAAAATTAGGAATACAACTATTATATGACGTATCAACGAAGAAAATGAAACAACCCACTCCCTTACAAACACTTATGAAACATCAAAATGTAAAAACCCACATCATCAATAGATTCATAAAAAATCAAACACTTACCAGACCAAACACAACCTACTCATAAACCTCTCAGTAACCTACAAAAACTTCTCATACCCCATGTCCTTTCTTGCAACTACTTGTTAGACCTACATCATAATTTTTTCTCCCTGGAGGACCCCAAGATTACCACTCCCAGTTATGGCTATGAATACGTTTCATATGGCGATAGGCCTTTATATGTTTACATGAAACCATGATGTAATGACACAAATTTCCAATTGAGTCCTTTGTAGTTTTGGCTCAATTACGGATAAAAACGTTTGAGTCATAGGATAGAGTATATTGATCATCTTTCAAGCCTATGACGTGTTTGTTGAAGACGTAGCGGCCAAGTGTATAAAGCTTCATCAAAATGCCATGGTTTATGTGCCTCGTTTCAACGTCATCAACAGTGGTTCCATGCTCCCAAGGTATGAATGCATTACATATATATAGGAGCTTGTAACGGGTTATATTGGGTGTTAGGTTTTTAAAACTGCATTTGTTTTCAGAATGGTTTATATTAAAACTTATATATAAAGTATATAAAAGTTTCTGGGCTTAAAAAATAATTTTTGAACATTCTGTGAGTTGGTTCGAAGTGTCGTTCGAACGACATTGTCGTTCGAATCACAAGTCGTTCGAACGAGATTGCCAACGACTTCCCATTATGGCATACTGGAACTTCGTTCGAAATGTCGTTCGGACGAGATGGTCGTTCTAACGATATTTCTAACGAGCTTCTAACGAGTTCATACTGGAAATTCGTTAGAAGACTCGTTCGAACGAGAATGTCGTTCGAACGAAATGTCGTTTGAACGAGATTTGGCGGGAACAGGTTTTTGGCATTTTTTTAGCAGTTTTGCCCACTTTCCCACTTGGTTATACCCCACTATTTTTTGCTGAATATCAATGTGCGAGAAAACATTTTTCTAATCTATCTTTTTCATATTCTTCTAACTCTTAGAGGGTGTTTTGAAAGAAAAATTATAAAGAGAAAAAATCAAGTTTTGAGTGATATTTTTCAAAGTAAAATTCATCTACCACTCTAGTTTTCACCCATAGTTGTATTCATCTAAGTTCATATATATATATATATATATATATATACATCTTGCTTGGAGTTTGGCTCTGGGTTTATCTCTACACCGAATTGAAGAGAGTGTTTGGGTTTGCTTCTAAATCCCACAAAGAAGAAGTTGTTTACGTTGATTTACCCTCTTGGAGAAAGGCTCCTAGTTTGGGTGACGGTGACCATATAAAGTCCTATCAGTGGATTCCGAGACCGCGGTGGATCTTTAAGGTTATCCGCTAGGAAGAGGTGTCTACAAGAAGAAGCGTCCGGGCTTGAGAGGGATCGAGTCGTGTGATGTAAGTCTTTTGTCTTGTATTTGTAAAATCGTATCTAGTGGATTTGTGGCTTGGGCCGTCCGAGGTTGTTTCCCGTCTTGGGTTTTTCCTCGTACATCGCGGCGTATTGGATTAATTTTTTATTTTATCTTTTGCAAAATTCCCAAGAACGGATGCTTAAGTAAAAAGATAAAATTGGTTCAATTTAATCACTACATGTTTAATTAAAGATCCTTTTAAGTTGAACCATCACCTTTTAAGCTTCCGCATCTGTTTCATAAAAAGGAAATATTACAATTTTAAAAGTGTTTTAAAATCGGGGTCTACTACTTCTTTCAAATTGGTAACAGAGCTAAAGCGATAAATTATTTAGTTAAAGATCCTTTAAATAATTTTTGGCTAAAATGGAATTTTCCCCATTTTTAAAATTTCCTATTTTCGATGGTTCTAACTACGCGTATTGGACAACGCGAATGAAATCGGCACTAAAATCTATCGATGAGAGGGTTTGGATGTCTGTAGTTAACGGGTGGTCTCCACCAACTCATTTAATTGAAAATGAACGTGTTCCCAAACCGGCCGATAGATGGACTGAGAATGAGTTTAAACTTTCTAATTTTAATTCCCGTGATTTAAATGCCTTATTTAGCGCTGTCACACCGGATGAATTCCGACGTATTATGACGTGTGAGACCGCTAAAGAAGCTTGGGATATTTTACAACTCACTCACTAAGGTACAAGTGTTGTTAAAGCTTCGAAACTCCAAAACCTCACCACTCAATTTGAAACTATCAAAATGAACGATAATGGAACTTTTAATGAATTTTATGCTAGACTTTTCGATATTGTCAATTCATATTTTAACTTGGGAGAAAAAATACCCGACAACCGAGTTGTAAAGAAAATTTTAAGGTCCCTTCCCGATATATTTATTCCAAAAGTGACCGTTTTAAATTCTTTATCAACTTTAGGCTCTACGAAATTAGAAGAGCTTGTAGGTGATTTACAAACCTATGAACTACAAATGTTTCCCTCTAAAATTGAAAAGAAAATTGAAAAGGGAATTGCTTTAAAATCCCGTAAAGAGGTCAAACAAGTAGTAGATAGCGAGAGTGATAGTGACTCGGAAGACATGTCTTTGTTTGCTCGTAAATTTAGAAAATTTCTTAAATTTAACAAAGATAAATTTAAAATTGATTTTAAGAAATTTGAAACGTCTAAGAATGACAAAGTCGAGAAGATCCCTAAACCGATTAATGAAAATTTAGATAGGGACGAGTCTAATAGGTGTTTTAGTTGTGAGAGTTATGGCCATAGGGCTTCTGAGTGCCCCACTAAACTAAGGAAAGAGGGTAAACAACCCATTTCATATAATGCGACCCTTAGTGATAGTGATAAGGAAGAGGGACCCGATTCCCCCACTAAGCCTAATTTTGTGGCTTTTATGGCTAGTCATGTGAGTGATAGTGAGAACTCATCGATTGCTGAAACTTTAACACATGACACTTCCAAGGTCATTGTTTATGATTCCCTTGATTATGATGATAGTGAGAGTGGAGAAGAAAGAGAGAGTAAAAATGAAGAAGAGGTTAATGTGAGTGAACTTCAAAATGCATTTCAAGAACTTTATAAAGAATCTATTAAATTGAAAAGAGCTAATTTGAAGTTAGAAGCTGGTTTAAGAGAGAATGTCAAGGTCGTTGATGATAGTATGTTGGTTGAAGACCTTAGGACACAAGAGAAAGATCTTCTAGAGAAGCTTGAATATATAGAAGGCGAGAGAGATAGTCTTAGGGGTTTAATGAAATCCTTGGAAAAGGAGCTTCTTTCTTTTGAAGAGAGAAATATTTTATTAGAGTCGAACATTTTAGAATTGCAAAATAAATTAAAAAACTCTAGTAATGTCAAATTTGATTTGGAGTGTCGTTCGGAAAAATTAGATAAAATATTAGGAACGGTCAAAATTAAAAATGACACTTGTGGTTTAGGCTTCAATACTTGTAATGAATTTACTCATAACGCCAAAACCAATGTTTTAGGAGAATCTACTAGGAAAGTCTTTCGAGATCATTTCTTAGGTACCAAATTTCGACGTAATTTTACATGTACACATTGTGGTCGAAAAGGTCATCTTAGAAAATTTTGTTTTGATCTTAAACGAATTCCTAGAAAATCTCATTGTAAAGTAACCACGACAGTTAAAGTTCCTACACCCCAAGATAGTCATTCTTCATTAATTTGGGTTAGGAAATTCGATTTGGTTGCCTTGCAAAATAGGGTTTTTGATTCTCATTTACTTTTACATGCTTCCTCCCTTACTAAATCTAAAGGATGAATGTGTTAGTGTTTGCATACTTTAGCTTTTGTACTTCATGCTATATTCACATGCTAAATGTATGCTTGTTTAATCATTTTCTAGTCTATGCTCCATGCTTTATCACATGCTAGAATTATGATTTTTGTTTATCATTTGGATTTTATCTCTTGGTAATTTAGGCTTAATGAAAACTTCAAATGATTTTTGTTTGTCTTTTGAGTATATACTTTTTATTTTTTGTTAAAAATTACAAAAACTCAAAAAGATTTTATTTTGTGTATATGTTAGTTTGACACACTTTAAGTGGCATATACTTGTGTTTGAATCCCTCCTTTAACGCTCTCATGTGGCTAGAACTTTTGGTTTAGATTATCAATCCTTATTATGTTCTTTACCATACTTACATGGAGTAGTTGGATTTTGTGTTGTTTAAATGGATACTATTTTTATATGCCTCTATTCACACATGCACGAGCTCTTTTGAAATTTTAACTTCATATGTATATTTGAGCTATGTGAGATGTTCTCCTTCCAATCTTGTCATCTACATATTTATGACTTAGGAGGACTAGTGCATGTCAAAATCCGTTGCACGTGAGATTTGAGTGAAACAATGAAAACACGATACATATAAATATGCACGGGGAAGGGCTTCGAAAGGAATAATAATCCTTTGCGATTGTAAGCCACCGTTTGGAATGGACCTAAAATAAATACGTGGTCCAAAGGCCTAAAAATAGAAAAATTGGCACTAAAAGAAAAATAATTGCCAAGGCCTATATTTGATTGATATATTCATTCAAATTTAATGTAAATGCTTATTGAGGGAGATTGGATGATATATCAACGGTTTGCACATTGTCCGTTTATCCTAGTTGCGTATCTCATGTCATGACTCTATTGGTTTGTAGAATCATCAATATGCTAGGCTTGTATGCATTGTGTATGTTTGTTCATTGAGTTCAATTTATATTATCACATGAGGTTATATTCAAATGTGATGAAATTTGCAATCAATTGAGAACTCCGTGAACTTGTTTTAAGTGATTGGGTCTAAATTTAATCGTTACTAGTTCACACCCCAACACTTCCGTTTCCATATGACACATTTTTGCCATACGAGTGTGAAAGACTCCTATTATATTTTGTGTGTGTCATTTGTGTGTTTATATCTATATATGTGTATACTTAAGTCTCTTTGATATATATTATGTATACATATATTTGATATTTTTGTTTAGTCTTTGCCTTGATTTCTATTCCATATATGCGTTAATTCCTACATGGTATCCATCTTATTGCATTCTTTGTTGATATCATATGCTCCATAATTTATATATCATATTGGTATCATTTTATTGCATCCTAGTTGGTCTAAGTTGTTATTTGCTGGATTATTTATAATTTTGTTGCCCATATGCATTAATGCACAATTACATTTTTTCTTCTTTAAGCCTTTGTCTATTCCTGAACAAAAAGGGGGATAATGATAGGAGAGAAATGATATCTAATCCTATTATTATCACACCTTAGTTTATGGAGATTTATCTTAGGGGGAGACGTCTTTTTAAGTAGGTTTGTTTGATAAAGGGGAGAATTAATTTAGGGGGAGTACTTAGTTCACTTGCATTAAATATATTCATATTCCCTATGCGTGTAATGTGTTTGCTTAAGTGTGCAGGAATCATATTATAAGTGGCAAATTTCACCGGCAAAGATTGTGATCCTTTGGGTTGTTTGTGTCAAGCATTGCAATTTTATTTTGGGTGGGACTTTTTATTAGTCTAGTAGAGCTTGACGGCCCTTTAGGATTTTTGTATAGTTTTTGTCCCGGAATAGCCAAAGGGGGAGATTTGTAAGAACACAAATTTCCAATTGAGTCCTTTGTAGTTTTGGCTCAATTCCGGACAAAAATGTTTGAGTCATAGGATAGAGTATATTGATCATCTTTCAAGCCTATGACATGTTTGTTGAAGACGTAGCGGCCAAGTGTATAAAGATTCATCAAAATGCCGTGGTTTATGTGCCTCGTTTCAACGTCATCAACAGTGGTTCCATGCTCCCAAGGTATGAATGCATTACATATATATATAGGAGCTTGGAACGGGTTATATTGGGTGTTAGGTTTTTAAAACTGCGTTTATTTTCAGAATGGTTTCTATTAAAACTTATATATAAAGTATATAAAAGTTTATGGGATTAAAAAATAATTTTTGAACATTCTGTGAGTTGGTTCGAAGTGTCGTTCGAACGAGATTGTCGTTCGAACCACAAGTCGTTCGAACGAGATTGCCAACGACTTTCCATTATGGCATACTGGAACTTCATTCGAAATGTCGTTCGGACGAGTGGTCGTTCTAATGATATTTCTAATGAGCTTATAACGAGTTCATACTGGAACTTCGTTAGAAGACTCGTTCGAACGAAATGTCGTTCGAACGAAATGTCGTTCGAATGAGATTTGGCGGGAACATGTTTTTGGCATTTTTTTAGCAGTTTTGCCCACTTTCCCACTTGGTTTTACCCCACTACGTTTTGCTGAATATCAATGTGCAGGAAACCATTTTTCTAATCTATCTTTTTCATATTCTTCTAACTCTTAGAGGGTGTTTTGAAAGAAAAATTATAAAGAGAAAAAGATCAAGTTTTGAGTAATATTTTTCAAAGTAAAATTCATCTACCACTCTAGTTTTCACCCATAGTTTTATTCATCCACACACACACACACACACACACACACACATATATATATATATATTTACATCTTGCTTGGAGTTTGGCACCGGGTTTATCTCTACATCGAATTGAAGAGAGCGTTTGGGTTTGCTTTTAAATCCCACAAAGAAGAAGTTGTTTACGTTGATTTACCCTCTTGGAGAAAGGCTCCTAGTTCGGGTGACGGTGACCATATAAAGTCCTATCGGTGGATTCCGAGACCGCGGTGGAGCTCCAAGGTTATCCGCTAGGAAGAGGTGTCTACAAGAAGAAGCGTTGGGGCTTGAGAGGGATCGAGTCGTGTGATGTAAGTCTTTTATCTTGTATTTGTAAAACTGTATTTAGTGGATTTGTGGCTAGGGCTGTCCGAGGTTGTTTCACGTCTTGGGTTTTTCCTCATACATCGCGGCGTAGTGGATTAATTATTTATTTTATCTTTTGCAAAATCCCTAGAACGCATGCTTAAGTAAAAAGATAAAATTGGTTTAATCTAATGACTACATGTTTAATTAATGGTGTTTAATTAAAGATCCTTTTAAGTTGAACCATCACCTTTTAAGCTTCCGCATCTGTTTCATAAAAAGGAAATATTATAATTTTAAAAGTGTTTTAAAATTGGGGTCTACTACTTCTTTCACATGACATCTTCTTCCAAAGTGTTGAACATTATGAGCTATCTCTGTCCTGTCCCTTCAGCTAGAATATTTTTAACCACCTTCTTCAATAACCACTTCAGGTAGTCTCCTAATATGAATCTAGCCGACCAATGACTCTACTATAAGGGCCCCAATATCATTCTCAAAGACTCAATCAAGTCCTCCATAGGAAAGAAGTGGGTTATGCACAGTGGAATGATTTTCTTCCATCCCACTTGGCGTAGAAGCCACCGTAGAAAGTAAATAGAGGTATAATGAAGACCCATTAATCGTACATATCGACAATACCCCCGTTCAAAGAAAGTTGTAAGTTGCCCCCATGATGGTACAGATTAATGAATACATTGGTCCCCATGCTCTACAAACCAATTAACCCAGTTCTATATCGACAGGACGAAGCTGAATAAAGGCCTAGAAAAAAGTTAGGAACGCCCAACAGAGGGTACTTAGGAGGGTCCGCTAGGCGCAGTATTATAAATAATCACATAAAAAACATGACATGGCTCCCTCACAAGAAGTTAGCCCGATCCTTCTTCAAGGCATCCAAATTATTTAGAGTCACTATCAGTATTGCTGCAGTTGGACTGCAGTGGTAAGACATCCATAATACTATCGTGGCTACTTGAGGGTCAGCCGTCAGATCGCTTGTCCCTAACAGAAGGCTGGCAGTTAATCTATAGGCTACAACATTGGCAAAGATATTATCAATAAAATCCATCTAAGATATAAAATTCACTACCACCGGGAGGGTGATATTACCTCCATGCACCAATGGCCGAGCAACTGAAGGAAAGACATGCCGAGGAGAATGGGACAAATCCGGTATGACTCCCGCCACACTTGCGTTGACACTTTGTATAATAAAAAATTCTTCTTAGGTGGGACACACCTCATTAAGGAAAAATTATAAGATGTGGTCTTCAGGATACCAAAATTGTATCGCCATTTCCAGAAGATTCCAGCCTATGGGATAATTACACCATAAGGAGACATGGTGCAAGCTGAAAGCTTCATAATTAACATTGTAGAGGCACATGACCTCTAAGCCTTAGAGGTAAGCTAAATAGGTCTCGTACATGGAAGTGCTATTGCACAAGAAGAAGAAAAATGGTTTTAAATTAAAAAAATGGGATGTGATGTTGAAAACCATCCCTAAAGCCTCATTTATACCACAAACACCCATAAAATACAAGCCATTCAAGATGTTGCCAGAGTTTCTGATCCTAAAGTACCCATAAGTACACAGGAAGTGCAATCAAAGCTAAGGAAGTGATTTTGACTTGACCATTATGCCTATAGGCAGGCCAAGGCATATGCTAATCGGTGACCCCCCCTTTTGGAAAATTCCTTACTATCCTCTTTTGTACATAACTTCCAAAATAATGATTTCTTTTACTTATGAAAAATCAATCTCTGAGTCCCCCTTTTTATTTATTTAATTTTATCTTATCTTTGCAATAAAAAATAAACGTCAGTAACTTGATAAAGTACATGTAGTGTTAGCCACTAAATCAAGGTAACAAAAAGAAATGCATATCTTGTATTAACTTGTCAAGAATAATTACATTGTTATTAGAGGTACAATAAAAAAAGAAAAAAGAGAAAATATAAATTGGGACGCATTCTAAACCCTCTAAAATCTCTCACAAACCCTCTCACAATCAAGCACCTAGTAATCACGCTTCCCTCGGTGACGTGCAGTAGACCCCCTACTCTTAGAACTGAAGCTCTCCTCAGATGTAGTCGATAGCACCAAGCAGGAACTAGCTAACTTTCTCAGGTAATCCGACTTAAACACCATCCTATCCTAAATGTCCCACATTCGATTCGTTCACATGCAGATAGACTGCATAAAGAATCAAATCACCAAAGTAAAAGAAAGTCAATAGTGAGAAGAAGAAAATGGAAAAATGGAAAAGACAGGAAAAACGTCATACGTCTCTCTAAAGAGCCACTTCAGGAAGACTCTTAAATCCTTCTATCACCGTATTATGACACCCCACCTAATTAAATACTGGGTGATCAATCCTTTGTTAAATTAAATCAGAATATCCAGTTGGTTCAATCTTAGCATCACTGTCGCAAAATAATATCTTATTAATTCACCTAATATTTAATTAAGCTAAGTGTCAAAAACTTTTCCAACTTTTAATTTAATTAAATCCATACCAACATACTGAAACAAAATAGGTATCACCCAAACACAACTGAATTAAAATTCCACTAGTATAAATGTAACTGGAATAAACTCTCTAGTTAAAACATCTCAATGTCACCATCCAAAACAAAATGATAATAACAGTATCAATATAAAACGATTACAATATCCGAAACTAAAATGAGATAACTAAATCCTGGGCGACATGCCCTATATGAGCCAAATACTATAAAGATAGGAATCAAGAAAATGAATGCATCTAATCCAATGCTGCATCCCCAGAAGCTCGTCAAAATATCCATCCTCTAAGGCGGGCGTCCCTGATGTTGGGAACCTGTTAATATCGATATAGTAGAGAAAAAGATATGCAAGTAAATGGGTCAGAGCCCGATTGTAAAAGATTTTAAAAATAGCAAGTGATTAACAAGTGAAATTAAGAAGATATTATGTATATGCTAGTTTTTCGCTCTCACTTGAGAATCTCACCTCTAAACTAGTATGCACGCCTAACGTACCTCAAAATCTTCCTGGTAAAGTTCCCATTTACTAGTTTAGTATAGGTGTTACTATGATTCTATCTTATCTCATTTCCCCGTATTTCTCACGCAGTACATATGATAATTACACATGTTCATTTCTCTTTAATATGAACTAAGTTTTTTAAGGATTTAAGATTAAGTATTCACTTACTTAACTAAATTAAGATTTCATTAATCTCTCATATCTACTAAAAGTCACACAGTAGATTAATTCATAATATATATATTTCATCACACATTATATATATACTAATAAAGCACCCCAGACTCAGCTGCGGTGCATGTGAACTCAGCTATCATGTCCTAGTTCATCACTCACTGCATAACGGACAATTGGTTCGGCATCTCTCACGAACGATAAGTCTCATAACATAAATATTGGAGGCGAGCATATTCCCCAACTCAATGGGTCACGCACATACCTACGCTCCCATTCGACCGTCGAAATTATCATTCACACCGATAGCACATGTCCAAGGTCCTATGCTCAGTGTATGAATCTAAATCCCCCCAAATGGGTCCAATCAGGATAAGTTCGTGCACAACGCGAAATCTCCACCCCAATAGCAAGTATAGTACGTATGTCAAACACAAAATAAATCATAATATAGGTATTTATCCCACCTATATATATCAATAGGGAATACTCACAACCGATAACAATTCCCTTACGTAGTATATTTATATCTAGAATATCCTACGTATTTATAGATTATGACTTTATTTCATTAAGTATTTTTTGAGTTTATCTCAATACTCGATGTGTATAACTTATTCCTTATACAAAATCAATAGGTGACTATCTACTCCCTACTGGTCCATATCATTATCATCCCCAAATTTTCGTGAGTTAAGTTTATCGTTGAATTAGGTTTATTTTTCGACACTCCCTAATCCATTTAGCCCTTTATTCCCTCTTCTAAGGTTAAGCCCATACATTAACATGGCCTACTGGCATATCTCTATACATCCATTATTTTGAGAATTTATTTTCCACAATCAAATCCCAAATGATTCCATAAAATTAATAAATAATAAAAATTTGGTCAATTCTGGGCATCCGAACCGATTCGGCCGTGATCCGAACCGGTTTGGCCCCTACAAGTCTGCGAATTTATGAATTTTCTAGGCTACGAGTTTTCGTCATTCTAATCCTCAAAACCAATATCAGTTGATCCCAAACTTTCCCTGATTCATCCCAAATGATATATAATGATATAGGAATGATTTTTAATCTCTAAATGTTACCAATACATCAAGGAATTCTAAATTAATCAAGTTATTTCCATATAATTCAGAAAACTTATTCATTTCCCTCTTGTTCAAGAACTATCATGAACTCATATTTCTTTACCAGTTTATAACTCAAATTTCATGCTGTTTGATTCTATAAACAAAGAGAGATCAATTATACATGGTTTTCCTTTTAAGAATGCATCTTAAATCATCAAAATCCATCTATGTTTTATGGAACTTTCTGAATTTTATTTCTACATTAACATGAGAAGAATACATGCTAAGGACTGCAAGAATTAATCACTTGACTCTAATATGTAGGTCTAAACCTTTGAAGATGATAGGCTACTGGTGGTCCTCCTCTTTCCTATCCAGCTTTCGGCGATGGCGGTGGTGGTGGACGACCTTGTCCCTTGGTTTCCTAGGGGTGGCCCTTCCCTTTCCAAAAAACTCTTACTCTCCGCTAAGTCTCTCACTCTAAAGTTTTAGTGGAATGAATATGCATCCTTAACAGCCTTAGACTTATAAATAATCATGCATTTTCGTTGGTACTATTCACCTCCCATGTAAATTGACCAAAATACCCCTCCGAGGTGTCTCTTCGGCTCTAAAGTGCCCCGAGACCCAAATTAAACCCCCAAGTAGACATTTTCGATTATTTAAATGCTTCTGCACACTTTGGTGCAGTCAAACCGATCATTTGGATGACATAAAAATATTTTTACTTTGAATTCATTTAAATTTAGTCCCGACACATCTCACACGCGCATCCTGACTTAATTCTCGAAATTAGCATATTCGTCACTCGTGACAGTTTTTATTAAATCATGTAAAGTCATAATCATATATTACTATTAACCACCAAGTAACATTCAACTTATATCACATATTACTTTACTCTCGAGTAATATTTATATCCGAATTAATTTTAAATATCTCATAATTAATCCTAATTAATCCCATTTTTAAATTATTAAAATTTACGGGGTATTACATACTTCCCCCCTAATAATGGAATGTCGTCCCAAAATTCAAAAAAATACATACCTGGTAGAAATAACTTCGGGTATCTATCGCGCATATCATCCTCGTGCTTCTAAGTACACTCCTCCACATTATGGTGTGCCCATTGAACATGCACAAGAGGAACTACCTTCAATCGTAAACGTTTCTCACTGCGGTCTAAGATCACTACTGGTCACTCCTCGTAAAAACTATCTGGCTGCAAATCAACTTCCTCTAATGCTATATGAGTGTGCTCCAACTCATCTCGGACATACCACCGCAGTGAAGAAATATGGAACACATCATGTATACGATGCAAGTGCTCTGGCAGTCCGAGTCGATACGTGACAGGTCCGACCCTCTCAACAATAGGAAATGGTCCTACATATCTCGGAGCCAATTTCCCTTTCTTCTCGAATATCATGATTCCTTTCATAGGAGACATGCGCAATAATACCTAGTCCCCCACATTAAACTCCCTGAAGAATCGCTTGGCATCGGCGTAGCTCTCCTGTCTATCCTGGGCTACCCGAATGCGATTCTTGATCATTTCAATCCTGGAAGACATTTCCTAAATCACTTATAGCCCAAGTAACTTGTTGTCCCCCACCTCCAACCAACACACAGGAGAGCAAAAAGGTCTACTATATAACGCCTCAAATGGGGCCATACCAATGGTGAACTAATATGAATTATTATAGGAAAATTCCATCAGTGGAAGATACTGCTCCCAACTCCCTCCAAAATCCAGAATACACATGCATAACGTATCATCTAGCATCTGGTTATTATGCTCGGTCTGCCCATCCTTCTGCGGGTGATAGGCCATACTTAATCGCACCTCAGTACCCATGGCCTCATGAGATCTTGTGCCGATCGGAAACAATATCAAGAGGTACCCCATGTAACCTCACTATCTCGGCTATAAAGAGATGTGCATACTTCTCCATCGTATAATCAGTTCGAACTGGCAAGAAATGAGCTACCTTAGTCAAACGATCCATAATCACCCATATAGAATCGTGACCCCTCTGAGTAGTAGGAAACCCAGTGATAAAATCTATGGAAATGCTCTCCCATTTCCACATTGAAATACAAAGTGGTTGAAGTAACCCGACTGGCTTCTGATGATCCACCTTCACTAACTGACAGGTAGCACACTTAGAGATGAACTCACCAATGTCTCTCTTCATCCCAATCCACCAATACTGTCGCCGTATGTCTTGGTACATCTTATCCCCACCGGTATGTACCGTAAATTGGGATCCATGAGACTCTGACATCACTGCATGCCTCAACTCTTCCCCTTTCGAAACAATCAGTCTACCATTAAAGCGCAAGTCCCCCTATGAACTTACTGAGCAAGGCAATTCTCCTTTGACCAAAAGTTATCTAATTTTCTCTTGACGAAATGGATCCGCTGCCTGAGCCTGTACTACCCGTATCACAATCAGATGAGTAACGGTCATAACTAACATAAATAACCTAGCAACGACATCCTGATGGCCCAGTTCCTTCCATTTAGCCTTCCACACCACGTCTAGTGCACCCTCAGGCCTACAACTCAACACGTCTGCTACCATGTTAGCCTTTCCTGGGTGATAGTGTATCTGAAATTGATAATCTTTCACGAATTCAAGCCACCTGCACTGTCGCATATTCAACTCTCTCTGAGTGAACAAATACTGTAGTGACTTTTGATCCGTGAATAGACTGAATTTTTCACCCAATAAATAATGTCTCCATATTCGAACGACAAATACGAATGCTTCTAGCTCCAAGTCGTGGGTAGGGTAGTTATTCTCATGAGGCTTAAGCTTCCTAGAGGCATAAGCTATATCCTTCTCTTCCTGCTGTAACACCCCACCAAGTCACTGTAGCGATGCGTCAGTGTATACTAAGTACTCCACTCGAGTTCTAGGTAGTGCAAGTACGAGTGCTGAAGTTAATTTATCCTTCAATTAATCAAATGCCAATTGACACGCATCATCCCAAACAAAGTTCATGAACTTGTAGGTGAGATTTATCATCGAACTCACAATCTTTGAAAGGCCCCTGATAAACTGTCTATAGTATCCAGTTAATCCCAAGAAGCTGCGAACTTCGATCGGTGTCGTGGGTTATCCCCACTCCATCACCGCTGATACTTTGCTAGGATCCACTACTAAACCCCTTTCTGACACTATATGCCCAAAAAAATGCACCTCCCGGAACCAAAATCCGTACTTTTCATACTTGGCATTCAACTGATGCTCCCGTAATGTTTGTAGGACCCTTTGCAAATGATCAGCATGTTCCTTTTTGGTACGAGAATAAACGAGGATGTCATCTATGAAAAAAATGACAAATTGATCTAGGAACTCTTTGAACACCCTATTCATTAAGTCCATAAATAGAATCGGCGCATTGGTCAACCCGAATGGCATAACCAAAAACTCAAAAGATCCATATCTTGTTAGAAAAGCAGTCTTTGACACACCCTACTCCCTGATTCGCAACTGATGATATTTGAACCTTAAGTTTATCTTTGAGAAGTATGATGCTCCTCTCAGCTGATCAAAAAAATCATTGATGCGGGGTAATGGATACTTATTTCGGATCGTGATGTTATTAAGTTCCCGATAATCCATGTACAAACGTAAGGATCCATTCTTCTTCTTCACAAATAGGACTGGGGTACCCTAGGGTGAGGTACTCCTACGAATGAAACCCTATCCTAGAAACTTATCAATCTGATCCCTCAAATCCCTCATCTCTACAGGAGCCATACGGTAGGGGGCACGGGCTATCGATTGAGTGCTCGATGCTAAGTCATTCATAAACTCAATATCCCTACTCGACGGTAGTCCTGGTAAATCGTAAAACACATCAGCGAATTCCCTAATAATAGGAATTAAATCAAGGGGAATCAAAACTCCCGTAGAGGTATCCTCCTCTATGTAATACGAATGAGTGGATGATCCTCCCTTAGGACGAGGCATCTCCACTATAAATATCTCCTGACCTGGGATAGAAAATATAATGCTCCTACCAAAGCAGTCAATCGTTGCTCTATAAGCAACAAGCCAATCCATCCCAATAATAGCATCATATACGAAAATGTCTAACACAAGGATATTAGATTGTAAAATTAGACTCCAAATCTCTATACTCAAACCCTGGCATATAAAGAAAATAGGTGTTTCACTACCCATCGGTGAGTCTACATAAGTAATAGTACTGCTGGCCGTGTCTAATAACCCCGTGACCCATGCAAATTTAGTGGATATGAAGGAATGTGAATCCCTTGTATCAAACAAAATACGTCCCATAGCCCCAGAGATAGAAAACATACCCTCAACTACGGGTGGTGGCTTCTACACTACTCCCTGCTGGACGTTGTATACACGCCCATACTGTAACTACCCTTGCTGTGGTGGGGCGACGGGAGCAATGGAAGATAAGGCTGGTACCTGTGCTGGTGCTGGAAGGGCAGCTGGAAACATCAGCCTCTGAGTATCCTGATGAGCACCCTGCTTATGGGGTATCTTGCCCTTATCTTGGCAATCTTGCTTCCTATGGCTAGTCTTGCCACATGTGAATCATCTATCGAAAAATTATCCCCCATTACGACCCTATTGACCTCGGACCTACTGACCATTTCCACCTCTCCCTTGGCCTAATGGCCCTGGTGAATGTGTTGTTGGCCCTGGTGCCCTTGCCTATTTCCTCCCTACCCAAATCGAAAGCCTCCAGATCTAAGTCACTTAGCATAATCACCCGGATGGAAATTTTTCTTTCCCTGCCTCTGCTGACTTTGGATTGATGATGTTCCATTGCCACTACCTCCCCCATTCTTACCTTGCTATCTGGAATCAATCCCCCTCTTACTTCCCTTATCCTGAAGGCAGTGATCTTGGCAGTGAAGCAATGCTGCATTCAATACATTTCTGTATGTCTGTAATGAAAGATTACCCAAAATATGTTGGAGAATCCTCCAATTAAGACCATCCATGAACATCTGAATTCTCTTCTCTTCGGTGGGTACCTCTCCTCGTACCAGATTGGTCAGCCTAGTAAATTCTTCTTCATACTTGGCAACTGATTTTCCCTCCTGGGTGAGGTCCAAAAGTTTATTCCTCATTTCGGTCCGAACAACTGAAGGAAAGAATTTGCGATCAAAGCCCACACAAAAGTCCTGAATAGTCATCGTATTACTCTCCTCTGCTATAGTTATGGATTCCCACCACTGTAGAGCTGCTCCAACCAGCTTAAATATCTCCAAGATCTGCTTTTGAACCTCCGTACATTCATACATACGCAGATTCCGATGGATATTTTTTTCCATTGGCTAACAATCACAACAACAGAACCCCCTTGAAATTATGGTGGGTGTGCCTTTTGGAAGGAATCCCTGACACGCTCCCAAGTAGTGGGAAATGCCGGCACTGGTGCTGGTGGCACTGCCTATGGTGGTAGTGGTGCTTGCTGGATAACCGTTAAGGCAACATTAACGGATTGAGCAATAATGGCAAAAACTTCTGCTGCATTCATAGTACCCTGGGCTGGAGCGGGCTGTGGGGTTGGCTGTGCCGCTCCGGAGGCTCGTTGTGCACATCGAGGAGGCATCTGAAATGAGGGAGAAATATTTTATCAACATTTAAAATATTGCAAAAATAGCTGAAGTCATAAATGCGCATTTATGAATACAACAATCCTAATGATAGGGATCTATATCAAAGGGCGCTAAGCAAAAAGCATAGTAAACATTACAAATCCTAAGGACACTAGAACCTGATGCTATGATACCACCTGTGACACCCCGCATATTTAAGTACTGGTGATCAGTCTATTATTAAATTAAATCAGAATATCCAGTTGGTTCATTCTTAGCATCACCGTCGCAAAACAATATCTTATTAATTCACCTATTAATTAATTAAGCTAAGTGTAAAAACTTTTCCAAATTTTAATTTAATTAAATCCATACCAACATACTGAAATAAAATAGGATCACCCCAACACAACTGAATTAAAATTCAAGTAGTATAAATGTAACTGGAATAAACTCTCCGGTTAAAACATCTTAATGTCACTATCCAATTTTTTTTTGATAATAACAGTATCAATATAAAATGAATACAATATCCTAAACTGAAATGAGATAACTGAATCCTGGGCGACATGCCCTATATGATCCAAATAGTATAAATATAGGAATCAATAAAATGAATGCGTCTAATCTAAAGCTGCATCCTTAGAAGCTCGTCAAAATATCCATCCTCTAAGCCGGGAGTCCCTGATGCTGGGCACCTATTAATATAGATATATTAGAGAGGAAAATATGCAAGTAAACGGGTCAGATCCCTATCATAAAAGATTTTAAAAATACCAAGTGCTTAACAAGTGCAATTAAGATGGTATTATGTACATGTTAGTTTTCGGCTCTCATTTGAGAATCTCACCTCTCATTTAGTGTGCACGTCTAATGTACCTCAAAATCTTCTTAGTAAAGGTCCCATTTACTAGTTTAGTATATGTGTTACTATGATTCTATATTATCTCATTTCCTCAAAATCTTCCTAGTATATGATAATTACACATGTTCATTTCTCTTTAATATAAACTAAGATTTTCAAGGTTTTAAGATTACATATTCACTTAATTAACTAAATTAAGATTTTATTAATCTCTCATATCTACTAAAAGTAACATAGTAGATTAAATCATAATATATATATCTATTTCATCACACATTATATATATACTAATAAAGCACCCCCCAGACACAGCTGCGGTGCATGCGTACTCTGCTATCATGTCCCGGTGCATCACTCACCGCATAACAGACAATTGGTTCAGTGTCTCTCACGAACCATAAGTCTCATAACACAAATATTGGAGGCGATCATACTCCCTTGCCCAATGGGTCACGCATATACATATGCTCCCATTCGACCGTCGAAACTATCATTCACACCGATAGCACATGTCCAACATCCTATGCTCAGTGTACGAATCTAAATCCCCCCAAATGGGTCCAATCAGGATAAGACCGTGCACAATGCGAAACCTCCACCCCGATTGCAAGTAGTGTAGGTATTCCATACACAAAATAAATCATAATATACGTATTTATCCCACCTATATATATCAATAGGGAATACTCACAACCCATAATAATTCCCTTATGTACTATATTTATATCTCGAATATCCTACGTATTTATAGCTTATGACTTTATTTCATTACGTATTTCTCAAGTTTATCTCAATACTCAAAGTGTATAACTTATTCCTTATACAAAATCAGTAGGTGACCATCTACTCCCTACTGGTCGATATCATTATCATCCCCAAATTTCTGTGAATTAATTTTATCATTGAATTAGGTTTATTTCTCGACACTCCCTAATCCATTTAACCCTTTATCCCCCCTTATAAGGTTAAGCCCATACACTAACATGGCCTACTGGTATATCTCTATACACCCATTATTTTGAGAATTTATTTTACACAATCAAATCCCAAATGATTCCATAAAAATAATAAATAATAAAAATTTGGTCAATTCTGGGCAGCCGAACCAGTTCGGCCATGATCCGAACCGGTTCGCCCCCTACAGGTTTGCGAACTTCTGCATATTCTAGGCTACGGGTTTTCATCATTTTAATCCTCAAAACCAATATCAATTGATCCCAAACTTTCCCTGATTCATCCCAAATGATATATAATGATATAGGAATGATTTCTAATCTCTAAATGTTACCAATACATTAAGGAATTATAAATTAATCAAGTTATTTCCATATAATTAAGAAAACTTATTCATTTCCCTATTATTCAAGAACTATCATGAACTCATATATCTTTACCAGTTTACAACCCAAATTTCGTGATGGTTGATTCTATAAATAAAGAGAGATCAATTCTACATGGTTTTCCTTTCAAGAATGCATCTTAAATCATCAAAATCCATCTAAGTTTTATGGAACTTTCTGAATTTTATTTCTACATTAACATGAGCATAATACAGGCTAAGCATTGCCAGAATTAATCACTTGCTCTAATATGTAGGTCTGAACCTTTGAAGATGATAGGATACTGGTGGTCCTCCTCTTTCGTAGCCAACTTTCGGCAATGGTGGTGGTGGTGGAAGACCTTGTCCCTTGGTTTCCTAGGGGTGGCCCTTCCCTTTCCAGAAAACTCTTACATTCCGCTAACTCTCTCACTCTAAAGTTTTTTTGGAATGAACATGCATCCTTAACAGCCTTAGACTTATAAATAATCATGCATTTTCATTGTTACTATTCACCTCCCATGTAAATTGACCAAAATACCCCTCCGAGGTGTCTATTCGGCTCCAAAGTACCCTGAGACCCAAATCAAACCCCCAAGTAGACATTTTCGACTATTTAAATGCTTTCGGACACTTTGGTGCAGTCATACCTGCCATTTGGATGACATAAAAATATTTTTACTTTGAATTCATTTAAATTTAGTCCCGACACGTCTCACACGCGCATCCTAACTTAATTTCTGAAATTGGCATATTCATCACTCGCGACAGTTTTTACTAAATCATGTAAATTCATAATCATATATTACTATTAACCACCAAGTAATATTCATCTTATATCACATATTACTTTACTCTCGAGTAATATTTAAATTCGAATTAATTTGAAATATCTCACAATTAATCCTAATTAATCCCATTTTTAAATTATTAAAATTTACGAGGTATTACACGTATAAGGGTGATATAGCATGATAGTTTGGATTTTTTTGAATCCCCGACAACGACGCCATTTGATAACGTTGCTTTTTGTGTCTTGTCGTTGTTTTTGAAAGCCAAGTTAATCAAAACCTCAATTTTCTACAAATATAATGAACTAAAGTGTAGAGGTAAGTAAGGGTATCAATCCACATCAAGGGGGTAAGCTAGAGACAAACTCAATTGTAATTCAATTTTTATTTTCTTTTTGGAATTCTTCTTTTTCTATTTTTTTAGCTTTTGAAATATTAAAACAATTTTGTGAGGTGAGGTGTGAAATAACACTAAACTAAAATGAAAGATCAAATGACAACTAAAAAGTAACTAAAATGGAAAATAAAGTCTAACACTAAAATATGAGATAAATGAGGTTAATAAATGTGAGAACAATCAAGGAGTGGGATTGCACCACAAATTTTAGCTATTCTAATTAATTAATTTAATTATTTTAATTCTCCCAAATTAATATCAAAATTACAAATCAACTCTCGTTGCAAGTGTAATTATAATAGTAATCTTTTAGAAAATTAAGTTTAATACCCCACAACTCTAGAAAATAGATATACACTCCTTTTAATTAATCACCCGCTAGGATCGATCGATTAAAATTTATGTAAATATTAGAACTTAAATTTAGGGTTGAAATTCTAGTAATAATACCCCACTTAAGAAACCCCTATCTCTAGTTCAAATCTAAAATGAGTATTATAACTAGAATTTTGATTTTCTCTCGAAAATCATTTACCCTCTCTCGAGGTGTAAATTTAAGGGTGATGGATCAAAATTAATATTCGAAGGGAATTTTCAAGTAATCAAACTAATTAAATTAAAAGAACATCAAATAAGGATTCACCCCACCCCTTGAAAGGGGAATTAGCCTAACATGGTATGAGATTTGACAAATTAATAATCAAAGGCATAAAATAAATGAGAAGAGAAGAGAACAATCAAACCCAATCTCTTGAACTGAAATTGAACTCTTATTACCTTGAAATCAAGCACCGTCCATCCAATGTGAGCATCCAACAATAATCAATTCAATATAATACTCAATTGAATTACTCACAATTTATCACTCAACAATCTCTAAAAATAAAAATAAAAACTATTTACAAAAATAATTTCCTTATTTATTTTCTAATCTAACCTATACTAAAATGGTATTTCTCTCTCTACAATTCTCTCTACAAAATGATTCCTATTCTCAAGCTTTTCTTCAAATGGGGTCTTCCATCCTTTAAATAGTAGGCATGGAGCATGGGGGTAATTTGGGTAGGTTAAATGCGTAAGAGGTGTGTAAGGTGTTGAGATGAGGGCGTTTAGGGAATTATGCACACATGTGCATGAGAAAGGTGTGAGGTAAGGAAGGTACATGGGTGAGAGAATTTGGGTGAAAAAATATGATATGGTTAGAAGGGTAGTTTGGGAAAAAGGGGTAAAGTGGTTTAAATGGGTTTAACACATGTGAGTTTTATTAAGTTGACTTGGTCTTTGGTTGGATTATTGTTTTAGGAACTTTGGCAGGTCACGATTTTGGCTTGGAGAAGTTGGGTATGGATGTGGTGTTTCGGGTTGTTTTAGCCGGGTAAGAGAGAGAGAGAGTTCTGGGTTCGTAAGGTGGGTTGCAACGGAATCGGGTCTGGTATGGGTTGGTGGAGGTAAGGAGTTACACGAGCTCGGGTCTAGGCAGGTCGGACCAGGTAGTCACGGGTTATGGGGTCGATGGGAGACAGGGGTTCGGGTCAGGGAAGAATGGGGGGATCGGGTTCTGGGTTTATGGGTGCTGTGCTTGGGTTGCGAGCAGGTGGGGAGTCGAGGGCAACGTCGACGAGTTTGTTGTGGGGTCAGGCATTCGGGTTCGGCGAGTTGTGGTTATTGAGTTTTAGGGTCGCGACAGGTTGGTGTTCTGGGTACAGGCAAACCGGTGAGGGGAGGTGAGGTGGCGGGTTGCGGGTTATCGGAGCAGGTCTGACCGGAGCAGGGGGCTGGCCGTATTCGAGGTATGGTTGAGGCAAGTTTAAGTTTTGTTAATGTTGGTGAGTTTCTAGTATAGTAGTGGGAGTGTTTTTAATTATGGAGGTTTATGAGAGAGAGGGGAATGTTAATGTTGGGTTTGGTGGTTTAGGAGAGAGAGTGTGAGGTTGGGGAAGATGAACTGGTGATGGTGTAGGAAATTAAGGTGTGAGTATGGGTTTAGTCTATGTGTAAATGGTGTGTATGGGATTTAGGTAGGTGTGTGTGTGTGTGTTTATTTTGGACCCTTAAAAATAAAACTAACTAACTAACCGAAAAAATAAAACTATTAAAACTAAAAATCTAAAAATTAAATTCCTATTCTAAAAATAAAATAAAGACTCAATTAAAAAGGAACTAAAAAGAAATAGAAATAAAAATGAAAATAAAAATAAAAATCTATTAAACTAAAACTAAAATCCTAAAAAAGTAAAATATAATAAAACTAAAATTAAATGAATCTAAAAAAATCTAATCCTAATAAAAACTAAAAACTAATAAAAATTAAAATAAAATAAAATTATACTAATAAAAATAAAATAGAAAAATAGAAAACAGAACCTAGAAAATACTAAATAAATAAAAAATAAATACTAAAAAATAAAACGACTCAAACTAAAAATCTAAAAAATATTAAAAAGGGACAAAAAAAACACACACAATGTTTGGGGTAGGTTTAGGCTAGGTTAGGGTAGGTTAGGGTTATGGGACAGGATATTTAGCTCCATGAAATGCATAATTGCCTTGAAATACGCGTTTGAACACCGCAACGTGCATTCGACCTACAAAATAGACAATAAAGTGCATAAACCCAAATTGTCGAGAATTAACAACTAAAATACATCTATTCGGGGTATAAAATGTACATTTTTGGGTGCTTGTCATAGCACCGATATCAAATCCTTGTTATGCACCCGAATATGATAAGAAAGGGTGGAAATATGGTAAAACGGAACCTCCTCCACTGCCTCCGTTATGCCTCCTCCCGTGCTATGGGCCGATGCCTATCCCGCTGCAGGTGGAGGAATGTTCTCCTCAACATAAATGCACAATGGCATCAACCAACTGGTCACAAAGTCTAGGTAGTCAAAACCCTTTGTCATATTAGTGTAATACATGTAGGAATCACCCTCCATCGCCGTCGCCCTGGCCTTATCAGACATATCCTTCACCCGCCTCATATACCCTGAGGGAACCGTTGGTAGGACCTCCACCTCACCCTCAATAATCTATCGCACCACTCTCTCTCCTAGTTACCAGACGTACCCTAACTCGTGCGCTAGCAGCCTCCTCATCTGTGCCTACATTCCCATAATCCCCTTGGCCTTCAAAGATAAGTGCTAGGGGTAGAAGGTCACCCATTTATCCCAAAAGATTCAGTAGTCTACCAAAAAGAAAAGTTCTGAATCCATAAAAAAGACAAGGATAAAAAGCCTAACCTGATTGCTCGTCAAGATGTTTAGCATTGCCCGATGAAAATGAGAGGATTTAATGGATTGATTTTTATCTTAGGCCAATCATACATATTAAGAATTTTGGCCTTTTTTATTTTGAATTAATTTAGTTTGCATGCAATAATTAAGTCCAAATTAAATAAGTCAAACCAAGCAAGCAAGCCTGCAAAGAAGTAAGAAAAAATCCCTTTTGGGCAAAACCTTTATTTCAAAAATGTACAAGAATTGATAGACACTAGACGACTTACAAACTACTTAGCTATCTAAGTATAATGCACAATTATTTAAGTCTTCTACAACAACAGTACAATCCAACACCACCCACAAGAATCAGTGTTCCCTTCGTATCCACCGGTCAACCTTCTTCTTTAGTAGTAGAGCACTGGCTCCATAAATCAGAAGTAGATATGAGATCAATAAGGGTTTTTGATCAAGGGTGTGTTAGTCTTAATTTGATAAAGTGATCTATAAATTCTAATGAACTTGGATGAAAAATGGTAGAGTTTTATCACAAAAGGATATCTAAAAGGGCTTGGAAATGATAAAATATGAGTTCTATAAGATTCTAATCCCGTATATCTATTTATTAGGAAGTTTGTTATAAAAGGATAGACATTAGAGATTTGGATCATATTTAATGAAAAATAAAAAATCGTACACTCGTTTGAACGACTTGGTGCCTCGTTCGAACGACCTACCCTTTTTTTTGTTGTAATTGGTTTCCAACGGTACTTTGAATGACATTCCAGTGCTTGCCACATTCGGTTTCATTTGATTATGGGACCTTCGTTATAATTACGTACCCAATTTTTTCTAAACGACTTTCAATGAGACTTTGAACGACATTCCAGTACTAACTAAAAGGCGTCGTCCCAGATTTCGTTCGAACGTTGGAATTTATTCTAATGAAAAAGTAACCCGTTCAAACAGTAGGCCAAACTCGTTCTAACAAGTTAGCGAGATTTTCAAAATTTTCTTTTAAAAACATTTTGAAACGCAAACTCTTAAAAATGAAAACCCCTAGAAAAATAAAGTCTTTACCAAACTACCATAACCTTTTTAGAATGTTGTTAAGATGAATGATCTTTCATATTACAAATGTCATAAACTTTGTCTTTGAATATGTAGAAACAGTCATGAAGGTGCCATGGTGTGTAATGGGATAAGCCAAGTAAAAAATAAATTCAGTAATTATAAAACTTATTCTTACAGCCGAACATCCTTCAAAGATAGGGATTCGTTCGAATGCCTGTTTGACTTCCTCCACCTGTACATTTGAGAGAAATTCTCCCACTTGCTCGCTTTCAGGCAAATTAAACTGACCTGATGCCCTATCACCTCATAAAACCACAAATGTAAAAGGAAAATACAGAGGTCAAAATAAGTAAGCGAAAGAGAACAACAAAATAAGGGGGAACTGAATCTAAATTTACTTGCAAGAGATACGTGGGTCCTGTGAAAGTCTGTCAATAACACCGACTGAAAGCATCCAAAGAAGTATGGAGGGATGCCAATGTGAAGCTCTTTAGTCATAGAAATGTATCTCCAAAATGATCCTAAAAATGAAAGAAACCATAGATATATGACATCATTGCTCGTCGCTACCACAAACCCTCCCAATAAAACTAGAATAAATAAACTGGCAACCTAACTCACTTGTCACCCGTCGGTCTCATCAATTTACCTAGACAACATATTATCCTTAAACACGAATATGCGAATAAAACCCCCCAATATGATCCTCCCTATATCTCCTAAGGCAGCCTGCACTTCCACCTCCGAAACTCACAGAGTGCAATGTACCATAATCTGCTGATCCACACACTCTAACCTCGTCATCTCCTGAACATAAAGAGGAGTAACCATCATATCCATTACACCAAAATGAAATGTTTGGGTTATGTACCACCACCTCTCAATCAGTACACACAATAACACCATGGAACGTGGGGTTTCATCCAACGCCCTCATAAGTGGGCCAAACCTAGTAGCCTCTATCATCAATCGAATAGCCATAAGAAGGTGGTCCTAGACATCCTTTATTTCAGTCGACCCTCGAGTGCAAATTCTCGAAGAAGCTATGTTAACCTTCACAAAAATTAAGAAAAATCCTTCAACATCCCAAGGATAAAAAAGAAAAAGAAAAATGTAAGCTAAAAGACAAACACTTATATAGCCGTTAGGGTTCTTTACCCTCACAGCATGATGATGTGCCGCCTCCTTCAGCAAAAACCTCTCATCTAGAATGGGATTAAAGTTGTCATACACATTCTCATTTCCCAACTCTAGCGAAATAGCCACCCGTCATTCCAAACGCTCCCAATCATTAGTTGCCATTCAACTAATTCTATTGTCTGAGGTTCCTTCCAAGAGTTCTTTTAAAGAAATAACTTGAAATTTACTTTTAGAGAGAGAAAAAAAGAGATTCAATCGCTTGAAGGTGTGAAAAAATAAAAAGGGTTACCCCTTTTTATAGGAGACTAAGGGGTATGACGATCGATAGTCCCTTAGTCTTGCCTATCGGCAATGACCTTTCTCGTCCCCTAAGAAGCCTAGTAGTTCATGACCTATGTCGATAGACACCTCCCCAGCTATGCCTATTGGTAGCTCCCTTAAAATTTCATTGCGAAAATGCTAAAAAAAAAAAAAAATTCTGAAACATTCACAAAAATCCCCAAAAAATCCCCACAAGACCAAGAATGTCACTACTCCGCGAAAAACTTATTAAGGATCACCAAACCAAGTACACAGTTCTCGTTAATACCCAGTAGGATCAGAAGCATATCCATAAGCACCTACAGAGCTCTCATCACCAGCATACTCCCTAGCGAAACCAAAATCCAAGTGCGCTTGCACTCGTAATATTGACACCCTCCCCAACGGAGATAAAATTAGAAAGAAATCCTTGCCAATAAATATCTAGGACTGTAGGCTGACCTCGACCCTCTGAATCGGTAGTGTTAACTTTTTAGGGTTACAGAATTGACCTCGACCCTCTAAATCTATCATCTCAACTCCCTAGGTTTGTAAAATGGATCTCGACCCTCTAAATCGGTCATTTTAACTCCTTAGGTTCGTAAAATTGACCTTGACACTCTGAATCAGTCGTATCCACTCTTTAGGTTCACATAATTGACCTCGACACCCTGAATCGATTGTATCAACCCTCAAGTGGGAAAAATTAACCTTGAGCTACTGAATTGGTCATTTTAACTCCTTAAGTTTGCAAAATCGACCTTAACCCACCTGAGTTAATCGTCCTAACTCTTTAGGTCCAAAAAATTGGCCTCGACCCACTAAATTGATCGTCACAAATCGTTAGGTTCTAAGAATTGATCTAGGTCCATAAAACCGTCTTGGACCCTCCGAATTGGTCACCTCTACTCTTTAGGTTCGTAAAATTGACCTAGGCTTGCAGAATCAACCTTGATCCATGGAGTCATTCGTCTCAACTCTTTAGGTCCACAGAATCGATCTTGACCTGTAGAATCGGTCATCTCTCTGTAGACCTCGACCCTCTGAATCGATCATTTTAAATCTTTAGGTCCGTAAAATTGACCTCAACCCCTGAATCAGTCATATCTGCCCTTTAGGTTCGCTGAATCAATCTCAACCGTATACCAACCACCTTCTAACTTCTAGTACGATGATCCCCACTCTTTGAACACCGATGATATGTTTCTCTTTTAATGACCTCCGCTCGTTCCAAAATCTCCCCTCGTGAGTCTCTATAGACACCCCATCTTGATATCCCCCTAAATACCTCTTTTCCCTAACACTTCTCCTTCTACTGTTGACCTTAGGTCCGACTCCAACCTAATTTAGAGGCCATCGGGTGCTTTCGAGCCCTATTTGACCTTGGTCAACTCTTCACCCTGAGCAAAGCTCAATGAAACCTCGTATGAATATGAATCCCCTTTCCAATGGTCCATGTGAAAATTGGCCTCACGGTTCATGCATACTCACCTTTTTACTCCAAGGCCTGATATTAAGGCCATTGAGTTCTTTGGGACCTAATTGACCTCAATCATCTCTCTGACTTGAAAGAGGCTTAATAAAATATCATAGGGCTCTGAATCCCCTTTCCAACTATCCATACTATGAGTAAATCAGGCTCACGGTTTGCTCGTACTCTTCTTTTTACTCTGAGGCCTAATCTAAAGGACATTGGGTGCTTTCAAGCCCCATTTGACCTTAGTTAACTCTTTGACCTGAGTGAGGCTCAATTAAACCTTGTGTGGCTATGAATGCCCTTTTTAACAGACCATACCGTGTGAAAATTGGACTAAAGGTTCACGTGTACTCAACTTCTTAGGCTAATGCATGATTTAAAGTCCATCGGGAGCTTCCAGGACCCGTTTAACCTTGATCAACTCTTCAACATGAGCAAGGCATAATGAAACCTCATAGGGTTCTGAATCCCCCTTCCAACGGTCCATATCATGTAGAAATTATCCTCACGATTCGTGCACCTTTTTACTTAGAGGTCTGATCTGGAGGCCATTAGGTGATTATAGACCCCATTTGAAAGCTCAATGAAACCTCATTGGGCTCTAAATCCCCTTTCCGATGATCCATACCGTTCTCGAATCGGCCTCACGGTTCATGCATGCTTGCCTTTTTACTCTGAGAACCCCTGTCTAGAGACCATCAGGTTGGTTCGACCCCCATTTTACATTGGTCAACTCTTGAACTTGGGGGTGGATCAATGGATTCTTATAAATATCTTAATACCCTTTCCAATGGTCTCGACTGTGTGCAATTCAGACTTACTATTTGAATTTTATGACCATTTTTCCAAAACAGTCCGTTCTGGACTGCCTATAGGCACCTCAGACCCCATGCCTATCGTCAGACTGTGCTTCCCTTGGCCAGCAAGGTATGAGTTATGCTGATTGGCAAGACATGGGCCATGCCAATCGGTACCCCTTAAAACCCAATTTTTTACTATTTAAGGAGACCATTACCTCATTCTCAAGTCCCTTTCCAAAGTTAGAACATTCCACTCGAAATCAGTATGTCAAAATTAAATTATTTCAAACATTCTCTCCATTTACTTACGTCATTATCCTCAATTTTCCACCCTACTTTCCATCATTACCTAACCACCATCTAACCATACTGAAACCAGCCTCCTACCATTGCCAAATCATAATTAACGTTCTCCAAAAGGTTTACCCTTATTCATTTACAACTCACTCAATTAATTGTAGTTATTTACTTATTATTCCACTCTTAATATATCTTTATTTCATTCTCTCACATAAAAAATAATCTCACTTTTTTATTATTTAGTACACATAAATCTTATTTTTATAAAACATATAAAATCCAAAAAGAGGGTTTTCCTATAAATCCTAAATTAGAATTTCCTTACTTTTCACACTTTCTACACTTACGCACAAAACAAACTAAAGGAAGTTCTAAATTAGGATTTATGGGTTAAACCCCACCCTTGGGTGTTTTTGAACTATGAGGACTTTGATGCCCTTTGGGATACGTAGGTGTCCCGAGTCAATCTTGAGATTCGAGTCCTATTTTCTCATTTACCCATTTTATGTTTTCTTGTACTTATTAGTATTGAAAGTTCACATACACCCACATATTTGTGTTCTTGTCAATACACACATTCACTCCTTCATAGTGATTTGTGATTCGACAGACGTTCACAATATAATTGTTTTTATGTTATTTATTTTATATACTCCTTAGGATGATTCCTCTCCATTTTTCCCATGACGCGAGTTGGATGATTTCTTTCTCTCGTTATTTACACTGAACACATGTACACATGTATCACACCTTGGACAAAAAGAGAATATTATCATATGCATTTGTGGCCATACCTCTTTTTTTTGTCTCTAACCCTCTCTCTTGTCTCGAGGAATTCTCGACGCTCGCACGTGCACACCCAGAGAGGGGGAGAAGGCCTCACGCTCGTTTCCCAAGAACGCTTCAGCCGTCGTCGATGTGGGGTGATGTAAAAAGATGGAGTCGCCAGCCTATTTTGCACAAAATAGGCAAAAGAACATGTTGCCACCTCGAGAGAGTAGCATCAAAGACAAGCTGGGAGGTTCGGGGGCTACGTTACGGAATGGGAAGGTGTTAGGCACCCATCCCTCCCTTTCAATCTCTAATGGACTGGTGTTATTATTTTCCTTAATTTCTCCATGAAGTGTGTGTGTGTGTGTGTGTAAATGGAGATCAGAATCGCTTGAGTCATATCATGGAAAAGATAGAGTGAGATCATCGAAAGGAATGTTCCCAAAATAATAATTAGAAAATATGATGTGTGCGTTTATCAAGATATTGATCATTATAATGAAACAATAATATTTGTTAGATAAAACGCAAATATGAATCACAAATATGATATACAGAGTAATATATAGATGAATAAAAAGGATGTAAATGTGAAAATAAGGAAACTGAAAAATTGGAAAGTTAGACTCGAATCTCGGGCTTTAGCCCTAAATGCCTACGTAACCTATAAAGGCATCAAAGTCCATGTAGTTCGCATGTGGCACAAGGGTGGGGTTTATCCCATAAATTCAAACGAGAGTTTATTATATGTGTGTGTGCAGAAAAGATATTTATAGTTTTGAGAAAATGTGATGAAGAATCACGTTGGATATATTAGTGTATCGCTCATTTACTTTATTTTTTTATAGTAAATAAAGTATGTGCAATATAACTAATAAGGGATGAGGTGTTAATGTGTATGAGCTAAAGTAATATCTAGATTAAGAATTTATGTAATTAATGCAAAAACAAAGAAATTTAAAGAGAGAAGGATATTTTGACCTTCTTTGGAGAATTGGGGTTTGATCTTGATCCTTGATGAGATCCCTTAAATGTTAGGATGAATATTGAATGAGAGAGAATGAGATTTTGCCAAACTGGGTATGAAAATGATGCGAATGAAAGATGGATGGAAATTCCACATAAGGAGATTTCGATGATTGCAAGAGAATGTTGCTTAGATCACTGATATTGATGGATCTCAGGTGTGTATTATGAGTGAGCTCATGCCCTCCTTTTATAGTTTAGGGGGACTACCGATCGGCATACCCCTAGCCCTTCCAATCAATAGGTGACCCTAGACACACTGTCGATTGGCAGAGAAAGGGACCTACCAATCAGTAGTCTCGCGAAGAAATTTTTGAAAAAATGGTCGTATAATGCAATCTGTAAATCTAAATTAGGCATGGGGTATACTGTTAGAAAGGTAATTCAGAGACCTTTAAGAGTCCTTTAGGCTACTGTCGAGTCTGGGAGTTAATTCTGGGGCAAACGTGGCTCGAAAACACCCGTTGGTACTTTGGATGGAAGATCGTCGGATGTTAATGGGTCGTTCGTCCAACCATATGTAAAAATCATTCACGGGGTAGACCGTTGGAAAGGTTATACGAGGTACTTTGATGTTATAAAGAGCTTTGCTCGGTTAAAAGAGATGACTTTGGTCAATCGGGGCTCGAAAGCGCCCGATGACCTTTTAGAGTAAAATGCGTTATTCGTTCATATCGTAAGGATGATTAACACATGGGGCGAACCTTTGGAAAGGGTATTTAGCACCCTTCTAAGATTCATTCAGTCTCGTTTGAGCAAAAGAGTTACCTTTGGTAAAATTAAGCTCGGGAGTACCCGGTGGCCTGTAGATCAATTTTTAAAGAAAAATGAATCATTTGTCCGAAGCATTACGCCGTTTCATGCACAAGGCAGACCATTGGAAAGGGATTTCAGTTCCCTTCAAAGATTCATTGAGATTTTTCTCTGACTATGAAGTTGATTGGAGTCAAATCGGGGCTCGAGAGTGCTTTGTGGCCTCTAGATCGATTTTTTAGTAGTAAAATGGTTCGTTTATCTGAATTGTTATGCTAATTTTTGCACGGTGTGGACCATTAAAAAGGGAATTCAGATCCCTTTGAATATTTGTTGAGCTTTCTCTTTGACAATAGAGTTGATTGAAGTCAAACGGGCGGCCCAAGAGGGCTCAATGGCCTCTACATCGGTACTCAAAGTCTAAACTAGGGTTTATAGTGAAATGGGGAGTTGATAGGGGCCTAAGGAGAGACTTAGGGGGTCTTATAATGTTGTGTTTACATAGACCCTCTATGGGTGAGCTTGGAATAAGTTAAATCTGTGGAATGAACACCACATGATGCTTTGGGAAAAAGGTCAATTCTGAGGACCAAGAAGGATGAATATGACCAATTTAGAGGGTTGAGGTCGATGTTGTGGACCTAAGGCAATGTTGGGGATGGTTGATTCTAAGGCTCAAGGTCAATTTTGAGGACCTTAAGTGGGAGCGACCAATTATGAGGGTCGAGGTATATTCTGAGGACTTTAAGTGGGAGCGACCAATTATGAGGGTCGAGGTAAATTATGAGGATGTTAAGTGGCTGATTCTGAGGGTTGAGGTCAATTTTAAGGACTTTAGAGCGACCAATTTTGAGGGTTGAGGTCAATTATAAGGACCTTAAGTGGGAGCAATCAATTTTGAGAGTTGAGTTCTGAAGGTCGAGGTCAATTCTAAAGACCTTAAGCGAGAGCTACCAATTCTGAGGGTAGAAGCCAATTTTGAGTACCTTAAGTGGGAGCGACCAATTCTGAGTGTCGAGGCCATTTCAGAGGAAATTAGGTAGAGGCAACCAATTTTCAGGGTCGAGGTCAATTCTGAGGACCTTAAGTGGAGAAAGATCAATTCTGAGGGTCGAGGTCAATTCCGAGGACCTTAAGTGGGAGCAACCAATTCTGAGGGTCAAGGTCAATTCTGAGGACCTTAAGTGGGAGTGACCAATTCTGAGGATCGCAGTCAAGTTTGAGGACCTTAAGTAGAGGCGACAATTCTGAGGGTCGAGGTCAATTCTGAGGATGATTCGAAACGAATGTTGCATTTATTCACCCTTTATACTTATGCATTTTAGCCCCCTCGGGTACTATAATTACTATATTTATGCTTGCTAATTAGACAACCTCCATTTTATATGTTAACATGCTTTATTAGGTATATTAAGATTTTTTTAGGTATTATGGTGCTTAGTGTGAAGTTCGATAGCATTATGGGAAAGTTATGTCTACAATCTCATGCATAAGGGAAATTTAGTCATTTCACCATTTTAGGTTTCTGGCCTAATGTTTTCACAAAAGTTGAAGCCCTCTTTGTCATCTTCACATGGTTATAAACTATGGGCAAATTTGAATCCTAACGAAGAAGTTACGGGCTTTTGAGGGGAAGGGGACTAAATGTACACCAAAGCAGGGGAGGAAGCCTGATCAAGTAGGTCTGAATCGATTCTGCCCTTTACTGAATCTATTCGGTTAGTGACAGTGCTCAGAGTTCTAGTTTTGCATATATTTGGTTTTAGTCAAAATCAATTCGATTTATTGCAGCTTTGAAGATTCCCCCTTTCCGAATTGATTCGGTATCAGACTGAATCGATTCGGCCCTATTTTTCCAGCTTTCTTTATTTTCAGTTTTGCCACTAGGGTTTTTGTATAAATAGTTTCTCTCCTCATTTTTATGAGAGATATTATCGTTAATTTTAGTTAAGTTTTTCTAGGGTTTCATTATTGGGAGCCACCTTCTCCTCCTTTTCCCTTGGGTGTTTGCCCATTTATGTAAGTATTTTACTATTCATTATCTTCTACCTCTTGTTTATACTTTATTTCCTTTATGCCATTACTTTACATGCCTATGTAATTAGTTATGTCCATTTATTTCTTGTGTACTTTAGTTAATTATTTGTTTAATTAGTTTTGTTTATGTATTGCACTTAGTAAAAGGGTTGGGTTTATGTTTCCGCCATTTATGAGTTTTGAGCTCCGAAAGTTAGGTTTTGTGTAAAGTTGCATTTAATTAAAACCTCGTGTATTAATGTTGGAATATTATTCGTTTAACTTTCTTTGTCACGCAACGTTAGTGTTTAAAGAGATATTTCGAATTTAATCCACACGTGACCATTTTTGATTAAATGTTTTATCTTGCATTTTTGGATTAAATTCCTTTATGGGTGATGCTTATAATTAATTGATTATGCTCGATTAGATGTTTTTGAACCGAAATCCTAATTATGGGTTGTTTATCCCATGGCGGGGATGTGACCCTACCCTCGTTTTATTATTCTTATTTAGCATAGTGATTGGGCATAAATATTGTATATTTAGCCCCCTAATTTCAGTACATTTGTGAACCCGAGTGATGTAACATATATGGATTTGATTCACATTTATGCTACTAACCTTCGTTGGCGAGTATTTCGTGTTTCGTGCTTCTCTTATTGGTTTTACAGGTTAATTATGCAAGCAGTATAAAAGAGGAAGCAAGACAGTTCAAGAAAAGCTAAGAAGGCAAGTTCAAGGGCAATTCGATAATTATGCAGCCCGATCCGGAAGAAGAAGTCAACTGGGAAGTTGAAGAGCTCGGAACAACGAGAATACTGGAAGAAACGGCACCCAAATCCGAGTTACGGTTGAAAAGTTATGCTCAGTTGAAGTTGAAGAAAAATCCAAGAAAAGAAGAGAAAAATCAGAAAAAAATCTAAGTGTTGAAGTCAGGCCAGCTCAGACTCGCGAACCCCAACCTGAACCGGTTCGGGGGGACGAACCGGTTCGCTGGTACACCCGAACCGGTTCGCAGGTACCTGACACGCGAATTTTGTCTTTTATGCTGTTTTGTTCCCAAGTCTCCTAATAGGTTTTAAACACTCAAAAATTGTGAGGAACGTAGGTATTAACCTAGGAGCAGCTATTAGGGCTATTTTTAGAGAGTTTTTGATAAAAAAGAAAGGGGAGGAACATCTAGGAACATCAAGGGCACAAATTACTTCAAGAATTCATTGTTTCGGGTTTGCTTTTCTAGTTTTAATTCAAGATTCTTGTTTCTTACTATTGTTCTTGCATGCTTAGTTTTCCTATTCGATTCAACTTGTTTTCGCATTCATAATACGTATTTACATGTTTCTAGCTAGTTTCATCATGAATTCCTACACATGCAACGTCATTATTTCATGCATTAGTCAAAGTATCTTGTCCGGCTAGGTTTTTCAAGGTTGGGATGCATGAACCCAACCTGATGTGTTAGTGCATGTGTATGACGTTGATCCGCTGAATTTAATGATTAATTTTGATCGTATCGCGTAATTTCATAAGAATTGTAGATCTTTATATCTCGTTTGCCTATGGGTACTCGTGATGATTTAGAGTACAATTTGAGTGTAATTACCGCGATACCGATTTACTCATCCTCAGATTAGGTATGACGTGGGCTTGAACCTCGTATACATAATGCTTGGGAGTACTAAATTCCGGGTTTGAATTAATCGGATAAATTTATGATCAACGTTGTCACTGCATTACACTAGGGTTGGGGGATTGTATTCCCATCCTGTTTTCTCATCATTAATTAAAAAGTTTCATCTCAATCCTTCATTCGTAGTTTAGGTAATTTAGTTAGTTGCATTTTTCATCATACTTTCATAATTGCATTTAGTGTAATCGAATCCCAAAAGCCAAATCAATCTTTTCCTTTCTTCTTAGAGTCAACGTTAGGATTCCTCTGTCTTATCCCGTCGTCACAACTCTTGTTGTCCTTTTTCCCTGAGGATCGATACCCGACTTGTCGGATTATTACTTGAACGACAGGCTTGCACTTGAGCCTAGAGAGTACACACTTTAGAGACACATTCTGAGTCGTGTCAAGTTTTTGGCGCCGTTGCCGGGGAGCTAGGTAGACTTAGGATTAGATCGAGTTAATCCAAAACTTTGACCCAAAAAAAAAAAAAAAAAAAAAAAAAAATCCAAAAAAATTCACAATTGTCATCTCTCCTGAGCTTAATGCAAAATTCTGAAACCACTTCCACACCTCATAATACTCCAACCCATATTCACGAAAATCCTATAGTGGAGTACAACCCAGATACTCCCCACACTCCAAACGCCCCACAGTTCTGGATCCCACCTCCCACACCGTCACACTCAATCTCTAGCAACACTCCCTTCTCCTTCGTAGGACCCACTTCGCGCACACATAGTGAGAGCACCGAATCGTCAAGTGAGATAGAGATGTCGCAATATAGCAATGCATCTACCGGTGAGGAAGAGCCTCCGTACCGCCCGTTGATAGAATTCTTATATCCCGAGCGCACTGTCACTCCGGGATGCATTATACTCCCGTATAATGCCGGGCACTTCCGATTCAAAAATGGGATGATCCAGATGCTACCACACTATCACGGTATGGATTCTGAAAAGCCATACCTGCATATAAGGGAATTTGAGGATGTGTGTGATACTCTCAACGATCAAACTTGCACACAAGAGGTGATTCGCCTCAAACTCTTCCCATTCTCGTTAAAAGATAAAGCTAAGACCTAGCTATGGTCTTTACCTCCGAGCTCGATTCCATCTTGGAACGAGTTACAATCCAGATTTCTCAAGAAGTTCTTTCCACCATATCGAACAATCTCCATAAAGGCTCAGATTCAATCGTTCAGGCAATTGGATAATGAGACATTCCATCGATGTTATGAGCGTTTCAATGAGTTAACTGCTTCATGCCCCCATCATGGATTTGATACAGCTCAAATCATTTCCTTCCTCTATAATGGGTTGAACCTTAACTCCAAGCAACTCATTGAAACCATGGGTAGGGGTCCGTTTATCGAACTAGACTGCCATGATGCTGAGCTTCACCTGAGGTATGTCGCCGAGACTACCCAATCATGGGATATTTCTGATCCTAATGCTCAGAATCGAAATCGTCAAGCGACCACCACTCCATCGGCGTCCGGCCTATACCATGTAGATAAGACCTCTATGTTGGACAGTCGGTTGGACACCCTTGAGAAAGGATTTCGAGATTTATGTGAGGTAGTTGGATCTATCAAAAATCCCGTTGAAAAGGTGTGTGCAATTTGTGAGGCGGGACATTCAACTGAGGAATGCCCGACGATACCCGCCTGCAAAGTAATGTTGCAGGAGCAAGTTAGTGGTATAGGAGGCTTTAAGGGTAATTTCGGTGCCCCGCACGGGAATTCATACAACCCTTCGTGGAAAAATCATCCCGGATTTAGCTACGGGCAACAACATGCCGCAATGAACCCTCCTTCGCATGTTGCCCCTCCTCCTCCACAACAATTTCAACAAGCTCCACAGATGCAAGGACATGTGCAAGCACCACCACCTCACGGAAATTATATCCCGCCACAGCGGAGAACATTAGAGGATACTGTGAATCAATTCATCGCAAGCCAGACCGCAAATAATGCCAAATATGATCGTCTAATTGGCGACATAAATGCTAATCTGTCCAAAATACAATCCTCGTTGAGTGTTCAAGAGAAGGGCAAATTCCCTGCCCAAGGCCAGCGACCTCCCCAGGGTCAAACTAGTGTTAGCTCCACATCCACTGCACATCAGGAGCAATGTCAAGCAGTGACCACTCTTCGTAGTGGAAGAGTCGTTGATTTATCACCTCCTCCACACGACACAAAGAAAGACAAGGAGATTTCGCCCGGCACGAAAGAGGCCGAAGATGTTCCCTTGAACGAGAGTGATAAGGAAGACACTAGTGAGACTGAGGTGGTAGTGAAACCACCCTTCACAGCACCATTTCCTCGAAGATTGATTCCCGCTCAAAAAGGGACTCCACGTGATGAAGTGCTAGAAGTACTTAAGCAAGTAAAGCTAAATCTACCTTTCCTTGATGCCATCAAACAAATTCCAGCCTACGGCAAAGTTATCAAAGATTTGTTGACGGTGAAAAGGAGGATGAAGGTTAAAAAGAATGTCTTTCTAGCTCAGAACGTGAGTTCCATTCTACAAAATGAGCTCCCGCCTAAATTCAAAGATCCAGGTGCACCCACCATATCATGCATCATTGGAGATAATAAAATCGAGAAAGCCTTACTTGACTTGGGAGCAAGTGTAAACATACTCCCTTACCCCATTTATAGGCAACTTGACTTGGGCGACCTCAAGCCCACAAAGGTCACTCTCCAATTAGCGGATCGATCAGTGAAGATTCCACGAGGCATAGTCGAGGATGTGATCGTCCAAGTGGACACTTTCGACTTCCCGGCAGACTTTGTCATTTGGGACACGGAGCCCTCCTTTAACTCAAGCAACCATGTTCCCATCATTCTTGGTCGCCCTTTCTTAGCTACAACTAATGCAATCATCAACACAAGGAATGGGAGAATGCAACTCACTTTTGGGAACATGACCTTGGAAACCAACATCTTCCACATAGCCCAAAATGCAGGGGAGGAAGATGATCTTCACGCGATGAGCCTCATAGATGAGGTAGTAGAAGAGTACTTTGAGGAAACTTTTTGTGGCGACGCTTTAGAGTCATGCTTAGCGACGAGCTATGAGTGTGAGGGGACGTCTACCCATATCGAGAGGGAGGTTGGAAGGTTGAGAGAATTACTCAATGAGAGTACGTCGGACGAGGACGTGAGAGAGATTGATTGGGTTTCTAGATTCGAGGAACTACCTCCGAGGGATACACACATGGCTCCCTCCACTGAAAAATTTCCAACCCTCGAATTAAAGAAACTCCCCTCCCATATCAAATATGCATACCTAGGAGAGGATGAGACATTCCCTGTTGTTATCTCCTCTAGCCTAGATGAAGGGAAGGAGGGCAAATTGTTGAGAATTCTGAGGAAGCACCAAGGTGCTTTTGGTTGGTGTATAGCTGATTTGAAGGGGATAAGTCCTCTGATTTGCACTCACAAGATTCACCTCGAAGAGGATGTCAAGCCCTCTAGAGAAATGCAAAGAAGACTGAACCCCAACATGAAAGAAGTTGTGAGAATCGAGATCATTGAACTATTGGATGCCGGGATTATCTACCCAATCTCGGATAGCAAATGGGTGAGCCCTATTCAAGTCGTCCCGAAGAAGTCGGGTATGACTGTGATTGAGAATGCTAAGGGAGAGCTTGTTCCCCAACGCACTACCACCGGTTGGCGTGTTTGCATTGATTACCGGAAACTCAATGCGGGAACAAGAAAAGACCATTTCCCCTTGCCATTCATTGATCAAATGCTTGAGAGAGTTGCGGACCAACCTTATTATTGCTTCCTTGATGGTTATTCCGGATATAACCAAATTGAGGTAGATGTACTTGACCAAGAGAAGACGACTTTCACTTGCCCTTTTGGTACGTTTGCCTACAAACGTATGCCATTTGGCTTGTGTAATGCACCTGCGACCTTTTAAAGGTGCATGTTGAGCTTATTTAGCGACATGGTCGAGAGAGGACTCGAGGTGTTCATGGACGATTTCAGCGTTTTTGGCACCTCTTTCGATCACTGTTTGGACAAGTTGGAAAAAGTACTTACCCGGTGTGTGGACAAGAACTTAGTGCTTAATTAGGAGAAGTGCCATTTCATGGTCACTGAGGGAATAGTTCTTGGTCACATAATATCATCCAAAGGCATAGAGGTTGATAGGGCTAAGATAGATGTCATAGCTGACCTTCCCCCACCGAGATCGCTTAAAAACGTGCGCTCATTCTTGGGTCACACCGGGTTTTATCGAAGGTTCATTAAGGACTTTAGTGCTATCGCTAGACCCTTAAGCAACCTTCTCATGAAGGACAACCCGCTTGAGTGGACCGAGGCATGCCAAAGCTCCTTCGACAAATTAAAAAACATGCTCGTGTCCGCTCCCATCATGCAAGTTCCTGATTGGTCCCTACCGTTCGAACTTATGTGTGATGCAAGCGATTACGCGATTGGGGCCGTTTTGGGCCAACGTAAAGATAAGCAAGCTCATGTCATCTACTACGCTAGCCGGACCCTTACCGGACCTCAACTTAACTACTCTACCATGGAGAAGGAGTTGCTAGCGGTAGTCTTTGCCCTTGACAAGTTCAGATCGTATCTTATTGGTTCTCCTATCACTGTCTTCACCGACCACGCGGCTTTAAAATATCTACTTGCGAAGAAAGACGCCAAGCCGCGCCTCATAAGGTGGATCCTACTCCTACAAGAGTTCAATCTTTCCATCAAAGATAAGAAAGGAGTAGAAAACGTCGTTGCCGACCACTTATCTCGGCTCTCGTCCGACGTACCTAGTGATCCCATACCTATAGACGAGCACTTTCCGGATGAGCAACTATTTTCCACTTCTTCCTATCCCTGGTTTGCGGACATAGTAAACTATCTTGTCACGGGAGCCGTCCCTCCCGATTGGACACCGTAAGATAAGAAGAGGTTTCTTAATTGGTCGCGCATGTTCTTTTACGATGATCCCTTCCTTTTTAAATACTGCGCCGACCAAATCATCCGACGATGTGTACCGGATGACGAGATTCCAAAGGTCATCCAGTTTTGTCATTCGAAAGCATGTGGAGGCCACTTCTCGGCAAAAAAGACGGCCGCTAAAATTCTGAAATGCGGCCTCTATTGGCCCACAATCTTCCGGGATGCAAATGACGCTTGCAAGTCATGTAATAGGTGCCAACGAATGGGAGCCATTTCTCGACGCGACATGATGCCCCTTACCCCCATACTCATCATTGAGATATTCGATTGTTGGGGTATTGACTTCATGGGTCCTTTCCCCCCATCCTTTGGTTTCCTATACATCCTAGTCGCGGTAGACTACATTTCTAAATGGGTAGAAGCTATAGCTACTAAGACTAATGACAACAAAGTGGTGATAAAGTTCCTCCAACAACACATACTTTCTCGCTTCGGTGCACCGAAAGCGATAATTAGCGACAATGGCACGCACTTTTGCAATAGGCCATTTGAGAAGCTCATGAGAAAGTATGGGGTCGTCCACAAGGTTGGGATGACATATCACCCACAAACGAATGGGCAGGCCGAGCTAGCGAATCGGGAGATCAAGAACATTCTTGAAAAGACCGTCAATCCTACCCGGAAAGATTGGTCCCTTAGATTGACCGATGCACTATGGGCCTATCGTACCGCGTTTAAGAATCAACTTGGAATGTCCCCTTTCCGTTTAGTGTATGGCAAACCTTGCCATCTTCCTATTGAGCTCGAACACAAAGCGTATTGGGCAATTAAGCAATTGAACTATGCCTTGGACAAAGCCGGTGAAGCCCGTAAGCTTCAATTGAATGAGTTAGAAGAACTACGCAATGATGCGTATGAGAATTCCAAAATTTCAAAGGAGAGGATGAAACTTGCTCATGATAGCATCATTCGAAGAAAAGAGTTTCATCCCGGGCAAAAAGTTCTTCTATACAACTCTCGGCTTCACCTCTTTACAGGCAAGTTGCGGTCACGATGGTCTGGCCCGTTCGTCGTGAAGAACGTTTTTCCCCATGGAGCTGTTGAACTAGACGATCGAAAAGGGGAAAACACGTTCAAGGTAAATGGACAACGCCTAAAGCCATATCTAGAGGCGTGTGTGGATGAGGTTGACACAATTTGGTTGTCGGACCCCATTTACGGGGTCAATTGAGCTAAGCGAGTGAGGTCGTCGCACCCCCGACGCGTATGGGGTGATTTTGTGTGTATAATAGTCGTGTGTAAATAGGTTAGTTAGGAGTCAGGAGCCTGAGTTGCAAAAGAGATAAGTTAGCACGTATTTCGAGGGTGCTAATACGCTTTTCGAGGTCAAATTCGAGGAAGTTTTTGAGAGCCCAAGGGTCTAGAAGGTTTTTAGGGGCCTTATGCACGAGTTAGAGGATGAGAGAGCACTTTGAAATGGAGAGAAGAGTGAATTCCAGCGTTCGGACCAGCTTGCACCACCGAACCCCATCCTGAACCGGTTCAGGGGGGCGAACCAGTTCGCTGGTACACCCGAACCGGTTCTGTGGTACCTGACAGGTTCTTCTCCCCTTTTCTCCAAATTCATTCCCTTTCCCTCCATTCTTTTCCCCTTCTTTCCCCTTCGTTTTTCTTCCCTCCAAATACTTCCCTCCTTCCCAAATTCATCCCAATTCACTCCCTCCACCCTCTCCTTCCCAACCTTTCATATTTCCCACCAAAAAAACACACCCCTTCACACCTATAAATACACCCCCACCCCTCCTCCATTTCTCACACCAAAACACTCTCCCTCACTCTCTTCTCTCCCATATTCCCTCCCATATTTTCTCCCTCTCTCTCTCTCTTTCCGTCAAAATGCCGCGCCGCCCCACTCTCCGCCCAAAGAAATATGATGAGACCACCATACTTGATGACCCGGGCAAGGGGGTATTTCGATGCGTCCAAGAACGCCATTGGGCCGAGCACTACTTCTCCACTACGCGCCCCATTCACATCGAGCGCTTCGTGGATTGGGACACCCTTCCGGGCGATGTCACCGCCCTTTTTGAATGCCGCGGGTGGTGCTCTTTCCTCGCCCCTACGAGCAATAATGTGTTTGATACCGCCATTCACCAATTCTATGCGACCTTGGTTCGCAAATCCTCCACACTTCACGAGGCCTACCTCGACGGTATCACTATTCCCTTCTCGGCGGCTATCATTGCACGCAAAATGCGTGCCAAAGGGGTGATCCTCCCCGTACCCTTCCAATACCCCAACAATGGTGCCCCCCCCACAAAAGACGAATGCATTGCCCGCATGGCACCCGGGGTGGAATGGACACGCGAATCCTTCCCTATTGGTGGTTTGGCCGCCACGGTCCGCTTCACGCACATCATTGTTTGTGGTGCCATCCACCAAACCACCAATGACTCGGTGGCCCGGTCACGTCACGCCAATTTCCTCTACTATTTTTTGGACCCCGAGAGCACCATCAACCTTGCCCAAGTCTTCTACGCGGATATCCTCAATGCTGCCTATGACGAAACTGGCAAAGCTGCACTCCCATACGCCCGTTTCATTACGGAATCCTTGATGGATGCTGGAGTGGATGACCCCGGGCACCAAATTCGCCTTCCTCGCCCCATCGGCGGCACGTCCACAACTCGAAGTGAGCGCCAAATGCGCGTAGCTCACCCCGACCGTCCTATTCACGAGGAGGACGTGGACGAGGAAGCTCCCGATGACCCGATGATGGATGTAGACGAGGAAGAATTTGAGGATGATGAGGAGGATTCCGATTTCGAGCCCCCGGGGGCAAACTTCGACAGTCGCCTTTCTGCGGTTGAGTCCCGTCTCGACGGGTTCATCAACCAATACAATCAAGATCAAGCGGCTTACCAAAGGGACACCCGAATGATGTACCAACTCCAAGTTCACCTTCACCAGCTCAACTTCGGCGGTCCCCCTCCCCCCTTCTTTTATGACCCCTATGACCCGAATGCACCAAGCACCTCCCACCCACCTCCCCCATGAGCTAGTATTGATTTTATATTTTGATGTAATTGTTAGCGGTGGTAGGTCTTTCACATTGTTCACAGTTGCTTTTCCTTTTCTTATGTAACACAGGCTTCTAGTTGATATTATACAATCTTGCATTTTTTCATATTTGTTTGTTTTATTTTTCCGCACTTATTATTCGCTTTGAGTTAGATTTTCGTCCTTTTTGCTTGAGGACAATGCAAAAGTCTAAGTTAGGGGGGGTCACAAGTGCGTATTTCTAAAACTTCAAAAATTTTCAAAAATGCCAAAAATTTCCAAAAAAAAAAAAAAAAAATCATAAAATTTTGAAAAAGCCAAAAATATTTTTGTTCAAAATAAATAAAAATTGGAATTCAAATTTTTCAAAAATATCATTAAAAGTCAAATTGTAGTCTCAAATTGTAAACATCCAATTTACACAAAGCCGAAATTGACTAAAGATGGAAATTGAGCGAAAATTGACGACTTAACGAATAAATGTGGAGATTAACAAACCCAGTGAGATTCTAGCCTATCACGTTTTGCGAGATTTTAAATCAATTCGAGTTAATTGTTAACTCAAAGTTCTTTTTAGCGCTTAATAAGTTGTTAAGGATCTCAATCCTTCCATTTTGATCGGTTTTGAAAAATGTGTGCAATGTTGCCTTGAAAATCGTGCCAAATTAGTCTCTAAACTTAAATTCACCTCGAAACGCATATGGTAACGCAATTGGCATTTTGGGCAATGAAGTAGGCCCTCGTTTGTCACCCAAAAATATTGGCCAGAAAAAGTAGCGAAAAATTACCCTTTGCAACCCAAATTGAGCCGAATAATTTTCCCTTTCGTTTGACAACCCGAAAAACCCAAAAAAGCCCGGAATTGTGAAAATCGAACATTTATCAAATAAAGTCCGAAAAGTGCAACAAAAAGGGGCAAGAAAAAAAATAGAATAATGCTCAACAAAAATAGTAAGAAAAAAAAAATATAGAAAAAGAAGCAAAAATGAGCAATAGCCCGAAAAAAAGCACAAATGGACATCATAAATGAATTTTCCAATTCCAACCTTCCCTACCATTTTCATTTTACCCAATATACCTTAAAACCCAAAAAAGTCCTAACCGAGTCTAAAGTGCAGAATTGGTTACCGCGTAGAGAGTTAAGACACCAAAAGATAATATAAGAGATGAAATATGCGTGAAATAGAGGCAATGTTCCCGTTTTTAAAATCGTAATCCGTTGAAGAGATCTTTTCGCCATAAAATTTCCGTCTTCCTAATTGCATGCGTGAATTTTCTTCCATTACAATTACTCCTTATATCACGCATGCCGAGAGAATAGCCATAACCCGAGAGATTCGTTTGTGAGGGCATTCAGTGAGAAATTAAAATCAAAACGAATTTTCGGATAAGTAACGTAATGATCAATCGATGGAAATTGGCGGTTATATTTTCGGCTTCGCACACACACACTACGGTTTGAGACTTGTAAATATGACTTGATGATGATTATTTTATGGAAAAGTTTGAATTGCACAATTTTTGCGTATTTTAAATTTTCTTTGAGTCGAATTTTGTGGGTATATTCACTGCAAACCCTCACGAGACACAACTCGTCCTACTAGGGTAACATAGAGGTTTAAAGGCTTGTTGCATGCGCTAAATGCAATCGCTTGCCCGCGAAAGTGGTACTCTATCCCAATAAAGTCCTTGAAGTGTCCTTAACTCTTACTTTCATTCTTTTACATTGCTCGGGACGTGCAAAGTTCTAAGTTAGGGGGGTTTGATTGGGCATAAATATTGTATATTTAGCCCCCTAATTTCAGTACATTTGTGAACCCGAGTGATGTAACATATATGGATTTGATTCACATTTATGCTACTAACCTTCGTTGGCGAGTATTTCGTGTTTCGTGCTTCTCTTATTGGTTTTACAGGTTAATTATGCAAGCAGTATAAAAGAGGAAGCAAGACAGTGCAAGAAAAGCTAAGAAGGCAAGTTCAAGGGCAATTCGGTAATTATGCAGCCCGATCCGGAAGAAGAAGTCAACTGGGAAGTTGAAGAACTCGGAACAACGAGAATACTGGAAGAAACGGCACCCAAATCCAAGTTACGGTTGAAAAGTTATGCTCAGTTGAAGTTAAAGAAAAATCCAAGAAAAGAAGAGAAAAACCAGAAAAAAATCTAAGTGTTGAAGTCAGGCCAGCTCAGACTCGCGAACCCCAACCTGAACCGGTTCGGGGGGGCGAACCGGTTCGTTGGTACACCCGAACCGGTTCGCAGGTACCTGACACGCGAATTTTGTCTTTTATGCTGTTTTGTTCCCAAGTCTCCTAATAGGTTTTAAACACTCAAAAATTGTGAGGAACGTAGGTATTAACCTAGGAGCAGCTATTAGGGCTATTTTTAGAGAGTTTTTGATAAAAAAGAAAGGGGAGGAACATCTAGGACATCAAGGGCACAAATTACTTCAAGAATTCATTATTTCGGGTTTGCTTTTCTAGTTTTAATTCAAGATTCTTGTTTCTTACTATTGTTTTTGCATGTTTAGTTTTCCTATTCGATTCAACTTGTTTTCGCATTCATAATACGTATTTACATGTTTCTAGCTAGTTTCATCATGAATTCCTACACATGCAACGCCATTATTTCATGCATTAGTCAAAGTATCATGTCCGACTAGGTTTTTCAAGGTTGGGATGCATGAACCCAACCTGATGTGTTAGTGCATGTGTATGACGTCGATCCGCTGAATTTAATGATTAATTTTGATCGTATCGCGTAATTTCATAAGAATTGTAGATCTTTATATCTCGTTTGCCTATGGGTACTCGTGATGATTTAGAGTACAATTTGAGTGTAATTACCGCGATACCGATTTACTCATCCTCAGATTAGGTATGACGCGGGCTTGAACCTCGTATACATAATGCTTGGGAGTACTAAATTCCGGGTTTGAATTAATCGGATAAATTTATGATCAACGTTGTCACTGCATTACACTAGGGTTGGGGGATTGTATTCCCATCCTGTTTTCTCATCATTTAGTTAAAAAGTTTCATCTCAATCCTTCATTCGTAGTTTAGGTAATTTAGTTAGTTGCATTTTTCATCATACTTTCATAATTGCATTTAGTGTAATCGAATCCCAAAAGCCAAATCAATTTTTTCCTTTCTTCTTAGAGTCAATGTTAGGATTCCTCTGTCTTATCCCGTCGTCACAACTCTTGTTGTCCTTTTTCCCTGAGGATCGATACCCGACTTGTCGGATTATTACTTGAACGACAGGCTTGCACTTGAGCCTAGAGAGTACACACTTTAGAGACACATTCTGAGTCGTGTCACATAGTTAACCTCTTATTTTTCCTCTTCCCCTTTTTACACCCATCACCTTTTACACTTTTATTTTAGAAGTAATAAATCTATTTCAATTTTTCCAACATTCTCTATGGATTCTTGATACCCGGACTAGCCGCTATACGCTCTTTGTCGAGTGTAGTCATAGTTTAGTTTTTTGCATCGTGATCGGGAGTCGATAACAATGATTTACGTATCTACATAGACACATAGTTTCCATCGCATCAAAATGGCGCCGTTACCGGGGATTCTTTTATAGATTGTAATCCTTTTATTATTTCATAGTATTTTTCCCTTTGTATTTGTATTCTTTATTTTAGCCTTTATTTTTGACCTGTGCTATATTGTTTCGAGAAATTAAAATTTTGGTGCTTGTCGTGTTTTTGAATTGCCCATTTTTTAAATATCTCACTCTAACTCCTTAGATAGTTTTAATTGTTATGCTCTTAGTTCTCAAAGTTGTGCTCCCAAGACAATGTGTGAATGCCTACAAATTCTTGAAGATGAACCAATTGAACATGAAATTCAAGAATTTATATACAATCATTCATTCCCTTTGGAAACTTTGTGAAATGGCGAACCGTTAAATTTATGATAAGAATCGGTTGAAATTTGTTAGGACTTTGACCCGATTCTTGAACAAGAATGTTTTTATAACATGTTTCATCTCATGGGCTATTCACTTGCACTTACCCCACCTCCCCTTCCAATTGAAAAACCTTGGGTATGCGATTTCGATTTTCTCGATACCAATGTGGTCTTGTCCTCCTTAGTATCTAAATCCCCTATCACCCCTCTCAAATTTTTAATTGGTGATAGTTCTTTTCTTACGCCTTACACATGCCTTCCATTGTTAAAACATAATTCTTATTTTTCGATAGGCATGCTTTTAAGGGAGGATCCACTGTTGATCCATCAAAGTCAAATCGTATTTTGGGTGGACCATAAAAAATTTCTACTTCTAGTGTACATTTAGATAGAAGTTAAAGTTGTAGATTGTAAATAGTTAGTGTAGAGGGAGGTCCAGGCTTAAAGTTGATTAAAACTACGCCAACACTTCACGAGAAAGATTAGGGATGGTTGCTCTCACAAAGCTGAAGTTGCTCGAACGATCATGTAAAGAAGTTTTTTCGCACAAAGACAAGCTTCTCGAAGGATCTCCCACAAATACCAAGAGTAGTAGATAAACTTGGAAAACACAAATTGTAATAGGAAGTTTGATGAACTTATATTTATCCCTCTTTGTAAATGTAAAGACTACTTTGTAAAGCTTTGAGGTTTCTTAGTATCCTCGAGGGATCATGTTTGGCAGTACATGTAAGAGCTTAAATTATCTATCGAACAACATCATTCTGGGTATCTCGCAGGGATTTGGTTTGGAGGATTGGGTGTAAGGCAACGTTAGAAGAGACCAACCTCTTTAGGGTATTTAGGCAAAACCTTACACAACATGGTCCTGTAGTATCTTGAGATACTATTTCTGGGAACCCATACGAGGTTCCTCAGTCCTAAGCAATTTGCCAAAAGATTAACCTCTAAAGTTTAGACACATTACAAGTTATTCGAACAGTCATTACGCGAGAAACCTTCAGTTTGATGAACTACCTTTTTAAGTGATGTGACAGCAAATCCCTTGAAGGTTACTATTTACTAGGATAGTAGGTCCAGAACTGACACAACATGTTTAACGTTCAGAAACTCGATAAAATATCACTCAAGTGAACAAATTCCTAGGATAGCAGGTCCATAACTGACACATCATGTCCTATTTAATGTGTTCACAACTCTGAGAGCCAAAATAATGTTCTCGCCAAAATATCACGTCTGACTTATTTAACACAATATCTTTGGCATTAAGTGCACAATATTATTAACATCAAGAAGGGTCAAACACATTTATTACAAGAAGGTCACTTGAATGATCTTTCTCCCCTATAAATACGTCCAAAATTATACTATTAGGGGATCAAATTTTTGTAGCCTAGAGTTGCTGCCAAAATACTCCCGTACAAGAGAGTTTATCGTGAGAACATTTATTGAGAGACCAACCCCATTTACTCCATTTTCACTTAAGGTTATTGCCTCACCTTTATTGCCTTAAAAGGTTCTTTTGCTCACTCCCTCCGACCAAGTCAATTGTGGGATCTCCCTCATTGATTATTTTGATATAGCATTTATGTTGAAAGAACACATTTAATATAGGAGTTTTGTATATTGAATGTGCTAACCTAACACTTGCATTTATTACTGTTATTTATTGTTCTAAGGCCATAATTACCATTTTGATAAGGGGTTCCCTTGACATTAATATCATTATAAGAAATCACCTCCTATATTTGGCAACTCCGATGGGGAGGTATTCTCTTTTGAGAGATGGCTAATGACGATGCAATAATGAACATTAACTTCGATGCTATACATCGTGAGGAGGAAGAGAATATCACCAACTTTTCGGACGGAGAGAGAGTAGGGGGAACGTAGACTACTGCTACCTATTATTAGTGGGATGACCAATGTAGGTTCTGCGCAGATGGCAGAGCTAATGATCTTGTTCGCTGAGTTCATCAAGACTCCTACAGCTCAGGCGGTGTTAGGGGTTGTAGCGGGGCCCAGTTCATTCATGACCCCACCGGTGACTTTACAAGCTCCCTTTATTTCAAGGGTAGTTTCTCAGGCAACTACCAGCAGTACGACTCAGCCAACGCCTACTTTGGACGCTCCCTCCCCTGTAGGAGGAGGAGAACATAGCACTACTGTGCCAACTTTCATCATTAATTGTTTTTCTTTAGAATTTATGTTGAAAGAACACATTTAATACATGAGGTTTGTATATTGAATGTGGTGACTTGAGACTTGCATTTATTGGTGTCATTGAGTGTTCTAAGGCCGTAATTACCATCTTAATAAGGGGTTATGCCTCCATTGACATTAATATCATTCTAAGAACTCACCACATACTGTAAGTTTTTTATTTTTCTTTCTTTTTACTTTTAGTCTAGTGTAATTAGTTAAACATTTTTATTCTTCTTCTTTGTTATGCTTCGTACTAACATGTTTTGTAGATTCAATGGACTCGTACTTATCGGGGATCGCTCCATTGTGGGTAATATCTTTCTTTTCCTCTCTTTGTGTTGTGTTATTGATTTGCATTGAGGACAATCACTACGCCAAAAATAACAATCTGGCATGGTTTAAAACTATGCCAGATCAAATTTGGCATGGTTTTGAACTGTGCCAGAATCAGGTTTTTCAAAATGGCCATTTTTTTCTGGCACGGTTTAAAAGTGTGCCAGATTTGGCCAAACAGGAACACTTCTGGCACACTTTAAAACCGCGCTAGAATTTAATATTTCTGCCACACTTTTGGCACACTTTATAACTGTGCCAGGTTGAATACATTTTGGTACACTTTTTCCATAGTTCAAAACTGTGCCAAAATTTAATAAAGTTTTGATGTGTGCCAAATTTTGGATCAAAGAAAAAAATTAATTATAAATAATATTACCAAAAAAAACCCATCAACATTTTCACTAATTTTCGTACCTATTTTAGAATAACAAAAATTCAATAATAATATAAAACCAACATGGCAAAAATAGTATAACAATAATACAAATAGTTCGCAACAACGCTAATACACATCCAGACAATAAGCCCACTAAAAATTAATGGCTCAAATTCCATTAATATAAAATTCATGTCAATACATATGAAATTCATCTCAATACATGAGGAAGTTTTAATTTTATCTCAATTCATGACAATATAAAATTCATATCAATACATTCAAAACTCATCTCAAATTCCTCGGTCTTCTCTTCAGGTAGTTCTAACGTGTTTAACTCCTCATTTACCAAGCAGTGGTTCGCCTCTACATGCACAACCATCGAACTTCCAATGAGTTCTAACCTATAAAACAAACAAACAAACAAAAAAGAGTGATTAATTCTTATCATTTGACAAGATTGAAGGCTAACAATTTAATAGATTCTAATATATTGAAAAAATGAGTAATTCATCATTTATTTTAGTAAAGGATTGATCACCCGGTATTTAAATAGGCAGAGTGTCACACCATTAAGATAGACCAATCAAACTAATAACAATATACACCCCACCCCACACCACAACAATATCTTATTCTTCATTCAATATCAAACATCACATAGTTCCAGACAAACCTTCAACCACAGTGAATATTTACAAACACACCTAGACATGAAACACAGAGATCCACAAAATATGAAACTCAACTTCTAAAGATCACTACAAACAACACAACATGAAGGCAACATGCACGAAAATAAGATAAAAACCACAAAGCTCAATCCTCCAAAACTCTCAACAAACACCTCATCATTGAGGTAATAAGCAAGAATAAAAAAGATCCAATGCCAAAAAGCTCCAATTTTTAAAGCTCTCAACAAAAACCACATCTAAAAGGCCACAAGAAGGGCAAAAAATATCCACAACCACAAGCTCATCTAAGAGGATAAACCCACAAGTAAGTATTGATTCAACCATACATAATATAAACCTTTTGATGAAACATGTACTAACGAAGACAAATACATTTTGTAGAACACCAAGGATAAATAAACCAAAAACCTTCAAGTTCAAAACTCAGAATACTAACAACTAAACTAATTAACCAATCTGTTAAAGCTTCAAGTTCAAGATTGAAGACCAATACTTAATTAACTAACAACTAAACTAACTGACAAATTAATCTATTGAAAAACATTAACAACTAAAAATTTCAGAATACTGATCAGATCTATTGAAAAAAAGTAACTAATCAGATCTATTGAAAAAATTAACATACTCAAAGGAATGTGCTTCCATTGCACTGCTTCGTGGATGAAAAGAGGGTTGCGTGCTGCCACTGCTCTGCTTTGGCCGGGGGCTGGGTTTGCAAGTGAGGGATAGAAGTGTAAAACATATGACTGTGTGATAATTGATTAAATTAATTCGTAGCTTTCTATTTTGGCACACTTATTTAATCAGAGTCTATTTTTAAACAAATTAAGTCAACCCCTAAACATGCATCTAAATGTCATAAATCATTCAAACCATGCATGAAAAATAAAGACGAACGATTCAAGAAAACCCCCTTTCGGGTAAAACCTTTTATAAACACTTTGAAGAATTCACAAGACCTTTGACGTACATACAACCTGATAATCGCTCATAAGTGTGTAATGAACGGTGCCTTCTGTAAATCTTCAATGATACGAGAGATAGCGAAATACCCTCCAAGCGTCGGTTCGTTGTCTTTGGCTCGTCCACACACAGAATGACTACGCTCGGTATCCACCGATCAAATATGGAGATGCCTTCTCCATAACGGTTGAATAAAAGCAAAGTTGTGTTCTTGAACAACAAAATAATTCACTAAAGCATATGGGAGTTTTGTTAATTGAAAAACCAAAAAGGGATTAAACCCTAAAAGGAAGAAGCCAAAAGAATTATGCTTTCGCAGTTATTCTGTTATGTAAAACGCTGAGACTTCTTAAAGAAAATGAAACCATTTTATTAGTATTTATAATAAAAATGCACCGCCTTGGTATTAAAGCTCGTTTGAATGAGATCAGCGTGTCGCTCGAACGAAGGACATATGTCGCTCGAACGAGATCGCGCGACATGCCTATCTCGCGCGAACGACATTGCTATGTCATTTGAATGACTGTTGCATCAAAAAATTATTATTTTAATGTCCGCTCCAATACTTAGAAAAATACTCATTCTCAAATTTGATGAAAAAGTCCGCTCCAACACTTAGAAAATATTTTATAAAAATATCCCAAAAGCTCTAAGTGGAAAGTTAAGGTATTTAAAACATAACCTTACCAAAGTAAACTCCGCGGAGTCTTTTTGATGAAGAACTTGATTAATTCGGATCCGTCTTTGATGTAGATGGCTCTTGAATGCTCTTTGATGGTGTAGCGGTATATGACACAATAAATTTATAACGGACTTATAAAAATTTGTCCTTACAAATCTCCCCCTATGTCTATGCCGGTACATACATAAAAATATCCGAATTATCAAATACAAAATTGCCTATACAAATCTACCCTCCCAAGAATAAATTTGAAAGATCTCAAACTGTTATTAAAAAATCTTCATCAAATCTCAAAGCTTTTCTCATCAGGGTGTGCAACATCATGATCTTCAATCTTTGTACCTAAACACATGAGATAAAGCAAAAACCTTCGTGATGCATCGAGTTTGAAATGATATAAGAATAAAGCAATCAATATAATTAAATCTCATCCATAATGCAAAAACTCCCCCATAACATGATAATTCTTTCTCCCCCTTTTTATGATGTCCCCAAATAGACAGATAAGAAGAAAAAAAATCAAAATATGCAGTGTCACGATAAAATGCATAGCAAACATTGATCAAACTACGCGCATGAAAAGGTATGTCCCCAAAACTTTCACAAACTAATTTTGAATTTTTCAATTTTTCATACAAAAATAAGATACTAAGAATCACACCATGGATTTAAACTAAAACAACCAAGTTATGAATATGGAATATATATGTGTGAACACATTCGTTAGCTAAATAAACTCATTCAATCATATGATCACGATGCATATGTGTACTCCTAACAAATGAGCATCAAAAGTATCCTTTGGTGTAAAAACTGTTGAATTTAGATGACATCGTCTTAATCAAATCAACAAATCAAAGTCAAAATGATTTCCACACCAATAACATCCAAAACTATGTAGCACTTTTTCAAGACTTTTAAGGACGTGCAAGCCCGTTATAAAATCTCCAACCAAACTCCCAAATATATATTTTCTTTTAGAGGTGTTAAATTAAATTCTCAAACTTTGGAGAATTGATGCAAAAACCTAAATGGCCCATAATTGGCATGAATTTCTTTTTATTGCCTTTAAATTTTTCGAGCTCTTTTAAACCTCTTTGGACCCCGGATAATAAAATTCCTCAATTTTAGGTCCAATTTAAACGGAGTCTTAATCGCAAAGGATAAATGACAATCTTTTGTAGCCCTTCACCATTTTCAAACATAGCACACAAACTCACAAACGACTCTTACATGCACAACTTTCTTAGCTAGTTTTATCGCGCTTGGTTCGTTTGAAGGACATGATTGAAGTGAAAACACCCAACCAACATGTGATAAGACAAGAAAAATAATCAAACCAATCCGTGCATGTGTACAATAAAGGAAATTATGAGTCAAACATGTAGGAAGTAACACTTAATTACATCTCAATAAGTCCAAAAATTATAAAGCACATGGATGAATTCACCTATTATCTCAAAACACCATCAAATAGTCACATGAAAAATGGAATGATGTTGTGACTAGGTCATCCTAAGTGTTCATCCATAAAAGGTGCAAACAAAAAACAAAACTCTTTTTGGATTTTTCAAAAATTTTATCCAAAATAAAATCTTTTTGTATTTTTCAAAATTTTTCAAAAGAAAAAATTTATGCAAAAAGTACATGTCAATACACTAGCAAATATATATCATGAAACCATAACTAGTGAATGAAAAACATGCAAACACAATCATCTATATGATATGATAAGAGAAGAATCATGTACAAGCAAACAAGAATCAACTTATCTAAAATTTAGTGCCTTTAAAAGTGATTTCCTAACCCAAATAGATGTGAAACGTCGTGTGGGAGATTTGGTAACCATGGTAACACTAGACATAAACTTCCTAGGAAATTTTCCAAGATCAAAACAAAAATGCCTAAGATGACCTTTCCTACCACAATATGAACATGTGTAAACGGGTGGAACGACACCTATGGGTTGACCTTTTCTAATGTCCGTAGGAACGGTTGACCCTCTAAAAAAAATATTGGTTTTGGCTTTGGAACTAGAAGCATGAGAACAAGATGAGCCATTACCATTACTATCAAACCTACTCGAGTCTGTCAAATCATTTTTTAACTTCAAAATTTTTGATCAAGTAAAGAATTAGACTCTTATAATTTGAGGGAATCCTTCTTCAAATTATCAATCAAACCTAGAAGGTTATCTCGCTCCCCCTCAATTAAAGCAAACTTTTTCCTAAGAGTCTCTTCACGTGCCACAAACTCATTGACTAAAATATTTTTATCCTTTTTGGCACAAACACAAACCATCGAATTTTTGAGCTCCTCCAATTCCTTTTCTAAAAATAGGACCCGATCATCGCTCTCCTTCTTGGACAATTTTAAAGCAACAAAGTCATAGTCCAAGGAAACAAATTTTTCACGATAAAAATCTCTTTGATTTTGAACCGTTTGCAAAAGATCCATTGCGGATTTAAAACGAGAATTTTCTTTTTCCAAAACTTTAATTCTTTTGCAAAGATTCAATTTTAAAAGTTTTAAAATTTCAGCACTGTCGTGAACTTTTTCAAAATAGGCTCATTAGATGGGAGTTCCATTGAAAATTTGCGATTTTTCAGAAAACTGATTAAAAAAAAACCAATATCACACGATTTTGCGGAAAATAGGAATATGCGATAAATTAGTGCAACCCGCTCTGATACTAATTTGACGACGTGAGAAGTCAAATTGTATAAAAAAAATCCTTGAAAAATCAGGATCACTTGATAAATTAGTGTAACCCGCTCTGATATCAATTTGTAAAACGTATGACTGTGTGATAATTGATTAAATTAATTCACAACTTTCTATTTTGGCACACTTATTTAATTAGAGTTTATTTTTAAACAAATTAATTCATCCCCTAAACATGCATCTAAATGTCATAAATCATTCAAACCATCCATGAAAAATAAAGACGATCGATTCAGGAAAAAAACCCTTCAGGGTAAAACCTTTTATAAACACTTTGAAGAATTCACAAGACCTTTGACTTACATACAACCCGATAATCGCCCACAAGTGTGTAATGCACGGTGCCTTCAGCAAATCTTCAAAGATACGAGAGACAGCAAAATACCCTCTAGGCATCGGTTCGTTGTCTTCGGCTCGTCCACACGCAAAATGACTACGCTCGGTATCCACCGATCAAATATGGAGATGCCTTCTCCACAACGGTTGAACAAAAGCAAAGTTGAGTTCTTGAACACCAAAACAATTCACTAAAGTATATGGGAGTTTTGTGAATTGAAAAACCAAAAAGGGATTAAACCCTAAAAAGAAGAAGCCAAAAGGATTTTGCTTTCGCAGTTTTTCTATTTTGTAAAATTGCGAGACTTCTTAAAGAAAAAGAAACCATTTAATGAGTATTTATAATAAAAATGCGCTACCTCGGTATTAGAGCTCGTTCGAACGAGATCAGTATGTCGCTCGAATGAAGGACAGTTGTCGCTCGAACGAGATCGCGCGACATGCCTATCTCGCGCGAACGACATTGCTATGTCATTTAAATGACTGTTGCATCAAAAAATTATTATTTTAAGGTCGCTCCAATACTTAGAAAAAAATACTCATTCTCAAATTTTGAAGAAAAAGTCCGCTCCAACACTTAGAAAATATTTTATAAAAATATCCCCAAAGCTCTAAGTGGAAAGTTAAGGTATTTAGAACATAACCTTACCAAATTAAACTTCACGGAGACTTTTTGATGAAGAACTTGATTAATTTGGATCCGTCTTTGATGTAGATAGATCTTGAATGCTCTTCGACGGTGTAGCGATATATGACATAATAAATTGATAACGGACTTATAAAAATATGTACTTACAAGAAGAGAGGATAGGGGTGGAAGAGAAGATATGACATGGGCGAGAGATAATCGAGGACAGGGGTTATCGCAGCTCTGCTTCGGCATAGGACTGAAAGCTACTCTGGTTTGGCAGGGGCTGCCGCTGCTCTGCTTTGATGTCATGAGTGATAAACTCTTCAAATTTTAGTTCCTGAAAGCACCCAAATGCAAGGATTAATCACGCAACTCAAATGGTAATCAATACGAGTCATAGAGGAACCTAATTAAGAGAATGGTGATAGAAATCAATCAAGATTCAAGATGATAAATGTAATTGTGTCAAACCTCAGAAGTGGTAAATATTCCAACGAGAATAAAGTTAAGTTGGATAATATAACATATCCATAACATTCCTGTAACAACCCTCGCTTTTAGGAGGCTAATTTTATATTAATTTACCGCATAAGGTAATTATATAAAATGTTGGAAATGGGATAAATATTAATTGAATGAGTTGAAAGTTAATATTTACTAGATTGATGCATATTTACTGTATGTGAAAGTAAATATCACCAGGTTACATGTTTATAGTGTCATATGTTTTATATGACATTATGGTTTAAATGAAACCGGAACTTGAAATAATTCATAAAATTGCCGGATGTCAGTTTAGAGGGTGTAGTTAGTCCCGGAAGGCATGAGACAGTCAAAATAAGTGACATATTGTATTTTTAGGTTCTGGTCACTTTTGACTGGTTTTAACTTAAATGCGTATTTGGGAGTCATTTTAATGTGGTATTAACCATTTAAGTGGGGGACTTTAGACTTAAGCCACGATTTTAAGTCTTGCCCCTTATTTCATTTTTCATTTTGTGTGTGTTACCAAACTTAGAGAGAGAGGAAGAAGAAGATATAAGAGGAGAAATGAGAGAAATTGAAGATTGAAGCTTGGATTTGCATCTACGACAAAAAAAATCTGAGATTTCAACCTTAAGGCAAGTTTTCTACTTGCTAATATATGGTTTATGATGAATAAATTGTGTGATAGTTGTGTATTTGCATTTATGGATCAAAAATGGATTTTATGGTAATCTAGCCCTAATCATGGTTTAGGTTGATGAAATTTTGGATATTAGTGGTTAATAATCATGTAGAATGATTTGGGGTAGATGTATGTTGATGATTGTGTGTAAAAATGGAGTGGGAATTGGTTTTGGGGAAAAACTAGGGTTTATAACCCGTAAGCCATTCTTGGCAAATTCGCAGGGGCGAATCGATTCGCATAGGTTCAGTTTCCAAGTATGTTTGGACCGAATCGATACGGGTCCAAGACGAATCGATTCGGCAGTTTACAGAATCCCAGGTTTCTTAGTCTGAACCGATTCGCTTTTTGGGCGAATCGATTCGTTTTCCTGCTATTTTTGAGTTAGTTGTATAACTCAATTTCGATCCATTTTTTTGAGGCCTAGGACTTAGGAACCTTCTTGTATGAAGTAAATTTAGAGTTCTAGAGTCCTAGATGAGTGGGGCAACCATCCTAGATTAGGACTGGGTTATGTGGGTACTTTTTAGGGGATATGCTAATTGATGTTTGGGCATTCTTTTCTTCTAGAAATTATTATGAAACTAGGAGTTGTAGTATTATATTCGGGAGACTTTAGAAGCTCAATTGAGCTATGTTGGACTTGATGGTTAATAGTATAACACAATAAAAGAGTGTTGGGTGAATTACATTGGGAGTTCACTCATTCTTTGAGGTTATAATGACGATATAATCTATCGTATGGCTCCGGATAAAAAGGTGAATTACTTACAAAATGTAAATGATTATGGTTTCAAATAAAATGAAACATACATATGAATAATGGTGAATGAAAATGTTAATAGTTATGGTAAATGCTAATTTACTTCATAATGAATTTGGTAAATGATAATTTACTTAAACACACCTCTCTAAATGCCATCATAAGGGAAGTTCGCGCGCGAGGTGAAGCCCCCTGGCTAGTGAATGTAGGGTGGATATAGTCCTAGGCCATATGAGCAATATGTTATGTTTTCTGCGCTGGTGAGGAGATTCCGGGTGTGGTCTTGACTCTCCCGCAGGCATATGGCCGCTTCCCGATGTTGCGATAGGTGCCCAGGCTGCCTTGTTTGATAGACCCCTGGAAGATGATGGTTATATAGGGGCGCGCCCAGTGGGGAAACTCGGAGGGGATGTATTAGAATCATTATATGTATATAAATATAACAATTCATAATCAAGTGGGACTTGATGTATTAGGATATGCCATAAAGAGCATGATGAAGTGCCATAAAGAGCACAATGAAATGCCACAAAGAGCATTTGTTGATGATGATATTCCTGATAAGGAATGGGATGCCATAAAGAGTATATGATTGAGATAAAAGCCACATAACGCTTAAAATTTTGAGTATATTTTCCTGTTAAGGAATGGAACTATGAAATGGATTAATGTTTTTGATGAAAGCTTTTAAATTAATGTTAATCATCCTTATTTTCTTATTTAATTGAATTAGATTCATGATTACTTATAAATGTCTTAGCTTATGCTTTAAATTGTAGGTAGATTTATATTCCTACTTAGTCATGTTTTACCATTCATAACTGACATACTCTTTATTCATCTTGGGATCATATAAAATCGGGCCCTGACCCATTCATATTTCTTATTGGGCATGCATATTGTATCCGCTCAGGTACTCCGCCGCAAGGATGCCTGATCTGACCTTCCTATCCCGGTGTTTTTGGTGAGCCGTGATGCTTTGCGGGTCTTACGGGATATATTGTAATAGACGCCGTCATCTCTGTACTTTAGCTAAGATCAGGTCTTTTACTCGGGCGTGAGTCCTAACCTTTTGTAATTGTCTAATGTAATGTATATTGTAATTTATTAAACTTGTTTATTATTATTGTATGAGTCTGTTGACCGATAGCATATTCGGTCCCTTAGTGTATATTTGATGTGTATGTAATATTATATATCCGGGGTTTTCCACTTTCTTTTTTAATTAGGTTGTTTAAATTATTTTCTTAACTTTAAAACCAAAATTTTTGGCAACCCGTTTTTCTAAAATCCGGAGTGGTTATCCTGCATACTTTTTATTTTGTTGTGATGCTAAGAATGATTTCATCCATGATTCCTGTTATATTGGAGTATCGGGCTGGCCACCCCTTATTTCGGATCACGGGTTGTCACAGATGGTATCAGAGCATCAGGTTCTAGAGTCCTTAGGGGTCTGTGTGAATGCTTTGCGCTTTCAGCGTTGCTTTTGATTTGATATAGAGCCTTAGGATTAAGATCATTGATTTCTCTTGTGAGATTTCGTTCTTCTTCCATGAGGTAGAACCCATAGAATCTGTTGCGCGCTCGAGTGAGATTCGTAGGTCAATTGAAGAAGGGCGCCATGGAAGGTCGTTGTGAAAGCGTCATTAGATGGAACTACTAAGAATTTTAAATTGTGGTCGGTGATGAGGACTACTTTGGAAGTCGCTCCTTTTTGTGGCATTTCTTATTTTGCTACTGCGACTACTAATTACAGTAGATATAGTTTTCCAAGTACCGCTAGAAGTAGAAAGTGGTACTAAGCTTGGGATTCCAAGCGACGTTAGATCGAAGATGAGAAGAGCCCAGGATAAGGGCCACATGTGAGGTAAGAGGGAAGAGATGCGTCCTCATTTGGTGGATGCATACGGTCCAGGAGTTTTGGCTTAGAGAAGGGTATAGAAGTGCCCAGATGAAAAGGGTGGAGGAAAATCCTTCACCCGTAGGAGTAGTGTTGAAATGGTGGGAATATAGTCACCATAATTGTGGGTGCAGGAAGTTTTGCCCATGGAGAAACCCGCGGGACATTTTCAACCGCAAGTTTCTTTGGGATAATTGGACTGAGGAGAAAGTAAATTCTCAAATGTTCACACGAGGCTCGGTCAGAGGCCGACATGTGAATAAAGAGTTGTACGGTTAGGGAAGCCGTCCACCAAAATAAGATAGGTATAAGGAAGAAGGAACCCTTCAGTGAAATGATAAGCTCCACGATAAGTGTCGTTAACACTTATGAAGGAACAATGTTCATGAAACCCCGTTGGTGGATATCTTCCCGGGGAGGTTTCATTGAACTAAGTAAGAGGAGGCCGATAGCGTGTTATCTTTTATTGAGAAAGTAGAAGGGATTGTGTGGGCAAATTTTTGGCAGCTAGGGACGGAACAATGGCTATGATGTGGAATGTAGAACTACTCATCTTGATTCTGTTGATTGGAGATTAAGGGTAAAGATAAGATGTCTAGTTGGGGCACTGATGGAAGTAATATTGGTTCGAATAAGACTTGAGTACGGTGTCTGAGAACCATTTGGATTGACCCGGGGTGATTGACAAAAAAATGTTGGCAGGAATTCCACCTTAGTAGTGGGTGGTGCATTCCTTGCGGTAAGATAGAGTAGTATTAGGTTTACACTAGAATCGGGTGTGCATATTGAGTTTGTAGTAGTATCGATGCTACTAAATAGGGTAATTATATAACTTTCGTGGTACGAAAGTTTTATATTTTCCTTCACTCGTTATAAAGCGAGTGATGATATATTTTCTTTTTATGTACTATGTGCGTTATGTGCTACTTGTATGATGTGTACTATACGAGTAAAGATATTTTGGTTTGATTGGGATGATAGCAAGCAAATAGATTGCGAGGCTATCCTACTTCTAGTTTCAGGATGGAACTAGTTGTCCTATAATATCTCTCCTGGATACAGGTTGAGACTTTATAGGGGTGGTTGAGGTAAGTAGGAGGTTTTTATTACTTGTTGTGTTATCTTGCGTGAGTGTTTGATTGCTTGTTTGATTTATTGTGTTTGTTATGCCTTTTCTCCACGAACAACAAGTTAAGTAGGCATGTGTCGGAGGGGTTCCTTGTTTGGATTTCGCTTTGCGAGACACTCTGCGCATGAACACTTAACGACGTCGGGAGTGGAGAGAGGTTATTCTTTCTTCTTTTTCTTTATTTTATTTCGTTGTTAGAAGTTGGGTTAAAAGGTTTAGCAGAGAATCACGTAGAAGAGTGATTAAGGGCTATTAAAGTGCGAGATAGAAGCACTGAATATAGTTCTCTCCTCTTATCGATGTGAGGGAGACTGAAATATGAAGTTAAATTGAGACTTCGGGTTATGCCTTGATAAGAAGACTATTTGTAAAGACGTATATATGTTATGGGATAAATATTTGTAAGACTTTACTGAAAGCAAATGTCCGAGTAGTTGAAATCTTCAATTATTTGTTATGGTAATAAATAGAAGTAGAGCCCTATTAGTAGGGTTCATGTGTTCTAGACCGTCATATCTTGATGATCGACAATGCGAGGTAGTAGTGTAACGGGAGGGTTCCTTATTTAGATTTCGCTTCGGCGAGATGTCCCACGCATGAAATCGAGCGAATGTTGGGAGTTGGGAAAGGTCTGGGCCACTAGGGATATACTTAATATTATATGTATACGGCTTAGATTGGATGTATATAGATCAATTTTAGGATTATTAGGACGTAAGGCCTTTAAGGCATGGGACGTTGATTTAGGAAGGCTATAGGGAGTTGACCACCATAGGTTGTGGGTTAACTCTAAGGGGGAGTAGGTCCCTAGAAACGAGAAGTATGAAATCTCGAGAGGTTTGGAAGGTTAGGCCGAAGAAGATGAGGCCTCTCTTAGATAGAATGTTACGTTGGTAACTTAACTTTCGAGGAGTTAAAAAGAGGAGCTGACTTTCACTCCCGAGTCCATATGGTTAAGCTCGAAGGTGGATTTAAGGAATAAGCTTCTGCCAGGAATGGGGAGTAATAATACTGGAGCATGGACCCATTGTTTATGCGTCTCACAAACTTAGATTTTGTGGGAAGTATTATCCCATGCTTGATTTAGGATTCATTGCGGTAGCAATCACCTTAAAGTAATGGAGGCACTACTTCCTGGGCAGGAAAATTGGTCTTTCTCACGAGCAACAAGTTGTTGCAATATGTCATAGGAGAAATCGAGATGGTGTAGAAGTTCATAACGGACTATTGATTGGATATTCTCATTCGCTAAGGAAATGCGATTGGGGAAGTAGATGCGTCGAGTAGGAAATCTGTCGGAGATATTTGTGATGGCATGGAAAGCCAAATAAAATGTGCATAACTTGGAAGACCTTGTAGCAAGAGCATTCATGTCTATGAATGACCATTTCACCTACTCGTGTGAAGAAGAGTGGTGGTGGAACGAAGGAGAGTATATTCATAGACATCTTCATTGAATTGCCAGCACCGAAATGGTCATGATCCTATCTGAGAAAATTATTGATCGTTTGACCAGACCGTTGCTTTTTCGGCCATTACTGGCGGACGATATGTCGAGGAGTACGCCTCGATTTTTATGGAGGGGTGGTAAAACCGTGTGAAGTGCCTAACCATAGTGGTGGATCGAGACTAGATATTCGTGTCGAAGGTTTGGTAAAGTTTCCAGGAAGTAATGGGAACCTTATGGAAATGGCGTATATCTTACCACCCTAAAGTGGATGGATGAATGGAGGAAGTTAACCTTATGCCGAGAGGCATACCTTGAATATGCACCTTAGGGTAAATGAATGGAATGGAAATTTTCGTACAATAATTGGGCTTTTTGAGTGGCCTTATGGATCACTTTCTAAGCTATGGCACTATGAGTGGCCTTGTGTAGTGGTTGAATAATTCGCATACTCATTGAATGGAACCAGCATGACAAAATGTTCACTGGACTTGGAGTGGGTCCGGAACATTTCTTTAATGAGTGGGCTTATTGAGCCGTATACTTTGAAAGGCCACGCCTACACGAAGTGAAGTTGAGTAGTATTGGGATTAAGCCATTTAGCACTGGTGTAGGTATTCACGAGGTGGGGTGTAACGTGATTCAGAAGGCAAGACTATTTACGCCGAGTCACGTGGGTATCGTCTTCCGCCGTAGGAAGATAGGATCGATAGTTCGCGAGGAACGTTTTGGGGTCATGTTAGGACACGGAGAATGTAGACTGAGTTCGATAGTGACGACCTTAGTCCGAGTCCATTTGGGACGCCACAACATTGAGGGGTTGTGAAGTGTGATAGAATGATAGTTTAGGATAGTATACCCTTTATGTGATTAGGGTATGCCCGAATTTTGAGGGAAAAATTCCCTCATAAGGGGGGAGGAGTATGTAACAACCCTCACTTTTAGGAGGCTAATTTTATATTAATTTACCGCATAAGATAATTATATAAAATGTTGGAAATGGGGTAAATATTAATTGAATGAGTTGAAAGTTAATATTTACTAGATTGATGCATATTTACTGTATGTGAAAGTAAATATCATCAGGTTGCATGTTTTATAGTGTCATATGTTTTGAATGGCATTATGGTTTAAATGAAACTGGAACTTGAAATAATTCATAAAATTTTTTGATGCCAGTTTAGAAGGTGTAGTTAGTCCCGAAAGGCGTGAGACAGTCAAAATAAGTGCCATATTGTATTTTTAGGTTCCGGACACTTTTGATTGGTTTTAACTTAAATGCGTATTTGGAAGTCATTTTAATGTGGTATTAACCATTTAAGTTGGGGACTTTAGACTTAAGCCACAATTTTAAGTCTTGCCCTTTATTTCATTTCTCATTTTGTGTGTGTTACCAAACTTAGAGAGAGAGAGAGAAGAATAGAAAAGAGGAGAAATGAGAGAAATTGAAGATTGAAGCTTGAATTTGCATCTACCACAAAGAAATCTGAGATTTCAACCTTAAGGCAAGTTTTCTACTTGCTAATATATGGTTTAAGATGAATAAATTGTGTGATAGTTGTGTATTTGCATTTATGGATCAAAAATGGATTTTGTGGTAATCTAGACCTAATCATGGTTTAGGTTGATGAAATTGTGGATATTAGTGGTTAATAATCATGTAGAATGATTTAGGGCAGATGTATGTTGATGATTGTGTGTAAAAATGGAGTGGGAATTGGTTTTGGGAAAAAACTAGGGTTTATAACCCGTAATCCATTCTTGGCGAATTCGCAGGGGCGAATCGATTCGCATAGGGTCAGTTTTCAGGTCTGCGTGGACCGAATCGATACGGGTCCAAGCCGAATAGATTCAGCAGTTTACAGAATCCCAGGTTTCTTAGTCCGAACCGATTCGCTTTTTGGGCGAATCGATTCGTTTTCCTGCTATTTTTGAGTTAGTTTTATAACTCAATTTCGATCCATTTTCTTGAGGCCTAGGAGTTAGGAACCTTCTTGTATGAAGTAAATTTAGAGTTCTAGAGTCCTAGGAGAGTGGGGGTACCATCCTAGATTAGGATTGGGTTATGTGGGGACTTTTCCGAGGATATGCCAATTGATGTTAGGGCATTCTTTTCTTCTAGAAATTATTATGAAACTAGGAGTTGTAGTATTATATTCGGGAGACTTTAGAAGCTCAATTGAGCTATGTTGGCCTTGATGGTTAATAGTATAACACAATAAAAGAGTGTTGGGTGAATTACATTGGGAGTTCACTCATTCTTCGAGGTTATAATGACGATATAATCTATCGTATGGCTCCGGATAAAAAGGTGAATTACTTATAAAATGTAAATGATTATGGTTTCAAATAAAATGAAACATACATATGAATAATGGTGAATGAAAATGTTAATAATTATGGTAAATGCTAATTTACTTCATAATGAATTTGGTAAATGATAATTTACTTAAACACACCTCTCTAAATGCCATCATAAGGGAAGTTCGCGCGCGAGGTGAAGCCCTCTGGCTAGTGAATGTAGGGTGTATATAGTCCTAGGCCATATAAGCGATATGTTATGTTTTCTGCGCTGGTGAGGAGATTTTGGGTGTGGTCTTGACTCTCCCGCAGGCATATGGACACTTCCCGACGTTGCGATAGGTGCCCAAGATGCCTTGTTTGATAGGCCCCTGGAAGATGATGGTTATTTAGGGGCGCGCCCAGTGGAGAAACTCAGAGAGGCGGTCTTAGAATAATTATATGTATATGAATATAACAATTCATAATCAAGTGGGACTTGATGTATTGGGATATGCCATAAAGAGCATGGTGAAGTGCCATAAAGAGCACAATGAAATGCCACAAAGAGCATTTGTTGATGATGATATTCCTGTTAAGGAATGGGATGCCATAAAGAGTATATGATTGAGATAAAAGCCACATAACGCTTAAAATTTTGAGTATATTTTCCTGTTAAGGAATGGAACTATGAAATGGATTAATGTTTTTGATGAAAGCTTTTAAATTAATGTTAATCATCCTTATTTTCTTGTTTAATTGAATTAGATTCATGATTACTTATAAATGTCTTAGCTTATGCTTTAAATTGTAGGTTGATTTATATTCCTACTTAGTCATGTTTTACCATTCATAACTGTCATATTCTTTATTCATCTTGGGATCATATAAAATCGGGCCCTGACCCGTTCATATTTCTTGTTGGGCATGCATGTTGTATCCGCTCAGGTACTCCGCCGCAAGGATGCCTGATCTGACCTTCCTATCTCGGTGTTTTTGGCGAGCCGTGATGCTTTGCGGGTGTTACGGGATATATTGTAATAGATGCCGCTATCTTTGTACTTTAGCTAAGATCAAGTCTTTTACTCGGGCGTGAGGCCCAAGCTTTTGTAATTGTCTAATGTAATGTATATCGTAATTTATTAAACTTGTTTATTATTATTGTATGAGTCTGTTGACCGATTGCATATTCGGTCCCTTAGTGTATATTTGATGTGTATGTAATATTATATATCCGGGGTTTTCCACTTTCTTTTTTAATTGGGTTGTTTAAATTCTTTTCTTAACTTTAAAACCAAAATTTTTCGCAACCCTCTTTTTCTAAAATATGGAGTGGTTATCCTGCATACTTTTTATTTTGTTGTGATGCTAAGAATGATTCCATCCATGATTCCTGTTATATTGGAGTATCGGGCTGGCCACCCCTTATTTCGGATCACGGGTTGTCACAATAACATATAATATTTCAGAATGATCCCCTTATAGAATTACGCTCAACATTTGATATTCACCAAACAATTAAAAAATAAGGCATGTTTAAAATAGATGAAAGGAAATTTATACAGTTATTAGAATGTTATTGAACCTACACTCGATAGATAACATGAGATGAGGGATTCGTCTGGGATGAAGTGGAAGATGCCTAATGTCACTGTGCTCCAATCAATAATTTTTTGAATCTCTTTTAACACCATATGTATACTTCTTCGCTTGGAGTGTATATGCTCCAAAATTCTGAAAAATGACCACACCCTCGTATTTGTTTATTTTAGTATTGTCGTGACACTTATAGTTTTCTTAGATCATTAATATTGATACTTGGCAATTGCCGATTTGTAAATTTTTTGCAGAGTTCTGGATAATTTAAAAGATGATTTTAGAAACTCTACATGATAATGATGTTAATGCTATAAAGAATATCAAAATAAATTTGACATTTATTTATTATGTATGAAATTGTTGATAACTTAAATGAGCTCATTTATTGAAGCATTTATACAACATGGTTTTTATTGTCTTTTGAAAGTGGATTTACTCAAATATTAAATGGAATAAAGTTGTTATTTTTCGATGGAAGTCAATTAAGGAAAGAAACATATAAAAACTGTGCAACATATATTAGAATTAACAAACATAAAAACTGAGAACCTAAGCTATAAGTAAGTAAGAGGTAGTTGCTTATAGTTGTAGCGGGGGGATATTTTTGGATTATCTATTAATATGTACTTGGTGGTTATGATGCTACCACATAAATAGAAATAACCACATGATCAAATACTTCTCCAATTGTGGTAGCATCTAGTTGTCAAAATCAAGCTTTATTAAGTAATTTACTGAAAACCACAAGAAAAAATAATAAAATATAAAAAATGTAAAGCTATGGCAACTTTTAATGCCTTTTCTTTTACCTCCCCTTTACATATTAATCTATATATCCATGGTATACCTAACCATTAAGTACATATTCTAGAAAATAAGGAGCTTCACGATAGCGGCATTGGTCACTACTTTCAACTTCAAGCGGTTTGTGAAACAAATAATGTCCCCGACTTAAGATATAAAAGGGGAGGGAAAAGGAACGAAGTCTATCTCACACTCAGTCATGTCTAACAATTACATAATAAAAAAGGCTAATTCATTCAATTGAGCTCCTTGTCAGTATATTCACACATGACGTTAGGATCAAATTTATTTCCTAGATATCGAAAGGGAAGGGTAAGACAGCTACCTAAGTAAAATCACAACATATACGACTTGCTTAAGGAGATCGAAACATTTTTAAATGCATAGTAATTAGAGGGTATACCTCGATGAGTTGAATTTCTTCATCGGGAGCAAAGCAAAAATGCTGATGGTAGGTTTAAATGGTATTTCGACAAGTATCCTATACGCACATTTGAATGGAAACCTGATTTCAGACCATAAAGAGAAAGTCACATTGTTCGAGTATGGATTTCATTTTCGACACTCCCTATTAATTTTTTCTCAAAATTCTCACTCTACTCTGTAGCCCAAGTAGTGGGAAAGCCATTAAAGTTAGATTTATCTACATTTTATTGTAATATACCTATCATTTCTCAAGTTTGTCTAGAACTAGATCTTCTTGGAGACAGACCTGGTCGGTTGTGGATTGGATATGAGGAAAATGGCTTCTAGCAGAACATCCTTTAGAAAAAATTCCCTATTATTGCATTGGGTGCTTCAAATTAGGGAATGATATCAACAAGTGCATCAACAAAAGGCAAATTACATTGAGGGGGCAAGAGGTAACAGTTGATAAAATAGATACCATAAGACGAAAGATAGCCTCTAAACCAATAGTCATAAAGAAGAAGATTTATGTGCAATTTGTGAACATAATAATAAAAAAGATGTTAACCCAACAATGATCGTCTCCAAAATAGATGTTGTGGCTAGTTCAAGAGCATTCAAAAGATCAAAGTAGTTAAGGTAGAAGGTTAAGAAGTCATGGTTATTTATAATCTGATGCTGTTTCTGAGAGCTACTAAATTGCCTCCTCATGTTAATGAAAATTTACATAAGAATATAACCTTCTCTGATGCTGAAGAAAATTATAGTGAAAATCCTCCATTACTAGAATATCTAATTATATTTTCCAATGCATTAACGAAAAACTTGCAGCTTATAAGAAAAAGAAGGAAATAGCTACTTTAAAGACTCCAAATAATACTTTTCAATTATCCAATAAGATGGATTCAATAGTGGCCAATTTTAAGCCAATTGGCCCAATGTTTAGAAGATTTACAAGATCATCTTTAAAGGTAACAAAAGCTAATACTCATACAGCTTCTCAATGATAAATTTCATCATGGAATATCATAACTATTACTATGGACAAAAAATATGAAACAAAGTCAAATTACATCTGAGCAAGGATGGGACCGACTTCACTCACATCTTGTGATGTCTCCAAATTTGTATGCTTGTTAAAGCGTATTATAATGATGACTTAAGGACAAGCGTGACATAATTGGTACTGAAATCTATTAATAATGTAATAGGTGAATTCGGAGGCCGAGATCATCAATATATTGTTCAATCATAATTTTATAATAGACATAATACTACTATTTATATAGACTATGAATATGGAAATTTTGATTTGAAAAGATCAATGATCTTTGATTTGAAAAGATCAATGATCTGTTTGTAAGTCTATAGAAAAGGGGAGGGAAGACAATGATCTCTTTAACTGGAAAGAAGACAATAAACAATATGACTGTTATTTAAAAAAAAGAGTAACCAGTTTAATAACACAAGATATAAAAATTCCAAGGGATGATGACACATCAAGAATAGGTAGACATGATGCACAATATTACAGTTAAAACTTATGCATGCCAGCCAAAAGAATTAATAACAAATGAACTTTGAAGTATAGGGAAATGAGAACTTACACATAAGAGCACCCATCGAACTTCTCATGACTTCATTTGTAAGGTTCCAAATGTAATTCAAAAAGGTTCACCCACCCAAAACCAAGCAATCTCATCGCTGAAATTGTTACAATTGCGTGTGAGAAAACTGTAAATTTCTGTTGTGTAGCGGGGGTTGTTCTCCTGTACATACATTTTAAAAACAACTTTGTGGACTTGCGTGATACCAAGATCTACAACTTGCATTGAAGTCCCATATAGCATCGTACCAACAGTAGCATGTTATATGCCACCGCCAAAATAGTATTCATTACCATAAACCACTACTCCGATGTGCCTGTTCAAGAAATAATTCATAAAATTACTTGAGGCGATAGAAATTACAAAATGGAAATACATCTCAGATATTCATAAATCATTGTACGTATTAGTGCTTTCATTAATACTCATTTATTGTGAGCGTTTTTGTACCTACATCGCATACATCACACTATTAGATTGTGTATGGGGACTAAAATTTTAATGCTAACGTTAGTCATCTATAAAAAAAAGATGCCCACCTATTTGTGCTATTGTGTATATAATTTCTGCTCTTAACAAACTTTATAAAACCTGATTCCATGCCACCTCCCATCCATCCTCTTGATCAAATCCCCTATAAATCTTCTTGATAGTGCTACAGCCAAGCAAGTCACTATATCGACCAAATCGACCTTATGGATCAACCTCAACAAATGGTTCTCTTACCTAATTAGATGAATCGGGATTCCAATTATGCACATCACATTAATTTTTGAATAATGCTTTGAGTCCCAAAAAACTCCCCCAAATCCTATGTGGACGCCACGTCATTCTTCCACTTACCTGTCATCTATTGCCATGTGATGGGGGTCCCGCCAGGGCACAAAACACAAGTCATTTTGGGGGAGATTTTGGGGAGTTATTTGGGACTCATAGCACTACTCTTAATTTTTTAGTTAATAAATTTACTTATGTAATTTCTTGCACAAGTGGAAAAAATGTTCTATATACCTAGACATTGCCAATATGCACACGATATAGTACCTCGACCCATATATTGCATTAAGAATAATAGCAGCGATGGAATAAAAGATAATAAAAGCTTAGTTGGCTGCCACATTAGTATTTTTTTACTGAAGGCTTATTGTTTTTATGTGAGGAAATTATACTCAGAGCCTCTCCTATTGATGTTTAACTTATAGATATCTTGATTTAATTTGTTCATCCATAAGTACTTTATGTATATATTTATCCACTCTTTATTGATTCCCAACGACATCCTGATATGTTTAAAGAACACACATTATAATGCCTATTTTGTATTGTTCATTATGTCTCATGCCATGTCCATCTCCTTTACAGGGTAATGGTTCTATCCTATTCGAAAATGAAAATTTTGTATTGTTTATAATGTCTTATGCCATGTCCTAATTTAGAAAATTTCACTAGCATCTCCCTACAGTTCTTCAAGTACACAACTTAAATTAGGAGTGTTACTTAAGTTTTTCAACTAAGAAAACACTAAACACTACATCAATCTAGTATGCACCCAAAGAACATAATGAGATACCACCAAAACTTTCAAAATAGGACATACATAAATATTATGTACAATACAATTTTTTTGCATTTCCACACTGTCTAAAAACGGAAGAATTCAAGAGTTCTCACCCCAGTCGTAGTGAGACCTCTTGAATGGGTTTAAGGTTTTTTTACATGTGTAACGTTATTATTGAATGTTTATCATTAATGTCTACTTACTATTTAAATATTTTGTTTTGCTTTTTCTTAAATTTTCAATACAAAATCTCATTTATCATACATTGATAAAAACAGAAATGCAAACACCGCCTCTTTAGAATAACTGACGCGAGCGTAGGATGCCGGTGCAAATAATTTGAAAATTCTAAAAAAATATAGGTTACGGGTGAGGAAAGAAATAAAATAATAATATAGCATTATTAGCATATAAATTCGGAAATAAAATAATAATATAACATATAAATTCTACCGATCATTATTTAATATAGATAATTATAAATCATCTAAACAAACCCAACTTTAAAAATATTTCGCCATTCAACAATTTTAAAACACCCTAGCAATCAATACTCAACACCGGTGCCATTAACACATACTAGCAAGTAGTATTAAATCTGACAATCAAAAACCCACAACCAGTGGTGACACCAACATGATCAATAGATTCATAAAAGTTTGATGCCCACTCATAATAAGGGGGGGGGGGGGGGGGGGGGGGTCAAGGTAAACGCACATCGACAACCAAGGTATGTGAGTGCCAACTCAACATTGCTGAACTATCGAATCTCAAATAGAAACTTAAGGTAGGCAGAGCTCATAGAAATTTAAAAATGTATATATAAAACCCTAAAAATGAAAAAATGATGTGTATTACCTGTGTAAGATCCTAGATAGTAGAGCTATGACCGTAGAATGATGTGTAAGAGCCCGGCGGGAGACTCCAAAGTGTTGAATGGTAGAGTTAGAGACTCCAAAGTGACCAAAACATGAGAGAGAAACAACCGAGCGAGGGGCTCCACAGTGAGAGGGATGAGTGAGCGGGAGACTCCAAAGTGAGTAAGTGTAATTTTTTAAGGCATATTATATTTTAGTCAAGTGTACTCAATTTTGGCAAACTTAAAAAACAATGTCAAAATTTGGCACTGTTTTTAAGTGTGCTAAATTGTCATTAAACCGTGTCAGAATTTGGAACAGTTTTAAACTATGCCGAATTTTTAATATCAGGGTGTACCAAATTGCTATTTTTGGTGTAGTGAATGCAAAATTTAAGTTAAGGAGTGTGGGATATTCTACCCATTCATTGGTAGTTTCTTTGATTTGATCACATGTTAGTTACTAATCATACTTTTGTTGACAAATTAAAAATTTCAAAAATATTTTCCTTCTTTTTTCTCCTTTGTTGGGCATTTTGCCTTTGTTTTCGATGATAAATTTCAATAAATGCCCGATCCAATAGACAATTAATGATGCATGTTCTCGATTTTGGAAGTTATTAGACTTTAGTCCTCAAATCATTGATATTATAAATAACTTCATGAATTAAACTTTAAGCCCATGAGCACATGCACTTTTCTTATTTTATTAACTTGGTTTAAGATTTTTATAACTCGATATTCTTTTGTGCATTGGATATACTTACACCTAGTGAGCTTTGTGCTTTTCTTCGCTTGCGAGTGTTATACACTACTCTTTTCTCCTTAAAAACGTTAATTTCGTAAGTAATCCCACTATTCTTTCATTTGATCGTTCATTAATTGAGTTCATTTATGAAATGTGTTAGTTGAGAATGATTTTCAAAGTTGTTTTAACTCGATGATTACGTAAACTTTAGGAAATGATCATAATCCATCTTTGTTATATCACCCATATTGTCCTTGACCTCACCTTATATAATTCCTTAGTTATCCCCTTTGAGCCTGAATATAGCCTTTCTTCATTACCCAAAATCCCATAACCAACTCCACATTGGAGTTATAAACCATACATATTACCTTCCGTACCTTTGTTTGGAATGATACTTAGGATTGAATGATGGTATTATCTTGTAGTTGCAATTAAGCATGTGAGAGTGAGAAAAGTGAAGAAAAGAAAGAAGTGAAAAAAAAAAGAGAAGAAAACATGAGAAAATGAATAAAAAAAGAGAGAAAGTTTTATATAATGTATATAGTGTTCAATAATCCTTGTTGCTCTCCTATTTCATATTTAATGATTGTTATGAAAATCATTTTCCAATTTTAAAATTGCCCGCGATTTCCCATTATCCCGAGTTTTCATCCTCGAACACTTTGAATCCGTACATATTTCCTTCTTTTCATAACCTTAACCCTAAGCCTACATTACAACCCTATAAAGTCCTCTGTGATTCTAGGGTGAATTTTATTTAAAAGTCTAAATAATTACGATAATTCGTGAAAATGCATTTCACTCCTTTAATGATGGTATCTTTCATTGATATTACACGTTTTTCATTTTATATATACCGTTCTTCTTTTGTGACATGTGCGTGGCCTAGTTTTCATTTACATTTACTCTTTATGCCTACATGTCCCGTGTATTACCTCCAGTTTAGAGTGATTTTGTTTGTTGAGTGCAATATCCGGTGAGGATTGACTACTTATGTATGCTTTAATGTTTATTATCCGATTTATATAAGTTTTTACCAAATAATACTTTGCATGTGATTGCTCCCCTCCCACTTTTAAGGTTTCAATTATGTGAAGTTCGTTCTATAATGTGAATAACAACGGACTTTTGTGTGAATTCATTCATTATGCTAGTAACATGTTTGAAATATTTTTCGTTATTGTTGGGCTTGTCGCATGTTGTTTGGGAATGCTTCTTGAGGAAACTTTGATATTTGCAGGTTTCACCCTTGAAAACCCTCACGCGACTGCACTCGTCCACTAGGGTAACCTAGGAGTTTAACAACTTATTGCATATGCTAAATGAAATCATTCGCCCACGAAAGTGGATTTTATCTCTTTTGTAAATATCTTCTATCTTGTCGTTTACTTGTAGTTCTTCTTTCTTTATATTTCAGTTCTAGGGACTAGCAATGTGTAAGTTCGGGGGTGTGACTCGACACGAATATTGCATTTATTCACCCTTTATACTTATGCATTTTAGCCCCCTCGAGTACTATAATTCCTATATTAATGCTCATTAATCAGACAACCTCCATTTTATATGTTAACATGCTTTATGAGGTATAATTGAGCTCTTTTAGGTATTATGGTACTTTGTGTGAAGTTGGATAGCATTTTGGGGAAGTTTCAACTACAATTGCACGCGCAATGACTTCTTAGTCATTTCACCATTTGGGTTTCTATCTCAATGTCTTCACATAATTTGAATCCCTCTCCGTCATTTTCGTGTGGCCGTAAACAGTGCGCGAATAGAATTCCTAACAAAGAAGTTATGTGCTTTTGAGTGGGAGGGGACTCATTGTAAACCAAAGCAGGGAAGAAAACCAATCAAGCAGGTCCGAATCGATTTGGCCCTTTACCTAATCGATTCAGTTAGTGGTAGTGCTGAGAGTTCCATTTCGAATCGATTTGGTATCAGTCCAAATCGATTTGATTTATTTCATTTATGCCTTTACTTTACATGCCTAGTTAATTAGTTTTGTTAATTTATTTCCTGTGTGATTTAGTTAATTAGTTGTTGAATTAGTTTTATTCATGTGTTGTACTTAGATAAAGGGTTGGGGTCATGTTTCTGCCATTAATGGGTCTCGAGCTCCGAAATTAGGTTTTGTGTAAAATTTTGTTTAATTTAAACCTCGTGTATTAAAGTTTGAATATTATCCGTTTAAATTTTTTTGTCACGCAACATTAGTGTTTAAAGCGATATTGTGACGACCCGAATATAATTATGATAAACCATGTTTAAATCATGCTTACCGTAGGGGATAGGAATAATGTGTTATTAGAACATATAATGTTAAGTTATTATGTTTAGTCTAATTCTATTTTCATATCTTATGAAATATTGAATTAGTCATAAACATAAATTTGTGAAGTCTTCGGTAGGAATGTTTGAGTTCGGGACTAGTTTTGGCCATTATAATATAATAATTGACTTGAGATGAAAACTAGATACTTGTATATATATGAGTTAAATTTGTAACACAACAAACGGTGTGCAAAATAGAGGTCCGAGCAAGAAGTTATGTTGGAATTACGAAGCAGGGGCGAATCTATCCATTCGTTAAGTGGTTTTTTTTCCTTATATGTATAAAAAATGGATGAATTTCATTGGTTGGAAGGGGGGCCAATCTTGTCCGACTTAAGACCCTTTAAATGACCTCCTTCTTCAGCCAAAATCAACCATTAGAGAGTTGGGCCTGAAGAGAGAGAAATGGGAAGTTTAAGAAGAGAAAGGTGAGGAAAAGTTGGAGAAAAATCCATTGGGAAATTATGAAAACATCCCTAAGGTAATTCTACCCGTAAATTTTGTTATATTGTTGGAATTATTAACTTAAATGATATAAATAATCATTTTTTTACTAAACTTCTGCGTTTTGAGGTATACGTATGGATAGATGCGGGTTTAAGCAAAGTTGAATGTGTAAATCATGTGTATTGATTCAGTTGGAAACCCTGTGTATTCAAACTCCTATATCTTTTTGTGTATTTATTGGAATTGAATAATTCCAGTTGGATAAAAAAATAGACTCATATAACATATCCGAAAAAGATGTAAAAATACCAAGAATTGAATCTTTGGTGATAGTTTGAATTTCAGGTATAAAATCTGCCCCAAAGGTGTCAGTATGCACACGAGGTGTTCGATGTTTTGGGTGACATGGCAAATGAACCTTAAAAATTATGAAAATTTAATTTTGTATTTTTCAATATGGTTATGGACATTGGGTGAAATATCAAAGGAAGTTATGATTTAAAAAAATTATGAATATTCTTTGAAGTTGACTGAACGATAAAAGAGTCTATAGGGCAGATTTGATTTATAATAAAGAAATGGACACATCTTGCTCTAGGAAACTTGAAATGATGTGTTGTCTTTTATATTGGGAACCTTATTGTAATACCCCGTATTTCTATGGCTTTTAAAATTGGGGATTTATTAAATTTAAAGTGAGATATTAATTTAATATTAATCCGGAAATTTATTTTTATATTTACTAACGTGATGTGAGTTAGTAATTATTGTAAAATTGTTGAATATTACTAGACGAGTACAGTAATATATGAGATTTATTTTATTAAAATTGTCACGAGTGAATAAAATGACAATTATGGAAATTTAAGTCGGGACGCGCCTGTGTCATGTCAGGACTAAATTATTATTATATAAAGTGAATAAATTATAAGTTACTCGTATGGTCATTTTGAGTGCACCAAAGTGTCCGAAAGGGTCGAGATAGTCAGAAAAGTGTACCCGGGGATTTAGTTTGGGTCTCGGGGCATTTTTAAGCCCAATTCACATCCCAGGAGGGTATTTTAGACATTTTATATTTTTGGGGAATTAAACCCACGAATTTACTAAGGATATATCAGCCTTTAGGAGTTGTCTTCTAGGGTTAACAAACACGAAATCAAAGGACGGCCATTAGAGAAGAAGTTGGCAAGCTTTTCAAGAAATTCAAGGCCAAAGACTCAACCGTTTTCACCGCCACCACCACCAAAACGTAGATCGCGGAACGAGGAGCACAACCATACCTTTTTCCTTCACAAATCAGAAACTATATTCCCAGGCAAGTATCTATCTTGCTTTATTTTTAGTTAATGTCTCAATCATGTTAGTCTAGGGTTGTTTAGGACTTGTCCCATGAAAGAAATTGTTAATTTAGAGACTTTAAATCGCATGTTTAGAGAGATTCCATATATTCTGGATATACCCATCACATGTGATCACCAGCGAATTATTATGAGTTTAGAAACAAGAAATCTGGGAAATAATTAGAGGAATGTATATTTCTTTCAAAATTAGGGTTCTTGAAGATTATGTCAATTTTACCCCATTAATCCGATATCATTGATGAATTTATACATGTTTCGCATAGGAAATCTTGTATATATGTATATAGAACTTGTAGTACCGTTATTTGAGAATTTTAGAGTTGTTAATGACATTTTTGGAGAAATTGGAAGATGAAACTCGTAGGTTTAATTTACAGTTTCTGGGAAAGAACTGCTTGATCGATCGATCGAGCCCAGAGCATCGATCGATCGACCCCTTTTCTTCGATCGATCGACGCCTCCTGAAAAACTGCATATTTCTCATTCGTTAGTTTAATCTGATTAACATGTATGGGAACCCTTGATTGTTGTTGTTGGAATATAATGGGATATAGAGATGACTAGTAGGGCCTAACTAGACCCCGTTGAGTAACATTTTAGTGTAGGATGAGATTTTGGGTTAACGAGGAATGATTCATGTGTATAAGAAATCATGCGTATATTTAATAAAAAGATCGAGACTCGTAAGGGAGTTAGACCGGAACGTAAGTGAGTGAATGCCTATTGAAATTTTACTTAGAATACTTCAAGAGAGGAGAAATGAGTATGAAGTGAATAATAAATGAGAATACAAATAACGAGTCCGTTATACGAAATAATCGAGTAAAATGTGTAATCACGGATAATTATAATTATGGGTCGTGAGCGCACCTAATTTAGAAATGTGAATGTATATATATATATATGAATGTGTGATTGTGCATATATTATATCTGTATAAAAATCATACTCGGGCTACTTGCTATCACGGGGGTTTCCGCGCCGGGACGGTCATATCTCAATGGGACCTTTATGGGGGATATTGACTCATACCCTAGAACATAGGATTCCTTGGTACCGGCTATCTGATTGATAGTCAGACGGTCCTAAGAGATGTGAGGGTATGTGCTGACCTCTTAATGACTTGGAACTATGCTTCGCCTCCATTTGTATGTGTTTTATGTTAATGCAATTCGAGAGTGATTCCGAACCAGCATTTCCCTAAATATGTCTGATACAGGGACTTGATAGAAGAGTATGCCAGCACCATAGATTTTATGTGGGGTGCAGATAGTATATATATATATATATATTATATAAGAGATTGGTATATATATACTTATATATGGAAACCTAGCACCATAGATTTTATGTGGGGTGCCGTTAGTATATATATTATACGTGTAACTAATATACATACGTATATCTATATGAGAACTTTCTACTATGCGTAATAGTAGTTAAGTAATGTATAAATTTTCAACTTCACTATAAGTATTCAGAAACTTTATGACAGTACGGGGTTATTCTAAATAACGTAATAAATCCTGAAGAGATCGATTTTCTAATGTGAATATCATAACCTTATTTTCAAGTGATAAAACCTTATAGAGAATAAGTTAGAGAGACTTATGAGATTCATTAGTACGGTAGGCGTGCACACTAGGCGAGAGGTGAGAATTCTCAAGAGAGTGTCGCATACTAACATGGTTGTTGCATTAGCAGGTAAGCATTTTAAATACTTGCTAAACTATTTTTAAACTGTTTTACAATCGGACTCTGACCCATTTTCTGTTATCTCTTCTCTCTTGTATATATATATGTATATATTACAGGTGCCCAGCCACATGGGCGTCATGCATAAATTCTTTGGATCGAACGCGCTGTAGCTTATGTGGGATTTGCAGGCCTTTGTTTTAGACGACCTCTTCATTTATTCGATTCTTGTTATAGTTCTTCATAGATAGGGCATGTGTCGCCCATTTCCCATTCAGTGTAGATTTGTTAGAGATGTATGTGTATTTATTTTCTGTATTCGGTACTCTTTGGGTATTAACTCTTGGCAGGATGATTTCATTTGTAGCTTAAATTTGGTTTGGTTAATCTAGATGGATTAATTCTTTTGTGTTAATTGCTATCCATAGCACTTATGTGATTCTTAAACTGTTGGTTACTTAAAAGGTTCTCAAATTGGAATTTAAAAGAAAAGGGAAATAAAGTTTTAAATTGTTTTGACACTTAGCTTAATTAATCAGGGTGTTTAAATTGGAAATTTTATTTTGCGACACTGATGCTAAGAATAAACCAACTGTTCACCTTGATTTTAATTCAATAAAGGATTTATCGCCTGGTATTTAATTAGGCGGGGTGTCACACTTATATGATAAGAATTGTATTAGAAAGAAGAAATTAAAGAATGTTTGGGCTATTGATTGGATATGTTTAATATTTTAACATGAAATTGAATGAGACTTTATTTATCATAAATGATTAGAATGGGATGATATGATGCTTATGAATTCTGTTAAGGTTAAGTTATTCTTTGGATTGTTAATATCCTTATGATGATACTAATATTTTAAGACTTTATAATGAAAAAGGGGGAAGAGAAACCGGTTGGACAAGTGACAGAAAAAGACAAGGGAAAAACACATGAAGTGGCCAAGGTGAGTGTACTCACTGTAAAAAGATGTATTATATATGGCTATGGAGATGATTTGAATATCACTCACGGGTAAGATGTATTACACATGGTTATGGATACGATCTGAATATCACTCACTGGTAAGATGTATTATACATGGTTACGGATATGATCAGAATAATATTGATTATGAATTTGTTCATTTCGGTTTACCGAAATGGGAGGTTACTACCCAACCCGGAATGGGGGACATTTGTCTGTTAAAGACAAGGGGTTACTCCTCAACCAAGAATGGGGGATAATTGTCTATTGTAGATAGGATATGTGAATCATGATTCGGATAAGTTGGCCATTCTTTATGAATGAGCCGGATAAGTATAGAATTGGTAATTCTTTAGGAATGAATCGGATAAGTAATACATAATTATGAATGGGTCGGATAAGTATACATAAATTACCACATGGATATGATTTATTGCATTTAATTATATGTAATAGTTTAGTAGTGATGCATTCACTGGACTATTTTGCTCACGATTACTATGGTTATGTGTTTCAGGTAACGTGATGTCACTACCAAATCTAAGAGGTCGGGTTGGGTTATCAAAGGATGCATAAAACCATAATTTTGGTCAAATGAAAAAGGGGTAATTTAATCCTACTTATCTTTTAAGCAAGTTTGATTAAGCATAATTACTTTAAAATTGTGAAAGGTTCTAGTTTTATTGCTTTATGTTAATAATTGAAAAAGTGATACTCGTGTTTATGGTTTGATTAAGGTAATTATGATTTGACTCACTTTGACGTTCAAACTTAATTATAAGTATCTGGGTTGGGGTGTGTCAGATATTCCTAATTTAATCCACATGTGACCATTTTTCATTAAATGTTTTATCTTGCATTTTTGGATTAAATTCCTTCATGGGTGATGTTTATAATTGATTGATTATACTCGATTTAATGTTTTTGATCCAAAATCCTAATTATGCATTGTTTAGCCCATGGTGGGGATGTGACCCTACCCTCATTTTATTATTCTTATTTAGCATAGTTAAATTCTTATTTTTACTTTTCCCTTTTTTACAACCATCACCTTTTACACTTTTATTTTAGAAGTAATAAATCTATCACAATTTGTCTAATATTCCTTATGGATTCTCGATACCCGGATTGACTTCTATACTCCCTTTGTCGAGTGTAGTCATAGTTTATTTTTTTTTCATCATGGTCGGGAGACGATAACAACAATTTACTTTTCTATAGGGCTGCACGATTTTCGCTGCATCAGAGCTCCTTAAGTGGGAGACAATTTTGAGGACCTAGAGTTGACCAATTTTGAGGGTCGAGGTAAATTCTGAGGACCTTAAGTGGAGAGCGACCAATTCTGAGGGCCAAGGTCAATTATGAGGACTTTGAGTGAGAGCGACCAATTCTGATGGTCGAGGTCAATTCTGAGGGCCTTAAGTGGTAGGGAGTAGCTTTATAAGGGAATTTTTGTTTGAAACTCCACTATGTAGGAGACATATGTTTAGGGATTATATCCTTTTGAGAAGGGCTGAAAATCTTGGTCTAGCTGATAATTTTGAGGTTTTGGGATTCTGCTAGGGAATGTGTTGTTGGGGAGAGATGCATAATTAAGCCTCCTGACTTTTCTTGGGTAAATTTGGAATTTTTTTATGGGAAGAAGTTTAATCAGGGAATTCCTGCTTGAAAATGGGTAACTTTGCTGAGGAGCTTTTGATTTCTATTGAGTTTGAGGTTCTTTGGATTCTGCTGGCGAGTGGTAATGGGTGACCTGTGTTTTTAGATTGCATGTTTGGGAATAGAAATGTGGTATTAATCCCACCGAGGACTTGGGGAACTTGAAAAATGATTTTCTTGGTGAAGAATTGTTACAATTTTTATTGGGTAATTTTAGGGATTTTTCGAGGAATTTTTGGAATTGTTTAGCATTTTCTTAGTTTTTTTGTATGAAATTTCAAGGGGCTGTCAACCAAAAGGTTGCTGAGGTTGCCAAACGATAGTGGCATGATCTTTTGGACTACCTTGGTAAGGGTAAAGTGTAGCACCGATCGGCTGGTGTCTGCTGCCTATCGATTAACATACCGCTAAGCCTTCTATAAAAAGGGGTGAGTCCTATTCATTTTTCACAGCCGCCAGCTTTCTTATCTTCTGCAATTCATTCCTGAGTTCCTTCTTCATTTTCGTTTAAAAAATGGAAGACTTTTCTAGCCATGAGACCCAAATAGCATGGCTAGGTGTTGATGATTGGGCGCACTTGGGGTGGTGGGCCAGGCCAGGGTGCCTTTGGCGTTGGGCAATCGGAATAACTTTGATATATTTGAGTCTATCTCCAATGAGCGAACTCTTTTACCTGAACCCACGCACCATTGATCATCCAGGGTGAGGAATCCTGATGGTTATGTAAGTACTGCATGACTTTTGGCATTCATTTTTGCATTTTTCTTTTGCATTCTCTTGTTTCTTCTAATTTTGATAAAAAGGTTTCTTTTTTATTTTGACCGACTGATATTACTACGACGAGTCTTCGATCCCGTGGGACGATGGGGTTCAGATATTTATGGGAGCACCTTCCTACAGTGGTACGTTGGATGGTTTCTTATATATGTTTTGGTAGTCTGGCATCTGCATTGGATGAGACGTCCCGCTCGACAGCTGTTCTATGTGCGTTGGGAGAGAGGTGGTCGGATTCTACCCACATCGTACATTTTGGTTTGGGGGAGATGACACTAACCCTTATAGACATACAACAACCACTGGGGATAGATTATAAGGGGACCTAGATAGAGGTGGATCCCACGTTGAAGGTGGCGTCTACGACGGTGGAGGTGGCGCTAGGTGATGTTAAGAATATAAGTGACCTTATATCCTTGGGGGATGGATCTTTGTGATTTTCTTATAAATTTATCATTGACTGGGGGACCTCGGCACTGACTATGTTGCATGTTTAATGTAGTGGCATTGTGTCTGAAAATTGACTCAAAGAAGGCAAAAAGAGATGCATATTTTGTTTAATTATCTTGATTTAGTGTCTTACTCTACATGCACTTTTAATTTGTTGATGAGTTTTTATTTTGAAAAAGAATAGAAGAATGTGTTTTTAGAATAAAAAGAGGCCTTGGAAGTATCGTGGCAAAGGGTTTGCCGTTATATGGATTTATTTTGAGAAAAAAGTAGGTAAAATGAGTTTTTTGTAATTTTTTAAATAGAGGTAGGCCTTGGCGGCTTGGTTGTTATATGGATAAGGAGATAAAAAATCTTGGTTTTAATGTGGGGCTTATTTCCTTAATTGGATTGTGTTGAATTTCTTGTGTTGTAGATAGTCTAATGATGCTTCTTTTGCTGGAGCTATGGCCTTGGGCTTAATTTCTAAGCTACTATTGGTGACCGGGGACCTGATGGTGGACCCGTAATTAGATGCTATTACAACGTGGATGTCATATCGTCGTATTCCTATAGTGGTGATATTGGAAGAGACTCTGAATGGTCTAGATGCTTGGCAGGAAGGTCGCTCTTATTTTTTGAGAGGTAGCTCGATTATGTTGTTCATGTGGCTGTATCAGAGATTCCATTTGGCAATAACACTGAATATATATACCAAATTTCTTCACATGCTATTTCATCATCTTTGTCCCAAACATCAAGAACTAGGTAAACTGGTTTGTGGATCACGGGGATCGATGTCTGCGCTGGTTAGTGCCCTATGGGGGGAGTTGTATCCCATTATGAAACTGGGGGAATACCAGTATATTCTGTTAGTTGGCCTCTAGTAGACCTATTTCTATTTTCCCTAGAGGTTCTTGCGTCAATTCGGATGGGAGAAGATTGTGCCTTCCCGTACCCTAGACTTCTTTCCTATTGAGGATTGACGAAAGGCATGTAAATTTGATTGGGCCCTTTGTGGGAGAGTCATCGACCGTCAACCCGCCCTTCTCAATCTACTGGAAGAGTTTGGAATGTTTTTGGGGTTTACATGAAATGGCTGTGGAGGAGGGTAGTGGCTAAGGTGTTGGCCGAGGGGATCGGGCAGAGATGGAATTACATGTTTGACACCATGAAGGGAGGCATAATGGTATTTCCTAAGCTATTTCGGGCTTACCGTTCCATGGAGAGCCTTCGATATACTATCTAGATATGATAAGTTTGTGGGCCTCAAGTTGTAGATGATGATGGGGCTGGATGTTATGATAGTCGTGGTTAGGGCCTTTTGTGAAGCTTTTATGTGTTCAGTTATGTATTTGGTCATTTTGGGTTTGTTAAGAATAAATTTAGGAAGGTTTGGTTGGCTTATCTATGAGTAATATGGTTTTGTTTTGTTTTTAGGAGCGGGGGTAGTTATTTGACTCCCTACGCTGATATTTCCTGTAATCGTGCCAAAATTTTCCATAATGGAATAAAAAAGGATTTTAGTTATATTATTGTGCCTCTTGATGAGTTTTTCATTTGAATTATCTATACTAATAGCTAATGCATACATAATCCTTTTGTTCATGTAAATGGTGAAATGAATTGTTGTTCTTGAGGATATGAAAAGAATCACCTTTTGTGAAAAAGAAAGGGGTTGTGATCATGTAAAGCGTATGAACTGCCTACGTACTTCTGAGGGTTTTAAAATTTTTCTGACAAATTTTTTTTGAAGGATTAGGCCCCACGTAGTTTTGAATAGAAGGAAATGAAGATTTTCTTTAGAATATAAGGGAGATGAGAGGAGTCGTAGCCCGTGGAGATTTCGAACTAAGGGTAGAATTTCTTGAGACGGTCGAGGTTAATTGGATGGGCCATCTATTATCCATCGAGGTGGGTGAGCATAGTGGAATCACCGGATAGGATCTTCTTCACGATGTAGGGGCCACTCCAATTCGGGTTAAACTTCCCTCTAGGATCCCATATGGTTTCTATAATTTATTTGAGGTCTAAATACCCTTCTTGGACACCACGGTCCTTTACTCTCTTGTTGAATGTTTATGATATCCAATGATGGTACCCATGTATAAATCCTTTGGCCTCCTTTCATCCAAGAGTGACAACTCATCAAGACGGCTCTGATGTCAGTCTTCTTCACTGACCTTTCTCTCTAGCATGATGGGTAGTGAGTGAATTTTTAATTTAATGGGTAGGTTTGCTTCCATGTCGTATACCAGAGTAAGGGGTCCCCGAATTGAAGTGCGATAGCCCCAGAGGGCACAAGTGATTCGATTGGCCCAATTTTGATAACTCTCTATTATCTTGATGATGATTGCTTTGAGGTTCTTATTGGTGGCTTTAACTGCACCATTGGTTTAAGATTAGTAGGGAGAATATTTGTGTCTCTAGATCCCATACTCATCGACCAATTCTGCGACTCCTGCCTCGAAATGTAACTCGTTATCTGACACTAGCTGGTGTGGGACCCCGTATCAGTAGATGATGTTTTTCTAGATAAACTTGGCTACTTTTTTGGATTTTAAAATTGCATATGACTCAGATTCGACCCATTTGGTGAAGTAATCAATGGTAATCAAGATGAATTCGTGCCCGTTTGAGACTTTGGGTGTAACTTTCCTTATTATATCGATGCCCTATGTGGAAAACGGCTAGGGAGAGGTCATGTTGTACAATTATCGCAGAGTCAAGTGTTGGGGATTAAAAAACTATTGGCATTTTAGGCATCTCCGAACATAGGCGGTGCAATCTTGAATCATATTAGTCTAATAGTAATCCTATTGGATAATCTTTTTGGCGAGCATATGGCCATTCATGTTGGATCCGCACTCCCCGCTGTGGATTTTCTGCATCATCTCATCATTGTCAGCCCCTGCGATGCTATGTAGATGGGTTCCATCAAAGTTTCTTTTGAATAATGATTTATCATAAACAGTATATTGGGAAGCCATCTTGCGAAGGGTTGTTCGATCTTTCTTGTTAAAATCCCGGATTACCTACTGTTCTTGAGGAGGCGCCAAATGTCGTAATGCCAACACTCTACCATGTTAGGATCCTCTTTTATGACGAGATCAATGTGGTAGCAGTGGGTTGGTTTAAATTTCTTTTGGACTAGGAAATGGGCTATTATTATTTCCTCGTGTATGTTGACTATGGAGGATAAGGTGGCAAGGGCATTGTCTAAGCTATTCCTTACTCGGGGCAGGTAATGGAAGGTGGTATGTCAAAATTGGCAGGCCATCTCTTCTAGGTGGGTGTGGAAGGTAAGGAACTTCTCGTACTTAAATTTCCATCTTCTAAGTACTTAGTTGTTGATGAGGGACGAATCCCAGTAGACATCTAAGCATCTGATTCCTTTCTTGAGAGCGACTTTGAGGCCTGTGGTACACGCTTTATCTTCGGTTATAATATTAGTGCAGGGGAAATCTAGCTTGATGGTAATGGGAGTGTGATAATCATCAGGGGCAATTAGGAGTATCCCAGTGCCAAATCCTTTCTTGTTGGCAGCGCCTTCAAAAACCATTTTCCACCGGAGGTCTTCTTGGGAGGTACAAAGGACATCTTCATCCAAGAATTTGGAGATACAAACATTGAATTCTTCCATAAGGTAGTCAACAAGGTAGTAAGAGATAACTCTTACTTTCATGGAATTCTGTGTGACATACACAATATCAAACTCAGCTAACAACATCAACCATCAGGCTATCCGTCCCTACAAGGTAGGTTTCTCAGGAAGGTATTTGATAGGATCCATTCAGGACACAAGTCAGATGGAGAAAACGAGCATGTAGTGCCATAATCTTTGAGTGATCCAGACAAGGGCGATGCATTCATTCTCCAAGGCATTGTAGTTAACTTTGTATATGGCCAATTTATGACTAATAGTTAATGGCCCTGTATTGCAGGATTCTTCAATGTATTGGGCTAGTAGAGCCCCATCTGCAGCGTCTATCATGGTCAAGTATAGGAGTAGAGGGAGACTAAGTTGTGGTGGAATTTGTACCGAAGGTTGGGTAAGGTATAGTTTCATTCGATTAAAGTTTTACTGACAAGCTTCACTCCAGACTTTGGTAGAATCATTTTAGAGGAATTTGAAGATGGATTCATAAATAGAAGTCAACTGGCTGATGAATCGGCTGATATACTCTAATTTTCCCAAGAATCCGCGGACTTCCTTCTCCGTTTGGGGTGGTGGAATTTCGAGTATGGATTTCAGTTTGGCAGGATCTTCTTCAATCCCTTTCTCACTAACCATGAATCCCAAAAGGTTTCCTTTGATAACGCCAAAGACACATTTTCGTGGGTTAAGTCGCATCTGGTATTGCCGTAGTCATTCGAAGAAATTTTAAAGATCGAGAATATGACCTTCCTAAGTCTTAGACTTAATAATCATATCGTCCACGTAGACCTTGAATTCTTTGGGTATCAGATCATGCAAGATGGGTGTGACATTTCTTTGATAGGTAGCCCCAGCATTTTTGAGACCGAATGGCATAACCGTGTAACAGAAGGTTCCCCAGGGTGTGATGAATGTTTTTTTATATTTAGGGTGCATCTTGATCTGATTGTATACAAAAAACCATCAATGAATGAGTTGATCGCATGACTAGCCGTATTATCCATAATCATGTTGAGATTGGACAACGGGTAATCGTCCTTTGGAGAGGCCTTGTTCAAATCTCGATAATCAATGCACATGCGAACCTTTTTTCCTGATTTCAGCACTGATACAATGTTGGCTAACCATGTGGGATATTCGATCACCCGGATGAAGCCTACGTTCAACTGTTTGACCACCTCTTCTTTGACCTTGAGCGACCATTCGGTGCAGAGCTTTTTTAGTTTCTGTTTGATCGGTTTACATTCTGGGAGTGTTGGAATCTTGTGTTGAGCAATTTTGGGATTAATCCCAGGCATGTCATCATAGGACCATGCGAAGATGTCCATCAATTCTTTCAGTAGTTCTTCGAGTTGCGTGCACTCCTATCCTAATCTCGCCCAGTTGGCTACTAGAACCAAAATTAATAATAATAGTTTCATATTCATTAATTTGAATGCAGTTATGTTGTTTGTTATTAAATTTATGAAGATCAATTCAAAATTTTTCATTTGCAAAATCATCATCATCATCATCATCATCATCATCATCATCATCATCATCAAGAGTTTGATTAGAATCAAGACAATTAATGTAAGGCACAATAAGATACTCAAAATCATCATTTATTTCGTTCTTGGGAAAAATAGCATCGGGAACCACATCGAAGGGGGTCTCGATTACATTATGATTAGAACAAGGAGGAACAATAAAAGAAGAAGAAATGTGATAAACATTTGGGTTGGGTCGCATTTTAGTAGGTGGAACTTGTATAGCATTCCAGTTGAGGAGAGGGGCATCAGTAGTCATAATCACGATGGATGGATTCAATGATGTAGTGTCTGAGTGAATCATGCATAGTATCATCCCCAGTGTTTGCAAATTGAACGAATCCTTCGAGTCACTTCCCTTAGAATTCTCGGTAATAGTTGCAGTCTTTTCAACGAGTGGTTTCCTATGATGCTGGGAGCTTTCGACCCATGAGTAACTGTCTTGGAAGAAGATCTCCATTCCCGGCTTCATATTCTTATCCACATGTTTGTACAACGATTCGGGAAAGATGCAAAAGGGTAAGTACTCAGCCTCTTTAATGAATCTCCCATTAAAGGAATCTCTTAAGACAGTCTTAGAACTTTCTAGCCTTCTCTTCAATCGAGGTTGGCAGAGAATTCTAAGTTCCTCTGATGATGGTTGATAACCCAGGTGTAATACCCCGTATTTTTACGAATTTTAATTATGGGAATAATTGAATTAAAAATGGGAAATTAATTAATCCATATTTAAATACTAGCGAGACGAGAGTTAGTATTTGATTACGATAATTATGTTGAATATTACCGAGCGAGTATAGTAATATATGATTGTGAACTTATTAAAATGATCACGTGTGGAAAATACGGCAGTTTTGGAAATTAAGTTGGAACGCGCGTGCCAGTCATGTCGGGACCGATTTAATGGATTATATAGTAGTTTGTTTTTATGTGATCCTTATGGTCATTTTGTTTGCGTCAATGTGTCCGTAAGGGTCGAGATAGTCAAAAAAGTCTACTCGGGGTTTAGTTTGGGTCCTGGGGCAGTTTTAGGCCAAATCGATAACCCGAGAGGGTATTTTAGTCATTTTACTGTTTGATGAATAGTGACCTACGAAATTTAGGATTAATATATCAGCCAACCCTTAGGATCATTATGGTTATTGGCTGTTACAAACTTGAAAGAGATAAGTAGAGAGAAAGGAAGTGTTCCCAAAGGTTATTAGGGCCACACAACCACCTTGCACCACCACCACCGCCAAATTTGTGACCGGAAAGAGAACATCACCACCATATCACCTTCTCCAAAGGATCAGAACTTCCATTTGAGGCAATTGATTTAACTTGTTATGATTCAGCAAATGTATTGTCCATGGTAGTTTAGAATTGGATATTAAACTTGAAATATTGATAATTTCATGAATTGGGAGAATTTAATCTTGAATATGGGTAGGTTTTACATGTAGATAAATCCTGGAAAGATTAGAGAATTGAATGAGATCCTAAATGATAAAAATAATGGATCAAATCTGAGTATTTGTCTATCTTGAATTGAGAAAAGTCCTGGGGTTTAAACATAAAAACTTGATGAACAATTAAATTTGTATGCAATTTTTGTTATGATTTGATGATTCTGGAATGCTAGAAATCATGTGTTTAGGTTCTTATAACATCAAGTATGTTTTCTTTGGATAGTGGGATCATGTAATGAATTTCGGAGACAAAACGATGTCTGAAAATGCTAAAATTATGGGCTGTAACTGGTCGATTGATCGATCGACATTCATAGTCGATCCATCAACTGGTTCGATCGATCGATATTCATAGTCGATCGATCGACTCCTCTTGTATTTGTGATAAATTTCCTTTTAAGGTTTAATCCAATTCTGGATTTTAAGAATTATTGGTGTGAACTATTTGAATATATTGGGACTTCGAGAAGTTCAGTAGGGGTGTATTTGAGCCTCGGAAAATATTAGTTTGGTTTGGGATGAAATGATAAACTTACGAGAGTCCAATGAGTGAGTTACGATTTAAAATTATGGGAACTTGAATTTAAGTCTGATGAAAAATAACTTAAGGTTAGAGACAGTAGTAGGGGGACTTTAAATGACCAAAATAACCTTAGAGACAAGTGGGAGACTTAGTAACCTTTTGGGATAGGTTTAAGAGCTCGGATTTATACGACGAGAGTTGTCACGCTAAACATATTACGTAGAATAATAGGGATGAAACTACACTACGTATGAAACTTGTAATATGGGACAGGAGTATACCTATATTAAAATGATGATTACTTAGGTTGTGTGATTACCTAGTATATGGATTATTATGTGTATGACATACCTACTATACTTGCTATCATGGGAGGTTTTAGGAATAGGACAATATTGTCTTGTGTGCCTTTGGGGGGATTTAGATTTGGTACCTCAAGAACATAGGACTGTGAAGACTTATTGTGAGTTGATAAGTCAGCTAACCATAGGAGCATAGGTATGTGCGTGACCCATGGGTTTGTGAACTATGTTCACCTCCAATATGTGTGATTTGTATTGATGAGGTTCCTGAGTGATTCAAAACTCGTGATCCTTATGTATGTGACGTATCGAGATTTGATTATAGAGTATGCATGCACCGCAGCTCAGTCTAGGGGTGCCATATGTGTATATATGTATTGAGAGTGATATAAATATATACTTGTGATTATTCACCGTTGTTTAGTAAATGAGAATGGCTAAGATAGTTAAATGACTTAAAGATGTGGGAACTTAAATAATACATGACATAATTGATTCAATTAATGAGTATTTGAAATGTAATTATGTCTTAATTGGGTAATACGGGTAGACATCGTAAAGAAGTTCGGCATAAAAAAATTTGGTACAGACTGGTTAGGTAGTGATATAATTGGAATGGGTTAAAAGAATGCGTTAGGCATGAAAAATAGTTGAGGGGTGATAATCTCAAGTGCGAGCATGCGACTAACATGTATATAATATTTAATGTTTATGAAATTAAACACTTTTTGCTTTTAAAATATTTTCACCTCGGGCTCTGACCCATTTTCTTCCAAATCTATTTTGTTTTGTAAAAACATTTTAGGTGCCCCGCCATAGGGACGACAAGCATAGAAGTTCCATTCTGTTGACGTGCTGTAGCTACTATGGAAGTTACAGAATCTCGGTATTAGATACCTCCACATCTATCTATGCTTCCTTAGGAGTCATTCATATCAGTTAGCGCATGTTACCCACTCTTATTCAGAGATAGCAATTTCAAACTTTCATTTATTTCAGTTATTGGATTTATCTATTTATTCAGACTTTTGTATTGGGATCATTTAGCATGGAATTTATATAAATATTTTTCCATAGTGATGTTAAGACTGAACCAACTTAATATTCTTTATTAATCTAATAAAGTATTAGCTACTTATTATTTAATTAGATGGGATGTCACAAGTGGTATCAGAGCATCAGGTTCTAGAGTCTTTAGGATATGTACGACTTGTTATGCTTTCCGCGAAGCGTTATTTAATATAGAGCCCTATGTTTTAGGAGTGTTGTATTCATTAATTGTGCATTTTACGTCTTTAACCATTTTGTGATAATAACTGTAGACTCAAAAATATTCTCTCTCATTTCAGCTGCCTCCTCGACGTACACAGCGAGTTCCAGGGGGTGCCCAGCCCGAGCCTCAACCACCACCAGTTCAGGGTACTGTGAATTGTAAAACGTATTCACTCGCTTTTAATAAAGCTCTGATACCAATTTGAAAAAACCCAAAGAAACGCGATGTGATAATTGATTAAATTAATTCACAACTTTCTAATTTGGCACACTTATTTAATTGGAGTCTATTTTTAAACCAAAGTAATTCAGCCCCTAAACATGCATCTATGAGTGTGCGTGTGTCAATCCATAAATAGATAAAGCATGAGACACAAATATTAAGGAAAAAATCCCCGAAGGACAAAACCGTTTATTTCTAGAACTTTTAAGAATTCATAAGACCATTGACTTACATACAACCTGATAATCACCCATAAGTGTAACGCACGGTGTCTTAGTCAAACCTCCAAAGCAACGACTAGAAATAACGTTGGCTGAAATCTCCCGCAAGAACTCCAGGTGGTCAGCAATGAAGAAGAAAATGACTTCTCCACAATCTGTGAACTTTATAAGGACTCCCTTCACAATACACGCAGCTCTCGGTTGTAGAGTTCTCCCCACAAAGATTAAACCACGCCAAAGGTGTGTTCTTCAAAACCAAAACAATTCACTAAAGCATATTCGGAGTTTTGTGAATTGTAAAAATTGAGGGATTAAACCCTAAAAGAAGAAGTCAAAAAGATTTTTTCTTTCGCAATTTTTATGTTCTGTAAAACCCTGGGAGTTCTTAATGAAAACAAAACCATTTAATAAGTATTTATAAAAAATCGCGCCGTCTCGGTATTATAGCTCGTTCGAACGAGATAAGAATATCGCTCGAACGTAGTACACGTGTCACTCGAATGACTTCTCACGAGATATCTATGTCGTTTGAACGAAAAAAGCAGGTCATTCAAATGACCACGCATACTTGTAGATAATTTCGATACGAATGCGTGGCCACCAGTTTCATATTTTTTGATTTTTGATGAATTAGTTATGATTTTTCTACGGAAAGGTGTCCGAGAACAAAATCCTTAGAAAAATATTTGATAAAAATATCCCAACACTTTAAGTGAAATGCTAAGGAATTAAAACCCAACCTTACCAAAGTAAACTTCGCAGAGTCTTTTTGATGAAGAACTTGATATTCGGATCCATCTTTAATGCTTGAATGGTCTTGAATGCTCTTCGACGGTATAGCGGTATAAGATATAATAAATTGATAACAGACTTATAAAAATATGTCCTTACTTGAATGCCGCTGAAGTTGCTGCTATAGTAGCATAAGCGGTAAATACAACTTTAGCAGTAGTGCAGCAGGCACCATCTCAGGTATCGGTGGTGGCCCCAGTTCAGCCTTATGCATTCCCGTCTTCATGGGAACATGTCAGAGATGACTTTCAGAAGGCACATCCTCCAGAGTTTGAAGGGAGCTCCGATGTTATTATAGCGAGCCAATGGAAGAAGGACATCCAGATGCACTTGAGGATATATGAATGCATAGATCTATAGAGGTAGATACTAGCTACATTTTAGCTAGTTGGAGAAGCACTGCGGTGGTGGGAGTCTATTACCACTACTGAGGAGAGAGATGATTTACTATTCAGGATTTCTGGGTGCGGTTAGATTGTAAATATTTCCTTTTTGCCATTTAGACTGAGATGAGGTAAAAATTACTAAACCACACCAAAAAAGGGAAGATCGTAGCTGAGTATGAGGAAGAGTTTACCAGGCTGGTTAATCTAGTACTAGTAGAGGTACCTACCGAGGAGAAGAAAATATAAATGTTCATGGATGGCCTTACCTCGAGGATTTGACAGCATCTTATGGGTAACCTCTCATTGCAAACCTATACTGATGTTATTAATGTAGCATTACTTCACTTCTAGGACCACCACTTCCATCTGACAGGGAGTAAGCAAGTCTAGCCAGCACGACATGACAGGAGGTAGTGGTGCCAGTGGGGCACAACTAGCTCAAGGCCAGGAGAGGCAGGGTGATCAGAATTCCCAACAGGGGGATTCTAAGCATTTCAAATTAGGAGGTTTCTAACACATCCAGGGAGGTTATAAACATGTCTAGAAGGGTCAGCATGGCCATTAGGGCCAACAAGGATAGCAGGGCCATTAGGGCCAGCAACAATATCAAAAGGGCCAACAAGGCCAAGTGAGAGGTGGTAACGGCCAACAAGATCGAGGGTAGCAGGGATAAAGAGGGAGAAACTTTGGTGGAAAGTGTTTCATATGTGGAAAGACTGGCCGCAAATGTAATGATTGTCCTGAGAGGGGAAGGGCCCCGCAACCGCCGCAGCAGGGTGCTCACCAGGAGCCTCAAAGATCGATATTTCCTGCCGCCCTCCTAGCACCACCAAAAATGCTAGATTTGCCAGCTATACCATCAGTCCCAGTTCAGTAGGGGTAGTTAAAGTAGGGCATGTTTATAACGTTGATCAGGCCGAGGTCCAACAGGCTCCACCCGTGATTGAGGGTATGTTTTTTTATCTAGGGGACTTTAGGTCATATTTTGTTCGACACGGGGCATCACATAGTTTCATTACCACTAGTTTTGCACGTGCCATGGGGTTATTATACACGAAAGAGAGCACAGTTACTAGTGTAGATTCACCATTGGTCTATGGGTCATTAATTTTTTTATATGTTAGGAAGTGGGCATAGAGATTGGGAGATTGTTATTACCGGCATATATGCTTATCTTAGATATGCACGAGTATGATACGATTATCGGTATGGATTGTATCATTGCGTATATGGCTATGATTGATTGCTTTAGTAGGAGTATTATTTTTGCTATACTGGGTCAGGAGATGTCCCTGGAGGCGATGCCTCGTCTTAACTGAGGATCATCCACTCACTTGTATTACATGGAGGAGGAGACCTCTAAGAAGGTGGTTATTCCACTTGATTCGATTCCTATTGTTCGGGAGTTCACTGATGTATTCAAAGATATACCAGGATTTCCACCTAGTAGAAATATAGACTTTTTTATAGATTTGACATCGAGCACTCGGTCGATGGCCCGCGTGCCTTAAGTTATGGCTACGGCTAAGATGGGGGAGTTATGGGATCAAATTGATCAGCTGTTGGGACAGGGGTTCATCCGGAGGAGTACATCACCTTGGGTTGCTCCCGTGCTATTTGTGAAGAAAAGGGATGGATCTTTACGATTGTGTGTTGATTACCGAGAGCTGAATAAAGTCACGATACATAATAAGTATTCGTTGCCTAGAATCGTTGACTTATTCGACCATTTACGAGGAGCTACCTTCTTATTGAAGATAGATTTGAGATCAGGTTACCATCAGTTGCGTATCAGGGAGAAGGATGTGTCTAAATTGCATTCTTGATGAGACATGGATCCTACGAGTTCAGGGCAATGCCATTTGGGCTAACCAATGCACCAGCCATATTCATGGACTTTATGAAGAGGGTGTTCAGAGAGTTCCTCGATTACTTTGTCACTGTCTTTATAGATGACATTATGATATATTCTCAGACTGAGAAGGAGCATTCCAAACATTTGTGATAGATTTTGCAGACACTGCGCCAGCACGAGTTGTATGCCAAATACGAGAAGTGTTGGTTTTGGATGAAGGAGGTCCAGTTTTGGGGGCACATAGTATCAAACAAGGGTATATCCCTAGATCCGGGCAAAGTGTTAGTGGGGAGGGAGTGGGGACAACCCACGACACTGACAAAGATACGTAGTTTCTTAGGCCTAGTAGGATACTACACGAGGTTTATTAGAGGATTCTCTAAGATAGCGTGTTCGTTGACACACGTCACTCACAAAGGCGTACCATTCATCTGGGATGATGCCTGTCAGTTAGCCTTTGATGAGCTGAAGGAAAAGTTGACTTTGGCACCCATCCTAGCGCTGCCTAGGCTAGGAATGGAGTATTTGGTCTACACTGATGCGTCCTTACAAGGACTCTGGGGTGTGTTATAGCAAGAGGATGAGACTATAACTTATGCTTCCTGAAAGATTAAGCTTTATGAGAGGAATTACCCCACTCATGACTTGGAGTTAGCGGTAGTCGTGTTTGCACTTCAAAGTTGGAGATTTATCTCTTAGGGAAGAAATTTTTCTTATTCACAGATCATAAGTCACTACAGTACCTCTTTACCTAGAAGGAGTTGAATATGTGTCAGTGCAGGTGGCTTAAATTTATGAAGGATTATCAGTTCGATATCCAACACCACCCGGGGAAGGCCAATGTGGTAGCATACGCGTTGAGCCATAGGATACTAGGTGAGGTGGCCGAGGTGTGGAAAGCAAAATGGAAGGAGTTGGGACACCAAGATGCAGTGGCCCGATCATTTATGTCTGTTATGACAGTTACGCCTGAGATTATTAGGAGGGTAGTACATGCTCAAGCAACGGATCCATTTTGCCAGGATTGGATAGTACAACTTCGAGCATAGTGGGCCGAGTCTTACACTGTTGGTTCGGGTGGAGGGTTGTGCTTTAATGGGAGATTGGTTGTTCCTGAGGTGGAGGACTTACGACATGAGGTAATGACAGAGTCATACGGTTAACATTTTATGGTACATCCCGGTGGGGAAAAGATGTACCAGGATATGAGGTGACAGTACTAGTGGAGTAGAATGAAGAAGAACATCTCTAAGTTTGTTTCAAAATGTGCGACTTGTCAACTGCTAAAAATGGATCACTAGAGGCCACCGGGGCTCCTACAACGTTAGATATACCTATGTGGAAATGGGAGATCATTTCCATGGATTTCATCATGGGGATTCTAACATCTCATCGGGGTTATGATTCAATATGGGTGATTGTGGATCTTTGTAGCTCACTTTCTGCCAGTTCAGAACAATTATACTACGGGGCACTATGCTCAGATCTTCATTGCGGAGGTAGTGAGACTTCACGGGGTGCCCCTTGATATTGTGTCTGACTGGGATAAGATTTTTATATCCAGATTTTAGGAGATATTCCTGGAGGCTATCGGTACGGAGTTACGATTGAGTTCAACCTATGACCTGTAGATTGATGGGCAGACTGAGCGAACGAATAATATATTAGAGGATATGTTGCGGATGTGTATCTTAGATTTTGGCGGGGGATGGGAGCAGTAGTTCCCACTAGTGGAGTTTACCTATAATAACTCCTACCAGTTTACGATTGGCATGGATCCATTTGAGGCATAATACGACAGACCTTGTCGTTCTCCAGCGTGTTGGTTGGAGGTGGGGGACAATAAGCTACTTGGGCCAAAGATGATCTAGGATAGTTCGTCCAGGATAAAGATGATTCTAAGCCGTATTCGTATTGCTCAGGATCAGTAAAAGAGCTACGTCGATGCCAAGAGGTTCTTCTAGGAGTTCAATGTGGGAGACCAGGTGTTGCGGAGAGTATCTCCTATGAAAGGGATAATGCATTTTGGTAAGAAAGGGAAGTTGGTGGCGAGATATGTGGGGCCATTCCCTATCATCGAGTAGATTGGGCCAGTTGCTTATAGACTTGGGTTACTGGAGCACTTGCGTTGGATTCATGATGTGTTCCATATTTCTTCACTAAGGGGATATCTTCGCGATGAGTTGGCCCGTACTCACATTGCTTTGAAGGAGATTGATCTGCAGCCCAATAGTTTCTACGAGGAGGGGCCAATTTCTATCCTAGACCGTAGCTAGAGGAAATTGAGATCGAAGGTAGTACTTCTAGTAAATGTTCACTGGTGGCATTATAATGCCGATGAGTCTACCTGAGAGTGCGAGGATGAGATGCGCGAAAAATATCCTGAGGTATTTTTACCAAGTATACCTTTATTTTTGAATTTCGGGACAAAATTCCATTATTCGAGGGGAAGTATGTAATACCCCGTATTTTTACTGATTTTAATTATGGAATTAATTGAATTAAAAATGGGAAATTAATTGGTAATTAATCTAGATTTAAATACTAGCGAGACGAGAGTTAGTATTTGATTATGATAATTATGTTGAATATTACTGAGCGAGTACAGTAATATATGATTATGAACTTATTAAAATTGTCACGTGTTGAAAATACGACAATTTTGGAAATGAAGTTGGGATGCGCGTGCCAGTCGTGTCGGGACCAATTTAATGGATTATAAAGTATTTTATTTTTATGTCATCCTTATGGTAATTTTGAGTGTGCCAATGTGTTCTAAAGGGTTGAGATAGTCAGAAAAGTCTATCCGGGGGTTTAGTTTGGATCCCAGGGCAATTTAAGGCCCAACCGACAACCGAGGAGGGTATTTTAGTCATTTTACTATTTGATGAATAGTGACCTATGAAATTTAGGATTAATATATCATCCAACCCTTAGGATCATTAGGGTTATTAGCTGCTACAAACTCGAGAGAGAGAAGTAGAGAGAAAGGAAGGATTCCCAAAGGTTGCTAGGGCCACACAACCACCACCGCCGGATTTGTGCTCAGAAAAAGAACATCACCACCATATTACCTTCTCCAAAAGATCAGAACTTCCATTTGAGGTAAGTGATTTAACTTGTTATGATTCAACAAATATGTTATCCATGGTATTTTAGAATTGAAGACTAAACTTGAAATATTGATAATTTCGTGAATTGGGAGAATTTAATCTTAATATGGGTAGGTTTTGCATGTAGATAAATTCTGGAAAGATTAGAGAATTGAATCAGATCCTAAATGATATAAGCCACGGATCAAATTTGAGTATTTGGCTATCTTGAATTGAGAAAAGTTATCCTAGGGTTTAAACATGAAAACTTGGTGAACAATTAAATTTGTATGCAATTTTCTTGATGATTTGATGATTTTGGAACATTAGAAATCATGTGTTTAGGTTGTTATAACATCAAGTGTGTTTACTTTGGAGAATGGGATCATGTAATGAATTTTGGAGACAAAATGATGGCCAAAAATGCTGAAATTATGGGCTGTAACTGGTCGATCGACTTTTATAGTCAATCGATCGACTGGTTCTATCGATCGACTCCCCTTGTATTTGTGATAAAATTTCCTTTTAAGGTTTAATCCAATTTCAACTTTTAATAAATATTGGCGTGGACTATTAGATATATTGGGATTTAGAGAAGGTCAGTAGGGGTGTATTTCAGGCCCGAAAAATATTAGTCTTATTTGGGATTAAATGATTAACTTACGAGTGTCCGACGAGTGAGTTGCATATGGAAATTAGGAAACTTGTATTAAATTTGGATGAACAATAGCTTAAGGTTAGAGACAATAGTAGGGGGCTTTAAATTACTGAAATAACCTTAGAGATAAGTGGGAGACTTAGTAACCTTTTGGGATAGGTTTAAGTACACGTATTTATATGATGAGAGTTGTCGCGCTAAACATATTACGTAGAATAATCGGGATGAAACTATACTACGCATGAAACTTATAATATAAGACAGGAGTATACCTATATTGAAATGATGATTACTTAGGTTGGGTGATTACCTTATATATGGATTATTATGTGTACAACATACCTACCATACTTGCTATCACCAGAGGTTTTAGGAAGAGGACAATCATGTCTTGTGTACCTTCGGGGGGATTTAGATTTGGTACCTTAAAAACATAGGATTGTGAAAACTTATTTGTGAGTTGATAAGTGATAAGCACCCAAAACTGTACATTTTATACCGCGAATAGACGTACTTTAGTTGCTAATTCTTGTCAATTTGGGTCTTATGCGCTTAAATGTTCATTATGCAGGCTTAATTGCAGTTATGGTGTCAAAAGCTATGTTTCAAGGCAACTTGCAGTAAAATGGAGCTAATTCCCTCCCCCATATCCTAGCCTACCCTAAACTGAGCCTAAGCTTACCCTGAACCCTGTGTATGTTTAGGTTGTGCCCTTTTATATTTTTTTTAGATTTTTAGTTGAGTCGTTTTATTTTTAGGTTTTATTTTAGACTTATTTAGGTTTATTTTCTATTTTTCTTTTTTCTTTTTATAATTTTCTTTTATTTTGATTTTGATTAGTAAATAGTTTTATTAGGATTAGTTTTTAGGAGTTTATTTTTAGTTTATTAGATTTTATATTTTGTAAGGACTTTAGTTTAGATTTTAAGTTTTTATTACATTTTCCTTTTTATATAGCTTAGGATTTTATTTTTTTATTTTTAAAATTTTTATTATTTTTAGTTTATTTTATTTTTAGATTTTCTTTTATATTTTTAGTTTTATTAATTTTAGTTTTATTTTATTTTTCTAGGGTCACAAATTAAACAGACACACTTATCCTAAACTCACTCACATCCACCTACCATACACACCCAAACCCTCACTCACACATTACCCATACACCTTACCACACACAACACAAACCCTCACCCACACCTTTTACCCTACAACTCACCACACACAATAACCCCACACCCTATCATCTTCCCTACCAACAATCACACACTCTCTCTCCTCTCCACCATTACCACAAAACCCATAAACCAAACTTATTAACCCAACAGCCTTAACCCGGTGAACTATACCCCTTTCCCCAGTCGTGACCCCTGACCAAACTCGTAGGAGTTTCCACCCTTGGCAAACCCGCCGAAATCGCTGACCTGGAACCCCTGTCGACACCCCCCTCACCGGTGCCCAGTTCTGGCCGACAACACCTATACAAACCCGATGGCCATCTCAGGCCACCCTTGCCTAAACTCGCCGCCGAAACCAACCCGGCCAGCCATACCCTTACCCCACACCTATTGTGACCCTCGCCGGCCGAACCACTCCCCGATCGTAGCAACCCCCTCCGGTCGAACCTCAACCCGACTCTCTTCACCTGCCCCGCTAGAGATCGAAAACTTCTTCCAAATCCCACCATAAACTCCATACGACCTGACCCTTCTGACCCGAGATTGAACAGCCCCGATCCATGAGATCCATATTTCCTAACCCATCACTGGACCATCTCGTCCAAGACCCATTTCCAGCAAACCCATTTCCCTTCTAAACCAAATACGATTTCTACCTGCCAAATCCCAAAGCCAAGACCAAGTCAACTTATTAAAACCTGTTAAACCGTTTCCTATTCTACCCCCAACACCTCTCCCACATGCTCTCATGTCCCTTTTCCAAAATACCCATCAAACCAAATCTAATTTTATCCTCACCACCACACTTCCCACATGACCTCACCTCTTACCCATGAACACGTGTGCATAATTCCCTAGATACCCTCACCCAAATACCTTCCTTATACCATACATCCTTGTCCTCCTATTTTTACCCCCATGCTCCATGCCTATTATTTAAAGGATGGAAGACCCCATTTGAGGACATATCATGAAATAGAGAAGAGAATTTTAGAGAGAGTTAGAGATAGTTTAGTGTAGAAAATAAATTAGGATAAACACCATTTTGTAAATAGTTTTAGTTTTAGTTTTTTTAGAGATTTGTGAGTAGACATTTTGTATGAGATTTAATTGAGTGATTATATAATTGCAAACTACTTGGATGCTCATGTAAGAGGGTTTTATACTTCAAATTGTAGGATTGGAGTCAACTAAATTCAAGAGATTGGTTTGATTGTTCTTCTCTTTTCTCTTTTATATTAAATGCCTATTGATTATTTGATTATCATGCTTTATATTATGTTTGGCTAAATCCCCTTTCAAGTGGTGGGGGGAAATCCTTATTTGATGTTATTTTAGTTTAATTAGTTTGATTACTTGAAAATTCCCTTTGAATATTAATTTTGATCCCTCGCCCTTAAATTTACGCCTTGAGAGAGGGTAAATGATTTTCGAGAGAAAATCAAAATTCGAAGTTATAAGACCCATTTTAGATTCGAACTAGAGATAGGGGTTTCTTAAGTGGGGTATTATTACTTGAATTTCAACTCTAAATTTATTTTCTAAGATTTACATAAATTTTAATTGATCGAACCTAGCGGGTGATTAATTAAAAGGAGTGTAGATCTATTTTTCACTACAACAAAAAACGTCATTTATGTCAGTTCAAAAATTGACGTTATGTCAGACAAATGTAAATTGACATAAATAATATTTATTTATGTCAATTTGGCTTTAAAAGTACATTTTTATTTCAATTTAAGTAAAATTGAGATAAAAAAATAAATTAGTTATCTCATTTTTACGTATAAATGGCATAAATATAATGTTAATTATTTTAGCTTTGAGTCAAACTTGAGATAAATGAAAAAAGGAGCGGGTTTTTTTTCGCACTCCCGCTCCAAAAATTTTTCCTCAAAATTATTTAGCAGGTCTCTCATTTAGGGCTCTCTCGCACGACTCTCTCCCTGTCTCTCTCTCGCACGACTCTCTCTCTCTCTCTCTCTCTCTCATTTGTGAAAATGTGATTAAAAACATGGTGAATACCGTAGTTTTTATGTGTGTTCTTAAAAACTGAGATAAATGTGATCTTATTTATGTCAGTTTTACGAATATTAATGTCAGGGCTTTATATGTCAGTTTTGAAAAATTCTAAAACTGACATAAATGGTCATTTATGTCAGTTTTTGACTGACATAAATGATCATTTTTCTTGTAGTGTTTGAGAGTTGTGGGGTGTTAAACTTAATTTTCTATCACACATCCATCATACATTCATCCATCATCCATTCATCCATCATCATACATTCATCCATCATCCTTCATCCTTCATATCACGATCACCATCCCATCTTACCCCTCATACCATCCTACCTCATCCCACATATCCCATTTCATTTACCCCTCACCCATTATCATCCATATATTCCCCTAGGTGTTCGGGCAAATGAAAGTCGACGTGGTGAATAACTCGACGTTCTCACTATAGTGATTAGTATTGTTTCATGAAATCATTTTTCTTTCTGATTGTTCGTTCTTTCTTATATGTGTATGAGACATTTGAACTTGCTTACATTTACTCACCTCCTCACACACAAGAGTGATACACTTACCCATATCTCGAGAGTTCGTTTGAGAGAGTTAAATCCAGTGAGATTTTGATGTTGAATCGTTGATTCCAAAAAGGAAATCTAAGAATTACTCTTATGATACTCGACCCGTTTTGACTGATTCACACTACACACGTTGAATTCTAGGAAGGATGTGTCTTGTGTATTTACTTAGCTAAACTTTTTACACATTCTAGCTTGTATTTCTCAAAACATTTATCTCATGATGGATTATGCGATCATTCTACGTCTAATAAGAGATTGACTACCTTCCAATAAATTTTTCCAAATAAGAATTTTGTGGGTATATTCCCTGCAAACCCTCATGAGACACAACTCGTCCTATAGGGAAACCTATAGGTTCAAAGGCTTATTGCACATGTTAAGTGCAATCGCAAGTGCCCACGAAAGTGGCACACTTTTGGTTTCTTATCTTTATCTTTCTCTCTATCTTATTGCTCGAGGACTAGCAACGCTCTGTTTGGGGGTGGTGTGATAAGCACCCAAAACTATACATTTTATACCCCGAATAGACGTACTTTAGTTGCTAATTCTCGGCAATATGGGTCTTATGTGCTTCAATGTTCATTGTGCAGGCTTAATTGCAATTGCAGTGTCAAAAGCTATATTTCCATGCAATTTGCAGTTAAAATGGAGCTAATACCTTGTCCCGTAACCCTAGCCTAAACCCGAGCCTAAACCTAGCCCAAACCATTGCCCCGAGCCGTGTGTGTTTGATTTGTTCCCTTTCGTATTTTTTATATTTTTAATTTTTAGTTTCAATCATTTTTATTTTTAGGGTTTATTTTCTGTTTCTTTTAATTTAATGTTGTTTTATTTTTATTTTTTATTTTTTATTTTATTTTAGGATTAGTTTTTTTTAGGAATTCATTTATTTTAGTTTTATTTGGATTTTAATTTTTTTAGGTCTTTAGTTTTTATTAGATTTTTAGTTTTATTTTGTACATCTTTAGTTTTTAATTTATTAGGATAATTTTTAGGAATTTATTTTTCTACTTTTATTACTTTATTTTTTTTAGGACTTGAGTTTTAATTTTATTAAGTTTAAATTTTTATTTTTAGGATTTAATTTTTAGTTTATTAGTTTTAGTTAGTTAATTTTATTTTATTAGGGTCCAAATTAAACACACTCACACACCCTACTACCAACACTCACTCACACCTTTAATCCTACACATATCATCACACCCAAACATACTCACTCACCCACACCACACTATCCTACACTCAACACATCCAACTACACCCCCTATCATCTTCAACCTTTCACCCTCTCTCTCCCCTCTCCTCTAAACCCACTAACCTCCATTAACAAAACCACCATAACCAACAAACCCTTAACCCTTCTACCTCCCTTATCCCCCCATTACCACTTCTCACCCTCACCCATCTCCACCAACCTAACACGGAGCCCAAACCGCGCCACCTCTGGTGCAAAGCCTTCTAGCGAATCAACTGCTGATGGAGCCCTACCCGCGACAGCCGAAACCCGCTAATCCCTCTCCGGTGAAACCCGAACCTTCCGGCCACCGAGATCAACTCCCCTTATTTTATTTTTATTTTGTAGTTTTTAGTTTAGATTCAATAAATACATGATTGAGGGATTGTGATTGAGAGAATTTTGATGTATAATTGAAGATTCCATTCCAATTCAAGGATTAAATGGGTTTGATCTCTTCCTCTTGTTTACTTTTAGTTTAATCATCACATGCTCTTTTTTGTATACTTTTATTTTTATTTTGTTGGATGATGATTATTGAGGGCTAATCTCCCATTTAATGGATGAAATATTGAAGCCCTCATGAGTTCAATTTTGTTAGTTTAGTTATTAGGACAAATTTGTTTATCTCACTTTTCTTAAATTAACTTTTACTTCTTAATTAGTAGTTATAAAAATTAGTATAGTTAGTTAGTTTAAAAAAATCCCTTGAAAAATCCATAAAAAATATAAAAAGTAAAATCATAAAAAAATACATATAATAAAATGAAAATGAATCTATATATGTCCTCTCTAATTTTGTGTTTCATCCCTAGATATGGATTGATACCTCACTTACCGCTATATTCTAGTTTTGTTCTACTTTTATAGGTTTGTGAAGAATTTTGATGGAAAGAGGAATTTCACAACGACAAAATACAATAGATAAGCAATTTTTTTATTTATCAATAAGTCAGCTGACCATGGGAGCGTAGGTATGTGCGTGACCCACAGGTATATGAACTATGTTTGCCTCCAATATGTGTGATTTGTATTGATACGGTTCCTGAGTGATTCGAAACTCATGATCCTTATGTAAGTGATGTACCGGGATTTGATAACAGTGTATGCATGCACCGCAACTCAGCCTAGGGGTGCTTTATGTGTATATATGTACTGAGAGTGATATAAATATATACTCGTGATTATTCACTGTTTCTTATTAATTAAGAATGGCTAAGATAGTTAAATGACTTAAAGATGTGGGAACTTAAATAATATATGAGATAATTGATTCAAATAATGAGTATTTGAAATGTAATTATGTCGTAATTGGGTAATATGGGTAGGCATCGTAAAGAAGTTCCGCATAGACAAATTTGGTACAGTCTGGTTAGGTAGTGGTATAATTGGAATGTTAAAATAATGCATTAGGCTTGCACAATGGTTGAGGGGTGAGAATCTCAAGTGAGAGCACGGGATTAACATGTATATAATATTTACTGTTTAATGCAATTAAACACTTGCTATTTTTAAAATATTTCAAATCGGGGTCTGACCCATTTTCTTCCAAATCTATTTTGTTTTGTAAAAACATTTTAGGTTCCCAGTCATAGGGATGACAAACATAAGACTTCCATTCTGTTGACGTGCTGTAGCTGCTAAGGAAGTAACAGGATCTCGGCATTAGACGCCTCCATATCTATCTTTGCTTCCTTCTGAGTCATTCATACCAGTTAGGGCATGCTGCCCACTCTTGTTCAGAGATAGCAATTTCAGACTTTCATTTATTTTAGTTGTTGGATGTATCTATTTATTCAGACTTTTGTATTGGGATCGTTTAGAATGGGGATTATATTTCGAGTTACTCCAGACTCTGTTATTTCTTTCTATTAATTATTCATATGAGTTTATTTATGTGAATGTTGAATGGTTGGTTATTCATTACTTAGTTGTAAGTTAATTAAATTAATAAAATTTGGCATCTCACTTTTTAAATATTAGGTGGCTAGTAACTAATTAAATATTTTTCGACACTGATGCTAAGATTGGACCAACTTGATATTCTGTATTAATTTAATAAATGAGTAACTACCTGATATTTATTAGACGGGGTGTCACACCTGGGCACATGGATGAATGGCCTTATTCAACACTATGGGTTCTAGTATTCCCTATTATCATCGTCCCAACACTAGTCCAAGCATCAGGTGAATATTCTTTAATATCTGTATCACATTGACATTATCGTGAGGGTTGTGCTTTGGACCGACTCTATTTATGAAATCATCCCCTATTGGGAGTGGAAGTGGTTCAACTCGAAAAGATGACAAAAGCATATCAGTCGCCCCATGCTGTATTTCTAGTATCGGATTATTGATGCTTGCATTCATAGTGTTATCACCATCTACTAAGATGGCGATGACCTGCCCATTGGTGAAGAACTTTAGTTTTTAATGGAGTGAGTATGACACTTCCTTGATGATGTGGAGCCATGGTCTTTCGAGCAACAGGTTGAAACAAGATAGTATGTCAATGACTTGGAATTCAGTAACGAGATTTATAAGGCTAACTCCTATTATGAGCTTTATAGATCCCATCACTTCCCGACAAGTATTGCCATAAGCACACACCGTGGAAGAAGTCGGAGCAAGGTCTCTTACTTTCAATCCCAAACAATTGAGGGTTCTTAACAGAACAAGATTAAGTTCTGACCCATTGTGGACTAGCAAAAGCAAAACCTTCTTCCCCATCACCTTAACAAAGATATTGAGAGAATAGTTATGATTTGGACCAAACCTAGGGATTTCTAGCTCAGATAAGGAGAGAATTCTAGTAGAGGTTATACATCTAACCAGAATCACTACTTCTTCTGGCGTGGTGGAAGAAGGGACTACGGGCCCGGTAAGTAATTTAATTAAGGCATTTCGGTGTAGTTCGAAAGACTTGAAGAGTCCTTATAGAGTGATGTTAGCCTACATTTTCTTCAATTGATCAAGGATATTGATCTCCTCTAGGGTCATTTCAGGAATAGGGAGTTTTTTTAACTCCATTTCCCTGATCTGTCATTGATTATTGAGGGTTCAAAACCTGGTAATGCCTCCCATATCTAGTCATATGGTTCACAGAAGAGGGAAAAAATAGAAATCCAATTTCTTCATCTATCTCGGGCTATTAGGCCACTTTGTTATTCTCTCCTAGATGATCCTCAAACAATATTATTCCACATATAGTAACTACTCGACTAGTATTTTCTGGGCTTTACTCTTCATCTGAACTATCGAATTCATCCCCCCACCCAATGGAAACAATATTATCTTTTCATGAGAAATCAATGCATTCTAAAACCTCAACGGCCTCTTCGTATACTTCCTCCCACTCAACGGGGAGATGTAGAAGCAAATGGATCAAGTTCCCTTTTAATTTCAAACCATCAAGTAGCTCAAATATACTTAAAATTTCATCTGTTCATCGGAATAAGTCTATCATAACATGGACGACATCATCTCAGTTGACTTTTTCAACGGGTAGCACCCAATTATCTAACGCTTGAGCCCACTTCCGAACATCCATGAATAATGCACTGAATTTTTGTGAGTCCATGGTCATTTCTGAGGGAAATTTTAGCTAAAACTCTAGGAGCTAGTTTAATACCGCTCGAAATTCCACATCCTTACTTCCAGAACGAGTATGAAAAATAATGCATGCTCTTATAAGAAGCGACGAGTCTAGATTGGAAAACAGGTAGGATGTAAGAGAAAGTATGTGCAAAATTTGAGGGGTTTAAGTGGATATAAGGGTATGATGGACGATTTTCTGGGTACAATTTGGTTAAATGGGTCAAATTCCAGGCCTTTTTATAGGAATATAGCATTTTCATGATTTGTGATTGGATTGTGTTTAGTTTAGGATTGGCTAATGGGGTGATGATACCCTGATCAATCAGACATTGGATTACATTTCGGAGATGGAAACACTGATAAGTGATATGGCCAGAATTTTGATGGAAATCACAATGGGTGTCGGGTTTGAAATTTTGGGGAAGTGGGTTTGGTAATGGATGAAGGTCTAATGGCTTGATAAGATTTCGGCTCAAAAAGTCTTAGTAGACTTTGGACTGGGGATCATGAAGCTCAGTGTATTCTTTTTTGTCTGGGTTAGGGAGGCTTTCTGGTGCCCATGAAGTGGCAGGCTGAATGATGTTATTAATGATCGAAACTATGGTATTGGCAAAATTCTCATAATTTCTTGGACTAAACTTTTCGGATACTTTCTTTGGCTTAGTTTTTGTCATGGCAAGAATTTATTCAATATCCACTCCTGCTTCCCAGAGGGTTCAGAAATATGGGTAATACTTTCCTCCCATCATCGCTCGGACATGGGGTAAGAAGTTTTTCTTAACAATACTAACTTGTTTCTCTTCAAAAGTCCGGTTGGTCATGGTGGCTACTTTCTCTCTCCATCTTGTTATGGAATTACTGAAAATTTCCTTAGGATTCTACTTGAGAAGTTATAAATCACGATGTGTAAGCTCCAACTCCAGTTGTATTTATATTGCGACATGAATTGATGGGCAACATCCTCCCAACTATGAATTCTAGATTCTTCATGGGGTAGGAACCAACAAAGAGCACCGTCCTTCGAAGTTTGTTGGAACATTTGGGCCACTATTTCCTCAGAGGAACCTAGGAGAGTCATGGATCGGTGGTAACTTTGGATATGGATAATTAGGGGTTCTCCACCCCCAAACTTCTCAATGTTGGGCATCTTGAAATATTTTGGTAGCCTTGCTTTAGGGTAGGGAGACATACGAGTGTAATCCATGTAGTTCCAAAAAAATTTGGACTCGGTCAAATTTCTTGGTCAATAGCTTGAGGTCCTCCTTGACCTTATTCAACTCTTCTTCATTCGGATTAGTTGTATTGGTAGGTTATCCCCTCGATGGGCAAGATTCAACATAGGGAGCTGAGCTAGTGGTGGCCCATTGGCAGGAGGGGCACGTGCAGCGTGCTAATATTCTTCATAGATTCAAATAGGCTTAGGTGCGAGAAGAACCATAACGCGAGGGAAGAGGACCTCGAGCTCTTCGGGAATAGGAAACCAATTTCACTACATTTATTGGACCTCGATCTGAAGGTTGTCAATGTTGGCGATAAGTTGGACTAGAATCTTCATCAAATCAGGATGCACATTCGGTAGTTGGTCTGTGTTCTCCATGGAAAGTGGGTGAAGGTGGATTATGAACTCGGAGGAAGTAGTGAGAGAACTGACAAAGATTCAGGGAGATTTGACAGAAGATGGAAACCAATAGGGAGTCAGGGCAACGGTTGGGTATGCGATCCACTCGAGAAGGAAAAATGATTCGAATCTATTTTTGAAAGAGGAAAGGAAGCATCTTCTAGAAAAAAGAGGTAAATGTTTTTAATATGTTTTTTGGAAAGGGAAGGACAAAATATTTCTGGAATGTTTTTTTTATAAAGGGAGGACAAATGTTTTTGGTATTTTGAAAAGAAGGGAATTTTTCTTGACACTTTTGGTAAGGAAAGCAGGAAAAACGAGAAGAGGGTCTCATTATTATTATTATTATTATTATTATTATTATTATTATTATTATTATTATTATTATTATTATTATTATTATTATTATTATTATTATTATTATTATTATTATTATTATTATTATTATTATTATTATTATTATTATTATAAATATAATAATAATAATAATAATAATTATTATTATGTTTTCACTTGTATTAGGTTTACTTAAATGTAAAAGAAATGCCGAACGGGACCCGAGCTTGGGAAGATTGGGTTTGTAAAATATGTAAAACACAATTTGACTTGTTGCCAGGATAGGGTTCCGTCTTAAAAATGACCAAATCGCGCGAAAATTTGGGCGGCATGCGGACCCATCATTTCGGCAGAGTTTAGGGTAGTAACCGACAAAGTAAACATGAGTGCCCTAGGTTTGACGCCTATATGAGGGTATGAAGTTATTGGGTTAGTGGAAAGGTTCCCCCCTTTGGCATGACTTTCGTGATATACATCTTGCTTTTGAGGGAAATCGGTACATGTGGACAAGCCATTTGATATACCTGAGTGTACGTGAATTGCCTCACTATATACCTCGTGGGGATAGTATGTGTGAGAAAATTCAATATAGTCGATGTACGTAAACGAGTTCCCCGCTATATACCTTCCATCGTGACTTCAATCAAGCAGTACGATGCAAGGGGAACCGTTTGATATACATCAAAGGTACTTGCCCAATGGAAGGTGAGAGTCATATTTCTTAGGTTAACTACGACTTGCTGGATTAGTGCCCATCACAAAGTGATCTCCCAATATGGGGTAAAATTTTGGTCAATAGCCATGCTCTTTGGTGATGAAGTGTGCAAAAAGCATGATTCTTGATTAGTATATTAGGGAGAGAGTATTTTTATTTGGCATGATGAGAACTATACAAATAAGGGAGAATGTGCAAGTATCATGAAAAGTAAATCTAGCATGGAGCATAAAGATTACACTAGGCATGGATATGTGAGAGTGAGTGATGTGTGAGTATCTATAAGTGAGTGTGTGATAGTGAACCTAATCATTGATCAACTACAAGTGGTGTGTGATAAATGTGAGTGAGAATGGATATATACAAGTGTGATAATTGGGTGTGTGCGCTAGTGACACCTAAGCATGGATACTCTAAGTGATGTGTGCAACATGTGGGTATATGTGATCCTACAAGTAAGTAGTGTGAGGTGTACATGGATATTATTTACAAGTGTGTGAGTGAGGACTGATATAAGAATGAGGTAGATAAATACAAGAAATAATAAAGTAGAAAATAGGAAATATAGAGGTAGGTGCATACGCACATAAGTAGAAAATGATAACACCCATGCAAACAAAGTCTAGTCCTATTAAGGAAGTCCCCAGCGGAGTTGCTACTGTGGCCATCCCTCCTTTGTATATTTCCCTATCTCATCTCGGGGGATTTTAGACACTTGCGCGCTCGCACTCGCAAAGTGGGAGAACGTATTGTTCCCGTTTTCTTATAGTGCTTCGATTGTCGTCGATGTGGGGTGATGTAAAAAGATGGAGTCGTCAGCCTATTTTGCAAAAAATAGGAAAAAAAGAGCATGTTGCCGCCTTGAGAGTGCAACATCAAAGACAAGTTGATGCTTATGAAACCAATAGTTCAGAGGTCCGGGGACTAAGTTACAGAATGGGAAGGTGTTAGGCACCCATCCCGCCCTTTCAGCCTCTCATGGGCTTGAGTTGTTATTTTCCTTAATTTCTCCGTGAAGTGTGTGTGCGTGTATATATAAACGGATATCAGAATCGCCCGACTCATACAATGGAAAAGATAAAGTGAGGTCATCCAAATGAATGTTCCCAAAATAATAATTAGAAATTATGATGTGCGTGCTTATAGAGATATTGATCATCATAATGAAACGATAATTATTTTTTAGATAAAATGCAAAAATGAATCACAAATAAAATATATAGAGTAATATATTGATAGAGTATAAAGGATTGAAATGTGAAAATAGGGAAATTGGAAAATTAGAAAGTTGGACTCGAATCTCAGGCTTTAGCCCGAAATGCCTACGTTGCCTATAAAGGCGTCAAAGTCAACGTAGTTCGCATGCGGCACAAGGGTGTGGTTTATCCCATAAATTCAAACAGGAGTTTATTATATGTGTGTGTATAAAAGATATTTTTGGTTGTGAGAAAATGTGATGAAGAATCTCGTTGGATATATAGCTGTAACCCTCTTTTTTCTTTGTTTTTTTATTGAAAATAAAGTATGGGCAATAGAGCTAATAAAGGAACACGTGTTAATGTGTATGAACTAAAGTAAAAGCTAGATTAAGAATTTATGTAATTAATGCAAAAATAAAGAAATTTAAAGAGAGAGAAGGATATTTGGATCTTGTTTGGAGAATTGTTGCTTGATCTTGATCCTTGATGAGATCCCTTGAATGTTGGGATGAATGTTGGATGAGAGAGAAGGAGATTTTGCCAAATTGGGTATGAAAATGAGAGGAATGAAAGATGGAAGGGAATTTAACACAAGGAGACTTGGCTGATTGCAAGAGAATATTGTTGAGATCACTAATATTCATGGATCTCAAGTGTTTCTTGAGATTGATCTCATGCCCTCCTTTTATAGGGTAGGGGGACTGTCGATCGACATAACCTGTAGGAACAAAATTTTCAATTGAGTCCGTTGTAAGTATTTGACTTAGTCCCAGAACAAAATATATTTTTGAGTCATAGATATATTTTTATTATCATGATACCACATAGTCTATGACATAGAGTTTATTGAAGATGTTGCGGCCACGCTTCAAAGATAAATCATGCCGAGATTATTTTGGTGCATATTTCATATCTTTATTTCATGCCGAGATTTCTTTGGTATGAATGCGTAATGTATATAGGACTGAAAAAAATGTTTTTGGATGTTATTTTTATTAAAAAGTTTTTTAAAATATTTAAAGTTCATTTATTCTGAGATAAAGATGGTTTAGAGTTGTGTAAATCACATACACTTATTTTCATTAATTCAAATGACTTTGAATGTCGTTCAAACAAGATTAGCATGTCGTTTGAGCGACATGCAGTTTTCGTTCGAACGATGCGCGGACTTAATTTTATTATTTAAGGTGAGTTTCTCTCAGAATTTCGTAAGTTGCAGAACCAGAAAATCAGTTTCTATACAATGCATTTTCTTCACAAGTTTTCTAGCATTTTCAAACTCTAAAAATATCCTTGGAGTTTCAAAGATTCGAGATTTCATTCATATATGCTATAGAAATATTTTTTTGCATTATTGTGGAGTCATTCATAACTTCGAACATCATTGGGTTTTGCGATGAAGAAGCGAAGGAGTTCGTGTTCAGAATTCGTAAAGGTTTCTAAGCTACATCACTGAACATCGAGGCATTCATGGATGCGTATGCTCTGGACATGTATTGCGGAAGGATATTCTCCTGGGCATTGTGAAAGAGTGGTTGAAGATCAGAGAAGATTCAAGACTTGTGGGGATCGAGTCATTGAGTGAGTCTGTCTTTGTACTTTGTAATACCATATCATAGTGATTATTTGTCTTAAGCCGTCTGAAGTTTTTTTCCCTTAGTGGTTTCCTCGTATATCCAACGTCGCCTTTTGTGAACTTATTGATTTTACTTGCTTTAATAACCTAGATGCATGTTTAGGATTAAATAGGATAAAATTTGACTTAACTAAAATTGGTTCACACACATGGTGCAGTTTAAAATAAAAGGTGTTTTAAAAAGAAAGTTGGTTTTGTTATCCTTAAAACATATTCGAAAGATAAAGGGGACTACAAATTGGTATCAGAGGTAGAAGCATATTTTTTATTGTGTTGATCCCTTGTGTTTTTGAGGATGAATTTAAGAAACTATAAAAGGTTTAGAGCTCCTATTTTTGATGACACAAACTATGGTTGATGATGCTTGGATTTAGCACCACCGGATAAGTGATAATGAGCTCAAGCAGTAGCAGCCATGGCAGCCATAGAGATGTATAAGTGTATAAGTATGTAGAAGGTGATGGGTATAAGAGGAATTAAGACAATGATGTATAGTGGTTCAACCAATTTGACCTACATCCACTGTGAGTGTGTGATCCACTAAGTATGGGCACTAATGGCCTTGGATACAATGCACATAACCCTCACTCTCTTTCTACTGTGTGTACAAGCAGAGTTTTAGCTAGGGCTACAGTTCATGGATCGATCCCCTGTAGGGCTGTAGGTGATAAGTATATATAGGTCATGGGGGGTGTAGTGTACCCCCCAAGTATGCATGGTGCATGTGAATGATGATCCAACCAATCCCCTGTTGACACCTGTAGATGCCAAAAGATGACATAATATTCCCTCACGTGAGGGTGTGATTTTGTTATAACGGTCTGCCACGTGCCGTGTGAGCCTCACGCGCACTGCTCCACGCGTCTCCCAAACCACGCGCTGTGACGATGTCACCCTCGGCCTATGAGTCGAGGCCGAGGGCAAAGTTCCTTCTGGTAGTGAGTCTGGCTTAATTCTGGCCTCTTACTGTCGTACCCTTGTAGTGTCGTCCGGAGCCTGGTGAAGGGTCGGCCCCTCGTAGGGTCGTTTGTAGCCTGGTGGAGGGTCGGCCCCTCATAGTGTCGTCTGGAGCCTGGTGGAGGGTCGGCCCCTCGTAGGGTCGTCCGGGCCTGGTGGAGGCCAGCTGGAGCCTGGTGAAGGGTCGGCCCCTCGTAGGGTCGTCCGTTTTGGAGATAATCTTCAGCCAGGCCAAGGATATAAACGGGTATATCAATCACCCCCCAGCCCTTAGCCATAGGTGCCATTGAGATGGCTGAGGGATATTGTTGAAATTGAGAAGCGTGTATGATCAGTTAGGTGAGTGACACATGGGCAGGTACTCATTGCTGTTCAAGTTTCCAAGGCACGGCGGCTGCACACTGCATGGGGCTTTGTGCCCTAATTATACCCTCCTTGGAAAATGTGCCCATTTATTACCAGAGTATTTAAGAGTTTTTCAAACTCTCTCTGTCCTTCTTCTTCTTCTTCGCGCCCAAGCCTTTTCTCTCTCTAGAACCAGTTTCCATTGCCATTTGCAGCCTTTAATTTGTCAGGTCTCAGCAGCGTTTTTTGCCCTCATTATCAGGTACTCTCCTTCATTAAGCGCTTTCCTTTGCCTTCATTTCTACTTGATTTTCTAGGGTTGTGGGGCTGCATTCTCTTTAGGTTGTGCCATAACCTTTTTCGGCGTCTTTTCCGGTAACTGGTTCTTGGTTGTTCTTGACAAAACCCATTGAGTTCCTTTGTTTAATCCGAAAGTCAAACCTAGTCAATTTCCCACTTGTTTGTAGCTAAGTTAGGTGAGTTGGGTGTAATAGCTAAGTGTAGAGTCTTCCCCTTAATGCTTAGGAGGCTTTATAGCTTAGTATCTGAGTTCCCGTCTTTGAGAGAGAAGCTCTTTGCCGAGATCAGACGAATAGAGGAAGAGGAAGAGAGGAGACGAGGGGATGACCCTAATTGGGTACGACCCATCTTTCCCATTCCTCTTGCCACCAAAAGACCATCCGAACCTTCTGAGTCTTGTGGGTCGTCACCTCGTCCGGTCGAGACTCCCAACCCAAGTGAAATGGACGAGAGAGCCTCCTCGCCAACTGGTGCTGGAACTTCTGGTAGAAGGGACACATCTGACCTTAGTCCAGGCCGAGAGGCCGAGGGTACGGCCCCCTCTGAGGCTGTCCCTGTGACAACCCTATCCCCCAATGCCTTCCAAGTGGCTTTTCCTCAGGGTCCTCCTGCAGGTGATGAGGGGGAAGGGGATGAGGACGAGGACGATGATACGGATGACGAGGTTGATACCTCCCATGCCTCGTCCTTTATCTCCTCTGTTAGGGATAGAGACCTTCTGATATGGAGGCATATTTATGGAGTGCCCTTCGGGGTAACTATAAGGGTTCCCTCTGAGACTGAGAGGGTTTTTGATTGTGAAGAGGGAGAGGTTGCAGTCTATGAACAAATGTTCAAGGTTGGAGTCAGGCTCCCTCTGCACCCTGCCATTGCCGATATCCTGTTTGCCCTCGACGTTTCCCCCTCTCAACTTCCTCCCAACTCTTGGAGGATGATCTTGGGCTATATTTCCTTGTGGAAGAATGCCTTTACCGACGAGCCCTCGACTGACCTATTTCTGGGCTGCTACAACATCACCTCCTCGTCCAAACAGCCTGGATACTATCATTTGGGGGCAAGGAGGTCTGAGAAGAAACTCCTTCACGTGGCACAAACTTCCAACCACAATTGGAAAAAGAGTTTTTTCTTTATTTCTGGGGAATGGGAGCCCACCGCCGATGTTCCGAGGGTTCCCCGAAAATGGTCCAACCCCTCCATGAAGGCCAGGTCAGACCCTGGACTTAGTCTGGAGGAGAAGTACATCGTAGATTATCTGAGAGGACGAGGGCGAGAGGGTGAGCTTGCAAAATTTGAAGACTTGATGACCCCTCGGTTCCTCAAAGGAGCTGGTCTGAGGGTTGGTCCTCTGACTGAACTATGTGAGTTATACTGAACATTTCCTATTCTTTGCTTTTTTCCAAGTGTTTCCTCTTTAGATCCGCACTTTTCTAACGTATCATCCTTTTATCAGATCGTCCTGCAGGTACACCAGACTATCTTTGGGAAATGACGGCTCCCAGCTTACTGTCTAGATTGGCCAAGAAGAAAGGGAAGGAGCCTCAGCAGGCTCCGAGGAAGACAAAGGCCGCTGGGCCGACAGTGGTGGAGCCGACCACTGACAGTCATAAAAAGAAGGAGTCTGAGGCCCCTGTTGAGCATCGACCTGATCCTCGGACAAGGGACAGGGTGGAAGCCTCTGAGGGAACGACCTATTCGTCGAGCATGGGGGCTTTCTGGTCCCAAAACCTGGCGCATCTGAGGGCCGACCCCTCGTCACTGATCACAAACTTGAGGGCAGCAAAGGCCTCAATGTTCACTGCTCCCTCGGCCTCTGACTATGAGTTCTTAGCAAAGATGCCTCCTGCCAAAGTGTACGACTATGGTCTGCACTCCCTTGCACAGGTATTGGTTCTGACCCACATCTTAAATTTCATTTTTTTAATAAACTGTTTCCTCGACCCGTCTTGATATTTGTCTATTTTTCCTACAGTCTGTTTGTGCCTTCACCTCAGCCACCAAGTGGATGGCCGAGAACCAGGTGAAGTTCCATGAGGCCGAAAGTGCTATTCAGCATGAGGCTGATCTTCAGTCTGAGCTTGACACTGCAAGGGCCGATTTGGAAAGTTCCAGGACTGAGCATGCAAGGATCCTGGATGAGCTGACAAGGCAGCACGACGAGGACATTAAGGCAAGGGACGAGGACATTAAGGCCAGGGACTTGTTGATAAAGGAGAGGGATGAGGCCTTAATCAACATGGAGGTCAAGCACAAGACTGATCTCGAGGAAGCTGTCAGAAAAGCCGAGGCCGATCCTGTTGAGGCCTACAAGGTTTCTGATGAGTTTCAGGGTTTCGGCCTTGAGTATCTGGAGAGGGGGATCAGGACGGCCTGCCGATGGGTCGTCCTCAAATTCGGTGATGTCGTCTCCTCGGTTCGTCCTTCATTGGAGGCAGTTGGGTTGGACGACCCGCTGATCGCCGAGGCTCTGTCCTAAGTAGAGTCCAAAGTTCAGGTTGAGGGGGTCGGCACTTCTGAAGATCATCCAGTTCTGGTTATTGAGGAGACCATTCCTATAGATGTTGAGGCCCTGCCCTCCGATGTCGTCCCATAGGGTGGCTGCCTGTAGCCCATACCCTTTCAATGTATTTATCATTTTTGTGCTCTGTATTGTAAAACACTTGAATATTTTCTCTTTTATCAATACCATCGTCTCTTCTTCTACTGCCTTCCATAATTACTGTCTTCCATATTTACTGTCTTTTATGGTTTGCTGTCTTCGTTAATGCTACTAACCCCTCCCTCGTCTTTTTTGAGGACCAATGTGGGGTCGTCCCCCTATGTGGCCTCATCATAGCCGAGGGTCATAATAACCAAACATGGTTTTTAATCAAGTGGCCCCTCGCCTTTCTTGAGGATCATGGTGGGGTCGTCCCCTCCACCGACCCTCATTATAGCCGAGGGACTAATCTACCCTCGTCTTTTTTGAGAACAGTGGTGGGGTCGTCCCCTCCATTGGTCCTCATTATAGCCGAGGGTTCAACTTACCAAATTAATGTTTTTTTTAATGAAGTCTACCCTCGTCTTTCTTGAGAACAGTGGTGGGGTCGTCCCCTCCACTGGTCCTCATTATAGCCGAGGGTTCAACTTACCAAATTAATGGTTTTAAATGAAGTCTACCCTCGTCTTTCTTGAGAACAGTCGTGGGGTCGTCCCCTCCACTGGTCCTCATTATAGCCGAGGGTTCAACTTACCAAATTAATGGTTTTAAATGAAGTCTACCCTCGTCTTTCTTGAGAACAGTGGTGGGGTCGTCCCCTCCACTGGTCCTCATTATAGCCGAGGGATCAACTCGCCAAATTAATGGTTCTGTAGATGTTTCCATGCATACTGGAACTGATAAATAGGGTGAGGGGAAACACATTTCTCATTAATTTTTAAGTGTCCTGTTGTAGCAACTCTTATTACAACTATGGTCTATCAAGACCTTACAACACTACTGGTAGTATTTCTTTAAGTGATCTGCATTCCAGGGGTTGGAAAAAGGTTCCCCTTATAGGTTTTCTAGTCTATAGGTCCCAGGGACAACTTCATCGATGACCCTATAGGGGCCGTGCCAATTAGGATGGAGTTTTTTGGGCTTTTGCCAAGTCTTCTTAAGAACCAAGTCTCCTACTGCGTCTCTGTTTCACCCTCTGATTATAAAACCTCGCGGTCCTCTGCTGGTAGGAAGCCTGCCTTATCTCAGCGTCCTCCCTCCTTTCCTCAATCAGGTCCAAGTCAAGTCTCCTTTCTTCCGCGTTTCCCTGGGGGTCGTACATTTGGACCCTATGAGTAGGAAACTCGACTTCGGTGGGGATGACGGCTTCTGATCCATAAGCTATCATGAACGGGGTCTCCCTAGTAGAAGTCCTCACTGTCGTCCTGTATGCCCACAGTACGGCATATAACTCCTCGACCCATCTTCCTTTTGCCACCTCAAGCCTCTTCTTGATTCCATCTAGGATTGTCCTGTTTGGTACTTCGGTTTGCCCATTGGCCTGAGGTCGGCCTGGGGTGGAGAAAATTGTTTGATATTTACCCTCTCACAGTACTTCTGCAGAGAGGCATTCTTGAACTGCGTCCCGTTATCTGAAATGAGGGTGTTGGGCAGACCATATCTGCATATCACATTTTTCCAGATGAACTGGAAGGTCTTCTGCTCTGTAATTGTGACCATCGCTTCGGCCTCTACCCAATTTGAAAAGTAGTCAATCGCTATAATGAGGAACCGATAGTTATTGACTGCTCTTGGTAAGGGCCCTACCAGGTCAATCCCCTACACTGCGAACGACCACGGAGACGTGATGGAGGTAAGAGGCTGATGGGGTTGATGAGGGATGGTAGAAAATCTTTGGCATTTATCACACTTTTTTACGTATGCTGCGGCGTCTTTCCCCAAGGTCGGCCACCAGTAGCCTTGGGTGATCACCCTCTTCGCTAAGGATCTGCCCCCGATATGTCTTGAGCACGATCCTTCGTGCACATCTTGCAAAATGGAGGGGAATTCTGAGGGATGCACGCACCGAAGTAAGGGGAGCAAAAACCCCTTTTTGTACAAGGTGTCTCCGATGACAGTGAATTTTGCAGCCCTGTACCTCAGCTTCTTCCTTTCCTGCCTTGCTTCTGCCATCTCACCCTCTTTAATGTATCTGATCAGGTGGTCCATCCACGAAGCTTCTTGAGAAACATTTAGGCAATTACTGAGTGTTCCCTCAGCGCCCTCAATAGTTGGCTGAAGTAAAATTTCCACTGGGACCGTCCTCCTGATGTCTGTCCTAGTCGCCGAGGCCAATCTCCCAAGGGCATCAGCGCGGCCGTTGTCTAGCCTAGGTATCCTTTTTAATTTTACTTCTCTGAAGCCTTTCAGTAGTGACCTCACCTTCTCGAGGTATCTAGCCATTCTCTCGTCCTTAGCCTCGTAGGCCCCTAGTATCTGATTCACCACTAGCCTTGAATCACTATGGACCAGAATCTGGCCGACACTAAGAGACTTGGCCAAGGAGAGGCCTGCTACTAAGGCCTCATATTCAGCCTCGTTGTTGGAGGCTTTGAAGTTGAACCTCAGGGCGTATTCGACGTCTGTGCCATCGGGTGCTGACAGTATCAGTCCAGCCCCACTTCCACTGTCACAGGAGGACCCGTCAACGAAGAGGCTCCACAGAGTCTTTCCCTCTGAAAAATTTCCCTCAGAGAGGGACCCCTGTCTAAAGATGTATTTTCCCTCTTCATTTTCAGTCACATTCTTTCTAGCAGTGCTTGTCTCGGCCCTATCTGCGGGTGTGTCGGCGGGTCTGTCTTCTGTATCCGTCATCCCAAGGGTCTCACCTTCGACCTCATCATCTTCCCAAGTGAACTCAGCCACGAAGTCTGCCAATGCCTGCCCCTTAATGGCAGTCCTAGGTTGATACACAATGTCAAACTCCCCCAGCTCTATAGCCCAGGCCATCAACCTACCTGATTTTTCTGGCTTGTGTAGGACCTTCCTAAGAGGAGAGTCGGTGAGGATGACCATTGTATGGGACTGGAAGTACGGCTTCATCTTCCTCGAGGCATGGATCAAGGCGTAGGCCAACTTCTCCATCCTCGGGTATCTTTGCTCTGCCCCCTGGAGTGCCTTGCTGTTAAAATACACAGGCTTCTGTATTCCGTCTTCGTCTCTCACAATGGCTGCGCTGATGGCCGACTCTGAGACGAAGAGGTACACGTAAAGTCGTTCACCCTGCACGGGTCGTGACAGTAGCAAGGGAGACCCTAAGTATGATTTTAGCTCCTTGAAAGCCTCATCACACTCTTCACTCCATTCAAAGGCCTTTCTGAGGATCTTGAAGAATGGTAAACACCTGTCTGTGGCTCTTGACACAAATCTGTTCAGGGCAGCCACTCTCCCTGTAAGCCTCTGAACGTCTTTAATGGACTTGGGGGTCTTCAGCTCAACAAGGGCCTTTATCTTTTCAGGATTGGCCTCGATGCCTCTTTGGTTGACAATGAACCCCAGGAACTTCCCTGCTCCGACCCCGAATACACACTTGGCCGGATTAAGCTTCATCTGGTACTTGTCCATCGTGTTAAAGGTCCTCTCCAGGTCTGCTACATGATCCTCTGCCTTCAGACTCTTAGTCAGCATGTCATCTACGTAGACCTCCATAGACTTCCCAATTTGGTCTTCAAACATTTTATTTACGAGGCGCTGGTACGTTGCCCCCGCATTTTTTAGACCAAAGGGCATGACCCTATAGTAGTATGTCCCCTTATCAGTGATGAAGGCAGTCCTCTCCGAGTCTTCAGGGTTCATGAAGATCTGGTTGTACCCTGAGTAGGCATCCATAAAACTCATGAGTTCATGGCCTGCAGTAGCGTCTACCATCTGGTCAATGCGGGGGAGAGGGAAGCTGTCTTTGGGGCAGTGCTTGTTGAGATCTGTGAAGTCCACACACATTCGCCACTTCCCGTTAGCCTTTGGGACAATGACTGCATTGGACAACCATTCAGGGTAGATGACCTCTCTGATAAATTCAGCGTCTTCTAATTTTTTGGCCTCATCCCTGATGACCTCTTACTTCTCTCTAGAGTAAATCCTCCTCTTCTGCTTTACCGGCTTCACTCCCTCTACCACATTGAGCTTGTGGCACATGATTTCAGGGTCGATCCCCGGCATATCTACATGACTCCACGCGAAGACGCTTCGTCTTCTCCTTAACAGTTTGATGAGGTCTTCCTCGATATTGGGCTTCAGAGACTTGCCCACTTGGACGGTTTTTCCCGGGTCATCCTCATCGAGGATGATGGGTTCTACCTCCTCGGCGGCCTCTCCTTTTTTGAGCTTCGTCTCGTCCCTGGGGTCTAGGGTATCAATGTTGTAAGTGGCTGTAGCCCTCTTGTGTGCCTCCCTTTCTTCAGCGGAGTTGTAGTAACATTCTCTCGCTGCCGTCTGGTCTCTCTGAACTTCCCCCACCCCGTAAGGGGTTAGAAATTTGATCATCTGGTGGACCGTAGAGGGCACGACTTCAAACCCCATGAGGGCCACACACCTCAGTATGATGTTGTAGGCCGAAAACACCTTCTCATCCATCACAAAGAAACTGACCTTCTTGGTGAGCCATCTCGGCCACTCCTCCCCCATCCTCACATCGGCCTCATATACCCCAAGGGGGTGAACCTTTTCCCCACTGAACCCAATCAATGGATGATGGTAGGGGAAGAGTCTAGCACGGCTGAGACCCAAGGCTTTGAAGAATGGACAAAACATCACATCTGCAGAACTACCCCCATGTACTAAGATCCTCGGCACTTCGCATCCGTGCACCCTGGTAGTGATGACGAGAGGGTCATCGTGTGGGGCCAAGAGGTCTTTGAAATCCATTCTTGAAAATCCCACTATCAGTGTGTCCATATCAACCTTCTTCCTTTTTTCTGACTTGACCTCCAGAGAAGTCGCTTGTACCGTCTTCGTCACTGCCTTGGCCTCAGCCACATGGGCCTTCCTGTCGGCGACCTCAGATCCTCCTCCTGCAAGACCCCCGAAGATCATTCCCACTCCGAGCGAGATCATATTAAGCCTCTTAACAGGGCCGTGGTCGTCTCTCGGCGGGAGGTCAGGGTCGTCCTCATCATCAGAAGGGTCGTTCCCTCTTTTTTGAGGACCTTCTCTGCATGCATCACCTCGCTTCTTTCTGGGGTCGTCCCCTCGGCCCCTCTTGAAGACATCTTTGTCGACGTACTTTCCGAGCTTCCCTTCTTTCAGCATCTTCTCAATCTCGTCTTTCAGAGCAAAGCATTTGTCCGTTACGTGGCCGTGGTCTTGGTGAAACTCACACCACAGGTTCTTATTCCTCTTGTCGGGGGTTGCCCTCAGCTTCTCGGGCCACTTCAGGGATCGGTCACTCTTAATCTCATTGAGAATCTGTTCACAGCTGACCGTCAGAGGGGTGTACCCCGCGAACTTGTCATCCGAGGACCTCTTCTTCCCCTCTTTGTTCTTCTTAGGGTATTTACTCCCACTAGCACCTCCTCTTTCGTCTTCATATTTTGCCGCCATTGCCTCTTCGGCATTCATCACCATTCCTGCTGTTGACAAAAGTTTAGCCATCGTCCTCGGAGGGTCTTCAGCAAGCTTCCATAACAGCTTCCCCTTTTGAAGTCCTCCAATCAGGGCTGTCATAGCTATGCTCTCCTCATAGTCTTCCACCTCCAGCTTCTCCTTATTGAATCTGGCTATATAGTCCCTCAGACTCTCACTCTTCCCCTGCTTGGCATAGAGCAGGTGGGTGGTCTTCTTCTGTGGCCTCATCCCAAAGCAGAAATTATGGATGAACAGGTCTGCCAACTGCTTAAAGTTTCCAATGGAATTTTTTGGAAGAGACGTGTACCAAACATGCGCAGCCCCTGTCAAGGTACCAGAGAAGGCACGACACCTCATCTCATCTGAGATAGAGTATATGTCTGCCGCCGACTGATACATCTCCACGTGGTGGACGGGGTTGGTGCTCCCGTCATATCTTGGGGTGACCATTGGTGGCTTGAACTTTGACGGCGTGGGGAAGTTGACTATCTTCGCTATGAAGGGTGAGACTATGGTGTACCCCCTCTGAAGAGGGTCTAGGCCCTTCAATATATCACCAATCTTATCCTCTAACCGCTGGATTGAGTCATTCCAGGGTCTCACAGGGTCGGCCTGGCCTATGTTATCCCCTACCGCCTCTCCGAGGTGGACGGAGGGTTCTTCTGCAGCAAGCCTGAGTCGACTGTTCACTTCCCTTTGGCCGTCATCTCGTCCTCGGGGTCGGCCATCTGCTGCCTCCCCCCTGGATCTCGCGGTGCTTCTTGGCCTGGACAACTGTTCCCGCAGGTCATTTACTGGGCCTAGCCTCTCAAAGGCCGACCCCCTTCTCAAGCGGTCAAAAGCAGAGCCTCTTGGGCGATCATCAGGGTTTGGTCTCCCGCACTTTCCCCTACTGTCCTGGAGGGGTCGCACAGTGTTGTTGGAGACCTCGTAAGGTTCCCAGCACTCTATAGGAGCCTCCTCTCCCTCCAGATCTCCATACCTATCCTCAGGGCAAGGGTTTTCTTGCCTCCCCAGGCGTAGACGCCGGGGGTCAGCAACATCCCTACGCCGCTGAGGGGGTGGCAGGTCTTTGCGTGGTGCCTGGGGTGGTCCCCTGGCCTCATGCTGCCCTGGAGCTGCTGCCGGAGTAATCATCTCAGGTGAAATCCCTGGTGCTCTTAGTATGTTCTGGCTTAGAGCTGTGAAATGCTCTTGCATCATCCGCTGGCTTGCTGCCAGAGACTTTAGGGCTGCCGCCACATCAACCATCTCAGACGGAGGCGGCGGCTGACTGGAACTGGGTCTTCCCCCCTCATCCGGAGGGGGAAGTGGTGGCTGTGGCATCTCAGGTGCCATGTGCTTGAGCTATGAAAAGCTGAACTGAAGAAAATACTAGTGAGCTTGGGAACCTTAGTGGGTCTCTTTCAATGGTGAAACACCTCCTCTAAGGGGGAGTGCTGGTTCACCACCAGAGTGCCCAGTGAGGTCAAGCTGCACAAAGGAAGATATGTCTTCTCGTTCCCACAGACGGCGCCAAATTGATGATGCTTGGATTTAGCACCACCGGATAAGTGATAATGAGCTCAAGCAGTAGCAGCCATGGCAGCCATAGAGATGTATAAGTGTATAAGTATGTAGAAGGGGATGAGTATAAGAGGAATTAAGACAATGATGTATAGTGGTTCAGCCAATTTGACCTACATCCACTGTGAGTGTGTGATCCACTAAGTATGGGCACTAATGGCCTTGGATACAATGCACATAACCCTCACTCTCTTTCTACTGTGTGTACAAGCAGAGTTTTAGCTAGGGCTACAGTTCATGGATCGATCCCCTGTAGGGCTGTAGGTGATAAGTATATATAGGTCTTGGGGGGTGTAGTGTACCCCCCAAGTATGCATGGTGCATGTGAATGATGATCCAGCCAATCCCCGGTTGACACCTGTAGATGCCAAATGATGACATAATATTCCCTCACGTGAGGGTGTGAATTTGTCATAACGGTCTGCCACGTACCGTGTGAGCCTCATGCGCACTGCTCCACGCGTCTCCCAAACCACGCGCTGTGACGATGTCACCCTCGGCCTATGAGTCAAGGCCGAGGGCAAAGTTCCTTCTGGTAGTGAGTCTGGCTTAATTCTGGCCACGTACTGTCGTACCCTCGTAGTGTCGTCCAGAGCCTGGTGAAGGGTCGGCCCCTCATAGTGTCGTCTGGAGCCTGGTGGAGGGTCGGCCCCTCGTAGTGTCGTCTGGAGCCTGGTGGAGGGTCGGCCCCTCGTAGGGTCGTCTGGGCCTGGTGGAGGCCAGCTAGAGCCTGGTGAAGGGTCGGCCCCTCGTAGGGTCGTCCGTTTTGGAGATAATCTTCAGCCAGGCCAAGGATATAAATGGGTATATCAATGGTCATTGGAAAATGTGTATGAGAAGTGATTTGAAATCAATTGATGAGCGTGTGTGGATAGCGATCGAAGAGGGTTGGACTCTACCGGTCACACGAGAGGGTGATGCTAGTACTTTAAAACCCGTTGTGTCATGGACCGAAGCCGAAGATAGACTTTCACTTTACAACTCTAATGGTCTTTATGTTATTTCCTCACATGTCACACCGGAAGAATATAATAGAATCATGATTTGAAAGAAGCTTGGGATATACTTTCACTTACTCATGAGGGCACGAGCACGGTTAGGCCGTATAAATTTCAAAATCTTACTACACAGTTTGAGACGATTAAGATGCTAGAGAGTGAGTCCTTTGATGAGTTTTAAGCTAGGTTGTCCAATATTGTCAACTCGTTGTTTAACTTAGGAGACAAAATACCCGACAACTGAGTCATAAAAAAAATTCTAAGATCTTTACCGAGTAGGTTTGATGGAAAAGTGACTGTTTTGAACTCCTTGGTTATGTTTGATTCGATAAAACTTGAAGAGATTGTAGGTGACTTACAAACCTATGAACTCGATATGTTTACCTCCAAGTAAGTGCCAAAGAAAGAAAATGTCATTGCTTGGAAAGTCCGAAAGGAGGAGGCTAAATTTTCGGATGATGATTCCGATTCCAATTTTGAGGATGTAGCCTTATTGGCAAAGAAGTTCAGAAAGTCTCTTAATTTCTAATAGTAATCGAAAGATACCAAAAGATTTGAAAAATTCAAGAACAACAAGGTAGATCCTGCCCCTAAGGATAAGTGTGAGAATGTCAAGAGGGTTTAGTCGGATAGGTGTTTTGGGTGTGGAGGGTATGGTCACAGGGTTATCGAGTGTTCCACTAGACTTAAAAAGGAGGGCAAGAAATCGATAACATATAATGCCACCTTAAGTGATAGTGAACTGGACGAGTGAGAGATTTACCCCATTTAGCGTAACTTTGTAGCGTTCATGGCATGTCACTTGAGCGACGATGATAAATCTTCCCATGAATATTCTCATGTGAATGGCACTTCCAAGGCCATTGAGTGTGAATCACAAGTGAGTGAGGGTGAATCTAGTGAGGATGAGGAGATCGATGCAGGAGAGTTGTAAGTTTCCTTTAGTGAGTTGTATGCGAAAATGGTAAAAGTAAAAAAGGCTAACTCAAAATTGCAAGCTAAGTTATATGAGCATGCCTTAGAAAATAATGATGCTTTGATTGAGGATCTTAGGGCACGGGAGAGGACTCTTAGGGAGAAGATAGAATATGTGGTGAAATAGAGATAGTCTTCGTGGTTTGATGGAGGCTTTAAAGAAGGAGATTCTATAGTTTGAGGAGTACAGGCTTTTGCTTGAGTCTAGGATTAGTGAATTAGAGGAAAGATTGAAAGAATCGAGTAAGGTTAAGTTTTATTTGGAATATAGGTTGGAGAAGTTTAATAGGATGTTAGGAAACGTAAAAATCAAGGGAGATAGGTTTGGTATAGGCTATGATGATAGAGTTGTTCCCATTCCCTATACTAATACCAATCATGTGGGAGAACCCACTAGGAACATGAGGAGATGTCGACATTTTGGTAATCATTTCGACCATGTTTAAACTTTCACTTGTTACGGTAGGAAAGGTCACCTAAGACGTCTTTTCTATGACCTTAGTAATGCTCTTAGGAAGTTAAGGAATGAAGTCGTTTCAGTTCCCAAAACCCCCATGCGTAATTTCACACCTACTTGGGTTAGGAAATCGGACTTAGAGTCTTTAGGAATTTAACTTCATGGTTCTTGTCTGGTTACACTTAATTCTTCCCATGCTAAATTTAAAGGATAATTGTGTTGATATGTTTGTCGTACGCTAGTCTTTGCATCATGTTATATATGTTGCTAGTGTTATGACATGTTTATCTTTTGTAAGGACAAAATTTCAAATTGAGTCCATTGTATAGTTTTGACTTATTCCCGGAATAAAACACGTTTGAGTCATAGGTCTTTTTTTTATTTGTCATGATCCCACATAGACTATGACATGTTGAAGTTTAATTGAGGAAGTTGCGGTGAAGCTTTAAAGAATTATTTATGCCGATGTTTAATTGGTGCAAGTTTATTCGTCTTCAAAGTTTAATTGCATTTCGAGATCACTCAGGTATGAATGCGTAATATTAATGGGACTCAGAATTAATTTTTATAAGGATAATGACGCTTTTTTATTAAATAAATATTTTAAAAATGTTGTATAAGTGTTTGAAACAGTTTACATTTCTTTTAAATCTGGTAATGAGGGATTATAGTTGGATTTAATTGGGGCTTTAATTCAGCGCGTCGTTCAAATGATTTTACTAGTCGTTCGAATGAGATTCCATCTCATTAGAACGACAGACCGAAGTCGCTCGAACGAGATACCGCCTTAAAAATATTATTTAAATGGCATGTGTTCATCAGATTTTGCAAGTGTACATTCTGCGAAAATCAGTATTCGTCCAGAACGTTTCTGCACACAAGTTTTTCTAAGGTTTTCCAATGTAAATCATCCTTAGAGTTTCAAAGATCTGAGTTATCACTAATATATGCTATAGTGACATTTGTGGAACCAAGAAGAGTTGTTCTACACTTGAACATTGCTGGTTTTGTAGTGAATATTCGGTGGAGTCCGGTTTCAACATTATAGACATTAACATCGTAGACATTACAAGCCATATCGGTGGACACCGAGACATATGTGGATGCATGTGTTGTGGAAAGGCATCGTGTAAGAAGGTTACTTTCTAAGTGGGCACTGTGAAAGGAGTGGTGTAAGATCAGATGAGCTTCAAGTCTCGTGGGTGGATCGATTACTTGAGTAAGACTATCGTTTGTACATTTGTAAAACCATATTCATAGTGATTGTCTAGCTTGGGCCATCCTAGGTTTTTTATCGCTGTGGTTTTCCTCGTACATCCAGTGTTGTAAGTATTGTTTACTTTATTTTACTTGCTTTAATCAATAGATGGATGTTTATGATTAATCAAGATAAAATTTGATTAAGTTAAAATTGTTCACAACTTGGTGCGTATTAAAAATTGGAAAAAAGTTTTTCATAACAATATAAATTGTTTTGTAATACTTAAAACACTTTCCTCTTTAGAAATAAAAAGGGACCATTATCTTTTATATTATAGTTTTCTCTTATTGAGTCTTATTTGAAAAATACAAAAAGATTTTGTTTTTGATAATTCGACTTTGTATATATGCCATCTTTGCACACATGCACGAGTTTATATGAATGTTTGACATCTCATGCATATTTGAGTTTGGTGAGATGTTCTCATCTCAATTTTGTCATCTATGCGTAAGTAGACTTATGAGGATGTGTGCATGTAAGAACCGTTTACCGTGAGTATTGATAATGCTTAAATTGAAAAAAGGACGAGTGTTCATGAGAAAGGGCTACTAGTGAATAATAATCACATTGTGAAAGCCACCGTTTAAAAAAGCCCAAGAAAAAATTAAGACAATAAAAAGAATCATATGCCAAAATAGGGCCAATAGGATTTATCTAAGTTGAGGAAAATATAAACCTCAAAAAGAGATAGAAAAGAAAAAGAAATATATATGTTTGAGGGAGTTTGGATGGAATAATTCAAACGGATTTACACCAAGAATCCTTATTGTGAAACATCATATTATGATGCTATTGTTTATAGAATCACCAAAATACTGAATTTGTGTGTATGATGATTATTTAGTTCATTTAGCTCAATATATTAATTGTCACATAGGGCTAAAACTAAGTTTGATGACATTTAACTATCAATTAGAGCTTCTTGGCAATTTCAGTGTGTTGAAGTTATGATTTATTTATTGTAGTTCACAACCATTCACTCCATATCCATGTTTGAGCACATTGATTCTATGTTGGCACGAAACTCACATTGTTTGATTTGCTTTATTTTTTTCTTTCTGTTTTGAGTCCGTTTTGTTGCTGTTTGCTCTTTCCAGTTAACGTTTTCAGGAAATTTTTTCACTGGACAAAATTTAATAATTTTTAACACAAGAATTGACAAAATTTCATGTCATTCAAATGACATAGAGGCCTCGTTTGAGCGACAACCTGATGTCTTGTGATGCACCGTTCACGCGAGGTTCAAGCGGCATAATGAAAGTGTCTGGTATGGTCGCTAGATCGCACGAAGGTCGCGAGATGTGTTTCTTCAAGCAAGAGGCTACTATTTTGGGTTTGTTTAGCTCGCTTGATGTTCTGGTTTGAGCGACAAGCCTATGTCGTTCAAGCGATAAGGCACTGTCGTTTGAGTGACCTGGAGGATTTTTTTTGGTTCCTTCTGATTTCATACATGATTTCACTTAATGATCATATCATTATGTTTTTAGTACTTCTAGTTGTTCATATGCAGTACTTACTGATTATTCATGTTAATTTCATACACTGCATAATTCATTTAGTCACATTTGCTACGGATTTGGTATCTTTTGATCATTATTAGTTGGTAGTTTCATGTTTATCTAGATATACTTCATTGGTTATTTTGATTCTAGATATATTGATAAATTATTTATCTTTCCACTTATTATCTATTCGAGACAAAAAAGGTGAGAGATGTATGTAATGTAGGGGAGAGTTTGTTTGTTGAGCATATATGTTTGTTGCATTGCACAGTGGTATCATTCTTATGATCATATGTCTTCATGATTAGTTTATACAAATTTATATCATGTTATCTAATCTTAATCACATGTTTAAAAAATGATTTGATTTTGATTTTACATATTGGTATTGATATTTCATATTGGTATCATAATGTTTGATATCATTTGTAACTCCATACTTCACTGGGTATATGTCTGTTTCATGTGTGTAGGTACAATTAAGAGATTTGATATTTCAAATCTATGCCATATTGAGACAACTCATGCTTGTTGGACCATCATTACTAGCCTTGTCCTACAATTTTTGATTTTGGGTTTATGGGATGGGATTTAGGCGTGATACGGATTAACGGCCCATCTTAGGCATTTCCCTGTTTGTTTTTTCCCGAAATAGTCAAGGGGAGATTTTTAAGGACAAAATTTCCAATTGAGTCCATTGTAAGTATATAAATTATTCTCGAAAAAAAATATGTTTTTGAGTCATAAATAGATTTTTATTATCACGATCCCACACAGTCTATGACATAAGGTTTATAGAAGATGTTGCGGCCAAGATTCAAAGATAAATCATGCCGAGATTATTTTGGTGCACATTTCACGTATTTATCGCATTTCGAGATCACTCAGGTATGAATGGCATAATGTTTATGGGACTCGAAAAAATATTTTAGGATGTTATTTTTATCAAAAAGTGTTTTAAAATATTTCAACTTCTTTTATTCTGAGATAAATATGGTTTAGAGTTGTGTAAATCACAAACTCTTATTTTCAGTTGTTCAAACGACTTTGAATGTGGTTCAAGCAAGATCAGCATGTCGTTCGAGCGACATGTGCATCTCATTCGAGCGACATGAAGTTTTAATTAGAGAAATGCGCCGACTTAAGTTTATTATTTAAGGCGAGTTTCTCTCAGAATTTCGTAAGTTGCATAATTAAAAAATGAGTTTCTATACAATACATTTTTTACACAGGTTTTTAAAGGTTTTCAAAGTTTAAAAACATCCTTAGAGTTTCCAAGATCCGAGGCTTTATTCATATATGGTATAGTGATCTTTGTTTGCACCATTATGGAGTTGTTCATCAATTTGAACATCGGTGGGTTTTGTAGTGAAGAAGCGAAGGAGTTCGTGTTTGGAGTCCATAGACATTTACAAGATACATCGGAGGACACCGAGGCATTTGTGGAATCGTGTGATGTGGAAAATTATCGCAGAAGGATATTTGCGTGGGAACTGTGGAAGAGTGCTTGAAGATCAGCTACACGACTTATGAGGATTGAGTCGTTGACTAAGTCTGTCTTTGTACTTTGTAATACCATATCATAGTGATTGTCTGGCTTGGGCCATTTGAGGTTTTTCCCCTACGTGGTTTCCTCATACATTCGACGTTGCCTTTTGTGAAATTATTTATTTTACTTACTTTAATAACCTACATGCATGTTTAGGACTAAACAAGATAAAATTGGGCTTAACTAAACTTGGTTCACAAACTTGGTATAATATAAAATTTGGCAAAGGGTTTTAAAAAAGAATGTTGGTTTTTATCCTTAAAACACATTAAAAATAAAAAGGGGCCTACATACCCCTAACCCTGCCTATCGGCAGGTGACACTAGACAAACTATCGATTGGCAGGGAAATGGACCTGCCAATCGATAGTGTTGTGAGGATTGTTTTGGAAAAATGGTCGTAAAATGCGATTCATAAATCATAACATGCACGGGGCATACCGTTACTATACCTTTAAGAGTCCTCTAGGCTTCTTCCTAGTCTGGGAGTTGACTTTAGGTCAAACGGGGTTCGAAAGAGCCAGTTGGTCCTTTGGACGGAAGATCGTCGGATGGTAATGGGTTGTTCATCCAATCATAAGTCAGAATCATGTACGGATTAAAAATTTTGTATGAGTTATTTCGATGTTCCAAAGAGCTTTGCTCGGTTCGGAGAGTTGAGTTTGGTTAATCGGGGCTCAGAAGTGCCGATGACCTTTCGGAGTAAAAGGGGTCTTTCGTTCGTATTATAAGGCTGATATTTATACGAGATAAACCGTTGGAAAGGGTATTTAATTACCTTTGATTATTCATTCAGTATCATTCAAGATAAAGAGTTGACTTTGGTCAAACATAGCTCGAGAGGGCCCGATGACCTCCGGATCAGTTTTTGAGGGAAAACGGATCGTTTGTTCAAACTTTTATGCCATTTTGTGCATGGGGCAAACTGTTGGAAAGGGTTTTCAATGCCCTTTGAATATTAATTGAGATTTCACTCGACGATGAAGTTATTTGGAGTCAAATTGGGGCCCGGGAGCGTCCAGTGGCCTTCGGATCGATTTTGGATTGTAAAATGGTCCATTTCAATGCCACTTTAAGCAAGACCATTGGAAAGGGGATTCACAGCCCTTCGAAGATTTATTGATCTATCACTCTGACAATAGAGTTTACCAGAGTCAAACGCGGCCCTGGAGGGACCTCTAGATCGGTAGTCGGAGTACGGCCTAGGGTTTGTAGTGAAATGGTGAGGTTCTAGGGACCTATATAGAGACTTAGGGGGTACTAGCATGTGGTGTCTACAACATCAGTTTGCCTTTGATACCGTTCTCTCGCAACAGGTACATTTATTTTGTCTATTTTGAGAAAAAATAGGCTCGCGACTCCATTCTTTTCCTGTTTCTCCCCTATTCACGATGATGGATTTATATCTAAAGTTGCCCAGAAAGATCAATGCTAGTGGTGGAAAGAGGAATACCATATACTTGAATCCTCGTATGCACGGGAGAGAGGGATTTTTACGGTTTTCCCTCCCCCTGGATTTTAGGGTTGTCCCATGCTGGAGGAATCTGACTTGGATGGCCACAAGGTCCCTAACACTTCCACCCAAGTCAGATTCCTAAGGACCCTTTTGTTTTTAAAATCAGAACATTCTCTGCCTCGAAATCGGTAGGCCATCAACCTATAAATTCCATTTTCTAAACGTTCTCTTCACTTTTCTTACATCAAATTCACCCCACTTTTTTCCATCCATTTTACCATTACTCCACCACCATTCAACCACCATTAAAATCAACTTACACCACCTCACAATCAGTAGCAAAGTTTGAAAAGGATAGTCCCCCAATTTTAAAATTCATATAAAATTATAATATTTCCTTTTTATGAAATAGATGCGGAAGCGATGTGATGGTTCAATCTAAACAAACAAACAGATTTTAATTTCTATTTCAAATTAAAATTCAACCAAGTGAAATTAACTTAAACACACACACTAATTTCAATTTCACTTAAACACCATTAATTAACCCAAGTCCTAGAAATTTGTCTAAGTCATATTTTGCAATGTTATTTAGTTAGGCCAAACCAATTTTAACAATTAAATTAAATGACTTGAATTAATTAACTAAACATTATCCAATATTAATTAAGCACCAAATTAAACATGTAGTGATTAAATTAAACTAGTTTTTTCTTTTTACTTAAGCATGCGTTCTAGGTGATTTTGCAAAAGATAAAATAAATAATTAATCCACTACACCGTGATGTACGAGGAAAAACCCACAACGGGAAACAACCTCGGATGACCCTAGCCTCAAATCCACTAAGTACGGAATTTATAATTACAAGACAAAAGACTTACATCACATGACTCGATCCCTTTCAAGCCTCGACGCTCCTTCTTGTAGATACCACTTCCTAGAGAATAACCACGGAGCTCCACCGCGGTCTCAGAATCCACTGATCGGATTTTATGTGGTCACCGTCACCCTAACTAGGAGCCTTTCTCCAAGTGGCTAAATCACAAAAACTTCATGTTCTTTGAGGGATGTAGAAGGAAACCCAAACTTCTCTTCTAATTGGTGTAGAGATAAACCGGTGCCAAAATGCTCCAAGCAATTGATATGTATATATGAACTTGGAAGAAACAAATATGGGTGTAAACTAGAGTGATAGAAGATTTTCTCTTGAAAAATAACAATCAAAACATGATCTTTTTCTCTTTATGATTTTGCTCTCAAAACACTCTCTAAGAGTTGGTATGGTATGAAAAAGATATCTTAGAAAAATGGTTTCCCACACATAATAAAGTCTGAGACAAATCAGTTAAGAAACAAGGGGGAAGTGGGAGAAAAACTGTCAAAAACTGCCAAAACTGTTCCCGCCTGATATCTCGTTCGAACGACATTTCATTCGAACAAAATCTCGTTCGAACGAGACTTCTAACGTAGTTCCAGATCGAGCTCGTTAGAAATCTCGTTGGATATCTCGTTCGAACGACATTTCAAAGGCCTGTACTGGGAGCTCGTTGGCAATCTCGTTCGAACGACACTTCGAACGAACTCACAGAATGTTCAAAAATTCTTTTTAAGCCCAGAAACTTTATATACTGTATATATATAAGTTTTAATAGAAAAACATCTGAAAACAAAACCTAACACCCAATATAAACTTATTCCAAGCTCCTATATGTATATATGTATGCATTCATACCTTGGGAGCATGGAACCACTATTGACGACGTAGAAACGAGGCATTTAAACTCGACGTTTTGATGAAGCTTTATACACTTGGCCGCTACGTCTTCAACAAACACGTCATAGGCTTGAAATATGATCAATATACTTTATCCTATAACTCAAACGTTTTTGTTCGGAATTGAGCCAAAACTACAAAGACTCAATTGGAACATTGCGTCCTTACAAAGTTCTATAGGAGGTTTACCCTTATCTTTTTATATCTCTTTTATTTAGTATCATTTATTATTTTTTTTCTCCACTATTGCTATATTTTTTCTTTATTTCACTTTCTCACTCCAACTAATCTCTTTTTTTATTATTTATATGCACAAAACATAAATTTTAAAACTAAAAAAAAGCCAAAAAGAGGGTTCATGTTTAAACCCTAAAGTAGAATTTCCCCACTTTTTTTACACTTTCTACACTTGTGCACTTTTCTTTAACAAACTAATGGAAATTCTAATTTTAGGTTCATGGGTTAAACTCCACCCTTTTGTGTTATCAAACTATGTGGACTTTGATTCTTTTTGGCTATGTAGGCATCCTGAGTTATCCTCGAGGTTCGAGTCCTATTTACTTATTTTGTTACTTTACTGGCTCTCACATTTAGTAGTATTGCACATATATATACACATATGTGATAGAAACTCCATCGGACATGCATATTCACTTACTTATAGTGAATCATGATCCAGTGATTACTCACACCATATTTTCATTTTATTTTATTATATTTCCCTTTTTTCTATCTCGTTAGAAATGCGTGTCCACTTTCTTGTAGTGAATTATGGTCATGTGTATTACACAAATCGCAACCCTTTTTATCATATTTGTCGCGGATCCGTTAGACTTGCATATTCCATTCTTCGAGATGGATTATGATTTGGTGAACTTCTCATATTTTGGCTACATTTTTGTAGTATTTTCTTTATTTTTATACTCCTCAGAATGACTCATCTCCTTCCTTCCCATGATGTGAGTATAACTATTTATTTTTCTCTCTTATTTTCACATCCAACACCTTATACACATGAATTAAATTTTTAAGAAAAAAGAGAATATTATCATAGCCCATAAGAGACCGAAAGGGATGAATGGTTGCCGAACACTTCCACATTTTGTAACTTACTCCCTGGATCCTCGATCTATTTGGTTTTATATGCATTAGTTTGTCATTGATGCCCTTTTTTCCGGGATGGCTATATCTTTTTACTGTCTTGAGCAAAATAGTCCTATGAATCCATTTTCTATCTTTTCATCTCCTTTTGATGATGATCAATTTATATTCATTGGAGCCCGTGCCTCCTTGATCCATGCACCTGCTGAGTTTTTCTCTCCTTTTGGGGCGATTCACGCTGGAGGAATCTTGGATGGCCATATTAGTGACTCCGTTGGGGACAATTATTTCCTTTTTTTTCTCATTTTCTCTATTTTTCTCTGTGTGTGTATACCTCCACTTGTATATTCCTCATACACTCATACTTACACGTATATATGTCTTGCTCATATCATGATGTCCAGGTATATCCTTCTCCCCATAATGCTATATTTCTCATTCCATGTATAAACCACCTTTTCTTTCACACGTTTCCTATTTTATTCACCTGTGTATAGTTACTATGCTTCACTCCATTTACTTACACATGATCAATATCACTTGTAGATATTGATGCGTAGTCACATTACCACACACTTCAACCTTTCTCTCACTTGTTTATTATAAGAGTAAATATTTACAATTGCCTATATCTTAGACTTTACTTGGTTTTTTGCATATCTTGTTACAAACCGACTCATGAAACTAAACTCTGACATCTCTAATATCGAAGACACCCCAACAAGATATGAAGGTTTAAAACATGGGTGCTCATAGATTTTTATAAATCATATGTTGGGATCTTTATTTTGGAAAATAGAGTTTTTAAAAGGATTTTAAAATAATTTTTTAGCCTAAGTCGAATGAGAAACATCTCGTTCGAATGAGAATTGAGTTGTTTTTAGAACCAACTTCTAAGAACATTCAAACAAGAGTCTTTTTTCTTGGCAGAGAGTTCTCATTAAAAGTATGTGAGAAGAGTCATTCAAACCAAAAAACAATATCATTAGAACGATTTGGAATATCATTTAAATGAAACTACATTTTTTGTTCGAACAAAGTTCATCTTCATTTGAACAACTGTGCCACCTCAAAATTTGTGATTTCCTTATAAATACTTGTTTTGAGTAGTTTTTTAGAACGTAAAAATGAGTTCTGCATCTACGAACCAAAGTTTTTCATTTTTGTTTTCACAAATCACTTTTAGATTCACAAATCTTCCATCCCCATATGTTATTTATGGACTTTATGAGACCTTAGTTTTAAATACCTTACATACAACTTGTGGAGTTTAATCTCTACGGCTGAATTATGAACTGAGGTTTCACCGTTGAAGAAGAAGAAGGCTGGTCAGTGGATACTGAGGGTAGATCGTACTCCTGGATGGATCTGGATTGGGTCATTTTCTATAGAAGGAGTTGAAGAATTTGCAAATCATACTTACTCTATCTAAGTAGTTTATTAATCGATTATCTGTCAATTACTCTGTAGTGTTGAATATTGGTTTTGCCCTATTTCGGGATTTTTTCTCGTCTTTACGTGATTATTTGTACGCCTGATTTGGTAATTTTAAATTGGACTACATCTCATATGCACACATAATTTAATCAAAGATAAAATTTGGTGAAAATTGAATTTGTGTGTGGGAACCTAAGATACAAATCAATCCATTGAATCTCAACATTCTCAAATTAGTATCAAAGCGGGTTACACTAAATTACCATGTGATCTTTTTAGAATTTTTTTTATATCAATTTTTTTTCTAAAAATTGTTGATGTTTAAAATTTTGGATTTAATGGATAATGCATATATTATAATACCTATTTTTGATGGTTAAAACTATGCCTACTGGAAAGCTAGAATGAGGTCCACTTTAAAATCTATTGATAAACATACTTGGTGTAAGAGGATAATTACGTCATTTGCTCATAGCTTAGGCTTACATAGATTTTGGCGTATTCCATTACCTCTTTGACTCAGGCCGTCATGAATACCAAATATCCAGCATCTTCAACTTTCAAGAATCTCCACACTATGAAGGTAAATGCTATTAAGAATTTAAATTTATTCATTAAATTTATTTCGGGATGTTTGATTTTTATTTAAAAATGAAACAAGATTTTTTGTTTTAAAAATTGAGGCATTTTTTTATTTAATTGTTTTTTCAAAGTTCGCTGACCTCATTCAAAGGAGATCAGATTCTCGTTCAAACGAGATGTCCAAGTCGTTCGAAGATCGTTTGATATCTACATCAAACAAACATCTAATGAAGGCATACATGCCTACTATTTTTTGTTTGAAGGTCTGTTGAACCTGGTTCCAACACGATAGCCTTATCATTCAAATGACATTATATTTCATTCTAACAAGATGTTATTCTCGTTCAAACAAGCATCATTTTCATTTGAACGAGTTGTCTCCTCGAAATTTATGTCCACTTTATAAATATATGTTCATGTTTATTTTCGTTAAGACTTTTGCTAGAACTGTTTCTTCATATCTTTTGCAAAAGTTTTTAACCTTTTAAGTTTAGAAAACCTTTTTGATTCACAAATCACTTCCCCAGAATATATTTGTGTGAATCAGTTTAAATCCTAGAATGTTGTGTACTTTCCTACACTAATCTTAAGGAGATGCAATCAATACTACTAACCATTATGATTCTCGAGGGGATCATTGTTGAAGACAAAGGTTGATCGATGGATGCCGGGGGTGGAAGGCCTCCTGTGGACTTCTTAGAGACAAGTGGTATTCTTTAAATATTTACGAAGACTAGAGCATTATGCTTATGATTGGTATCAAGTAGTCTTTATGTCGCATGTCTTGTCATATTTCAAAAGTTATGAATAAAGGTTTTGACGATAAGAGAAGTGCCCGAAAGAAGGTGATAGAAACACTGCTTTTTTCCACAAACCAATGAAGGCTACTAGAAGACATTTGGTTCTGTCAAAGATCAAAATGGGATTCTTCAGAATAATGAGAAAGAATTTTAAAGGGTTGCAATTAATTTTTTTGAACAGCAATTTAGACAAAAAGATGCTCCTTTTATCTCTATGTAAGATCCATTCTTGGAGGTAATCCCTAAAATAATCAATCCAGAAATCAATATCACTTTATCTTCCATACCTGAAAGTCTCAAAATATTTGAAGTGGTTAAAAATTTGAATCCCAATAGTTGTCCTGGTCCTGATGGATTTCATGGTTTCTTCTTTGTGAAATTTTGGAAAATTATTGAAAAATAGGTGGTTGTTACAGTCCAAAGTTTCTTCTTAGGAGTGTCAATGCGTAGAAATATAACTTCCACTCTGGTTGCTTTAATTCCCAAATGCCAATCTCCTAAAAGTTTTCCAGAATTCAGACCTATAAGTCTAGTAAACTTCATCAGTAAAAATATCTCCAAGATTCTCTCTAGTAGATTAAGTGAAGTTTTGCCTTTGTTTGTCTCTCAAAATCAAAGTGGATTTATTAAGGGCAGAGACATAATTGAGAATTCTATGCTGGATTAAGAAATGGTGTCAATGATCAATTCAAAAAAATTGGTGGGAATATGATCCTTAAATTGGATTTGGCTAAAGCCTATGACAAAGTTTCTTGTCTTTTTTTAATTCATATTCTCAGGAAATTTGGATTTTCTGAGCATTGGATTGATATGATATGGAGATTACTATCTAACTGTTGGTTTTCAGTGCTCATTAATGGAAATTCTTATGGATTTTCAAGTCCTCTAGAGGACTGTGATAAGGTGATCCTTTATCTCCTAGTTTGTTCATCATAATGGTTGAAGCTTTCTCTAGAAACCTTAACAAGCTCATTACTCACTTACATGGATTCAAAGTGCCAATTCGTTGTCCCAAATTTAAATATTTGGTCTATGCAGATGTTATCATCTTCTCTTCTAGAGTAAATAAGGATTTAAAGAAGATCATGGAGGTTATAAAGGAATTTGAGAGGGTTGCTCTCAGATATTCCTTTCAAAATAGATATCTCTAGCTAGGGAAAAGAGAATCAAAACTTCCACTGGTGTTACTAACAATTTTTTTCTATTTTATACCTTGGTTGTCCTTTGTTTGTATGTAGAAATAACATCTCTCATTTTGACCACCTCATTCAGAAAATAAAAAATACTCTATCTGGATGGAAATCAAAGATGTTATCCATGGGAGGAAAGCTGGTCCTTCTCAAAAGTGTCATTTCTTCCATACCAGTGTATACAATAGCTGCTTTCAACCCTCCCTATAAAGTTATCCAAAATATTGAGACCATTTTTGCTAGATTATTTTTGGGTTCTTCTGAAGCTAATGAGAAACATCAATGGTGTAAATGGTTGGCAATTGTTAAGCCTATTAAAGAAGGGGGTCTAGGCATTAGGAGTCTGAATGATATAAGTAGTGCCATATCAATTAAGTTATAGTGGAAATTTAGGATAACTGATTCTCTATGGTCAAGATTCATCAAAGCCAAGTACTGTAGAAAGGTTCATCCTCTTTCAGTGACTACAAAATCCTTCTCAAATACCTGAGGAAGAATGTGAAGAAATAGATCTATAGCTAAAGATAAAATGAAATGGAACATCATCAAGGGATGCATAAACTTCTCTTGGGATAGCTGGTTGGATTCTGGGCCCATAGAAGATTTCTTCAATATTCCCACAAATACAAAATTTAAAGAGTTTTGGAAAGAAGATAGATCTTGGGATACTCATAAGTTACATTAAGTTTTGCATAGATAAGTAGTCAATCAAATCATAAAGGTTCACATTTGGAATTAAGATAAAGATGAAATAGTGTGGACTACCTCCAATTTAGGTTCCTTTTCTTTTGCTACTGCTTGGGAGTCTGTCAGGCCTCATAGTTCTGACATGTTGTCAACTCATTTTATTTGGGATCCTTATTTACCATCTAATATTTTTGTGCTTATTTGGAAAATTCTTAAAGGTATTTTGCCTAAAGATGCTCATATTGTAAAGTTCATAAAAAAGAAAATACTGAGCATATTTTTCTTCAAGTGAAACAGCAAGCAAGATGTGGAATTTACATGGTTCAATGTATGGGATAATTGGTCAAGAGGGTTCTATTAGGCAGAGACTGATTTCTTGGTGGTTATGTACAAACTCTTCATTAAAACCTGTTTTTAAGTTGATTTCAATTCTGATTTGTTGGCATATTTGGATTAATAGAAACATGACTAGATTTGAGAATTCTCCTATGCCCATTAATATAATCATTCGGTGTATTCAAGTTACTTCTAGTATCTATTACAAAGGTAACAAAAATCCCTAAATCCAAGTTTATCATGGTGCATTAGTATTTCCCTCCTAAAGGTGTATTGAAACTTAATGTTGATGTAAGTTCTTTGGGTAATCCTAGAAAAAATGGAGTTGGTGGTATTCTAAGAAATCAAGTAGGTGAAGTGTTATGGTTCATCTACAACTCTTTAGGAGATTATTCAATTTTAGATCAGAGGCTGATGCTCTAGTTCAAGGGCTTACTCAGTATCAAGATCTGAAAGACTATGAGCTGATCATTGAATCTGATTCCAAAATTTTAAAAGAATCTATCCACAACAAGGCTTCATGTTTATGGAAAATTAAAAGCTTAATGATGAAAGCTTTATCTTTAGCTTCTACCATTCAATGAAAGTTCAAGCATATTCATAGAGTGGAAAATTTTGCAGCTAATTTCTTGTCCAAGATGGGAAGTTCTGGTAAAGATCCTTTAATGTCTCATAACATAGACTTTCTTCCGAAGTATTTCAAAAGTATCTCGAGATTGGATAAAATGCAAACTCCATACATTGGGAAAATTTCTTAAGATTGTTTATAATCTCTAAGCTCTCTAGTTTCCCTTTTCTATTTTGTAATCCATGATGAGGGATCTTCTCACCTCTGTTTATAAATAAATCTCTATTCATTAAAAGTTTTTTTATCCAAAAGGGATTTTTTCCTGAAACTTTGGCTTTGTCAAAGACATGTTTTACTTTATCAATTTTATCACCTGGATGCATGTCTTAGGGTTAAAAAGACAACACTCTGATTTGTGTGTTGGGCATTTAACTATATTAATATTCTATTAAGATTGCAAGCACACTCTCAAATTGGTACCAGAGAAGGTTTCACCAAGTTATCGTGTGATCCTGATTTTTTAAAGAGTTTTTTTACTGATACCAATTCTCTTAAATTGGTATTAGAGCTGGTTACGCCAAAATATTGTGTGATCCTTTTTTTGTAATTTTTTTTTCCTTGATATCAATTTTTTTTGAAAAATTGTTAATCATTGAAAAAATGGATTTTAATGGAGAATTTGTACAATCGAGTGCCCATATTTTATGGTACAAGTTATGCTTACTGGAAGGCTATGATGAGGTCTGTCTTAAAGCCATAGATGAGTAAGTATGGTTATTTTGTAAAGAAGGGCGGACTCCTCCCACTGTCACTGTTGATAATGTTGTTAGCCCTAAACCTGTTTCATACGGGACTGATGAGGAACTATAGTGGAGTAATTTTAACTCTCATGGACTTAGTGCAATTTTTGGAGCCGTCACCCCTGACGACTTCCATCGCATCATTACGTGCACTACGTATAAGGAGGCATGGTATACCCTCCAACTCACTCATGAGGGTACCAATGTTGTAAAAGCGTCAAAGCTTCAAAATTTGACAGACTATATACTTAACTTGCTCTCGAAAACTCTCAAAATCTCTCAAGTGATGTGCGGGAGCATGCAAAGTAATATTAGTGGGAGTGCATGTGGGAACTTGTATGGGAACTCGTGTGCAAGCATACCAGGAGACATACCTATATGACACACTCCCTAGATTAAAACAATACTCCCTAAGGTTACCTCTTTGTTTGCAATGAGAACAAACATAAATGTCCTTGGGTCCACCTTTCTCAAAACGTCTACGATGATATCTCATAGGTGTGTTTGGTCGAGGGCCATAAGGATTCAACACCAACTCGGTAACAAGATCGGGTGCGACATGGGAAATGGATGCGCCGTCTTAACCTATTTATTGCCTCTCAACATCACCTAATGCGGGACTGAGGAGAATCATTCCAACCTTCTTAGAAGTGTCCTCTAAAGTGAATTTGACCTCTCGAGCACATTTAAGATCACTCTCGAGTTTGGATACATGGGCTTCAAGTTTCTCACGAGTCTTCAATGAGGATTGAAGATCTCTTATAAGAGTGGCCACGATGTTGGTCAAATTGGTCTTTTCCCTCCTTGACACGATCAATTGCTCACATAAAGAAATCTTTACCTTCTCGAGATGACTCACCGAAACCTCACGCTCTCTTAACACTTTCACATATCTCTCCAAATCTAACGACCTAAGAGACAAATCCTTATTAACCTTTTTTGTTTTCAATGTCTCGGTGTCAAGATCACTAAATGCCTTTTCGAGACCACCTTTTCCCTCACTCAAATATCATCCTCACTCTCACCAGAATGGTACAAAACATTATCAAGGATTTCACGTTTATATATGTCCTCATCGACATGGGAAAAACTAGAATTCCTAACATGACTAGCCATGAATGCAACGCATGGACGATGAGGTGATTCTCCCCCTGAATCAACTGACATGGTCACTATCGTTAAGAGTGGATTTATTCACAACTTTCTTGCCCTTCCTCTTAATCCTAGTGGGACACTCATGTGAATTTTTCCCTTTACCCTCCCACTCATAACACCTTATCTCTTCCTCTTTCTCACCCCCGCTCGTGCCCTCATTCTTATGTTATTTTTCTCAATTTTTTTTTCTTTGGAAGAATATTCTTCTAAAAATTTGAGAAACTTTTTGAAATTTTTTGTAAATAGGGCCAAGTCATCAAAATTAAAATCAACTTTAGATTCGGACTCATAAACCTTTTCTTTCTTATTTTTCATAGTTTGAGTTTTTAAACAAATCCATAGTTCCCTCCGTTTAATAGTTTTAGGGAACATATCAATCTCATATGTTTGAAAATCTCCTATGAGTTCTTCCAGCCTAAGAGTGTGTGTCTGGGATCCCTAATAAGTTGAGTACGGTGAATGACCTTAATTTTTTTTAACAACTCTCGTCTCAAAAATCTTCTCACCTAAATTAAAACTAGAATTAACTAAGTCTGACAAACATGCATAAAACTCATCAAAAGACTCAGACTCTAGCATGGTAATGCTCTCAAATTGGGTGGTCAAATTTTGAAGCTTTAACTCGTTTACAACGTTGGTACCCTTGGGTGTAAGATGGAGGGTATCCCATGCTTCCTTAAACGTAGTTCACATTATAATGTGGAAAAACTTGTTAGGGGTGACGACTCTTGATATGACACTCAAACCGCGAGAGTAAAAATTCTCCCCTTAAACTCATCACCAGTCCATGAAGAAACAGGTCTAGTTCTGACGACATTGTCCATGGTGATAGTGGGTGGTGTCCACCCTCTTTCACAGAGAAACCAGACGCGCTCATCAATTGATTTAAGAGTAGACCACGTTCTATCTTTCCAATATGCATAGTTGGTACGACAAAAAATGGGCATTCGATTATAGAAATTATCCATTAAAATCCTACCTTTTTCAAGATCAATAATTTTTCATAAAGAATTGATATCAAAGAAATTTTTTATGAAAAAGATCACACGGTATGTTATCTAACCAACTCTGACAACAATTTGACAGAATTGGTATCAATAATAAAAACTCTTTGAAAAATCAGGATCACACAATAGATTAGTGCAACCCACTTTGATACCAATTTGGGAGTGGACACGATCTTAATGGATTAAATTATTTAATTAAATGCCTCCAAACACACAAATACAATTTTTACCAAATTTTAATCTTTTGATGAATTTAGGTTTGCATATGATGATCGTTCTAAACACAGAAAATAAACTACGCACGCAATCACAAACATCTATGTCAAAAAATTCCTTTATAGTGCAAAACCTTTATTTCTTCACTTTAGATAGTTTTACAAGACAACTTACTTACAAAACTCTCTAAAGAAAACCAATAGATCCAGAGCATTCCACAGGTTCCAGTTCACCCTCGATTTCCACTGATTAACCTTTCTTCTAGCAGTGATTCCTCTGGGTTCACAAGGTCAGTAGTAGAGATCTCTCTCCACATGTATAGAGCGGGTATGAAACTGTTTACGATTTCAAAAGGATTTAATAAGTATATTTGTGAGGTTGTTTTGTGAATCAAAAGGGTGTTTTGACCTAAAAGGATTGAGGAATTTTGCACCAAATATACTGTTTGTGTTTTTCAAAAGTCTCTTTTAAAGTCTTTTCCAAATATGTATTTATAGGTCATATATAAAATTTGTTTGAACAAAAAATAGAAGTCATTCGAATGAGATTGTCATCTCATTAGAAAGAAAACAGAGTTCGTTCGAACGATATTATAATATCGTTAGAACAAGTTTCTAACGAGCTTCAAATGACTTCAAACAGAACACTCTCGTTGGTTATTTGTTTGATGAAATGATCAAACCAGATTTCTAATGAAAATGCATTTTTGTTTGAACGAGGTCAATAAAAAATTAATTTTTAACTCTAAAAATTTTTGCACCGATTTTTATAAATGATTTTATAAAATGTCTCCCAAATATAAACATAAATAAATTTAAACTCCTAAAATATTTATACTTTCATAATGTGGATAAATCTTGAACTTTGGAGATGTTGAGATTCGGTTCATCGTGTCGGCACGTGTCGGTTTGTAACGGGATACACCAAATGTTCCATAGTAGCAAATAAAACAAATACTAAGCCTAATATAAGATATTTTCCCTTATAGTTCAGGAGGTATCAGATGATGTTATACAACTTCCAGTTAAAATTGGGTAGCTTATCTTAGAGGTTAAATGTGACTAGTTGTATTCGTGTAATAATACTCTTGCGAATTTCTCGTTATATTTTATGGGTGTGTTCTATTACTTAAGATTACACATATTGTAACCACTAGATTTTATTTTTGATTGTATGGGCACTCATGTTGAGTCATATTATTATGGGTAAAGGTGAAAGACTTTTAATATATTTTATGTGCTAGTCGTTATATAATTACTATGAAAATTGTGGCCCCATTTAATAAGGTTCTTACGCAGAGATTTAAAGGGAAAAACAGTAAAGTGAAGGAAAAAAGAATAAGGTCCAAAATATAATACAAGTTTAAATAGATTTTAAGTTTTATTCAAAATCTATTTGTGGGCATATAAAGGATTTTAAAAGTTTGTGTCCTTCAAGCACTTCTCTTGGGGGTAATTTTTTTTGGATTTGAGCTAGAAAATGTTAGAAGAGTAAATTCACTTGAGAATTAAATTCAAGGTAAGAATACCTTACGCTAGTAAATAAATTATTTAGATATTATTTAAATCTACATATTAATTGATCAAAAAGAAATAATTGATTTATCTAGGGTAAGATCAACCTAGTTATGCCCATGATTTTATTTGTTTAAACTTGAGATCCCTGGAAAGTAACAATGCCTACGAAATGGGTATACTAAGTAGATTGTTTAAACTTGGTAATGACGAGATGAGTGGTATGTTAACGGGATAATAATCTAAAACATTTTCGTTGTAATTTTTTTAAGGAGTGAAATGTGAAATGTGAAATGTGAAATATGATTATGATTAATCTCATGAAGTTTAAAAAAAAATACTTGTAATTATGTTGGGACGCAGCTAGTTGTGGGAAATTCATATGTTTACCATTTTTATATACCTTTTCTCGAACCTCATTTCCTCACATGAATTAATCTAGAACTCATTGGGTTATGGTATAAGTGGATACTTATGCTAAGACTTATTGACTAAATTAAGTAATCACTACATGAAAAATGGTATGGTGGAGATATGGCCCTAGTATTAACTAAATAATGAAATGGCATTACCACACATTGTTTTTGGTATGAATCTACAAGATAGTAACAAAGCAATGAAACTGAAGTTCAGGGAGAAATAACATAAGCTTATTCATCATATCGATAACTATCATATTGTTACATAGATTGCATTACCAAACATGGGGGTGAATTATAAATATAACATTTTTATCCAAAATAGAAAATGACGAAGGTCATCGAGCATTGCCATTCTCCCATTCAGTCTTCTTTAACTTCCTTCAATATAGTTACAATATCATAAAATTGGCCTGATATTATCACAAAAGGGAGTGGGTTCTGCTTCTCTATCCTGGTAAATATGGAGGTCAATAGGAAGTAACACAAGTATGATAAGTAGATTTTAACCAATTCTATAACGAATATATTTGTATAGAGATTTGAGGAGTGTATGTATTTAACTGTTTAATGGAGAATATTATGAATTAAGCATAAGAAATAATCCTAATAGATTGAGAAGAAAATCAATGAGTTTTAAATGGATAATCCCATAATTATCAGTTTAATTACAGGTATAAAAAGATTAAACATATCGATATAACCCAATAATAGTCCAAAAGCTTTGGATTTTAAGTAACCAGGCTACCCATATTTTATCGGAACGACATATATATATATATATATATATATATATATATATATATATATATATATATATCATAACTAGAATCTCAAAACATCTTAAGACTTATATGTAAAGTAAAAAAGTTTCGTGGGATAACACGATAGTTTACTCCCTAAGTATTAAGTATGTTTTTAACAAAGACATTTATTAGCACATAAATTCTTGGGTGATACGATTCAATAATTTTTAGAAACCTCATGAAATTAGTTATTAGATGGAAGGGTTGAATTGATCCAAATGATCCAAATTCATATACAATGATACTTGACAAGCATATATAGAATGGAAGTCTCATAATTTGTAAATAATAGGAATAATTTATGGCTATCACAGTGTGATATTAATAGAAATTATATCAAATACGCTGAAATTATTATTATCAAAAGGGTAAAACCTACTTGTCAATTGTTGAAAACGATGCTTAAAACTTATTTGAGGTGGACCAGGAGGGTTAGGTGCTTGATTATCTTTCAATCATCATCGTTGTAAGCATATATTGTCGAAACAAGATTTGATATGAAAGAAAAAAATTAAAAAATTGTAATTATAATATTTAGGGGTTGTTTTATAATTATTTTTAGAAGTTTAAAATGAAGGTCTTGAACTCATATTTGAAAAAAAGTGTAGTGTACCATTTGGCTTAAATTATATCAAAGAATATGTGGTAAAAAGTTAGGGTAAAAACTCAAAATATGAAAAAAGGGTGAGGGGTCAATTTGTATTTTTTTTGAAAATACTTTTTAAATTAAAACTTTGTTTTATGTAATTTGAGCTGTGTTGACAAAACACTGCCTCACCATAGACCATTTTGACTAGAAGAATTTAATAAAAAATTTGGAAGAAAAATCAGATTATTCTGATTGGTCACGCACCCTCACACGCTAGGTCAATGATTTTGGTAAAACAATTCATCTTTTTCCTCTTGAGTGTTGACTAAGGTTGGGTCCAAACTTTGACCTCCAATTAATCCTAATATCCTATACCATTTGAGATGTTTCCTGAACCAATCCAACCTAATGTTTTACAAGGAATCCAAATATATATGTTTTATAGATTGAAGTTCAGAAATGATCAAGTTATGACAACTATATTTTTTTAAAAATTTTAACCCAAATATTCAAGAAGTTTCATAATACGACCATGGATTATAAGCTTATTGTTAGGTTTCTTCTATCCTATGGAAGATTTTAGTTGTGGTTTGAGAGATTAAGGTATAACAGTTTGAGAGAATTTTGAATTTGAAAATTCTAAAACTCAAAAACACTTTTGGGAAATTGGGGGTCAAAATTCAGTTATTTTTTATAAGAGGAATTGCATTTTACCTCTTAGGATCCTAAGAAACTCATTATTGAATTTAAAACAACTTCATAGTTGAAGAATAGAGGTTAACCATTGAAGTTCAAGCTTTACTATAGTCTTTGAAGTTTTTAGCCTATACATGCTATTATACACATAATAACTTGGTTCTTTTGATTGGTTTGAGGTTTGTGAAGGTGCATAAATCATTTTTGATAAAAAAATAGAAAATGGTATATAAAATAATGTTTTACAACATTTGAGAGAAAAAAGACAAGGTTGTTTACCACTGAAATGGTGGGTTTTACTGTAGGTATTCGTGGAGGTTTTATAGTGTGGTACAGGGGGAGTTGGTGGAAGATGAAAAGAGGTGAATTATTCCATTATTCAACAAGATAAACATGGTGGCACAAGGGGGTACATGTGTGGGGGTGGTTCCCATATGATTTTTGGCCTTATGTGCTGATTCGGATGCATTGGTGACTAGGGGGAAGTCTGGTTAGTTTTCTTTTTATTTTGGGTCCTTAAGGAAGGTGTTTAGTATTTATTTTATATTTTATTTTATTAGTTTCCATATTTAAGGGTCATTTATGAAAGTTCAAGGGCCGGGGGTGTAAAATTAAATTAGTTGAGGTCTAGAGGTTCAATTTGATATAAATTTGATTCCTGGGTTGAAATATAGGTCAAGTTATACCTTTTCATTGGTTTACAGGGGTATTTTGGTAAATTTATATCCTTAGGGGATACTTATGTAATTAAGCAAAATTGTAGGGTATAATGAGTAGCTTAAACTTTGTTAGGGTGTTTTTGAATTTTACTAAGGTATAAGGGGAATTTAGGGCAATATATGGTTAACCTGTGGTCGTTTGATTATTCAAGGGTTTTGTTACTACACGGGTATTACATTCTACTTACCTAATAAAAAATTATCCCTAAAATTTACTTGCAAAAATCTTGGGATATTGTTTCTTCATAGCTTCCCCTAGTTCCTAGGTGGCTTCTTTCTGATTCTGGTGCTTCTAGAGTACTTTTACTAAAGAAACTTCATTTTGTCTAAGAACTTTACCCTGACGGTCCAGAATTTGAATAGGATGCTATTCAAATTCATGGTTTGGTTGAAAAAATATTTCCTGTTAGGTAATCACATTTGTCAAATAAAAAATTTATCGATGTAATTGGGACACATGGAATTCATTATGAATACTTGACAATTTTGGAGGTAATTCCAATTCATAGGCCATAGGGATAATATGTTTAGTAATTTTAAAAAGTCCAATGTATTTGGGAACCAACTTTCCTTTCTTTTTGTATTGTCAAATCCCCTTTTGAGGCAAAATGTCCAGGAATACTTTATTGAAGATTTTGAATTCTAAGGTCTTCTTGCAGTGGTCGGCATAACTCTTTTGTCGATCTTGGGCCATCTTTAGTCAATTTGAAATTTGTTGTATCTTCTCGATTGTTTCTTGAATTATCTCAGGGCCAAATTGATTGCTATTTCCTAATTCGGTCCAACAAAATGGTGATCGACATGGTTTTCCCTACAATGCTTTAAATGGGGAGGTTTTGATACTTGTTTGGTAACTGTTGTTATAATAAACTCAATTAGTGACAAGTGCTCACTTCAATTATCAGGCTTATTTAAGGCACATGCTTTTAGCATATATTCTAATGTTTGGATAGTGTGTTCAGATATTCCATCGACTTGAGGATGAAATCCAATACTAAAATGGAGTTTAGTACCCATTGCGGTTTGGAGTGCTTGCCAAAATCTGACTACAAAATAAAAATCTTGCTCTGATACTATGGATCAAATAATTCCATGTAATCAAATAATTTCTCAAATAATTTCTCGGATGCAGAGTTTTCTAAGTTGTTATAAAGGATCAATAGTTTTCACTCGAAGGAAGTGGGTAGACTTGATGCGTCGTTCTACTACTACCCATACAAAATTGTATCCTTAGGGTGTATGGGGTAATCTAATGACAAAATCTATTGTGATATAATCCCATTTCCACTTAGGGATTGGAAAAGTTTGGAATAGTCCACCAGGACACTGGTGTTCTAATTTCATTTTTTAACAGGTGAGACATCTCTTAACAGAGTTTTTGATATCGCTCCTCATGTTCGGCCACCAAAATTATTTCCTAAGTTGATGATACATTTTTGAACTTACAAGATGTATTATAAATTTGGAACACTGAGATTCTTGTAACACTTATTCTCTTAAATATGAATCATCAGGAACATACAATCTATTTCTAAATTGTAGACCTATCTCCTTTTCATTTGCCAATTCTTTGGTCTTGCTTCTAGTTTTCTGCTTGGTAATGAAGGGGTCTTGAAGTTGTTTCTCTCCAATCTTCTTCCTTAAACACAGGTAGACATTGGTATTGGTTAATTATAAAAAAAGATGGGTTGTCTAAAGATTATATTGTTCTACAATAGTAGCAATATCATAAGAAATTATGTTGTTATGTCTTCCAACAGGGTTACGACTTAAGGCGTCGGCTACAACATTTGATTTTCTTGGATGGTAGTCTAATTTGAATATATAATATTTCAAAAATTCCATCCATTGTCTCTATTTTAAATTCAAGTCCCTCGGGATATGATGTATTTCAAACTATTATGGTCTAAAAACACTTGAAATTCTTCACGATACAGATAACAACACCATATTTTAAGGCAAAAACTATAGCTGCTAACTATATATCATGTACAAGATAATTACATTCATGAGTCTTGAGTTGACGAGATACATACTCAACTTCCTGTCCTCTTTGCATTAATTCATAGCCTAAACCTTATAATGAGGCATTAGTGTATACATCATAGCTTACATTACTAGAAGTAATGATTATGACAGGAACATTAGTCAACTCATCCATTAAGGTTTGGAATTCCTGCTCACATTCAGAAGTCCATATGAAAGGTATTTACATTCTAGTTAACCCCATTAATGGGAGAGGAATCTTTGAGAATTCTTCCACAAAACGACGATAATTACCATCTAACCCAAGAACACTTTTAATCTTGGTAACACCGGTCAAATTTTTCCATCCTAAAATGGTTACGACCTTTATTTGGTTGACCTGGATTCCATTTTAAGAAATCACATGTCTTAAAAACTTTATTTCTTTCATCAAGAAGTCTCATTTTCTCTTTTTGGTATACAAACGGTGGCTTCTTAGGGTATCTAAAACTATCTCTAGATGTTGGGCGTGTTCTTTAGGATTCAGGGAGTAAGTGAGGACGCCATCGATGAATATGATTACAAATGGATCTAGGAAAGGTATGAATATTCTATGCATTAGGTTCATAAAGGCTACGGGGCCATTGATTAGTCCAAAACACATTATGTTAAATTAAAATGTTCATAAGGAGTTCAAAATGAGGTTTTTGGAATATCCTCTTCTCTAGCTTATAACGGATGGTAACCAGATCGTAGCTCTATCTTTTAAAAGATCTTTGCACCCCTAAGTTGATCGAATAAATATCCAATTCTATGTAAAGGATACTCAATCTAAATAGTTACAGAATTCAATCTACGACAGTCTAGCGCAATCTAAAACTTCCATCATTTTTCGTCTCAAATAAAATGAGTGCTCCCCAAGGAGATGAAATAAGGTGAATAAAACTCTTTTCAAGCAAATCATATAGTTAGGCATGAATTTCATGAAGTTTTAAGGGGTCCGTTTGACACGGAGGTATTGAAATAAGGGAGGTATTTAGGAATCGATTGATTGTAAACTCAATTTCTCAAAAGGGTGGTATTCCAGGTAATTCGTGTTGAATGATATCATCAAAATATTCTAGCATCTTAGAAATTAATGGGAAATCGGTATGTTAGATTTAGGATGTCAAAGGTTTGGAATGACCGATTCCATGGAACATAAAGGAGTGGTTATCTTGGTCCCGAAAGTATACTCTTTTCATATAACAATCGATATAAGAGTGGTGTGTTGATAATACATCCATTCCAATAATGATATTGAATTCGCATATATTTAATATTGTTAAATTCACAGAGAGTGTACCTATACCTAGCCGAATTTCACATTTGTGACAACGTTGGGTAGGTTTGCTAATTTTTCTAGTAGGTAATTATAATTCTAAAGGAGTGTCTAACGGATTTGGTAAAATTTTCAGAATTCTAGCGAGTTGAATACTAATGAATGAGTGAGTTGATCCAGAATCAAATAAGCTACAGATAAGATAGTTATGAAAGAGTATCATAACTTTCACCACATCGTGAAAATTTTATGCGAGCAATGTAACACAATTCTTCCCACGGCTGGGGATAGGCTTAAGTTCTCTTCGAGTGTTATATAACGTGCGCTTAGTGTAATAAAGAACGATTCCTATAGGTCTACTCGAAGTAGTGGCTCTGCTTGCTGTCATTGGTGGGTATAACTTGGGACACTTCAAATGTATATGTCTTATCTCTTGACACTCATGGCATTAGATTATGGTATTAGTAGTACTATAGTGAATTTGGTAATAGATTTGTCAATTAGGGAGGGGATAAGATTGGACTCGAGGTTTGGCCATGGTTCTAGGAATATAAATGTTCCTATTTGTAGGGTTGGATGGGCATACATATTGGCCTGTTGTGGGATTATGTTCAATGATTTAGGAAACTATAATAAGTTGGGAAAAGTCTCAAATTTGCAAAGGTATGATAGAGGTCTTAATTCTTTGGTGTAGTATCCTCTCAAAATTCTTCCATTTCTTGGCTTCGATGCTTACATACTCATATGGATAGTAGGACAATTCGATAAATTTAGCTTCGTATTGGGATATCGACATGTTGTGTTGTTGCAGCCTCAGAAAATCCATGGTTAACTTATTTCTTTTGGTCTCAGAAAATTACTTTTTGAAGAAAATTTCTTCAAACTATTCTTATATTAGGGCGACTACTTTATGGCCTCAGGCTATGGGTCGCCATTAAAAATTTGATTCACCTTCAAACATAGATGACGCTAAAACTACTTAGAGTTTGGCATAAATTCCTACCTCTTTTAACATCTTTGTAATTTAGCGTATCTACCTTCTAGTTTCACTTCCTCCAGGTTTTCCAACAAAGGAAGGGGGTTGGTGTCTGAAAATTCCTCAAGAGAATTCATTTTTCTTATTTCCTCTGTTGCTTCTTCCTGAGTCGTGTGTTGATTTGGTGCATATTACTGTCTATCAAGATAAGTTAATTCTTGGAGGCATTTCTTGATTCCTTCGATGTAAATCTACTCAATTCAGTCTTCGTTGGAAGGAGTGAGAGTGTTAACCATCCTAAAGCATAACGATTTATGATATTTGAATCAATATGATGCATAAGTGTAAGGTTCTATAGAGAGATCATATAAAAAGAAACTTCTAACGAGGTCATATTATGCAAAAAAGTTATAACAATTAAGAGTTATGTTACATTAGCACTCAAGCATACTATCACACTAAGCACACTAACAAATTAGGCACACTATTGCTATACAATATCCTATGACACTAGTAGTTAAAGTTCTACCTATGTTTACTGCAATACTATAATATCTACATGCTACTTATTCAATTATACTACTAATAGGGGGAGGTAATATCACTATTTTCTTCATTCAGGGACAAAGTCATCATGTTCAGATGGATCGAAGTCGATTGAGCTACTTGAAGAGTTAGAGATAAATTTGATGAAAATATATTCATTTGAGGTGTATTCATTTCTGGGCGGGGATGGGGAGTGAATGTTTATTTAGGCAAGATTAGTGGCTGCTTGGAGTATGATTGGATGATCAGAATACTCTTTCAGTTTCCTTATAGTCTGCTCTTCACCAGACATATAGCTTTTTAACACGATGTTCTTTATAGCGACACTTGAACTTCTTCAGTCATCATCCACTTCACGAACCACGACACTAAGCTTGAGGAATGATTGTTCTTTGACGGCATCTTCCCACTGATGGTAGGAACTAGGTCAAGATTAAATAGATGTGAATCCCAAATGTTCATGCTGCAAAACAAATTTAGTATATGACGAGATTAAAGAAGTTATGAAAAATGTAAAATAACTAATATCCTATATTATTACCGCATAGGTGTCTAACCCGGCATGTTTTAGAATCATGTTCTGATACTAACTTGTCACACCGTATTTTTGGTATGAATGTACAAGATAGTAGAAAAGAAATCAACTAAACTTTAGGTAGAAATAACAGAAACTTTATTCATTATATCGATAATTATCATCTTGCTACATATATTGTATCGCCAATCACGGGGGTGAATTATAAATGCTACATTTTTATCCAAAATAGAAAAGGACGAAGGTCATCAAGCAACGTCATTCTCCTCTTATATTTTCTTTAACTTCCTTTCATATATTTATAATAACACAAAAGTGGTTCGCACTTAACACAAAAAGGGAGGGGGTGTTGCTTCTCTATCCCGGTACATCTGGAGGTAAATATAAATTAACACCAGCATGCTAAGTAGATTCTAACCAATTATATAATGAATATATTTATATAGATTGTTAGGGAGTGCATGAATTTAACTGTTTAATGGAGAACGTTGTAAATTGTAATACCCCTTATTTTTATGTCTTTTAAATTGGGGATTTATTAAATTTAATTGAGATAAATTAATTTAATATTAATCCAGAAATTTATTTTAGACATTTACTAGCGTGACGAGAGTTAGTATTTATTGGAATTTGTTGATTTGTTGAATATCACTTAATGAGTAATGTAATATGTAGAATTGAATTTATTAAAATTGTCACGAGTGAATAATATGACAATTATGGAAATTAAGTTGGGACGCGACTGTGTCGTGTCGGGACTAAATTATTATTATAAAAAGTGAATAAATTATAAGTCGCCCATATAGTCATTTCGAGTGCACTAATATGTTCGAAAGGGTCAAGATAGTCAGAAAAGTGTACCCGAGGGTTTAGTTTGGGTCTCAGGACGTTTCTAGGCCTAACCGGTAACCCGGGAGGGCATTTTGGTAATTTCTATGTTTGAGATTTAATTAACTACGAAAATTAGAGAAGTATATCAGGTGTTAGAGGTTGTCTTCTAAGGTTAGAACCTTCATTTTTCATAGAGGCCATTAGAGGAGGAAGGTGAGGAACTTCCTAAGACCAGAGCCACCATAGTTGCACCATTTCCACCACATATACTGCCGGAGTGTAGATCAGAGGAAGGAGAACACAACCACATCATCAAATCTAAAAAATTCAGACCCATATTCTCGAGGAAAGTATCCATCTTGCTACTTTTCTAGTTAATGTTTCAACCATGTTAGAATAGGATTGATAAATATATGTTTCATGGAAGAATTTAATGATTTAGGGAATTTAAATCACATGCCTTAGAGGAAATAAGTTTATTCTGGAAATCTCAACATATGTAGAGGATTACCCACGAAATTGCATTGGTTTAGAAGTGAAAAATGTGGAAAAAGAAATTAGAAGATTGGAATTATACCTTTAATTCAATACCTTTGATGAATTTGTACATGCTTCACGTAGGAAATCATGTACATATGCATATGTAACCCGTAGTAAACTTGTTTAGGAGTTTGGGGATCATTAAATGTGTGTTGGAGGAAATTTTTGGATGAAACCGTAGGTCGAATTTACAGTTTCCAGGCAAGAACTGCTTGATCGATCGATTGACCCCTTTCCTCGATCGATCGACACCTCCTGAAAAACTGCATGTTTTCCCCCTTTTTATTTAATCCGGATAAAATACGTAGGAACCTTTGAATATAATTTAAAGAGTATAATGGGTCATGAAGAGGACCAGTAGGGTCTAATAGACTCCGTTGAGTGAAATTTTATATGGGATGAAATTTTGGGTCAACGGGAGGTTTCGTCACATAATGGAAATTGTGCGTATGTTCACTAAAGAATTGAGAGACTCGTGAAAGACTTAGACCAGAATGTTAGAGAGGGTGCACCTACTGAAATTATCTTTAGTAAGAAAGTATACTTCGAGGGATGAGAAGTTTGTATGAAATGAATATAATTGAGAATAAAAGAGATGAATCTTTTATGCTAGTTAATTGGGTAAAATTGTACTAAGTACGGTTAATAATTATTATTATAGGTCGTGGGTGAACCTAATTAGAAAATGTGAATATTTATATATATGGCCGTGTGACTCTGTGCATATGTTAAATATTATATTTGTGAATAATCATACCCGCGCTACTTGCTATCACGGAGGTTGCAGTGTCGGGACAGTCTTAATATCTCGATGGGACCTTTATGGGGGATATTGACTTGTACCCTAGAACATAGGATTCCTAGGTACAGGCTATCTAAGAATGATAGTCAGACGGTCCTAAGAGACTTGAGGGGTATGTGCTGACATCTTAGTGACTTGGAACTATGCTTCGCCTCCATTTTGTGTGTATTTTAATAATACAGTTCGAGAGTGATTCTGAACTAGTATTTCCCTTAGTATGAGAGATACGGGGACTTGATAGCAGATTATGCCAGCACCATAGATTTTATGTGGGGTGCCGCTAGTATATATATTATATGAGTAATTCATATATATATATATATATATATATATATGGAAATGTTCTACTGTGCACATAAGTAGTTAAGTATTGAATAAATGCTCCAAACTTTATAGTAAGTGTTCAAGAACTTTGTAATGGTACTGAGATATTCTAAGTACTGTAAGTAATCATGATGAGATTGATCTCTAAACTAAATATTATAGCCTTGTGATTTCTCAAAATAAAACTTTATGGGGATTAAGTTATATAGACCTATGAGATTTAGTAGTACTATAGGCGTGCACACTAATGAGAGGTGAGAATTATCAAGAGAGTGTCGCATACTAACATGGTTGTTATATTAGCCGGTAAGAATTTTAAATACTTGCTAAACTATTTTTAAAAATGTTTTACACTCGGGGTCTGACCCGCTTTCTGTCATTTTCTCTCTCTCTCTCTCTCTCTCTCTCTCTCTCTTTTATATATATGTATATATTACAGGTGCTCAGACACAGGGGCATCAGGTGTAAAATCATTTGACTGGACGTGCTGCAGCTTGTGTGGGAGTTGCAGGTCATTGCAGTAGAAGCTTCCTCCTTTGGTTCCTCAGACTTCTGTTTAGTTCTTTTAGTTAGGGCACGTGTCACCCATTTCCAGACTTGTTTAGACTTGATAGGGATTTTATAATTCTATCATCACAGTACCCTGTTTTCATTTGAGATTATATTATCTCTCACTTTATATATGGTTTGTGGTTAATTATTTGGATTTGAGTAATCTAGTTGGTATGATTCGTTGGATGATTGTTATCTTTATCATTTGTATTATTCAATTTTTTTTATGTTTAAAAAGGTTTTTACAATAGAATTAAATAAATGAAGACTTTAAATTGTTTTGACACAAAGCTTAATTATTTAGGGTGTGTAAATTAGAAATGTTTATTTTGCGACAGTGATGCTAAGAATGAACCAATCGTTCACCATGATTTTAATTTAATAAAGGATTGATCACCCGGTATTTAATTAGGCGGGGTGTCATAGGATGTATCAGAGCATCAGGTTCTAGTGTGCTTTAGGATCTGCGCGGCTTATTAGGCTTCCAGCGTAGCTTTCTTTGAAATGGATCCCTATTTTTAGGATTGTTGATCTCTTTGGTGAGATTTCATTCTCCTGCTATCACGTATATATTAGTGAATCTTATTTGTGTTCGGGTGTGTTCGTGTGCTGAACAATGAAGTATGATGGCCAAGGGCCGATGGGCGGACAGAAGGAGGCAGAGCTCCGTTGATGTTAGAGGGTATATTCAAGAATGATGACCATAGATGAGGTCACCCCTATCGTGGAACGGGAAGCCAGGACGGTAAAGATGGATAGGGAACAACTTATGATTTTCAAGTACTGCTATAGTAAAAAGTGGTGCCAAATTAGACTCACCTAACGTGGTCGGATTGGGAGAGCATCAGACGAAACATTGAAGAGAACTGTCAGTGGAAATTATAGTAATGCGAAGATTGTGTGTGTTAGCTAATGGAGGTAAAATATCCAAAGACTTGGGCATATGGCGGAATGTGGCAACTGAAAGTGAAAATTGGGGTAAAGTTTTTCTTGGCTTATCGAAGCGAAGTTATAATGGTGGGAGTCAGCCACAACTTTTAGAAGTGGAATGCTATGCCTATAGAAGGATCTTAGGTACAGTTTGACTGCAGGTTCCTTCATCGTATGTTTAGGATAAGATGTGAACGTTGTTCTAAACTCATCACAGGAGGGCCAGACAGAGGTCTATTTGTGAATATGAATCTAAACGATTAGCGAATATTGTATCGGAGGATGTAGGTACAAATGGAGGACAGGATTTCAAGTAGGAGATCGACTCATAAGAAAAGTTAACAACACTTAAAGGGAATTTTGCTAGACGGTCGATCCAGATGGAGACAATGTCGCGTTTGGCCAATGGAGATGTTAACGCTTCTACGTGTGGGAAGCTAATATATTCGAAGAATTTAGTTAGAGAATAAGACTGGATGAAACGGTGGTAGTGAAACACCACAAGGAGGAGACCATTCTGGGGACCCATTTAAAGAATTCGGATAGATGAATTCTTACCAAGCGATGGTGAACTCAGTAAGGGCTATTGAAGCCAGTAGCATGTTCCTTTAGGCCAACAAAGCTAAGGGCATAATAGGGGTAGCCATCAGGAATCGACCCTACCAAAGTCCGAGAGAGGTACAACTCTAAAATGGTTAGTATAACCAATGGTAAGTGGATTATGAATAGAATTATTTTGTGGATAGTGAAACCACATAAGTTAATTTTTTTCCCGAAGCAAGTAAAGGGACAAGGGTATAGTGCTTTCAAGGGAAATGGTTAATATAATTTTCGATTTTGTTCGGACAGGCATGTTATGTCCGGGAAACCATTTGAGAAGCCAAGGCGATTGGCAAGGTAGAAGTATGGATTTTATCCTCACAGGATGATGCATGTTTTATGTGGCACGAGCGAGTCACTATAATGTGTTTATTTCTAGATTCGCATGTGAGACAAGTTTAGTGCGTATATCTATAACGTTATTATTATGTGAATATTTTCCCTAGTGTTTTGGGATCATATTTAGTGTTATCCGCGGAGGATGAATGGGTGTATTAATAGTGTTATATACTCTATTGAGATTACTCGTATTAGTGATACGTTATATGGGTATGATATTATCCGAATTATGGTTTTATAAGTAATGTTTAAAATGATAGTGGGCAGTGAATGCAAAGCTGTCGAGGTTACTGCCCTAGTGCAACATGTTTTCTTCTGGCGATACCTCACTTGCGAGAGGGTCGGGCTCGCACTTATATTATATATTATAGAGGCTTCATAGGGTATAGTGGTCTCGAGATATTCGATCCCGGTGTGTGTAGGGACTTTGTTGTTATGATTCAGTGTGTATTGGGTTTACCGTTGAGCGAAAGGATTTCACTCATTATTATATTTAGCGCTCATGACTTGGTGAGAGGAAGGGCGCATTGTTATATCTATGCTTTAGAGAGGTGGAAATTAAGGCTTATATTCATAGGTTTTGGGGAAGGATTTCGAGTCCTAATTGTACGCGTACGAGGTTTATGGAATGTGATTTTCAACATTGCCAAGCGATAGTGCAATTAGCGAAAAGTTCCTTATTTAAGTATGATTGTGGGAGGAGATGTAACATTTATGATAAGAGACTAGAATATAGGGGTACATATTATGGACGGAGGACCTAACAGATTTTAATATTCGACAATGTTAGGTAGTAGTGTATCGGGAGGGTTCTTTATTTGGATTTCTCTTTGCGAGACATCCCACGCATGAACCTTAGTGTAAGGTTGGAAGTAGGGATATGTTTGGTCATTATACCATGAGACGGTACCTCGTTATCATAAAAGTAGCTAGTTATAACTGTAAGTTGGAAGTTAAATTATGATTTAAGGCCAGTGGAGCTGGTGGTGTGGTAAGGAAGCATTGAAAATTTTATTTTACCACCATGATTTGAAGGGTGGGACGATGTTAAGAAGGATTTAAAAATTTTGATTTTTGGGGTGATAGAGAAGATCCAAGTGTTATAGCCACGTTCTGAATATAGGGGAAATAAAGAATTGAGTGTTATGTGTGAAGCGTATATGATGTTTATGCCTTTATGCATGGTTTATAGGCGGTGTGGGCATCCTGGTTAACTGAGGTCAGAAACGTCCGGGTTAAAGGAACGTGGGGATAAATGTGTGATATAGATGCCTGAGGAATTAATATAATGAAGTAGTAATGGAAGAGTGGATTAAGCATCATGTGAGAAGGACGATATCCATATAAACGCGTTCAATCACAATAGCACACTCGATTTTGGAAGAAAGGCTGTGGGAAGCCATTTAAAAAGGGGTATCCCTTGAGAAGGGTAAAATTTAACGATTATGGAAAACACTCGGAGTGAAGTTTTACCCAATCGAATGTTGAGAGTGACTTGCGCATAAGTAGAATGATGATGTTCATAATCTATAAAAAGTCCAGAAGTGCACACCGTGGAGAAACGTGCACGGTTCGAAACTTCAGTATAAGCTAAGGAAAGAAAGGGGAGTATTAAGTATCACTTAGTGTGAGACATTAGAAGTGGAAGTCGATGTTAGGAGGGACATAGTGAGTAGTCTCTGCATGCACCACTCATAGATAGAATTCGGTTAGAACAAGAGGTTCAACCAAATTTTTTTTGTATCAAACCAATAATTTTGATAATAGAAGAGAGCGGTCAAATCGGTTAATTTTCTTTGATGGGTTGCCAACCTCAAGTTAAGATCAAGGGTTCCTTCGAACGTGTGGAACAAGTTGCCTAAGAAGGGAGTGATTGAAATTCTTTTGGTGCGATTTACAATATTAGGTAGTGTTCCACAGTTTTCCTTTGAAAAGAAGAATCATGCCGGTATGTGGTCCTAGATGGTATTTTTCTAAATTATGATGAGATTTTTGAATCCCACCTTCAATATGGAATTTACGGAAGGAGCGAGGATAACGTTTCATTTTGAGTAGGTTGTATCACCCATATCCGGGGGGTAGGTGAACCGTGATTAATGATTATTGGAGCGGGGAGAAAGTAATTTTGAAATCATGGTGATCATTTCATCTCCACAACGGATATAGCTAGCAAGTGAAGTTTAGTACGATAGGGTTCCTTGGAAGCACTCGTACCTGATTATTGTGGACAAACTGCTTATTAAAGTTTTGTGTGGAAAAACCTTAACTATCCTCCCTCGAGTTGTTTCGAAGCGAGCGAATAAGCACAATCTTGGATTGGTCGAGTTACATCCGATAACTAAAGTGGAATAACCACATACTATATTAGGTAACCTTTTAACTATCGTAAGAGCTACGCCGTAGGAATTAAAATTTAAAGAATTGACAAGAGTAGTCAGACGTTCATATAATTTATCTCATGCCATAATATAAGTACAATGAGGAGCTAGAAGTTACGCGTTGAGATATAGAGATTCATAAGTAGAAACCTGGAGAAATAGTTAGTAGCTTCATAGGAAGGTGGAGAGAGAACCATGACAAATAGACCCTCTGAATTGGAACAAGTCAGTATCGTGAAGAACAACTTCTTACAACATAATCAAGTGTCCATTAGAGGATAATATTACCCACACTTTTGAGCCCTTCGAGAAGCTAGTGTAGAAATTGAGGAAGGCATCTCCAAAGTTGAATCTGAGCTAAAGAAGGTGATCAAATAGTCCACTCTAAGGAAATATGAGAATCACGCTAGCAATACAGTCTCAATCATCAGCAACATTTCTTAACCTTCCACCTCATGGGAACTAAAAAGTCGCCCTAACCCTACCAAGAAAGTGTACTCTGAGCTTCATGCTCCACTATTAAAAGTTTACCAGGCCTTGTTGAGCCAAAACCTTACCAAACACTTGGACCCTCATTCACTACCAAACCCACTCCTTAAAAACTTTAAAGTCAATGCTCATCATGATTTCCACCAGTCTATCGATCATACTACTAGATAATGCTTCCACCTTCGAAATTTGATCCAAGATTTAATTAACTAGGGTATTATCACCCAACCAGCTAATCCTAAACCAACCACCACTCATAACCCAGTTACAACCCATACAAATGCCATCTTTTTAGAGAGTGACCCAAAATTTGATCTATCTGCCCAAATTGTGCTCAGTAAAGCACCCATCATACCAATAATCGCACCTAAACTGCTCAAAGTTTGCCCATATTTTCTCCAAAACCCTACCTTCTTCATCGACTAAGCTCTTTAACTCCTCATAAGGGCTTGAATCATTGTTCGTACCCGGTCTGAAGGGAGGGATATGGAGTTACCTTCTGTATTGAAGAAACTCTTGGAGTTTGGGCTAAAATTTCCCACAAAAATGATTGTTGACTATCGAAAATTTAGTGGCTTGTTCATAAAAGCTCGAAAATGGGCTCTGGAGTCAGATAATTGGGTGGTACCCATTAATGAAGTCACTCTAAATGACGTAGTGTAGATTATAGCCAATGTGTTTTGACAGACATGTGAAATTTATAATATTGATGAGCTACTCACCACTTTAAATCTTCGGGGATAGTTGATCCCTTAACTCCTACACCTCCCTATTGAGTAGGAAGATTGGTATGATCAAGCCATCAAGGTTATTTAATGCATTGATTTCTCTTGGCAAGAGGATAAAGTCACCACTTGATGGGGGGATGGCTCTGACAGCTCAAATGATGAGCCCAGTCAAGAAGACACCAGTTTGTGTGGAATGATATCCTTCAAAGATCTATTAGGGGAAATCAATAAGGTATCCATTCAACTATAAATAGATGAAGATACGAGGTTCCTTTTCTTCCCCACCTCAGTAAATCATATAACCGGATCAGGGATACACTACAAAGATCTGATTTCTCATGTGACCAATATAGATTAGGGAAAGGTAGTTGTTGAAGAACTTCCCATGCTAGAATGACCATCAAAGAAAGTAAACTCCTTGATCAACTAAAAAAAACTCAAGCCAACATCACCCCATGGGGGATTTTCATGTCCTCCCAGATGCATTAAAATTCTCTGATAAAAATCCGCATCGAGCCTACAGTCTCTCCTTCCACTACTCCCGAACAAGATGTGAATATGGTTAGGTCCTTGACCTGTTCTAGACTCCTCTCCTTTTCCGAAGAAAAGATACTAAAGATCATCCCTTAACAAAATTATTCCCTAAAAATCTCCGTTGAAGTATTAGGAAAGACAGTCCCACACTCACTTGTTGATAACAGATCTGCCCTTAACGTATTCCCTCTCAGAACCTTTAATTACTTGGGCTTAAAAGTTAGTGATCTCACTCCAACTTGCACCATTGTACGTGCTTATAACAATACCCTCCGAGAGGTAATGGGGCCCATAAAACATACAATAAGGGATGACCCTATCAATTATGTCACTGAGTTCCAGGTTATTGACATATTCACATGTTTCAACCTTCTCTTTAGCTGTCCATGGCTTCAAAATATTCGAGGGGTATCATCTACTTTTCATTAAAAATTAAAAATCTTTGCCAATGGTAGTTGAGACGCTGCCAGTACTGATAATCCGATATTAGAGATCCAGTATGAGATAATGACATGCTTTTCTATGGCTTCAGAGTTAACCCACTTCCACTTTAGGCAAGAGATAGTTTCAAAGACCGAGTCTGTTCAGAACAAAACCGTCACGAAAATGTCAACGTGATTAAATTATTCAAGAATATGCGCTTTATGCCTGGAATGGGATTCTAGTCAAGATAATGTGTGATTTGAGTGACTATTCCATATGGAACGTTTTAGGGCAAAGAAGAGATAAGAAGTACCATGTCATATATTATGCGAATCGGATTTTAGCCGCACCCCAAATAAACTACTCCATCATGGACAAAGAGTTTCCAGCGGTAGTGTTCACCCTTGATAAATTTCGTTCATATCTTATCGGGTTACCCATCATATTCTTTACTGACCATGCGACACTCAAATACCTCCTTTCAAAGAAAGATTCCATGTCGTGCCTCATTAGATGGATCTTGATACACCAAGAATTTTACCTTTCCATCAAAGATAAGAATGGGTAAAAAACTTCATAGCCAATCACTTGTTTAGGCTCTCGTTCGACGTACCTCAAGATCATGTACCAATAGACGAGTACTACCTTGGTTTGTGAACATCGTGAACTATTTAGTGAGGAGGGTCATTCCCTTTGATTGGAACTATTTAGTGACGAGGGTCATTCCCTTTGGATGGTCATCTTCATTTACCACGATACCTATTTATTTAATTATTGCGTGGGCTAAATAATCTAAAAGTGTGTACCGGATGATGAGATCCCAAGTGTAATCCAATTTTCTCATTCGAAAGCATGTGGAGGCCACTTTTCCATGAAAGAGATGACTGTAAATATTATTCAATGAGATCTTTGTAGGCCCAATATCTTTTGGTATGTGAACGTATTTTAACGATCATGCGAGAGATGTCAAAATATGGGAACTATTACTAGATGTGATATGATGCCATTGACCCCTATCCTCACTATTGAGATGTTTGACTATTGGTGCATCGACTTCATGGGACCCCTTCCTACCTCTTGTATCTCTCTACACATACTTGTTGCAACATAATATATGTCTAAATAGGTAGAGGCAATAGCTGTACGCACGAATGATAGTAAGGTGGTGGTAAAGTTCATCCATGAACACATACTTTCTCATATCGGTGATCCCAAAGTCATCATTAGAGACAACCGTTCACTTTTTTAAAATAATTTGTTTGAGAAGTTAATGAGTAAGTATGGAGCTGTTCACAAGGTTAGGACAACTTACCAATCGCAAATAAATAGACAAGCTGAGCTAGCTAATCGACAGATAAAATATATACTCAAAAAGACTGTTGATCCTAATCATCGAGATTGGCCTATTCAATTACTCGATGCACTATAGGATTATTTGACCACTTATAAGAACCACCTCGAGATGTGACCCATTACTTTGTGTATGGAAAACCTTTCCACCTCCTCGTCTAGTTGAAACACAAGGAGTTTTGGGCAATCAAGAGGATGAACTTCAATTTGAATAAAGTCGGTGAAAGACAAAAGCTCCAATTAAATGAGTTGGAAGAGATACGCAATGATGCGTACGAGAGAATCCAATTACCAGAGAAACGATGAAACTTTCTCATGACCAGAACATAAATCTCAAAGAGTTTCATTTGGGACAAAAGGTGCTCCTTAAAACTCATGTTTACACTTATTTCTCAAAAAGTTATGATCAAGATGGTCCAGACTATTTGTTATGAAAGAAGTGTTCCCACATAGTGCGATAGAGGTAGAAGATCTGAAGGATGGAAGCACGTTCAAAGTAAATGGACAACATCTAAGGCCATATCTAGAGGCATGTATTAGGGAAGGGAAGACAATTCTTTTATCGTTCCCCATATACGAGGATGAGTAGGTTTCAGAGAGAGTTCATCGTACCCCCGACGTGTATCGATGAGTATTAGTTGTATATATGAGTCGTGTGAGTGTGCCATGTGTGTAAGAGTCGGTCATGTGTGTTTTAGAGAGAGCGACATATTTTAATTGTAGAGACCCATCCCAAGAGTACCCAATGATTCCATAGTGATTTTGATGAAATGCGATCGAAAAAAGTGCATGTAGGTTGAATATCGATAGAATTTTAGGATGCCCACCACCCGTGACCGAGAGAGCATGAAAATTGTGAGGAAAATGTGAAAACATGAAAAAATGTGTTTAGAAAACTGAATCCTTAGCAAGGGATTCCAGTTTGTCTGTGGTTAATTTTAATCCGGCTCGATTTCTGAGTGAACTGGTTCGGTTCCTCATGCAAACTAGTTCACTTTTTTGGAGGGAAAACTCTAGTTTTACCACTATTTTTTCTCACTTCCCTCCCAACCTTTCACATTCCCTACACTGAAAACTCTTTCCATTCCCTCCATACACTAAATTACACTAAAAAAATACTCCCTCTATCTTCAAACCATTTCATTTACTAATTCTATCCACCCCCCATAAACAAACCTTCCATTTTCCTACCTTTTCTTGCTCTTTACCATCTATAATTACCCCCCACCATTCATCCTCACACCTCTAATTATCTCATTTCTAGATTTCTCCCTAATTCTTCCCAATTTCCATCCTATTAATCCCATAGCTCCCAAAAAATATTTGAAGAAATATAAGTCAACTGACGTGCTCAAAGGTGACGAGCGGGACATGTTTCGTTCTCCATAAGAAAGGATTTGGTCTTATGCCTATTCTGGCGCACATCAAACCTTGTTCATCAAAAGGCGTATTATTTTGGATGACATTCTCGAAAGTGTCGTGTCATTCTTTTCAAAGTTTGGTTAGAAAAATTGGTAGGTATCGTATATGAGTGTATTGCCCGATTATATTACGGGACTCTCCTCCACACTTCTGACGGCAATTATCTCTCTCAAAATTTTCAAACGAATGATGTAAGCGATGGGGGTAAAATACTTCAAAGCCTACAAGTACCACTGATGTCAAAAGTATATTCCCCACACCGAGCTCCCTAGTCGATGGCCCCCATCACTCATTGGACGAGTAAAACTTCCCAATCTGGGCGACTCTCATCCCGCACCCCGTTAGCCAACCTTACCATGTGTGGAACCATCGAACCTAAAAAGTATGATTCTGGAATTCGATTGCGACACAGTATCTTTGTTTATTTTTTATTTGACACGACGTCCAAGATAAGCTTAGCACACATCTACTTTGATGAAATCACCAATGCGACATATGATCCCACTGGTACAACCTCTCTACCATATGCCCACTTTACCACGTATCTATGCCTCAAAGTGGGAACTATAATGTGGGGTGATGAGGCTAGGGTGACCAATCCCATCAATGGAACCTTGATGGATAGAAACTTGAAAGAAGTCTATCAATAAGCCCCTCCCCTAAACTAATTTTTGAGGACATTGAGATGGAGGACAGAGGTGTATCAAGAGAGGAAACCAAAGGGTAAGAAGATGTGGGATGGGATTTCAACCATGGTGAGAAAGAATACGATGAGCAGGATTATGAGGGAGATTTTGATGAGAGCGCATACGAGACGGTAGTAAATAATAGTTGTATGTATCATCTCGAGTCCCATTTTGATGGTTTCCTCACAGAATACGACCAAGATTGGGATGACTTCCGAGCCAATTACCATCATGATACTTCAATGATGATGTGTCTTCAAGTTGATCTATATAGCCTTAGCTTGGTCTCGGGGGCCAACTTGCCTTCGTACTTCATGGATCCATATGATCGGGATCCAATTACCCTGTCTCCTCCCGTTGAGCATTTCTTCGGCATGAACCTTATTATATAGTTTCTTTATTTGTACTTGTTATATCTTTCATGAAACTATGTAATACCTTCTCCCATTATGAATAAAAGTTGCATGTGTTATATAGTGTATTTATTGAATTTTAAATATTATTTGATTTATATTTTGCACCCAATTCTTTTATTATTTGGAATTAGCCCTTTTCATCAAGTATAATGCAAAATCTAAGTTTGGTGTGTGTGTCTGGGGTGGGAGGGTGTGTACATGTGCGTCTTTTATAAAACATCACAATTATAAAATGCCCCCAGAATTAAAAAATTTCAAACCCCCCCCAAAAGGAAAATTTTCAAAAAGTCATTGATGATATCAACAAAACCCTTCAAGGTGTTTGTGATCTCAATTGAATGTTAACAATGGAAGCATAGGGTATATACACACATAGTAGAAGGAGATGAGGAGAAGAGGATTTACACCGAAATATAAGTGGTTTAGCCAATTAGGCCTACGTCCACTGTGCAAGTGTATGATGTGTATCAATATGTGAGGGAACTAACGGCCATAGATACAATCTCTCAAGCTTTCTCCCTCTCAACTGTGTATTTGAACAGAGTTTCAGTTAGGGTTGCCAATTTCGGATCCTTTGCAAGGTAGAGGATGACCTCTATATATAGTACCTGGGGGGTGTAATGTACCCCCTATGCATGTAATGAGCATGTGTGTGTTGATCTAGCCAATCTGATGAAGACATATGTCACTGTCACAGGTACAGAATGATGATGAAATATTCCCCCCACGTGAGGGGAATAATTTGTTATAACTGAATTGTGTCCACGTGTCCTTGTCCACGCATATGCCAATAAGATCTCGGCCTCGATGCTTAGTCCTGACCTCGTCCTGGAAGAGGCCGAGGCTCGTAAGGTCCAGTTGTTTATATAATTCGAGATGAGTCATTATGGTCCCGGCTTAAGTGAAACTGAGGCAAGTATTGAGGTCGGCCCGGGCCGAGGTTAAGCTGGACTATGCCTGGAACATCGGCTGATTCATTGATGGGTTTGTCCTTGATAGAGGTATGTATCCTCGTAACCTCGGCCTACCCCTGGCCGAGGTTGTCATCCCAAGGTAAACTAAAGAGATACTGACCCTTATGATACATGCATCATCCCCTTGATGAGGTTTTCTATGGCTGAGGCTGCTGGTCACCGATCCAAGGCTCTTCCAATGTCGGCCATGTCCTCGACCGAGGTTGATGTCTCTGAGCCGAGGTGACACTTGGGGCATATCAATCACCCCTAGTCCTTAGTTACATGTGAGAGCAGGTGACTATGGGATCACTAAACCTCTGAGGTCTTTCTTCTATGTGCCAATGTTCATTTGACACTTGTCCATTACTGAAGTGTGGCTTGTCTGGTAAGCATGTGTTATCAGCCGTCCTTTGGGGCTACCAAGGTAATGATGGGCCTTGGGAAACGTGCCTTCATATTTAAGGGTTCAAACCCTATTTTCCCTCCTTCTTCCTCATTTCTCTTTCCTGGCACAAATTATTTTAGCAGAATTTTCTCTCTCTAAAAAAGTTTTGGTTCAAAGCCTTTGGTGGTGATTCCTCGCGTCTTCTTCCTTATTATTTACCATTTCATCCTCAGGTATCCTCTTCCATTCCTTTTCCTTCTTTTTCCCTATTTTTCCTTTAATTTTGCATTTTTCGGTGGGTTTTTGGGGATTTTTGGTGAGTCCCCATATTTTCAGGCGAACTGTTCTTGCTCTGGGTTTAACAGTTTGATCTTTAAATTGCTTTATTCCATTAGCCAGCCTTGTTTGTAGTTTAGGAGAGTTGCAAGTGTAGGGTCGGCCTCTGATGCTCATACCCCTTTACCAACTTCTAGAGGAGTTCCCTTCTCTCAGGGAGAAGACTTTAGATAAAATTAGGCAAATAGAAAGAGCGCAGGAGGAAGCTCGTAGGTCAGAGGAATTCCCCCTCAGACCTATCTTTCCACCACCCCTGAAGGTAGTATACCCTGAACCAGCAGAACCCACTAGCTAAGCTAAAGTCCCTGATGAACCATCACCGATGTCTGAGTCTGAGTCCTCCACATCATACCTCATGTCTGTGGATTCTTTCCAAGAGGCCATGGACTTTACAAATCAATAAGATCAGGCCCCTGATCAAGCAGAGGTTTCCAGTCGAGCCTCGTCTCATAACCATTCAAGAACATCATCCTTTTCCTCAGAGGTCGAGATTATTGAACCAAACGTGGCTATTCCATCGATATTTGATGCCATTCCCCTGTCGGCCGTCACAGGGGCTAAGTTCGCTCAGAGGTTCCTAAGTAATCCTCCAACGTCTGCTCCCGTCGACGCTGAGATGGATGATGACGATGATGCTGAGAGTGACATCAACGCCTCTGAGGCGGCCAAGATTGAGAGATTAATTACTGAGGTAGACCTTCTTTGCTTCAGATACTTATACTCCAGCATCCACTCCATAAAGCTCAGGAGACCTCTGATGGAAGAGAGGGCATATCATGGCCGAGATGGTGAGATCTGCTTGTACGAGAAGATGTTCAAGTTAGGGTTTCGTCTTCCAATCCACCCCATCATTAGGTCTATTTTATCCTACATCAACTTGGCCCATTCCCAGTTGTCACCCAATGCCTGGAGGGTAATAATTGGGGCCATCGTCTCATGGAGGGACGTTCATTATTTATACCTTCCAGTCCAGGTCTTCGTAGGTTGTTATGTTCCTTTTTCTGCTAAAAATCATCTGAGCTACTATCATTTTATAGCTCGGAAGCCTGAGAAGAATATGCTCCAGGTAACTCAGACTTCTAACCATAACTGGAAGCCTCGCTATTTCTTCGCTTCAGGGCCATAGGAATTTGGCCCATGTGCCCCCTCCTCCTTACTAGAGCCGTGAATGCCCATAAGGCGGGGAAAGGTTATAATGTCTGCCAAGGCCGACCCTGGTCTAAGCCTGTAGAATCTTCAGAAGGTCAAAGACCTTCAGGATCAAGGAATGCATGGTCTGCTCGATAAGTTTGAACACCTTATGACCCCCCACTACCTCTCTGAGACTGGTTTGGGGGGTAGTCCTCTTACAGAGCTTGGTAAGTGTTTTTATTCAAGTTATACCTCTGAGTTTATGCATGTTTGACTCACTAACTCAGACCTTTTAATTTTGCAAAAACGTCTGAAGGATATCTCAGACGAGCTTTGGGCAATGGTGGCACCGAGTTCGACAAATCTTGCCAAGAAGGCTGGTCTGAACGCCCCTCCTCCTCCCTCAAACTCGAAGGCTCAGGTCACAAAGAAAAGGAATGATACTAACCCCCCCTGAGGATCAGTGGCAAAAAAAAGAAAGGTGGACACTCTGCCATCCCCATATCTTCTGCTGATGCCTTGGCTGTTCGAATAGAGCAACTAAAAATCAACGACAACATAATAGGTCATAGTCTGCAGGCACTTGATGCCATCGGCTCTGCCATGACCGAGGCTGACAAATGTTTCTGCCGATCAATGGATATACCTCTTCTAGTTGAATTTAATCTTCACAGGTCCATTCAGGTATGACTTTAGATTTCTTTATGGTTTCCAAATGTAACCTCTGATTTGACTTTCAACTCATACACATGATCACATAATTTTCAGGGCCTGGCTTCTATGCATCATCTCTCCAACTGGACTCTGAGGAAGTTACCCCTCATCCAGAAGGGTCAAGAGGCCAAGAAGGTGCAAAGCACTCTGAATGCCGAAATAGACCGCCTGAAGTCTGATTTTAACGAGTCTAAGAAGAAAGTGAAGGAACTGGAGAAAGAGATCTCCAAACTTAAGAAGGACCATGCTGTGGCTCTGAAGGCGAAGGATGATGTTCTCTAGCATAAGGTCGACTCTACCGTGAAGGCATCACTTGAAGACGCCTATGAAGGGATGCTTGCTGACTATAAAGCCTCAGACGAGTTCATGAGCTTCGACTTTGAGTACCTTAAAAGCGGTATTAAAGCTACTATCAAATGGGCGGCTATCAAGGAGAAGGAGGCAGGAAGTTTGAAGGCCTCTGATTTCATAGGTCTCCGCTTTGCTAACCCCCAGTTTGCCTAAGCCCTTCAAGAGGTGGAGGAGGAGGTCGCGGCACCAATAGAGACTGCACCACTAGATGGCACTGAGATAGAAGGAGATGACCACAGAGAAGACATTGCCGAGGTGAACAACGTCGTCCAACAGGATCAGACTGAGGACACCAACACTCTCCCCTCTAACCCTTAGGCTAATTGTGAAGCTTTCTGATACTTTTTGTAACCCCTGATTGGATGTAGCCTCTGAGGAACATAGAAATTTTTTCAATTGGAATGACAACCTCTGAGGAGGGTTTTTACTTCATTTGCTTTGTTGAATGATTTTCATGCGATGTTTTAGCTCTGAAGTCTGTGCAATGATGTCTTCTTGAACTAAATTAGTAGCCTTATCTCAGACCTTGTCACCACTTAATGATGTTTTAAGGGTCTGAGGTCATCACCTAAGATGTTACCCTCATAATTAATCTCACCAAATTAGTGATGTTAAGGGTCTGAGGTCATCCAATTATGGTGTTTGACTTCAGACCTTGTCACCACTTAATGATGTTGTAAGGGTCTGAGGTCATCACCTAAGATGTTACCCTCATAATTAATCTCACCAAATTAATGATGTTAAGGGTCTGAGGTCATCCAATTATGGTATCTGATTTCAAACCTTATCACCACTTAATGATGTTGTAAGGGTCTAAGGTCTTCACCTAAGATGTTACCCTCATAATTAATCTCACCAAATTAATGGTGTTAAGGGTCTGAGGTCATCCAATTATGGTGTCTTAATTTAGACCTTGTCACCACTTAATAATGTTGTAAGGGTTTGAGGTCATCACCGAAGATGTTACCCTCATAATTAATCTCACCAAATTAATGATGTTAAGGGTCTGAGGTCATCCAATTATGGTGTCTGACTTCAGACTTTGTCACCACTTAATGATGTTGTAAGGTCATCACCTAAGATGTTACCCTCATAATTAATCTCACCAAATTAATGATGTTAAGGGTCTGAGGTCATCCAATTATGGTGTCTGGCTTCAGAACTTGTCACCACTTAATGATATTGTAAGGGTCTGAGGTCATCACCTAAGATGTTACCCTCATAATTAATCTCACCAAATTAATGGTGTTAAGGGTCTGAGGTCATCCAATTATGGTGTCTGAATTTAGACCTTGTCACCACTTAATAATGTTGTAAGGGTTTGAGGTCATCACCGAAGATGTTACCCTCATAATTAAAATCACCAAATTAATGATGTTAAGGGTCTGAGGTCATCCAATTATGGTGTCTGACTTCAGACTTTGTCACCACTTAATGATGTTGTAAGGTCATCACCTAAGATGTTACCCTCATAATTAATCTCACCAAATTAATGATGTTAAGGGTCCAAGGCCATCCGATTATGGTGTTTGAATTCAGACCTTGTCACCACTTAATGATGTTGTAAGGGTTTGAGGTCATCACCTAAGATGTTATCCTCATAATTCCTACCATTAGAGCACAATGAAGCAAGGGCCGACATGGAAACTGATCTCTTATTAATAATCTCTTGATAAGATGGTACATGTACATAACTTTTTGCAACATCATATGTAATACTTCTTCAGATGATCAACATTCCAGGGATTGGCAAAAGGTTTCCCTTCTAGGTTTTCTAGCCTGTAGGTCTTGGGTACAACCTCTTCTGTTACTTTATAGGGACCATGCCAGTTTGGTTGGAGTTCGTTTGTTTTCTGTAAGGTATTTTTAAGTACCAAGTCTCCCACGATAATGGATCTTGACTTCACCCTCTGATTGTAGAACTTTGCTGCTCTCTGCTGGTAAGCTGCTTGTCTGATTTCTGCCTCTTCTCTTCTCTCTTCAATCAGATCTAGGTCTAGCCTTCTCTCCTCCCTATTTTTATCAGGGTCATAGGTCTGGACCCTATGAGTAGGGAGTCCCACTTCTGTTGGTATGATGGCCTCCAATCCATGTGCTAGCATGAACGGGGTTTCTCCTGTGGGTATCCTTGTCATGGTTCTGTAGGACCATAACACAGCGTGGACCTCTTCAGTCCATCTTCCCTTTGCATCTTCTAACCTCTTTTTGATTCCTCCGAGGATTTTCTATTTGTGACCTCGGTCTGACCGTTTGCCTGAGGGTGCTCGGGAGATGAGAAGAACTGATTTATCCCAACTCTTATGCAATACTTCTCTAAAGAGGAGTTCTTGAACTGGGTCCCATTGTCTGAGATGAGAGTGCTTGGGAGGCCATGTATGCATATGATGTTCCTCCAAATAAATTGGTAGGTCTTCTGTTCTGTGATCGTTATCATCGGCTCTGCCTCCACCCACTTTGAGAAGTAGTCAATGGCCACTATCAGGAACCGATAATTATTGGCAGCTCTTGGTAGGGGTCCTACTAAGTCAATTACCCATACTACGAATGGACATGGGGAGGTGATTGACGTCATAGGTTGATGAGGTTGATGAGGAATAGTGGAGAATCTCTGACACTTATTGCACCTCTTCACGTAAGTTGCAGCATCTTTGGCCAAGGATGGCCACCAGTATCCCTGGGTAATAATTCTTTTGGCTAATGGTCTTCCTCCTATGTGACTGGAGCAAGAGCCCTCCTGAACTTCCTGTAAGACACAAGGAACTTCGGTGGGAGGCACACATCTGAGGAGAGGTAACATAAATCCCTTCCTGTACAGGACGTATCCTACTATACAGAATTTGGCAGCCCTATATCTCAATTTCCTCCTCTCTAGCTTAGATTCGGGTAGCTCTCCCTCTTTGATATACCAGACGAGGAGGTACATCCATGAGTCTCCTAGGTTCAAATTGAGAAAAGGGTTGCATACCTCTTCCTCCTCAATGGTCGCTTTTCCTAAGACCTCGACCGGAACTGTCCTTCTGACGTCTGTCTTCGTCGCCGAGGCCAACCTTGCCAATGAATTTGCGTGGATGTTACTTTGCCGAGGTATTCTCCTTAGTTTTATCTCTTCAAAATATTTTAAAATTGCTCTTACCCTCTTAAGATACTTAGCCATCCGTTCATCTTTGTCTTCATAGACTCCCAATACTTGATTGACAACTAACCTTGAGTCGCTATGAAGTAATAGTCGCCTTACACCCAAAGCCTTTGCTAATGAGAGACCTGCTTTCATGTCTTCATATTATGACTCGTTGTTAGATGCCTTGAAGTTGAACCTCAAAGCGTATTCATTGTTGGCACCATCTGGAGCTGAAAGTATCAACCCTGCACCGCTTCCACTGTCGCAGGAAGAACCATCAACGAAGAGGGTCAAAATGTCTGTATCCGATGAGAAGGCCCCCTCTGACATGATTCCTTGCTTGAAGAGGTACCGATCCTCCTCATTCTCTGCTACTCTGCCCCTGATCCTTTTGGATAAGACCTCTTCTTGGCCTCGAAAGACGTTCGGTACCACCTCTTCCAATTCTCAGAGGACACTGTTGTTTGTCCCTTCAGCACCCTTTAGGTCACTCTCTATCTCAGCCTCTTCCCATGTGAACTCAGCAACAAAATCTGCGAGGGCCTCACCTTTGATGGCTGTCCTTGGTTGGTAGGTAAGGTCATACTCCCCAAACTCAATGACCCATGTCATCAATCTCCCGGACTTCTCAGGTTTATGTAGGACTTGTCTTATTGGGGAGTCGGTGAGGACAACCATGGAATGGGCTTGGAAATAGGGCTTCATCTTCCTTGAAGCATGCATCAGGGCGTAGGCTAGCTTTTCCATACGAGGGTAATTTTGTTCAGACCCTTGTAGGGCTTTACTATTGAAATACATAGGCCTTTGGATTCCAATGTCTTCCCGTACTATGGCTGCACTAATAGCCGACTCAGAGACTTCTAGGTACACATATAATTTCTCTCCTACTATGGACCGAGATAATAACAAGGGAGACCCAAGGTAAGACTTGAGCTGGTTAAAAGTTTCTTCGCACTCTTCGTCCCACTGGAAGGCCTTTCTGAGTACCTTAAAGAATGGAAGACACTTGTCCGTTGCTCTGGAAACAAATTTGTTGAGCGTGGCCACTCTCCCAGTGAGTTTTTGGATGTCCTTGATACTCCTCGGTGTCTTCATATCAAGTAAAGCCTTGATTTTCTCTGGGTTGGCTTCGATTCCTCTTTGATTGACGATAAATCGAAGAAACTTCCCATCTCCTACCCCGAATACACACTTCGTTGGGTTAAGTTTCATCCTGTACAAGTCCATAGTATCAAAGGTCTTTTCAAGGTCTGCCACATAAGTGCAGGCCTTTAAGCTCTTTGTCAGCATATCATTTACATACACTTCCATGGTCTTGCCTATTTGGTCTTCGAACATCTTATTCACAAGACGTTGGTACGTCGCCCCTGCATTTTTTAGACCGAAGGGCATCACCTTGTAGTAGTACGTCCCTTTATCGGTAATGAAGGCTGTCTTCTCTGAGTCTTCTGTATCCATAAAGATCTGATTGTAGCCTGAATACGCGTCCATGGATCTCATGAGCTCATGCCCTGCAGTAGCATGTACCATCTGATCTATCCGAGGTAAGGGATAGCTGTATTTTGGGTAAGACCTGTTCAGGTCAGTGAAATCAATGCATATTCTCCACTTCCCATTGGCTTTGGGCATGATGACTGCATTTGACAACCATTCCGGGTATATGACTTCTCTTATAAACTCAGCCTCTTCCAATTTTTTAACCTCTTCACAGATGACGTCGTACTTCTCTCTGGAGTAAACTCTTCATCTTTGTTTGATAGGCTTGGCCTCTTTGGTCACATTGAGCTTGTAACTCATAACTTCAGGGTTGATACAGGGCATGTCTGCGTGACTCCAAACGAAGACACTCTGTCTCTTCCTGAGAAAGTTTATATCCTCTTCCTTGATTTCTGTCTTTAGGGCTTTGCCGACCTGGATGGTTTTTTCTGGTTCATGCTCATTGAGGACGATGGATTTTACCTCTTCCGTGGCCTCTCCCTTCTTTAACTTCATTTCATCTCTTGGGTCCAATGCATCAATGCTATAGGTGGTAGTTTCCCTCTTATGCGCCTCTCTCTCTTCGGCCGAGTTGAAGTAACATTCTCGTGCTATGGTCTGGTCACCTTGCACTTCCCCTATCCCATAGGGGGTCAGGAATTTTAGCATCTGGTGGACCGTCGACGGTACAACTTCAAACTCCTTAAGGGCCACTCTTCCTATGATGAGGTTATAGGCCGAGAAGATGTTTTCGTCCATTACGAAAAAACTTATCTTTCGGGTCAACCTCTTAGGCCACTCGTCACCCATCCGTACGTCCATCTCATACATGCCCAATGGGTGGACCTTTTCACCGCTGAAGCCCATGAAGGGATGATGATAGGGTACCAGCCTAGCTCTGCTAAGACCTAGGCTCTTGAAGCAAGGCCAAAACATTACTTCTGTTGAACTCCCCCGTCCACGAGGATCCTTTGCACCTCGCACCCATGCACTCTTGTTGTTATTAACAATGGGTCATCATGGGGAGCTAAGATACCTTTGAAGTCGAGTCAAGAGAACCCAACTATAAGGGTGTCCATGTCCACCTTCTTTCTCTTCTGCGCTGTATAAAAAGACGTTAGATTTAAAACCTCAAGTTTGGCTACCGACTTGGCCTCTGCCACATGAGCTTTCCTGTCAGCCACTTCAAAACCACCTCCCGTAAGTCCCCCGCATATAGTGTCAACACCAAAGGAGATCATGCCAACCCTCTTCACCGGGGTGTTGTCATATTTTGGCAGAAGGTCCGGATCATCTTCATCATCATCTTCCGAGTCATTGCCTCTTCTAGCTGGGGCATCGTCACGGCATTTGCCGTTTCTCCTTTTCTTAGGGTCATCTCTTCCCCTTTTAGGAGCTTTACCATCAACATACTTCCTCAACTTTCTGGATTTTAACATCTTCTCAATCTCATCCTTCAAGGCGAAGCATCTTTCTGTAATATGGCCATGGTCCTGGTGGAACTCACATCATAAGTTTTTATTCCTCTTATGTGGAGGGGCCTTCAGTTTCTCTGTTATTCTTAATCTCATTGAGGATATGCTCGCAGCTCACAGTTAGAGGAGTATAGTGAGCAAAATTATCATCGACTAACCTCTTCTTTCCATCTTTCTTTCTTTGGGACTTCCCATTACTACCGCTGTTCTCATCCTCATTCTTAGCGACCATTGCCTCTTCGGCATTCCTGACTTTTCCCGCAGTTGCCAGTAGCTCTGCCATGGACCTAGGAGGGTCTTCCATGAGTTTCCACAACAACTTCCCTTTCTGAAGACCTCCTATGAGGGTGGTCATGGCTATATTCTCTTCGTAATCTTCAACCTCAAGTTTCTCTTTGTTGAACCTGGAGATGTAGTCCCTTAGGCACTCGTCCTTGCCTTGCTTGACATACAGTAGATGAGTGGTCTTCTTTTAAGGTCTTACCCCAAAGCAGAAGTTGTGAATGAATCGTTCGACCGAGCCCTTGAAGTTCTCAATTGAATTCTTCGGAAGAGAGGTGAACCAGCTGTGCACTGCTCCACTCAAGGTCCCAGAGAAAGCCCTACACTTCATCTCATCCGGTATCGAGTAGATGTCTGCCGCCGACTGATACATCTCAATGTGATGTACATGGTTGGTGCTACCATCATACTTGGGAGACACCACTGGTGGTTTGATCTTAGCTAGGGTCGGGAAGCTCACTATCTTAGCCATGAATGGAGAGCCCTTTGAGTAACCCCTTTACAGTGGATCCCTACTTTTGATGAGGTCTCCTATCTTCTCCTCAAGACGTTGGATAGAGTTATTCCATGGTCTCCTACCATCGGCATGGCCGAGGTTGTCCCCAGCCACCTCCAAGGGATGTACTGAGGGTTACCCTACCGCAGCACAACGTCGGATGTTGACCTCTTCCTGGTCTCTGCCCCTTCCTTCACGGGGTCAGCCTTGATCAGGCCGACCTTGTCTGTCTCCTCTTTGTGAGCCGGCTGCGCTTCTTGACCTTGATAACCTCTGTCTTAGGTCATTCACTGGGCCCAACCTCTCAAAGGCTGACCCTCTGCTCAATCGATCAAAAGCTGATCCTCTTTGTTGGGCTTCTTCACCTCTTCAGCCGACACAGCCTCGGCTCTGCTGAAGAGGATGTATCGTATTATTCAAAACCTCATACGGCTCCCAACAATCCTCCGGGACCTCTTCTGCCTATAGATCGTCATACTTGTCCTCCAGGAAAGGGTTTCATTGCCTCCCTAGGCGTAAGTGCCTAGGGTCAGCAACGTCCCTCCTCCGCTGGGGTGCAGGTTGGTCCTTCATTGGTGCCTGGGGTGGTCCCCTGGCGTCAGGATGAGGCTGGACAGCCGTTGGAGTGATCATCTCCGGTGAAACTCCAGGTGGCCTCATCATAATTTGGCTGAGCTGTGCAAACTGCTCCTGCATAGCTTGTTGCATTGCAGCGAAAGACCTCAAGGCTATAACTACCTCTTCCATTTCGAACTGAGGCGGTGCCTGGATGGAACTAAGTCCTCCCCCACCAGGCGGCGGAATAGGTGGTGGTAATTCTGGTGCCATGTGTTAACAATAAAGAGCTTGAGTAGCCGGTGAGCTTAATACCTTAAAGGACCTCTTTCAATGGTGAAGTAGCTCCACGCAAGGGGTGGAGCCTGGTTCACCACCAGAGTCTCAGGTGAGGTTAAGCTGAAGAAGAGGAAGAGACAGCTTCTCGTTCCCACAGACGGTGCCAAAATGATGATGCTGTAAACAACACCACCCTTCAAGGTGTTTGTGAGCTCAATTCAATGTTAACAATGGCAGCATAGGGTATATACACACATAGTAGAAGGAGATGAGGAGAAGAGTAATTACACCGGAATATAAGTGGTTCAGTCAATTAGGCCTACGTTCACTGCGCAAGTGTATGATATGTATCAATATGTGAGGGCACTAATGGCCATAGATATAATCTCTCAAGCTTTCTCCCTCTCTATTGTGTATTTGAACAGAGTTTCAGCTAGGGTTGCCAATTTTGGATCCTTTGCAAGGTAGAGGATGACCTATATATATAGTACCTGGGGGGTGTAATGTACCCCCTATGCATGCAATGAACATGTGTGTGTTGATATAACCAATCTGATGAAGACATCTGTCACTATCACAGGTAGAGAATGATGATGAAATATTCCCCCTAAGTGAGGGGAATGATTTGTTATAACTGAATTGTGTCCACGTGTCCTTGTCCATGCATATGCCAATAAGAGCTCGGCCTCGATGCTTAGTCCTGACCTCGACCTGGAAGAGGCTGAGGCTGGTAAGGTCCAGTTGTCCATATAATCCGAGATGAGTCATTATGGTCTCGGCTTAAGTGAAGCCGAGGCAAGTATTGAGGTTGGCCCGGGCCGAGGTTAAGCTGGACTCTACCTGGAACATCGGCTGGTTCATTGATGGGTTTGTCCTTGATAGAGGTATGTATCCTCGTAACCTAGGCCTACCCCTGGCCGAGGTTGTCATTCCCAGGTAAACTAAAGAGCTGCTGACCCTTATAATACATGCAGCCTCCCCTTGATGAGGTTTGTAGTGGTGTCATCCAGGGCCGACCCTTCTATGGCCGAGGCTGCTGGTCACCGATCCAAGGCTCTTCCAACGTCGGCCATGTCCTCGATCGAAGTTGATGTCTCTGAGCCGAGGTGACACTTGGGGCATAGTAGTCATAAATATTTTTCTTTCAAGATAAGTAAAATTGGATTTTGAAATCTTTAAAAATATCATAAAAATTCTGTTTCGAATCTAAGTTTGTAAAAAATCCTTGCATTAAGATAAAATTGATCAAAAATAGAAATTGAATGAAAATTTACGACTTATACTAATAAACATGGAGATTTTAACCCGATGAAATTTTTTGTACCATTCCTCATTTCTAGTAAATTAAATCAATTCGTGTAAAAAATAACTCAAACTTTCATTCAGTGATAAAATCGTTTTAGATCTCTAAATCATTGTTTTGATCAGTTACGAGAAACGAGTGGAAATTTGTTTCGAAAACGCGCCTAAAATTATCTTAAACTACAAATAAAAATTAATCTTGAGACGCATATGTTAATTTGATTAGTAATTTGGAAGCATGAAGTTAGGCCATCATATGTCCACCAAAAATATTATCCATGAAAGTTCCACAAAAATATCCCCAATGAAAGCTAAATTGAGCCAAAAGTTAATATCCCTTTCGTTTGTTAACCTGAAATACCCAAATTGTCCCAGAGTTGTGAAAATCGAAAAATTTAGAATTTTAAGTCAACAGGGTATAGAAAAGGGTAGAAAAATAGAATATTGCTCAAATGAGAAAAATAGAAAAAAAGAAAAAAAAGGAGAAAATTAGAAAAAAAAATTACTGACCAAATGGCTGAAAAAGTACCAACGGACCTCACAAGAAAGTTTTCAACTTTCAAAAAGTTATGAAAAATTCCATTAGTACCTAAAATATTCTGAACCTGAGAAAGTCCTAACCATGTCCGAATAATGAAGTCAATCACCACGTGGAGAGCTAAAAAATATGATAATAATATGAAAAGAGTAAACTATGCGAACAAGGAATGATATTTTCCTATTTTTTAGTGACCGTAATCCGTTCATGAGATCTTTTCACCATAAATTTTTGTCATTCAATTTGCGTGTGTAAATTTGTGTCCATTACATTTACTCTTAATGTCACGCACACTGAGACAAAAAGCCACTATTGAAGTGATTCGATTATGAGTGCATCCCGTTAGAAATTGAATCAATGAAAATTTTCAAAACGTAACGTACAGATCAATCAATGGAAGTTAATGGCTAATTTTTTATTTCATGCACACATTCACACTATTAATTGAGAATTATCAAATGAATTTTTTTTATATTATTTTTATGGAATTTAAACTATAAAATTTCGTGGTTAAATTCATTGCTAACCCTCACCAGACACCACTCGTCCTACTAGCGTAACATAGGGGTTTAACGGCTTGTTGCGTACGCTAAATGCAATCGCGTGCCCGTGAAACAAGTATTCTATCCTTTAGTTGATAAGTGTTATTCATAGACCCTATTTCTGATTCTTTTACATTGGTTGGGACTAGAAATGTTCTAAGTTACGGGGTTTGATTCGGCACGAATATCCCATATTAATCCTTATAATTTCAGCGTTTTTACAGTCCCGAACATCATATTTATCCCGAATTTATCTTATATTTATAACAACTAAACCTTTTGACAAGTGTTTCATGTTTTGTGTATTTCTAATGTGTTTTAAATGTAAATCATCCAATTGGATGAAAGAGGATAGCCAAAATGGTGAAAACAATGCAAAAAGGAAAGTTATGGGAAAAATGATAACTTTCCAGGCAAAACTCGAAGAAGGATTCGATTCGAGTTATGATAAAGATGTTACATTTATTTAAAGTTAGAGAAAAGTTCAAGGGGTAAAACTGCAATTGAAGGAAAGAAACAAGTTACAAGTACAAAAACCAAACCCTGAAAATGGATCGATTTTCTTAGCCTTGAGGGTTTAGTCCAGGGTTCGGTCTGGTTCCAGGGTTTGATTTTCTTGCGGGATTTTTTTTATCTTTTCCTAAATTATAGCTAGAGTTGTTAGGGTCAATGTTTAGCATTTTGGATGTATTTTGTCACTTGTATAGTTCATATAGATTGTAATACCCCGTACTTTTGTCTATATTTATTTTTGGGATTAATTAATTAAATGCGTATTAATTGGAAATTAATCCGGGTTATAAATACTAATGAGATGTGAATTGGTATTTGATTATGTGCATATATGATTATATATGTATTTGGTATTATAAAACTTGTCGTGAGATTTATATACGGCATTTCAGAAATTTTGTTGAGACGCGTGGGACCGCCGCGTCACGGTATAATATTTTGATAATAAAAGTGAATTTAAAATCTATAATCCGTATGGTCATTTTGAGTGCGCCAACGCGTCCGGAAGGGTCGAGATAGTCAGAAAACACTAGCCGGGGGTATAGTTTGGGTCCCGGGGTATTTTTAGGCCATACCGGCAACTTAAAGGGTATTTTGGTAATTTTACATTTTTAGGAAATAAAAGTGACGAAAATTAGAGATGTAAATCTGATGTGGATTTAACCCATTAAGCCCATTAACCAAACCATATTAACCTAGAAAGCTACGTAGGTTATCATTTAGGTTTTCTAAGTTCCCAAATCAAAACCCTAGCCACCTTAAGCCACCATTGGAGAAGGAGTTTGGAGAAGGAGAGAAAGAGAGGAAATTCTGCAGAAAAACATCATCAACCTACACCAAAGTCAGAAATCAAACCAAGGCAAGTGACTTTATTCCATTTAATTTCTGAGAATGTCTTTTCCATGTTAGAAAATTCGGATTTATGGTTTGTTCTTGATAAAACATGAAAACCCATGTAGTTTAGATCATAAAACTTGAGGAATTTGAGAAGGATTGCATGTAGAATAGTTTGGAGACGATTAATCTGATGTTAATACATGTTTGGGTGAAAGAAAAACGAATTAAATTCTGGGATTTGATGATGATATGTAGTTAGGGTTCATGTTCTTGAGATATTTGGAAAAAGTGTAGAAAGCTGTAAATTTAATTGATGTTAGGATGGATTGATCCCTTAAAAACATGTTAGGATGTGATTATATATGTTTAGTATTAATTATAGACCTTTAAACGATTGATTGGGACTTAGTTTAGAAGATTTGAGGTGTTAAAATGGATGAAAAACGATTTGGGGAAAAATCTGGGCCGAAGCTGGTAGCTCGTTAGAAGCAGCCCCCAGGTCGTTCGAACGAACTCGTTCGAACGAGCTTCTAACGAGTTGACCAGTCGCTGCTAACGAAAAGGGATTTCGTTCGATATCTCGTTCGAACGAGATATCGTTAGAAGGAATAGTTCGTTCGAACGAACTGGGATCTCGTTCGAACAGTCTCGTTCGAACGAGACTTCTAACGAGTTGGCAGAGGAATCTCGTTCGAACAGTCTCGTTCGAACGAGACTTCTAATGAGTTGACAGTTTGGTCCTTTTTTGACTGTTTTGACTTTTGGAGTTCCGTAAACTTGTTCGAGGATATAGGTATCATTCCGTAGATGTAATAATGATAGAATTGGGACATTTGGGTATTTATGAGAAGGAATTTACATACGAGAGTGTATTGCATGGACGGTTTGGGTTGAGACGTGAGTGTCTACTACGACGTGAGATAATTATGGCGCGTACAATTACAAACCGAAATAGTATGAATTGTGTTAAATATAAGTTAGTATGAGAATATGTACTACGATTAAAATACGGTATTACTAAGACGTGTGTTTACGTAGTATTGGTATATGATTGTGTGTATGACATACCTACCATACTTGCTATCACGGGAGGTTGCGTTCGCTTAGGACCCTCTAATCCTTGTGTGCCTACGGGGGGATATAGACTGGTACCTCGATGAACATAGGTCATAGAAGGACTTATTGTGATATTAATAAGTCTGCTGATCATGGGAGCGTAGGTATGTGCGTGACCCATGTGATGGTGACTGTGTTCGCCTCCACTATTTGTGATTCGTGTTATCTGAACTATTCCTGAGAGATTCGGAATATGTGATCCTTATGTACGTGATGTACCGGGATGGATAGCAGAGTATGTGTGCACCGCAGCTTAGTTCTCGGGGTGCTTGTATTGTATATTTATGATGTGAATAATATACACTTAATTAATAAGAACCTTCATGTAAATGTTGTGAATATAACTACAGTATTGTTTCGAGAATAACATAATGGGTTAGTGATATATATATTATGCATATTGAGCATCCGAGTTTACATTAAATCCCTTTCTTATTACGAGCGTTATATGTTAATAGGACCGGGTAATAAGGGTAGGAACTATTACTGTCTAGCTGGTTATGGTGTCTTTTAGCTAGTGGTTTATATCGTTATAGATGGGTACTTATGTTAGGAGTGCACAGTTAGACGAGAGGTGAGAATATCATGTGAGTGTACGTCCTAACATGTACTTTGCATTTAATGTTTTAAATGTTTTTAAAGCACTTGCAGGTTTTTAAAATATAACTCCACATTCGGGCTCTGACCCGTTTGCTTTTCAAATCTTTTTCTTGTAAAACCATTTTAGGTGCCCAGCCACAAGGACACCAAGCATAGGTTACTCATTCAGGTGACGAGCTGTAGCTGCTTGTGGAAGCTACAGGGATTTGCATGTAGACGCTTCTATCTTTTGGATTCCAGAGTCGCTATCTATCAGTTGTAGGGCACGTTGCCCATTTCTTTAGAGACATCTTTTACATTTCAGTTTTCAGACTTTAGCATGTATTGTTTCAGTTTATTTATTTCAGTTATGGGATTGTAGTGAGGAGTTTTCCTCCAGACTCTATTTACTCTATTGTGATGGTTACTCGTTTTGTTTCAGTATGGTGAATGGTGTTATTTATTTCTTCATTACAATTGTGCATGTTAATCAGACTTAAATTAAAATTTGACAACTTGCTTTTTAAATACTAGGTGGTTAGAAAAAAAAAAAATGTTTTCGACAGTGATGCTATTAACTGAGCCAACTTGGCATTTTGAATTAATTTAATAAAGGAGTAGCTACCCGGTATTTAATTAGTCGGGGTGTCACATAGATTTCTTATTATTAATACTTTACACATTATTATGGAAGGAGTTGATCAATAATAATAGAGGAACCAAGAATTCATCTTTTCACATCAAATTAATCTAAGTTCTTGCAATTTTTCGAAATTCTTCTCTGGTGTGAAGTTCTTATTCTTGCAACTTTATTTCTTCATAATTGGTATTAATTTCTCAATTCTTTCTTCTTGTTAGTTAATTATGATTGCTTGAATGAGAAATATGATTAGCGTAGAATTGGATACCATGTCTAGTTAAGTTATTTGTGGGTTGGGGAACATGAACATTACTAGAGTTTTCCACTTTAAATGTAAATTTGACATAATTAAATAATTAATTCTTCGAGTCTGATATGTCCATCGAGACTATTAGTGTAGTCCTCTTAACTCGGTTTTTAAAAGAAAGCGATTTGAGGATGCATTATATGCGTCAATAAATATATCATTCGCGCTAATATATTTATTGACCAATTATTGCGCAGGTTAATGCCAAAACATATTTGGTGCTTCGAATTGATTTGTGCTCTTCTTTCAATTAATTAATTAATTTTGTAGAAATTTTTATTTATCGGAGATACTCTACGGCTTATGGGATTGGATTTCAACCTCATTTTCCAAAGGTGTTTTAAAACCAAAAATTTCAGTCTTTGCTTTAAGTAGTTTGAATTTGAAATTTTCGCAGCATAATTTGCTTATGTAATTAGAAATCTCTTAAAGTAATAATAATAAGCTTTTCTTTTATTTTATGAGTCAAAGCCTAGATTTAAGAAGCCAACCCTACCTTCATCATTAGCGAGCTATTACCTAAGGATTTGAACCCATCTTACTGGATTTATTACTTGAGCGAATGGCTTGCACTTGAGCCGTAGGTACACATATAGCACACACTTTTTGTTGATCATCAGGAACCCCACTCTAATGAGTGTCGGAGAGAAAATGATCTATATGATTTGATCAGGAAATAGGTAAATAGACACCCTACTCACCAAGAAGTGAGTACAACCAAGGATATTGGTTGAAGAGCTCTTATTCATCAGATTAAGGCACCGTTTATCCAAACTATCGATGAGTTTCAGCCTCCTAAGAAGTTCTCCACTCCATGATTCAAAATTAAAATGGGAAGATAAATCCCATTGTGTTAGGTGTGTACCTACGGATCTCATTGTGCTATGTGTGTACAGAATGAATAAACTCTCATTGTGTTATGGCCTAACGATAACTTTATTATCAACCCATAATAGTATCGTCGGGTACACATATATTTCCCTCCTGCCTTAGGGATATTTCTCAGAAGTGGTTTGAGAAGCTGCCACACATATCGATCACATGTTTCAAGGATCTCGTAAAGGCCTTCACGACTTGGTTTATGATAAGTATCACACATCCTAAAAGGATGGAATAACTTCTCATGCTAAAAAATAAGCCTCACGAGACACTCTAAGACTATCACCTGAGATATTAGAGAGTGTATAATGAGTATGAGTGCCCTAGATTTGATGCCTATATGAGGGTATGCAGTTGTTGGGGCAGTGGAAAGGTTCCCCCCTTTAACATGACTTCCATGATATATGTATTGATTTTGAGGGCGATCGATATGTGTGGACAATCCATTGATACACTTGAATGTACGCGAGTTTCCTCACTATCTACCTCACTGGGATAGTTAGTATGAGAGAGAATTCGACATACTCGATGCATGTGAACGAGTTCCCTACTATATACCTCCCTTCATGACTTCAGTCAAGTGGTATGATGCCGGGGTGGGGGGACCGTTCGATATACGTCGAAGTTACTAGGCTAATGGACGGTGAGAGTCATATTGCTTAGGCTAACAACGACTTGTTGGACCAGCTCCCATCACAAAGTAACCCTCCAGTACGAGAATTTTTTTTGGTCAAATGTCATGCTCTTAGTGATGTAGTGTGCAAAATGCATGATTCTTGATTAGTATATTATAGAGAGAGTATTTTATCTTGCATGATGAGCACTATACTGAATAAGTAAGAATGTACAAGTATCATGAAAAGTAAATCTGGCATGGATCATGAAGATTACACTAAGTATGTTGTATTGAATCTAAGCATGGATCAACTACAAGTGGCGTGTGATAAGTGTGAGTGATAATGGATATATACAAGTGTGATAAGTGGAGGTGTGTGCTAGTGATACCTAAACATGGATATTCTATGTCGTGTGTGCAACATGTGGATATAAGTGAATTTATATACAAGTGTAAGTAGTGTGAGGTGTACATAGAGATTATTTACAAGTGTGTGAAGGGAAAAGTGAGTGATAGGTGATACAAATATGAGGTATATGTATAAAAGAAGTAATAGAGGAGAAAAAGGGAACATATAGGTAGGTGCAAATGCGCACAAGCAGAAAATGATAACACCACCCATGCAAACAAAGTCTATACCTCATATGTCCTTCCCCAGTAGAGTCTCCATTGTGGAAATATTATGATATTCTTCCCTCTCTTGCCCCGGGGCTTTTTCTAAGAGATATGTTGGGGATTTAAAGGTCCTGCACCCCTACCTACATAATGGGGTGCTTCGGCCATCGTCGGAGTTGGGGTGATGTAAAGAGATAGAGTCTCCAACCTATTTTGTACAAAATAGTCAAAAGAACATGTCGCTACCTCGAGAGAGTAGCATCAAAGACAAACTGATGCTTGCAAAACTGATTAGATCAGAGGTACAGGGCTAAGTTACGGAATGGGAAGGTGCTAATCACCCCTCCCGCCCTTTTGGTCTCTGATGGGATTATATTACTATTTTCCTTAATTTCTCCGTGAAGTGTGTGCGCGTGTATATATAAGTGGAGATCGGAATTGCTCGACTCACATCATGGAAATCATGGAGTGAGGTCATCCATAGAAATGTTCCCAAAATATTAATTAAAAAAATGACGTTTGTGCTTATTGAGATATTGATCATTATGATGAAATGATAATATATGTTTAGATAAGACGCGAAAGTATGAATCACATGTATAAATTATATAAATAATATATGGATAAAATAAGAAAAAGATGAAAATAGAACTCGAGTCTCGGGTTTTAGCTCGAGACGTCCACGTAGCCTATAAAGGCATCAAAGGTCAGTACTTCGTATGCGGCAAAAGGGTGGCGTTTATTCCATGATTCAAACATGAGTTTATTATAGTGTGTGTGTGTGTAGAATATATATTTTTCATTTTGAGAACATGTGGTGAATAATTCCATTGGAATTTATGGGTGTAACCCTCTTTTTCTTTGTTTTTTTTATAAAAAATAATTTTTTTGCAATGTAACTAATAAAGGATGAGGTATTAATGTGTATGATCTAGAGTGAAAGATAAATTGAGAATTTATATAACTAATGTGAAAATAAAGAAATTTAAAGAGTGAAGGATGTTTGGATCTTCTTTGGATACTTGAATCTTGACCTTGATGCTTGATGAGATTCTTTACTAGTTAGTATAAACGTTGGATGGGAGGGAAGGAGAGTTTTGATTTATTGGGTATGATAATGAAAGGTGGAAAGGAATTTCACATAAGGAAACTTCGCTTATTGCAGAAGAATGTTGTTGAATCACTAATATTGATGGATCTGGGGTAACTTTCAAAGTGGTCTCATGATCACCTTATATATGGCAGGGGTATTTCTGATCGGCATAGTCCTTACCCTACTAATCGACAGGTAACCCAAGACACATTCTTGATAGGCAGGGAAATGGACCTGCCAATTGGTAGTCTCTTACAGATTTTTCAAAAAATTGTTGTAAAATGAAATTCATAAGTCCAAATTATGCATGGGGTATACCATTAGAAATTTAATTCAGAGACCTTTAAGAATCCTTTGGGCCTCTCTCGGGTCTGGGAGTTGGCTTTGGGTCAAACAGGGCTCAGAATCTCCCGTCGATCCTTTGGATGAAAGATCGTCGAACAACGATGGATCATTCGTCTGAATCATCAGTTCCAATCACACATGGGGTGGATCCTTGGAAAGTTTATGTGAGGAACTTAGATGTTCTAAGGATCTTCGATTGTTTCGGAGAGTTGACTTTGGTTATACGGTGCGCGAAAGTGCCCAGTGACCTTTCAAAGTAAAACGGATCGTTCCTCTGTACCGTAAGGATGATTTATGTATTTACCAGATAATTGGAAAGGTTATCCAGTACCCTTAGAAGATTCTTCAATCTTGTTTGAGCTGAAGAGTTAAGTTTGTTCAAATGGAGCCCGGGAGCGCCAGTGGATTTCAGATCAATTTTTGGGTGAAAATGGGCCATTCATCTAAACCAATATGCCATTTCACACATGGTGCTAATCTTTGGAATGGGGTTTTAGTTCCCTTCTAAGATTCATTAAGCTTTCTCTCTGACGGTGAAGTTGATTTGGGTCAAATCGGGGCTCGGGAGCTCCCGGTGGCCTCCAGATCAGTTTTTGATAGAAAATTATCCGTTCATCCGAACCGTTGTTCTGTTTCTTACATGGAGTGGACAATTGGAAAGTGGATTCAGATCCCTTTGAAGATTCATTGACCTTTCGCTCTGACGATAGAGTTGATCGAAGTCAAATAGGGCCCGGGAGCACTCGACGACCTCTAGATTGGTACTGGGGGCATGACCTAGGTTTTGTAATGAATTGGGGAGGTGTTAGGAACCTAAGTAGAGAGTTTGGGGGTCCTAGAATGTGGTGTCTACATAACCGAACCAATCCATAAGATGTTTTACAAGAACAAAGGTCGTCAATATTTTAAATGGTCTAAAAAGATTCGAGTCGACCCTAAGAAAATTAACACCATATTGATATGTGCATAGAACAAGGACATGGACTTAGAATCTCATATTGAGGAACTAACCCAGGCTGCATACCTCAATGAGTTCATAAAAAAGGAGTCTCATGAACAATCTGTGCGCAACCAAAGGCCAGATAATGTGTTGGACAAAGATATTGACCTTAAGTTTGCAGTGATCCATAACGCATCAAACCCAAGTAAGATCAAGGGTAATGCCATCAGGATGGAGGTAAAGAAACTTACAACGGTGATGGAGGAATTAAAAAATGAGTTGAGAAGATAATTACGGGAAAGCATCGATGACGAGATGAGATTGACTAATCCAAACACACAGTGTTTACTCATGATGATTTAGTTTGAGTGAGGACTCCTCACCTTGACGCCTTAGTAATCACTCTCAGGATAGACAACAGACATGGACAAACTATTAATGTATCAGGGGAGATCTTCAGAGGTTATGTACTTCAAGATATTTAACAAGAACAATTTGTGAGAAGAATATCTACAAGCAACAATCGTTCCTTTGGTTAGCTTTGCTGGAAGGATGACTATGCCTCTTAGAAAGGTCGTTCTCCATGTCCGAGTAGGAGGAATCTTAAAAACCATTGAGTTCCTCATAGTGGACATAGATTACACTTATAATTCCATACTTAGTGGAGGGTGGTGTCATGACATAAGAGTAGTGCCTTCCACCTACCACCTACCACAGGAAGATGAAGTGTATCGTTGACAAAGGAATAATGGAAATTAAGGGGGACCAATAATTAGATGAACAGTGATATATAACTTCCATCCGAACAAAGAAAGAAAAGGATGAAAAATGTTTGGGGAACCTATAGAGGTCTCTGTGCCCTCGTAGTAGTAGTTAAAATATGGGCAATCTAGTGTTAAGGAAACTTGGGTTACCCCGGCCGATCGGGTCATGGAGCCCTCCATTGGTGGTCCTGAACTTAAGAAGAAGTCCTTGATTGACAACACTCTCATTGAAGAGGAAAAGTAAGAGCTAGTGCTTTCCCCAATAAAAATCATGATGTAATTACTTAGACATCATGATACGTGCTAGGCATTAGCCCAGAGGTTTTGTGTCATAAGCTTCATGTGGACCTTTCACACCCATCTGTGACCCTAAAGGCACAAAAAGCGGCCCTCGAAAAAGCGAGGGTGGTAGAGAAAGAAGTGGGTAAAATTTTGGAGGAATGTTCCATCATGGAAGTCTAATTCCTCAACTGGATATCAAATCCCATGGTGGTTAAAAAGAGTAATGGGAAGTGGAGAGTCTGCATAGACTTCACCAGCCTAATCAAAGCTTTCCCCAAGTATAGTTTTTCTTTTCCCAAGGTCGATCAATTGGTAGACTCAACCATAAACAACCAACCTATGAGCTTCCTCTATGCCTACTTAGGGTACCACCAATCTCATTGTTCAGCCCTGACCAACAAAAGACCTCATTCATCACCATATTAGAACTGTACTGCTACATGGTGATGTCGTTTGGACTAAATAATGCTGGGGAAACTTACTAGAGGCTTATTAGAAAGATGTTTAAGCATTAATTGAGGGACACTATATAGGTATACATTGATGACATGCTTATAAATAGAAGGAAAAATATGATGACCTTATCGACCTAAATTGGAATTTTCAGGTCTTTCATTATTACAGAATGAGGCTAAATGCAACCAAATTTTATTTGGAGCGTATTCGGGAAAGTTCCTTGGAAACTTGATCAGCCAAAGGGGGATTGAGATAAACCCCAACCAAATTGAAGCAATAAGGAATGTGAAACCTCCAACACCATGTGCGAAGGGTAGAAGTTAAGTGGAATGTGCAACCTTCGATCGACACTCCCAATTTTAAAGAACTTTCCTTTTTCCACTGTATCTTCTTTTGCATCGAAATGATCCCACTAATAAATGATTTTTATGATAAAAGTGTCTCGGTTGTTTTTATCTAACCTTACGAAAAACTCCAAAATTTTCAGATACACCACACTCTTTTTCAAGATTCTCTTAAAACCCTTAGTTGAAGAGTAAAAAATGCGTATATAATAAGCCAATTAATCAAAGTAATAAAATAAAAATGCACTATATATATATATATATATATATATATATATATATATATATATATATATGATGGCAAATGCGCTTCCCGCGATGGCAAGAAGTGGGTCCTTCATTCTCAGAGCTGGAGGAGGAGGGGACGTAGTTTTCAGAAGTCACATGAGCACTACAAGAATGGGTCAACTTTCAAATGCTCTTAGCCTATAAATCCTTGAAATCATGCACCCAAGATGTCCTCACCGGTATAATATGAAAAGGAAATCAAGAAAGATATCAAAGTTCAAAGATGTAAAGAAGACCGAAAATGGAAATTAAGAAGAGGGGTGAACATTTTTAACTTTATACGCGTGCACTCTACTTATAAGGAAGGAAAGCATGGAACATTAGAATGAGTAAGGGAAGGGATCTCCACTCTGTCTCCATAACCCTTATTGATAAATATCAAGAAGGAAACCCATACTCATGGAGTGTAGGAGGATCTTCCAGCCTAGAACTTGTACCTGGTGCTAGGTTAGATGCTCCGGGTATCCTACTAGCTCCCATTCTAACATTCGATGGTGGAACTATAGCCACATCATAGATCAACGGTGAAATCAACCAACTCGTGACCAAGTCCAAGTAGTACTATCTCACTACCTTGTCCGTCAAGCTCGAGTAATACTCTCGAACCAAGGCTTCCTCCTATGACTCCTCCGACATCTTCTCCAGATCTCATATTTGAATCGAAAGACTAGCTGGAGGATCAAGCATCTCTCTCACCAACCCTTGTCTGCAAGCACCCCCTTACTTTTCCATTACAAAAATTGTCAAAAAATCCTTAAAACATATTGAAAGCTCAAAATCAACAAAAATACATATAAATAATAAAATCAGTGAAATTCAAGATTACGAGAGCATTTAAAAATCAATAAAAATAATTCAAATATCTAGAAAAGAAATCTACAACATCTTAAGATATTCTCATATCATCACATCTTTTTTACAAAACCTCCACACACTTTTTAATCCTTAGAATTAAACATTGGCTCTCACAATTAGGTCACAATCCTCACATTGGTTGTATACACACAATAGGTCCTCAATATTTGACCTTAGCCCCTGAAATTAGGCCACGACCCCCCATATTGGTTGTATACAAACTTTAGGTACTCAAAATTATACATTGGACCTGAGAATTAGGTTATGACCCCCATATTGGTCGCATACACTCTAGGTCCTCAGAATTAGACCTTTGACCCTCAGAATTAGGGCACGATCTGCATATATCTTGCATAAACACTATACGTCCTCAAGATTATTTTCCCTCATAATTATACTATGACCCCGCATTAGTAACATACACCCTTTATGTCCTTAAAATTAGACTTTGTCCTCGAGAATTTGGCCACAATCCCCGAATTGGTCATACACACACCATAGGTCCTCAGAAGTAGACATTGGCCATTTTAATTAGCCCACTATCTCCGTATTGATCGCATACACCCTTTATATCCTCAAAATTAGACATTGGCACTAAAATTAAGATGTGATCCCCGTATTAATCGTATATTCTCTTTAGGACCACATAATCAGGCTTAAAATGAGGTCACGACTCCTGTATTGGTCATATGCATTCTTTAGGTACTTATAATTAGACATTATCCCTTAGAATCAGACTGCGATCCCCACATTGATTGCATACACTTTTCAGATCATCTGAATTAGATCTTAGACCCCAGAATCAGTTTCAATCCTCTTTTTGAATGCTTACACACTATAAGTCCCCAAAATTATACCTAACCCCTCATAATTAGGCCATGATCCCCGTGTTGATTTCATACACCTTAGGTACTCAAAATTGGACCATAACCTTTAGAATTAGGCTATAGTTCTCGCATACACTTTAGGTCCTTAGAATCATGCCACTACCCCTAATATGGTCACACGACACATGAGGCTCTCAGCAAAGCCCCAATGCTCTTCACAACTCTATCACATCTTTCTCCGTCTTTTGAAATTTTTAGAGCAAGAAGAGGGACTACAAGAAAGCTTTATTTATTTCTATTTATAATCAATTCATTTTTAAATATAGTTGGGAAACTTTACCCAATAAATAGATAAAAAAAAAATGAAGAAGATTTTAACATAGGAATAGATTTGATACCAATACCACTAAACCATATTAGGCGTACGGTCATGAATTTGGCCGGTGACCAGGCCCATGGCTCATAGATTTTATCCATGATAAAACAGGCATGACCCAGATCATGAGTCACGAACCTAATCCCTGACCATAATACACGGTCATAGAACATGGCGTGAAGATATACATGGTGCATGGTGCGTGGTCGTGAAGGAGGGCCGCGACTAGTTGGCCACAACCCAAATCTATAACCTACCAGTGACCAATATTTCACCATGGTCACGACCTAAAGCCACAACTGACGTTTCAAGATGTACAACATTGGTCATGGCCTTCAGCCTGACCAAGCTCCCTTGGTCATAGCCCATAGTCGTGACCCACCTATAGACTTTTTTCAACCTAGTCATGGGCCACAACCACGATAAATATATATCACTAAAAAAATAATAAACATGGTCATAGACCAGAGCAGTGACCATATTTAACTAGAAAAAAATATGGGCTATTTCGGGTCCTATTCTCAAATCAGGAGTCCCAAAACTATGTGGCCAATTTTTACGTGATTGGACGCGCATGAGGTCTTTGTCGGCCTTGTTGTGCCATTTTGGGGTTGTTGGTGGTTTTCACCCCTGCGCGAAACGTTTTCATGCCTAAGTGTGCCTATTTCTAAATTTGGGTCCTATTCTAAAATCGAGAGCCACGCGAATACGCGAACAATTCCTACGTGTTACACACATGAGGTGTTTATGCCACTCGCGATGCCATTTGGGATGTGTTGGTTGTTTCCTCCCACTCGTGGCATGTTTTGAAGCCTAAGTGTGCCTATTTTGAAATTCAGGTCCTATTATCAAATCGGGAGTCCCACGACTATGCGTCCAGTTGATACATGTTACATTGGACATGCACGAGGTGTTCGTGCCACTCGCGGTTCCATTTGGTGACTATTGGTGTGTTTTTCTCACTTGCGACACATTTTCAAGTTTAAGTGTGACTATTTTGAAATTCAGGTCCTATTCTCAAATCTGGAGTGCCGCAACTATGTAGTCAGTTGCTAAGTGTTACGTTGGACATGCACAAGGTCTTTGCACCACCCATGGTGCCATTTGGGTGCTATTGGTGAATTCCACCCACTCGTGTCTCATTTTAAGCCTAAGTGTGCCTATTTTGAAATTCGAATTGTGTTTTCAAGCCGGTAGTCCCGTGACTACGTGATCAATTGCTACATGTTACGTTGGACATGCACGAGGTTCTTGTGACACTTGTAGTACCATTTGGAGGATGTTGGTGGTTTCCACCCACTCGCGACATGTTTCTAAGCATAATGTGTCCAGAAGCTAATTCTGCTAATGAATACGGTAAAATTTGTACCAAGTATTTCTTGTATTTTGTGGAGATTTGTAGGAGAATATCGTATGCACTCAATGCAAAGTGCATCTAATTTTTTAAATATTCCCATATTCTATGTAAATATACTTGTTGTTCAATACAAAATCCATGAACTTTATGTTTTGATGCGGGTATTTTATTGCAATATTATTGTATGTTATGTTTTGAACCTTGTATTTTATTGCAATGTTCGTGAACTTTATTATTTTAATATGATGAGCGATGTCCAAATAAGCCCTAAAAATATTCGTGAAATAATTGGGATCTTAATTATGGAGGGGCAAAATTCAATAAATCTCAAGAAGAGATTGAATCAATCTTCTCTGAAACATAAATTTCTCAACTGCTACTTCAAGCCAGATAATTTTTTTTTTAAAAATCATTAGTAAAAAATGGATTGAATAAGTCAGTTGAGCTTGATACTGATGAGGGCGGGATTGACTTCATTAAGCTTGTTGCTTTCCACTTCATGATCATGCTCCTGTTCTCCAACTCTAACTTAAAAATAGGATAATTTTTTACTCCATACATCAACAACATAGCTGATATGATTACATATGACTGGACTTCTGCTGTCCACATATTTCTCATCAACTCTCTCGACGAAACAACGGAATCTATGCCCAACAGAACCAACGGATGCGCCATACCATTATTGGCGAGGGAACACACATCTACACATATACACATTTAAATGTGCGTGTACTTTTTAAAACATGCTTGTACTTTGTGAAAGTACATGCATAATACAAAAAGTGCACGTACACTAAAAATGATTTTGTTCATTTCAGTGTGTGTGTATTTAATGTATTATGTGTGACCTTTGTGCGTGTAATTTACATAATATGCTTATACTTTATGCAAGTACACGCATAATACATATAGTACATGCACATTGAAATGAACAAAATTATTTTTAGTGTACCTGTACTTTATAAAACATGTGTGTACTTTATGAAAGTTCAATCATAATACATAAAGTACGCTCACATTCAAAATGATTTTGTTCATTTCAATGTGCATGTACTTTATGTATTATGCAAATTAATTTGCAACTAAACATATATAAATCATATTAAACATTCATAAATTAAACTAAACATCCATTCATCAAACTAAACATTCATTCATCAAAGTAAAGAACTAATATAGTGTTTATATCATAATAGGATACAAATAAAATTAACAGGAATAAATTAATGTTTCATCACCCATTACCTGAGCCTCGCCCTTCTACAAGGATGTCCGTGTACTTTAGTTCCAACAAATACGGAGATGAGTGTACACACCCTAATAATTCTTCCATTATCCAGCTCCTTGAAATATAACTGTTTGTCATAGACACTATGAGTGGTTGATAATGATCCAAGACCTGTGATAGGCAAAGTCATTGGGAAGGGAAATGTTGAAGGAGGCGACATTTGGGAGGGGAAATTAGCAGAGGGAGGAAAGGGGAAAACTTGGGAATGAGGGTAAGTGAAACCTTGAGGAGGCACTAGGGGTCGATAACTTTGAGTAAAAAGAGACACAAGTTTCCTAATTTGACTCATTAAGACTCCCAGGTTACTTTTAATCTCCTGGACATCCCCATCAGTCCTAGACTGTTGGTCCTCTTGGGTTGAGATATGATTCCTGATTGAAGAAATCTCATCCATGAGAGATGCAATGTATTTTAATTTTATTTTCGACATATGTGATATGATAACTCTCGTCCTCCCCCTTTAGTCCTTTCAAAAGGCTAGGGTCAGGGCATCATTTTTGAAGTCATCAAAAGGGATCCAATTTGACTGACTTCCAATGGCCTCTATTGATTCTAAAGTCTTATCTAAGTACGGCAGGAATTTATTATCTTTGTCCCATCGAGCATGAACTTATAAGTTGGCCTGATTTGGTTGTTTACTAGCATCTGGACCATCCCTTGTCCTACTCGACCATTCATTCTTCAAATCTTCATAAGATTTGGAGCCGAACTTGTGGACATCAGTTTTTTAACCCTCTTTTGTTTATTCTTCTCCCTATGGACTAGCTTCTTGTCCTCCACCTCATTATCTAAAAAATCATTTCCTTGATCCACCAGCATTTCAACATTCAGAGGCAATCTATCTTTCAGAGCCAAAATATTGGAGCTTAAGGTATCCTTCCGGAAATGTCTTTACCTAAGGTTTCTCTGGAACGTCCTCAATTTTTCAGCAACCCAAGAAAGAACCTTATGCTTTGAAAGGTCAGGAAATGTAAATTGCTTGTATAGTTGATCGTAGATGTCATCTTTGATGGCTTGATCAACAAGGTTCAAATTATTTACTCCCCCGAATTCGACGTTCATTTTCCGTAACGACAAACACTCGGCTTTAAATCGCAGAAGGTCATTTTTATGACCGTGGGGTTATTTAAAGACTGGAGAACCCAATGGACTTCTTTTCATTTGAGTGGGATTTGTCAGGAGCACTGAAAGGGGGCGTTAGAAAAATAAGGGTTTGTTGCTTACTTGGACTTGCAGTAGGGGGATGAACCAAAGGTGGAGTTGTGAATTTCTCAACGATTGGTAATAAGAATTGTTCTTATTGTGAACGAGATGAGGATCCTCATTGGGTGGTCACCTAGTCACTTAATACATATTGGTCATTGCCTCCCGACATTATCTACAAAAATGAAAATTAATAAGCTATTAAATAATATGAAATAATAACTAACTAATTAAGTTTATGACTATATGTGTGAGTGTGTGTGTGTGTGTGTGTGTATTTATTTATTTATCTACTTTTTCAATGTGTTTGATCTCCGTCCATTCGGTATTAATTTCTAATAACCTATGGAATTTTTCACATGGCCAACTAGGAGGAAGCGTATCTATGATTGATGTATAGATATTCGTGACATGAACTCAGAATCTCATCTTTTTTTAACTTGTTGGAAATATTCAATTTTACGTGCACATGACATGAGACATCACAATCTATGTCAATGATCTTTTTAAGAAGTTGTATCCAAAATGCGTGAATTGTTTTTGCCTTCTCTAATAACGTAAGCAAGGTCAATGATACATCGAGATTATACATGTGGAATATATTCTCTATAGCATCATCCTAGCTTTCTAGTAGGGAAAATAGAATACGATTAAACATGTACTCTTGTTGGAGATGAACTCTACAATTTATAAGGTGGTTAAATTGTTCAATCTTCTTATTCCAATACCTATAAATATGGATACCCTTTATATGATGCGCACTAATAAAAGAGGTATGTGTCGATCTAATTGCAATCTCTTGTACTCTTATTGCCAATAATTATCACCGTGCCTCATTTTCATGAGAAAAATATACAAGGGCATGAATATGAGTCCTACAAAGAAAGGATCTAATTAATTAATAACTATTTATTCTAACATATGAGGTATAAGGGTGTATTAGTTTGATTAAGGTTTTGGTTCATCATAAAAAATTTCCTAACCTCATGCGTGTTGGATCTCACCGAGGTGAAATCCAAACAACAACCCGACGTAAGTATTAAGACACATTTTGTTAAGGTTTCTTATGAGAGAGTTTGAAAGTATATATGTATTATCAATCCAAGAAATCCAACATACTATCCAACAACCAAATAAACAACAAATAATTGTCTAGTACTCTTTCTATCACCTACATGATAAAACATCTACCAATAATCACAATATCTTACAAAAATAGGGTCATTCTCATTAAACATTAGGGTTTAAATTTTAACTAGGGATAAAATAAATACACATTAACATATACAAGAAAATTAGGATTTCAATTTTATCTAGGGTTTAAATAAATACACATTAACATATACATGAAGATTAGGGTTCCAATTTTAACTAGGGTTAAAATAAATACACGTAGACATATATATGAAGATTAGGGTTTTAATATTAACTAGGGTAAAAATAAACATCTATTAACATATACATAAAAATTAGGGTTTCGAAACTTGTAAGGGTTAAATAAACACCCGTTAATCAATACATACATACATATACACACGTGCACACACTGTAACGTCCCAATCTAGATTTTTGGGGTACCCGTGTTCAATTCGATCCGACCCGAACAGTAGTTGTGAAGCGTAATGAGACAACCTAAATAATGTTACTAGTTTAGTTTTATTTGATTAGTGTTTAACTTTTTTAGCATGCGATTTCCATTTAATTAAATTACATGAGGGATCCTTGGGAAGCGTCCATGGAATCCAATCATATAGAGCTACTAACATAAAATAAAAAGTATACTTACATGTATAATGCTCTTAAAATACGGAACCACACCCAACCCGCCATAACAAAGACGAGAGAATGAGATGAATGCCCAATGGGAAAATACAAAAATGTAATATAGAATCGAACGGTAGAAAGAGACTTTAACATGTTATATCTACGTGCACATGCAACTACCTTATATATATGATTACATGTACACTATTGTATGAAACCATTTTTATTCCAAAAAAGTTACTTATTCCAACTAATTCACCTTAATCTTATAAAGAACCCCCTCTTACTTCACTTGATATTTATTTCTTGATTTAACACACCCGATTAAATTCTTTTAACATATATCCTTTGTTTAAGGAAATAGTTTCTTTATCGAAATTAACCCTTACTCATACCAAATTTACACTAGTATTTTCCTTGAAAATCTCCTTTCAATACATGCAAGCACTACGTTAGAAAATACTTATTTTTAGTTGAATCCTTTCATAAACACACTATGTGTTAATTATGGGTTAAACCTCTGTAGGTCACTTACTTACCCGTTTGACCACTTCACTTTACCATTTCCTTTACTTCATGGATATTAGTCCCTTTCCTTGAATTACTTGTTCACATTATTCTTTATCAAAACATTTATTAATTACATTCAAGTGTGGTTGTATTTTCGTATATTCGACACACAACCAATTTATTTACATGTTCCACTTTTCATTATATTTTTCTCTGAATCTTCCAGTATCCACATAATTTAATGGGATCCGCACCACTGGCTATGTTGCCATATGCTTTAGCCAGTGATTTTGGGTCTTTCACCCTAGGCCTCTAGACCCTCCTTAATTATTCCCCGTGTCATCCGAGTCCATATTAATGTGTTTTAAAAAAATTTAAATGTCTAAATTATCACACTTTCCTTTATCGGCTGAAGCCAAAACCTAGGGCTTCACCCCAACTTGTGTTACACTTCAAAATCATCATTTCTTGTCCTTAATACACTTGCATTGATTTGATCTCAAGAATCACTTTCATATAGGACCATTTTGTCTACATCTTTTCCAACATTTTTATTTCATAAAAATATTCCTCTCTACGTAAAATTACCATTGTACCCATTTGTTTACAAACTTGTCCTTTCCTCCATTTTCATAAGTGTGATTTCCCAAAAACCTCATTAAGTTACACATACTAACTTCTTAAATGTTTTTAACTCATTAACACTTTGGAGTGACATACTTCTCAAGTTGGAGATCTATTTATTTCATCGCTTTCTTTCTCTGAAAGATCATTGAACATTTTGAAGACTACTTTACAATAAAAATACCATTTACTTTACTAAAAAAAGTAGTCTTAAGACCATACGCTTATCACATATTCAACGTTTAATCAAACACTTTAAGGGCTGAAATTTTATTTTCCTTATTTCAAGTTAACACTCATTAAAACATCCATTAAACTTGTTTTTATGCTTATTATCAAAATACTACAAGTTCATATACATAAGAAGAGGGATTTTAAGTCTAAAAATCCAAAGTAATGAGTTTAACACATGATATATTCAAGAAATTTCATAATGATTGCAACAACATTCTTTTCAAGACTAAAGACATCTTTTGATCATTCAAACTTTAATAGATGTCTGTTTTTACAATAAAACTTTAAAACATTTGTTCATATAATATCTTTAACAAGATAACCATTATTTTCAAAACATTTTATTCTGTAAAATGTTTAATTCCAAGTTTTATTGAAATATATCATTCACTATACACTTCTTAAAATCCCTTTTTAACCCATTTACACAAAACCATGAGAAATATCTCTTTAAACCATATATGTATCACACTCTTACAAACTCAACTTCAAGACCAATACTATTGAAAAATAGAGTTTTAAGCTAAAAGTAGAGTTTATCCACCTTAAAGAAGATCCAAAATGGTAGGATGAATGTAGAAGAAGATGGAAACCTCCCACCTCCTAAGGTGGACTTAAAAAGGTTGCCTAGCTCCACCAAGCTTGGCTTCGTGTATGCTCCAAGAAACACCCCCTTCAAACTCTTTTAATATTCTACATTTCTTCTTCAAAAACCCCTAACAATATCTCCAAAATTTGTAGCTTTACCCAACAATGGTATAGATAGGTTTATGAGAATTAAATATAATAGATAATGGTTAGAATATGGTGGTTTTGGGTAGAGATATGGTGGTGTTAGGGTGGTTTGTGGTGGTTGGTGGAGGAGAAGCTCTTAAGCGCTAAAGGGACATAACAAATCTGATGGAAATTACCTTAAATGAGCCTAAGCCTTACTTAAATACTCCAAAACTCTGAGGGTTAAATTCCCCAAATCGTGCCACACTTAACCCTTTATCCCAAGTTCAATTAAGTCTTTTGTCCCATGTTTTGATCTGAGCGTCAGGGAGCTCGAAATGTCATCCCATCTGACATCCCACATCGTGACATAAAAGGAATAAAACTTTCAAGATCAAATCCGGTCATTCGAACAACCTTTACCCTCATTCAAATGAGATCCTATCTCATTCAAATGAGACTTATAATGAGGTACTAATGAGGTCAAAATCAAGGGTTAAATAGGATGTGAGAAGCACCTCGTTCTAACTTGAAAGGCCCCCGTATTTGAACGACGAGGGAATTCGTTCGAACACTAACTTCTAATGAGATTACAAAGAATGAGTTAAATCAACCTTTTACCAAGTTAATCAAAGTATGTTCGATTGTTATTCAAACGACTCGTTCGAACAATAGGGTCACTTCATTCAAAAGACTTTAGTTTTTCCCTATATAAACTTTATGTCATAATATCTCCGATTCGAAAATCATAAAAGCCACGAAGTTTCCCAAATATGATTCAAGGTCCATCTCACTAGGTCTAAAGCCCAATTATGTCCTACCAAGTTACCAAATCACATGGGTATATTCAAAGTTGCGGGCACTACAACAAATTCGTCAAATTGACACCCTTTAATCGGCCAGCCTTGTCACGTTCATTGACTGTGACAAAAAAATAAGCTTTTTTATCACGGTCAATGACCGTGACAAAGGTTTGTCACGGTGATTGACCATGACAAGACCGTGATAAGTACAGTTGTCACGGAATTCTCATGTTCAATGATCGCGATAATATTATAAACTTGTCTTGGTCAACGACCGTGACATGTTTGTGATAATTTTGTCCGTAAAAAACCCTTCCCTCTTCTTTTTTCCCACCAATTTCTATTCCCTCCATTTCTCTCTCTCTCTAAGCGACTGCACTCTCTCTCTCTCTATGATTTTGGTACGTTTTCTCTCCCTATTTCTCTTCTATTTGTGTATATGTAGGTTTGTGTATATATGTGTGTGTATGTGATGTATATATACGCACGTGTGTGTGGAGAGGGGGCATGGATGGGGGTGTATATGTTCGTGTGTGTGTATATATATATATATATATATATATATCTGTGTGTGTGTGTGTGTGTGTGTGTGTGTGCGGGCGTGTGGTGGGCAGTGGTAGTGGGGGGAGGGTGGGGAGCAGGGGTGTGGGGTTGTGTGTGTGTTCTTATGTGTGTGGTGGGGGTGGAGGGCAGGGGGAAATGGGGCGGGGGGGGGGGGGGGGGGGCTTGTTAATTTTTTTAATTAAATTTTTATTGGTTTATTAGATATTACCCCTCATATGCAAGTAGTGCCCCTTGTAAAATAATTGATTGATTAAATATTGATTGGTTGTTAATTTTTTTAGTAAATTAATAATTATTGCCCCTTTCATATGCAAGTAGGATTGCCCCTCATTGTAAATTAATAATTGTATACTTTAATTGATGAAAAGAATTAATTGAGTAGATTAATTAAAAGGAGTACGGGATACACATTTGTTGTTGATATTGCCGTTGGATTATAGTGGATCGGTGTTCGGTTGGTTAATTTTAGAAGTGGCATGACCACTGGATTATTGTCCACATGGGGGTGAGATTTTTCAACTTTTTTTCTTAAATTTACTTTGTATCACGAAGAATATATATATAGTATGATAATTAAATGAAACATACTTAAAATTACATATAGTGCGCATAGATACTAGCCTTCTTGTTCTTATGTGTACGCATTCAATAACCCTTAGACCCGTTCGAGAGTCATTACCCCTGTAATGAGATCTCTAGAATTGTCCTGTTTGGACAATTTTGGACTGAATAATTTCTGTATAATAATATTCTTAGTGGATTAAAGTTGTTACTTTTGGAGGAAGCTCTACAATCATATCCTAATGTTCTCTGGGTACATACTAGATTGACAAGTGTGACTGTTATTTCAATTGATCAATTGAAATAATACTCACACTTGCCAATCTACTTCGTGTACCTGGAAAACTATGGGGATATGGTGCCGAATTTTTCTCAAATCATAACAATGTGCATGAGTTGTTAAGTATATTTCAGAAATATGCGATCTTGAATGGGATAGGACCACTCACCCTTTAGAGGATATGGAGGAAATAGTAATTTCTATTATAAATTGAATTTGAACTTGAAATTTAAAAATTGAATATAAATAAGACATAATTAAATGAAACATACTATAAATATAAGTTTTGTTTATACTAATCCATGAATATACGCTTCTTACCTTTAATAGGTGATTAGTTGTGGTAGCTGTGATGAGATATCCTAAATACAAAGAGTGGACGGGTGAGACAAATAAAATGGGGGATGTGTTTCGCAGAGGTGCTAATGAATTTATGAAATATGCGAAGATATGTCATAATTATGAATAGTTTCCATGTCCGTATGCTAGGTGTATGAATGGTATGGTTTTTGAGTGGAAAAATTTGAACTACATTTGTTAAGATGGGGTATGTAAGATATTTATCGATTTTGGAGTTTTCACGGTGAATTGAAAGCTACTTTTGTCCCTGAACAACCTTCATAACAACCTTCAACAAGTAGGATAGATGTAGAAGGGGACGATGTAGATCATAATATGTTAGAGGATTTAGTTGATGATGCGTATGGAGTTTATGAAGCGAAGTAGAATGAGGTTGCTGATGATGTACAAGGTTCATGTGCTCGTGAAGATATCACGAATAAACCTTGATGATGATTACCAAAGTTTAAAATTTAAGGCTAACCAACCGTAATACTCTAGATTCGAGAAAGATCAAACAACTTTACATGCCATGGTTGGTTTGCACAGTTTGAAGACGTAGTACGGTTTGTCTGCCAATAACGTGACATGAATTCTAAATTAGGTGAAGGGCTTACTACGCAAGGATAATATGCTTCCAAATAGCTATCCTGATATGAAGAATAGTTCGAAAGGTTTGGGAATGAAGTATACATCGATTCATGCTTGTGTGTATGACTGCATACTATAGCAAAAGGAATATGAAAATCTTGATCGTTGTCTAGTATGCGATGAACCTAGATATGCCTAATCTACTGGCAAGGAAGAGACAAGCTCAAAAATGCCTCAAAAAGTGTTGAAATATTTTCCCGTTGGGCCTCGATTAAAGCAATTTTTCACAGTACCATGGATAAGGGAGGCAATGACTTGGCATGCTAGGGCAAAAGTATGGGGTAATATCATGCGTCATCCTAGTGATTCTACAACTTGGAGGAGGATGAATTATGAATATCCTAATTTTGCTCGAGAACAAAGCAACATTTGTTTGGATATATCAACATATGGTTTCAATCCATTTGGAAATCTAAGCACCAATCAGAGTGTATCTACAGTGATCCTAGCCCCACTCAACCTCCCTCCTTCACAGTGTATGAGACCTGAATTTTTGATGTTGTCTTTGTTGATACCTAGGCTAAAGGAACAAAGTGATGACATCGATGTCTACCTGGCTCCTTTGGTACAAGAATTAAATAAGTTGTGGGAAGAGGGTGTGCAATCATTTAACTCTTTTAGAAAAGAAGAGTTTACGCTGAAAGCTATATTGATGTGGGCAATTCATGATTTTCCAGATTATGGGACATTATTCGGTTGTGTAGTACATGGTTATTTGGGGTGACATATTTTTGGAGAGGAGACTGAACCTCTAATCAGAGAATGATAATGCTTTCCTCCAGACCATTTAACTACGTTCAACTATTAAAACCTAAATTCATTCCCTTATAAAATCATATACCTCTAAATCCTCTTTCCAATGGTCCAAATTGTGTGTTAATCGGACTTTCATATAAAATGTTATGAACCCAAAACAAAATTCTGCAACACCTTCCTATAAGGAGGACACTTCATCCGCCTATAGGCAGGAAGGGTTACTTAGCAGGTAAGTCTAGACATCTTGCTAGTAGGTAGGCCGGGGCCCTGTCGATTGAAAGAGCCCTCAGGATAGACTTGTCCTTTTTGTAGTTTAGGGTTTATATATATATATATATAATGAAACTGTAACACCTCATATTTTTGATGATTTAATAATTATGTGATTAATTATTATTGTTAGAATAATTATGTGACTAATTATTATTTTAGGATTAATTAAATTATAATGCGAGAAATTAATTGTTAATTAATCCAGGTTAAAATAATTATTAAATAGTGTGATAAGGTGTAATACCCCGTACTTTTGGCTATATTTATTTTTGGGATTAATTAATTAAATGCGTATTAATTGGAAATTAATCCGGGTTATAAATACTGATGTGATGCGAATTGGTATTTGATTATGTACATATATGATTATATATGTATTTGGTATTATAGAAATTGTCGTGAGATTTATATACGGCATTTTAGAAATTTTGTTGAGACGCGTGGGACCGCCGCGTCACGGTATAATATTTTGTTAATAAAAGTGAATTTAAAATCTATAATCCGTATGGTCGTTTTGAGTGCGCCAACGCGTCCGGAAGGGTCGAGATAGTCAGAAAACACTAGCCGGGGGTATAGTTTGGGTCCCGGGGTATTTTTAGACCATCCCGGTAACTTAAAGGGTATTTTAGTAATTTGATATTTTTGGGTAATTAAAAGTGACGAAAATTGAGAGTTGTAATCTGATAAGGATTGACCCCAACCAACCCTTATTAACCCAACAAGCTACGGAGATTTATTAAATTAGGTTTTCATAAGTTTTCCCCAAAGCAAACCCTAGCCACCATAGCCTTTTGGAGAAGAAAGCTTGGAGAAGGAGAGAGAGAGAGAGGAATTCTGCAGAAATTCTACACCGAATCCACACCAAATTCAGAAATCAAACCAAGGCAAGTGACTTTATTTCATTTAAATTCGAAGAATGTCTTTTCCATGTTAGAAATTGAAGAATCTTAATTGTTCTTGAAAGATTAAAAGAAAACCCATGAAATTTGAAGTTATCATTGAATGTTGGGATAGGTTTGCATGTAGAAACATTGTTGGGAGATTTAATTTCGGAGACTTCATATCTAGGTGATGCAATAAACGAATTAAAATCTGGGAATTTATGATGAGAAAAAGTTAGGGTTTATGTTCTTGAAGAAAATTGGGAATTAATGTAGAAATTGTGATTTAATGATGTTTAGATGATATCAAACCCTTTAATGATGTTAGTATAGCCCCTTAACATGTTTGAGGATGATTAGAGAACTCAATATATTGTGGGAACGAATTTTAGAAGAGGTTTGAGGAGTAAAAATGGTGAAAAATGATTTTTGGGAAGTTCTGGGCCGAAACTGGCATCTCGTTAGAAGCAGCCCCAGGTCGTTCGAACGAACTCGTTCGAACGAGCTTCTAACGAGTTGACCAGTCGTTATTAACGAGTAGGATTTTCGTTCGATATCTCGTTCGAACGAGATATCGTTAGAAGAGTCAGTTCGTTCGAACGAACTGGGACCTCGTTCGAACAGCCTCGTTCGAACGAGACTTCTAACGACCTGACAGTCCAAACTCGTTCGAAGCCTCGTTCGAACGAGACTTCTAACGAGTTGACAGTTTGACCTTTTTGGACTGTTTTGACTTTTGGAGTTCCGGGAGATGGTTCAAGGGTAGAGTTAGCATCCCTTTGATGAGATAGTGGTTGATTTGGGACTTTTGGGTTATTGAGATGAGTAAACCATACACGAGAGTTATATTCAATGAACCGTTTGGGTTGAGACGTGAGTGTCTACTACGATGTGAGGATAAATTATGGCACGTATAATTATGAACCGGAATAAAATAAGTTGTGATAATTATAATTAGTACGAGAGTGTAATATGTACTACGAATATAATACGATATTACTAAGATGTGTGTTTACTTAGTATTGATATATGGATTGTATGTATGACATACCTACCATACTTGCTATCACGGGAGGTTTCGTTCGCTTAGGACCCTCTAATCCTTGTGTGCCTACGGGGGGGATATAGACTGGTACCTTGATGAACATAGGTCATAGAAAGACTTATTGTGATATTAATAAGTCCGCTGACCATGGGAGCGTAGGTATGTGCGTGACCCATGTGATGGTGACTATGTTCGCCTCCACTATTTGTGATTTGTGTTATCTGAACTATTCCTGAGAGATTCGGAATATGTGATCCTTATGTACGTGATGTACCGGGATGGATAGCAGAGTATGTGTGCACTACATCTTAGATTGCGGGGTGCTTGTATCGTATATTTATGATGTGAATAATATACATTTAATTAATGGGAATCCTCATGTTAATGTTGTAAAAATATTCCGGTATTGTTTCGAGATATATAATGAGTTAGCTGATAGTTATATCAATGGCATATTTAGTAACTGAGTTTACGTTAAACCTCTATTAAATTACGAGCATTGTTATGTTAAATTAACCGAGTAAAATGGGTAGAACCTTTGGTTGTCTAGCTAGTTTACGTTGTCACTTAGCTAGTGGAAAGGGTAGTTATAGATGGGTACTTACGTTAGGAGTGCACAGTTAGTCGAGAGGTGAGAATTTAATGTGAGTGCACGTCCTAACATGTACTTTGCATTTAATGTTTTAAATGTTTTTAAAGCACTTGCAGGTTTTTAAAATATAACACATTCGGGCTCTGACCCGTTTGCTTTTCAAATCTCTTTTCTTTGTAAAACCATTTTTAGGTGCCCAGCCACAAGGACACCAAGCATAGGATTCTCATTCAGGTGACGAGCTGTAGCTGTTTGTGGAAGCTACAGGGATTTGCATGTAGACGCTTCTCTCATTTGGATTCCAGTCTCAGCATCTATCAGTTGTAGGGCATGTTGCCCAATTCTATTAGACATTTTTACATTTCAGTTTTCAGACTCTAGCATGTATTGCTCAGTATTCAGTTTTAGTTATTTATTTCAGTTTACTTATCAGTTGTGGGATTTGTATTGAGGAGTTTTTCCTCCAGGTTTTATTTACATTGTGTGATGGTTATTCGTTTCACTTCAGTATGGTGAATGGTGTTATTTATTTCTTCATTACTTTTGTTGCATGTTAATCAGATTTAATAAAATTTGGCACTTACTTTTTAAATACTAGGTGGTTAGTAATCTTTAAAATGTTTTCGACAGTGATGCTATTAACTGAGCCAACTTGGCATTTTGAATTAATTTTATAAAGGAGTAGCTACCCGGTGTTTAATTAGTCGGGGTGTCACAGGTGGTATCAGAGCATCAGGTTCTAGTGTCCTTTAGGATCTGTACGGCTATTATGTTTCCGCTACGTTTTCTTTGATATAGAGCCCTATATTTTAGGACTGTTGTACTCTTTTGTGTATGCTTCGTTCTTCAGCTATATTAAGTTTATAAACTGCGAACTTATAAACTTTGTTCTTATTTCAGATGCCTCCACGACGTGCACGACGAGTTCCCAGGAATGCTACGCCCGAACCACAGCCCGCTCCAGTTCAGGGCATGTTGAACGCCGCTGAGGTTGCTGCTATAGTAGCCCAAGCGGTAAATGCAGCGATTGCCGTAATCCAGCAGGCACCACCTCAGGCGCCGGTTGTCGCGCCAGCACAGGTTAATGCATTCCCGTCTGCTTGGGAGCGTGTACGTGACGCTTTTCAGAAAGCGCATCCGCCAGAGTTTGCAGGAAGCTCAGACGTAGTGGTCTCGAGCCAATGGAGGAAGGACATACAGAGGCATTTGAGGATGCATGAGTGCACAGATGTTCAGAAGCAGGTGCTAGCTACTTTCAAGCTAGTTGGATCTGCACTGCAGTGGTGGGAGTCCATTACCACCGCGGAGGAGAGGGATACCCTCACCATTCAGGAGTTCTGGGTGCGGTTCGACCGTAAATACTTTTCGTCCGCAGTTCATACAGAGATGAGGAGGAAGCTGATGAGCTTGAAGCAGGAGGGAAAGACCGTGGCCGAGTATGAGGCCGAGTTCACTAATCTGTTGAACATCGTTCCAGACGAGATTCCAACAGAGAAGAAGAAGATAGAGAAGTTCACTGATGGGTTGAATTGGAGGATCCGTCAGCATCTGCTAGGGAACCTATCGTTGGCCACGTATTCTGATGTGGTTAACGCTGCATTATTACACTGCCAGGACCACCGTTTTCATATGGACGAGGGCAAAAGGTCAGGGGAGTCTAGCCATCAGGGCAGGACTGGAGGACATGGTGCCAGCGGGGCACAAACCGGTCAGGGGCAGAGACAGACTTAGCAGGGTACCCAGCAGGGGGACAATAAGAGGTTCCGGTCAGGGAACTACAGGCAGGGACAGGGAGGTTTCCGCCAGGGCTATCAGGGTCCAAACGGCCATCAGGGCCAGCAGGGGCAGAATGGGCAGCAGTTCCATCAGGGCCAGCAGGGCCAAGGGAGGAATGGTAACGGCCACCAGGGCCGGGGACAGCAGGGGCAGAGGGGAGGGAACTTCCCAGGGAAGTGCTTTACTTGTGGCAAGACTGGCCATAAGAAGCAGGATTGTCCTGAAAGGGGCAGGGCCCCACAGCAGCAGCAGCAGGGTGCTCGCCAGGAGCCACAGAGACCTATGTTTCCCGCCGCTCTTCCTGCACCGCCACAGATGGCAGCATTGCCACCCATTCCAGCAGTCCCAGCGCAACAGGGGCAGCTACAGTATGGACGTGTCTACAACGTTCACCAGGCTGCAGTTCCACAGGCACCGCCCGCGATCGAGGGTACGTTTCCTATCCATGGCACTATGGGTCGGGTGTTATTTGATACGGGTGCTACACATTGTTTTATAGCTACACACTTCGCGAAAGCTTTAGGATTGTTAGCTACGGCAGAGAGCATAGTGACGTGTGTCGACTCACCATTGGGGAGTGGGTCACTTATTTTCTTTATATGCCGGGGAGTGGGGGTAGCGGTTGGTGGTTTGGTATTGCCTGCGGACATGTTAGTGTTAGACATGCATGTTCACGATGTGATCATCGGTATGGATTGGCTCGTATCATATAGGGCCATGATTGATTACTTCAGCGGGAGCATTGTTTTTGCCATTCCGGGGCAGGAGATGTTTATAGTGGCGATGCCTCGCCCAGAGGGAGGATCGACCGCTCATCTGTATTACATAGAGGAGGATACCTCTAAGGAGGTTGTGATTCCTTTAGATTCGATCCCGGTTGTCAGGGAGTATTCGGATGTGTTTCGGGAGATACCAGGCTTACCGCCCAGTCGAGAGATAGACTTCGTTATTGATTTGCTACCAGGTACGAGACCTATAGCACGTGCACCGTACCGTATGGCTCCGGCTGAAATGCGAGAGTTACGGGATCAGATAGAGCAGCTGTTAGGGCAGGGCTTTATTCGTAGGAGTACCTCACCTTGGGGCACTCCAGTTTTGTTTGTGAAGAAGAGGGACGGTTCACTGAGGTTGTGTGTGGACTACCGGGAGTTGAATAAGGTCACGATACGGAATAAGTACCCGTTGCCTCGAATCGATGACTTATTCGACCAGTTGAGAAGAGCTTCTTTCTTCTCAAAGATTGACTTAAGATCGGGTTACCATCAGTTGCGTATCAGGGAGGAGGATGTCTCGAAGACTGCGTTCCTGTCGAGATATGGTTCTTATGAGTTTCGGGTTATGCCTTTCGGCTTGACCAACGCTCCAGCAGTGTTTATGGACTTGATGAACATGGTGTTCAGAGATTTCCTCGATCAGTTTGTCATTGTCTTCATTGATGACATTCTGGTCTACTCTCAGACAGAGGAGGAGCACGCCGAGCATTTGAGGCAGGTTTTGCAGACACTTCGTTAGAACGAGTTGTATGCAAAATACGAGAAGTGCGGGTTTTGGTTGAAGGAAGTCCAGTTCTTGGGTCATATTATTTCCGATCAGGGAATATCTGTTGATCCGGGGAAGGTGTCAGCGGTGAGGGAGTGGGGACAGCCCACGACACCAACGGAGATTCGTAGTTTCTTGGGTTTAGCAGGATACTACAGGAGGTTTATTCGGGGTTTCTCGGAGATAGCAGGCCCTTTGACACATCTTACTCGTAAGGGTGTGCCATATATCTGGAGTGATGCCTGTCAGTTGGCATTCGATGAGTTGAAGGACAAATTGACCTCAGCACCTGTGTTAGCGTTGCCGAGACCGGGAGTTGAGTATTTGGTTTACACCGATGCGTCTTTGCAAGGACTGGGAGGTGTGTTGCAGCAGGAGAGACAGGCCATAGCTTATGCTTCCCGTAAGCTTAAGCCTCATGAGAAGAATTACCCCACGCATGATTTGGAATTGGCAGCAGTGGTATTTGCCTTACGAATTTGGAGGCACTATCTTTTGGGGGAGAAGTTTCAGCTGTTCACGGATCACAAGTCACTACAGTATCTGTTCACGCAGAAGGAACTGAATATGCGGCAGCGTAGGTGGCTTGAATTTGTGAAGGACTACCAGTTCGACATTCAGTACCACCCGGGTAAGGCTAACGTGGTAGCAGACGCGTTGAGCCGCAGGCCAGCAGATGAGGTGGCAGATGTGTGGAAAGCGAAGTGGAAGGAATTGGGACACCAGGATGCAGTGGCCCGATCTTTCATGTCTGTGATGACCGTTACACCGCAGATTGTCACGAAGGTTGTACGGGCACAGGCAAATGATTCGTTCTGTCAGGAGCAGATAGTTCGATTACTCGCTGAGGGAGCTGAATCCTATACCGTTAGCTCAGACGGGGGATTACGCTTCAATGGGAGATTGGTAGTTCCGGAAGGAGAGGAACTGCGACACGATGTGATGGCAGAGTCGCACGGCTCACGGTTCGCGGTACATCCCGGAGGGGACAAAATGTACCAAGACATGAGACGACAATATTGGTGGAGCGGTATGAAGAAAGATATCGCTGAGTTTGTCTCGAAATGCGCCACTTGTCAGCTTGTAAAAGTGGATCATCAGAGACCAGCAGGATTGCTATAGCCGTTGGAGGTTCCGGTGTGGATATGGGAGAGCATATCCATGGATTTTATCACGGGGTTGCCTACGTCGCAGAGGGGTCACGACTCCGTTTGGGTAATTGTGGACAGGTTGTCCAAGGTCGCTCACTTCTTACCCGTAAGGACTGACTACACTACGGGACAGTATGCCCAGCTTTTCATTTCAGAGATTGTGAGACTTCACGGTGTGCCCCTAAATATCGTGTCTGACAGAGACAAGATATTTATTTCGAGGTTTTGGGAGAGTTTCCAGGAGGCCATGGGCACGGAATTGCGGTTGAGTACGGCTTATCATCCGCAGAATGATGGGCAGACCGAGCGCACCAATCAGATGTTGGAAGACATGCTACGCATGTGTATTATTGACTTCGGGGGTGGATGGGAGCAGTACCTTCCACTGGTAGAGTTTGCTTACAACAACTCCTATCAGTTCACGATTGGCATGGCTCCGTTTGAGGCATTGTACGGTAGGCCTTGTCGTTCCCCAGCATGTTGGTTAGAAGTGGGGGACAACAAACTACTTGGGCCGGAAGTGATTCAGGATACTTCGGCAAGGATTGAGTTGATTCGGACTCGCATTCGGGTAGCTCAAGACAGGCAGAAGAGTTATGCTGATGCGAAGAGGTTTTTCAGGGAGTTCCAAGTAGGGGACCAGGTTTTGCTCAGGGTTTCTCCGATGAAGGGGATTATGCGATTCGGGAAGAAGGGGAAGTTGGCACCGAGGTATGTGGGGCCGTTTCCTATTATTGAGCGGATCGGACCGGTTGCGTATAGACTCGGGTTACCGGAGCATTTGCATCGGATTCACGACGTGTTCCATATTTCCTCGCTGAGGAAATACCTTAGGGATGATTTGGCTCATTCTCACATTGCTGTGGAGGACATCGATCTCCAGCCGGATAGCTCTTATGAGGAAGGGCCGATTGCTATTTTGGACCGAAGCGAGAGGAAACTACGGTCAAAGATAGTCCCGTTAGTGCGTGTTCAGTGGCGACATCACAATGTCGAGGAGTCCACATGGGAGCGCGAGGATGAGATGCGCGAACGTTATCCAGAGCTGTTTTTAGCAGGTACTTTCTAGTTTCGAATTTCGGGACGAAATTCAGTTATTAGGGGGGAAGTATGTAATACCCCGTACTTTTGGCTATATTTATTTTTGGGATTAATTAATTAAATGCGTATTAATTGGAAATTAATCCGGGTTATAAATACTGATGTGATGCGAATTGGTATTTGATTATGTACATATATGATTATATATGTATTTGGTATTATAGAAATTGTCGTGAGATTTATATACGGCATTTTAGAAATTTTGTTGAGACGCGTGGGACCGCCGCGTCACGGTATAATATTTTGTTAATAAAAGTGAATTTAAAATCTATAATCCGTATGGTCGTTTTGAGTGCGCCAACGCGTCCGGAAGGGTCGAGATAGTCAGAAAACACTAGCCGGGGGTATAGTTTGGGTCCCGGGGTATTTTTAGACCATCCCGGTAACTTAAAGGGTATTTTAGTAATTTGATATTTTTGGGTAATTAAAAGTGACGAAAATTGAGAGTTGTAATCTGATAAGGATTGACCCCAACCAACCCTTATTAACCCAACAAGCTACGGAGATTTATTAAATTAGGTTTTCATAAGTTTTCCCCAAGGCAAACCCTAGCCACCATAGCCTTTTGGAGAAGAAAGCTTGGAGAAGGAGAGAGAGAGAGGAATTCTGCAGAAATTCTACACCGAATCCACACCAAATTCAGAATTCAAACCAAGGCAAGTGACTTTATTTCATTTAAATTCGAAGAATGTCTTTTCCATGTTAGAAATTGAAGAATCTTAATTGTTCTTGAAAGATTAAAAGAAAACCCATGAAATTTGAAGTTATCATTGAATGTTGGGATAGGTTTGCATGTAGAAACATTGTTGGGAGATTTAATTTCGGAGACTTCATATCTAGGTGATGCAATAAACGAATTAAAATCTGGGAATTTATGATGAGAAAAAGTTAGGGTTTATGTTCTTGAAGAAAATTGGGAATTAATGTAGAAATTGTGATTTAATGATGTTTAGATGATATCAAACCCTTTAATGATGTTAGTATAGCCCCTTAACGTGTTTGAGGATGATTAGAGAACTCAATATATTGTGGGAACGAATTTTAGAAGAGGTTTGAGGAGTAAAAATGGTGAAAAACGATTTTTGGGAAGTTCTGGGCCGAAACTGGCATCTCGTTAGAAGCAGCCCCAGGTCGTTCGAACGAACTCGTTCGAACGAGCTTCTAACGAGTTGACCAGTCGTTATTAACGAGTAGGATTTTCGTTCGATATCTCGTTCGAAAGAGATATCGTTAGAAGAGTCAGTTCGTTCGAACGAACTGGGACCTCGTTCGAACAGCCTCGTTCGAACGAGACTTCTAACGACCTGACAGTCCAAACTCGTTCGAAGCCTCGTTCGAACGAGACTTCTAACGAGTTGACAGTTTGACCTTTTTGGACTGTTTTGACTTTTGGAGTTCCGGGAGATGGTTCAAGGGTAGAGTTAGCATCCCTTTGATGAGATAGTGGTTGATTTGGGACTTTTGGGTTATTGAGATGAGTAAACCATACACGAGAGTTATATTCAATGAACCGTTTGGGTTGAGACGTGAGTGTCTACTACGATGTGAGGATAAATTATGGCACGTATAATTATGAACCAGAATAAAATAAGTTGTGATAATTATAATTAGTACGAGAGTGTAATATGTACTACGAATATAATACGATATTACTAAGATGTGTGTTTACTTAGTATTGATATATGGATTGTATGTATGACATACCTACCATACTTGCTATCACGGGAGGTTTCGTTCGCTTAGGACCCTCTAATCCTTGTGTGCCTACGGGGGGGATATAGACTGGTACCTTGATGAACATAGGTCATAGAAAGACTTATTGTGATATTAATAAGTCCGCTGACCATGGGAGCGTAGGTATGTGCGTGACCCATGTGATGGTGACTATGTTCGCCTCCACTATTTGTGATTTGTGTTATCTGAACTATTCCTGAGAGATTCGGAATATGTGATCCTTATGTACGTGATGTACCGGGATGGATAGCAGAGTATGTGTGCACTACAGCTTAGATTGCGGGGTGCTTGTATCGTATATTTATGATGTGAATAATATACATTTAATTAATGGGAATCCTCATGTTAATGTTGTAAAAATATTCCGGTATTGTTTCGAGATATATAATGAGTTAGCTGATAGTTATATCAATGGCATATTTAGTAACTGAGTTTACGTTAAACCTCTATTAAATTACGAGCATTGTTATGTTAAATTAACCGAGTAAAATGGGTAGAACCTTTGGTTGTCTAGCTAGTTTACGTTGTCACTTAGCTAGTGGAAAGGGTAGTTATAGATGGGTACTTACGTTAGGAGTGCACAGTTAGTCGAGAGGTGAGAATTTAATGTGAGTGCACGTCCTAACATGTACTTTGCATTTAATGTTTTAAATGTTTTTAAAGCACTTGCAGGTTTTTAAAATATAACACATTCGGGCTCTGACCCGTTTGCTTTTCAAATCTCTTTTCTTTGTAAAACCATTTTTAGGTGCCCAGCCACAAGGACACCAAGCATAGGATTCTCATTCAGGTGACGAGCTGTAGCTGTTTGTGGAAGCTACAGGGATTTGCATGTAGACGCTTCTCTCATTTGGATTCCAGTCTCAGCATCTATCAGTTGTAGGGCATGTTGCCCAATTCTATTAGACATTTTTACATTTCAGTTTTCAGACTCTAGCATGTATTGCTCAGTATTCAGTTTTAGTTATTTATTTCAGTTTACTTATCAGTTGTGGGATTTGTATTGAGGAGTTTTTCCTCCAGGTTTTATTTACATTGTGTGATGGTTATTCGTTTCACTTCAGTATGGTGAATGGTGTTATTTATTTCTTCATTACTTTTGTTGCATGTTAATCAGATTTAATAAAATTTGGCACTTACTTTTTAAATACTAGGTGGTTAGTAATCTTTAAAATGTTTTCGACAGTGATGCTATTAACTGAGCCAACTTGGCATTTTGAATTAATTTTATAAAGGAGTAGCTACCCGGTGTTTAATTAGTCGGGGTGTCACATAAGGGTTAATACCTATTTTTGAGAATCATTGAATATTACTGTGTGAATACGTAACATGTAATTATGCAAATTTAATAAATTGTCGAAAGTGAGAAATACAACAGTTTGGTATATTAAGTCAGGACGCACATGTGATTCGTGTCGGGACTAATTAAATGGAATAAAAAGGTAAATTATTTTTTAGTAACTCGTATGATTATTTCGAGTGCGTCGTTGAGTCCAGGAGGGTCAAGATAGTCAGAAAACTCTACCAGGGTATTTTATTTGGACTCCGGGATATTTTAGGCCAAACCGGCACCCCGTAGGGGTAGTTTTGAAATTTGGATTTTTGAGGAAACTAAATGGACGAAAATTAGAGTTTTATTATATCAGTTAAGTGGGAGAAATTAGGGTTCACATTCCCATAACTCAAGAGAGAGTCACAGAGAGTGAGGGAGAGCAAATCCCAAGGAGCCAAAGCTTTTAGGTATCATCTTCCACCACCGTGACCACCATCGTATAGATCGAAAGATGAGGAACGCATCTATACCAACATCACCAACAGATCAGACCATCATATTCGAGGCAAGTGTTTATTACTTGTGTGATTTAGTAATAATTATGTTCATGATTAGAGTATGTGATAATTCATTAATTTATGAGATTTAATTTTGATGAAAACTTAATGATTTGATTCATATTGGGTCTGAGATTATAAGAGATTAAATTCCTTCATGTAGATAGGATGTCATCCACGAAATTATGATAATTTCCATGAACAAATCTGGGATATGATAGTTCTTGAATTCAAATCGGAAGAACTAGGGTTTTAATGGTTTAATTTGGGGATTTAGTATTTAAGTGATGTATTGTGAAGAATTAATGATTCTAGGTTATTAGAAATCATCTAAATATGTTAGAGCATCAATTGGGTTTGCTGTTTGGGTGTTTGGGAATGAACACTAGAGATTTTAGAGGTGTTAATGGTGAAGAAACGCTAAATTCTGCGCAAAGGGGACGAATCAGAGTGCGTCGCGCGAAGAGTGGTTCGAGCGAGACCAGTATCTCACGCAAAGTCGTTCAAACGACACATGGCAATCGTTTGAGCTTCAGTCCTTTCTGGTTCAAGCGACGTAGTCAATTTCGGAAATTTTCTTAGAGTCCAGTTTTGAGTTTATCGATTTATTGGAGTGCGAGAAACTGCCAGATAGTAAATTTATATAGGACATAATTTCGAGAAAGTATGTGAGAATTAATACTTTAATGAATTTGGTATAGAGAATGTACCTTAGAGATTACGAGAGAGATATTAATATAAATATTTATAATATACGTAGTGATGACAATAAAATACTTATGAGAAGTATATAATTAGGTTGGGAAAATACCTATGAATTCTAATAGGATGTGTGCCTGCCTATTATGTGATATTACTATTAAGTACACTAATGGGTGATAACCCAGGGGTGCAAGAATCTTATTTCTAGGCGCACTAATGAGTGATAACTCGGGGATGCAAGAATTCTATTGTTAAGTGTACGAATGGGTGATAACCCGGGGGGTATAAGAATATTATTGTCACGTGTACTAATGGGTGATAACCCGATTGTAAAGCGTACTAAGGGGCGATAACCCGTGGGTAGAAGAATCTTATTGTTAAGTGCACTAATGGGTGTTAGCCCGGGGGTGTAGGATTATTATGGTTAGGTTCGCTAATGGGTCTTAGCCCGAGGGTGCAGGATTTGTATATATATATGTATAGGGATGATGTGACTATATGTATATATATATATATATATATATATATATATATATATATATATATATATATATATATATATATATATATATATATGAACTTGTGAATACATTCTACTTTGTGAAATTAGTAAATATAGTATAAACGAGAAATAAAATAATCTTAGTGGGTAAAAGATTAACCATTCGAACGGTGAATAATGGAACCTTTAGTTATGTGAGATAAACTATTTCTTTAACGTATTGTATGGGTTTTATTATGATTTCGAACTAGTTAGGCCGGGTAGCATAGCTAGTGTGGGTTATATGTACGTTAGGCGTGCACAATAGATGAGAGGTGAGAATCTCATGTGAGAATGCAATATCTAACATGCAGATAATACTTGCTTCATTGCAGTTTTAAATACTAGCTAATTATTTTTAAAACATCGGGCTCTGACCCATTTCTTGCAATTCTCCTCTCTATTGCTATATATATGTATTTTATCAGGTGCTCAACCACAGGGATACTAGAACTAGAGATTTCGATTGCTTTATGTACTGCAGCTATTGTGGAAGTTGTAGGCCCTTGCATTAGACGCATCCATCATTTCGATTCAATTTTATCTAGACATCTCAGTTGGGGCATGTGTCGCCACTTCCTAGTTTTATTAGAGTTATTATTCAGTTTACTTTACAGTTCTTTTAGTTGGATGCGAATTGGAGTTTTGAATTGGGAGGTTTTACCCAGTCTTATTTATTTTAGTACATAGTTCATGCTCAGTACCTTTCACATTTATGTGTATGGTGAATGGTTTATATTTTATATATTTGGGAATTTAAAATGAATTGTTTTGTTAAAACTAAAATTGGAAAATGTTTTGACAGCTAGATTAATTTTATATTAGGTGATGAATATGTTAATTGTTTTTCGACAATGATGATAAGGATGAACCAACCGAACATTCTGTTTTAAATTGGTACAAGACTGATCACCATGTATTTAATTGGGCTAGGTGTCATAGGTGGTATCAGCGAATCAGGTTCTAGAGTCTTTTAGTATCTGTGCGGCTTATTACGTTTTAGCGTATCATTCTTTGATGTAGAGCATTATAATAGTATTATTATGTTCCCTTACGTATGTGACTTACGTTCTCCTGCAATGAATTATAATGTATGTGAATCATTATACAAAATTTTATGTGATTACAACACCGAACATTTCGGGACGACCAGCGTGGGTCGTAAGAAGGACTGCAGGAGAAGAAGCCCGACATGAAGGATAGAGTAATCTGAGAATGGTGATTATGACAAATGTCGCCATAAGTATTATTTAAACAAGTGATAATGAAATCATCACTCAGGAATGGTGGGTTCCTAGGGCACAGTCGTATATAACGGTGGAGTGATTTTAGGACCACCTAGCATAGTCGATAAAGGGGGAAACCAGAGGGACTCTTTTGAAAACCATCAGTGAAGGTGCGGAGACGAAAGAGAGAAAGTGTAAAAGGCCAATGAAAGTAGAAAATCCGAAGGAAATTGTGTAGAGTGAAGAGTAACGAAACTCATAATTAAATTTGGAATTAAATTGGTAGCTCTTGGGAGCGACATAAAGTGATTAGAGTCAATCACCACGTGTAGAAAGTGTGTTTGAAATTTAAAGAGAAATTTGGGTACGAGTTGACCGTGAGGCCTTCTATTCAATGTTGTAATAGAGATGCAAGTGAAATTTTGAAACTTGGCATAGTGGGTAAGTCAGAGACCAATCGTGTGAAAAAGGTTGAATTGCATAAGAACTTCGTACCTGGAAAGGGGATATATAATTATAAAAGGGCTTATAGTTAAAGAAGGACCATATATAGAATACAAGCATGGATGAGAAATCCAGCTAGGATGACTAATGTTGATGTTATCAAGGTTATACGATTGTATGTTATTGCAGCATTTCCAGAAGAAGTGAGCCAGGATGGATAGAGAATCTGGCTGAAAGGTAGAACTGAACTTAACAGTGTTAGTGAGACACCACATGAGAGTATACCCAATAGGGAACTTAGTTAGATAATTTTGAGTAATCAACTTCCTACAAACTGACGATGGAGTTAATCAGGGATGTAGAGGCCAAAAATAGTTCCGAAAGGCCAGCGTAGCCAAAGGGACAACGAGAGAACAATTGGGAACTATGACTGCTCGGTTAGAGAGAAGGAAATTTCAAAATGGTCAGTGGAACTAGTGATGAGGAAATGGCTCGTGAAGTTTCCCTATGAGAAAAGAGTAGGACTACAAGTGTTGAATGCGTCCATAATTGAGAAGTGAGATTGATGATATTGGAAATGGTAAACCATGCCAGTTAGGCATAACAACTAGAGGAGTGAGACTTCCAGTGAAGGAATTTGGCTCAAGAGAATTAGGCCCATGAAATTTACAAACCGAGAGTGATGGGTTCAGGATGGACTAGTGGAGTCCTCGTTAAGAGTAGCATATGGTATGTCAGGGCAAGGGGCTCGGGATGTAAATGGGAGGTCAATAAAGGCATAATTGAGGACTAGAGATTTTGGGCCAATGTTTCAATAATGGGCATGAAATCCACATGATGGAATAAATATTCCACAATGAGAGGAGGCAACTATTAGATGAAATCCTATATGTATAACGATTGCAGATGTTCATGGGTCATGTTAACAGCCACATGCTGGGACCCTATGATTGGGAGAGACTGGTGAGGTTTTGCTTCATCCTTGTGAGTAAAGGATAAATTCTAGTGGCATGGGTGTCTCATAACTAATATGTAAATTGGAAACCCTAAAACTCGCGTGCGGGTCGAGTTGAGTGGGAACTTTAGTTATAATAGTCTTGTTATAAACGTATTTCTCGTTGATAGCAGGACATTTTGATGTCGCCCGTGAGTGAACCGGGTGGGACCTAAGAGTATATTTTGTCATTATAATTTACTGACTGCATTGAAATAGGATTAGTAGAGTATATTATGGTAATGTGTAGTGATTAATTACCGTATGTTTGAACGATGGTAAATTGAGTGATATGACTGTCGTGCTGGGTACTCCGGGGGGAGTAATCTTTGTTTTGTGCGGCGCCACCTGAAATAGGGTTGGGCCCAGATATATGTATACATAAAACTCTCATGGTATTATAGACCTCAGTGAGTGTGTTGTCTAGTTATATGTGATTCCGGTGTGTAGGAATTTATTTAACTGATAAGACTTAGTATAAATTGTGTTCTTTATCGAACAGCGAGATATAACTCGTTAGATATATGTAGCGCCGAGTACTTGGGGTAGTGAGAGCACCATGCTTCATGTTATTATTATAGACATGAGAGTGAACATAATTTTTTTTTATGTACACATACGAAGATTGTGGAAAGGTACATAGTATGGACTAAGGGCCTTACGGACCTCGAAAATCAACTAGGTTAGATAGTAGTGTATCAGGGGGGGGGGGGGGTCCTTGTTTGGATTTCGCTTTGCGAGACATCCCACGAATGAAACTAGCAAACGTCGGGAGTTGGAGAGAAGTTTGGCCGATAGGACATGAGTTCGTACGTGGGTTACTGTACCTATACAAGAATATATTTGAGAGTTGATAATTCCATTATCACGAAAGGCCAGTAGAGTCTCCTAGTCTTAGTATCATTCTGAATAGGGCAATGATGCCGCTGAAGGAGTGATTAAGTTAGGACTAGTGGGGTGGTTGAGTGCACCCTTACTATATCAACATGCCGAGTGCGAGAGGATTGAGTTAAGAGAAATACATGCCATTCGTGCAATAATGCGTAAGACATAGGGTGTATGGCTCCCTTAGGTGATTGAATCAAGCAGTGGAGTATGATTGTCATGTGAATTCGATAAAATATAGTCGGGTAAGCCGAAGCATATTCTGTAAGAATTGTCAGAGACTTACGTTTCACGATCAACTGAAATTTTCAAGAGAAAAAAAGAGACTTGTGTCATGCAGTGCGACAAAGTCACAACCTCCACGGTTAGAATTACATTCAAGAAGAGTAAAAAAAATGTATCAGGTTACAAATAACAGTGGTAATGGGTTATAATGTAGAGTAATATTGCAAAGTTCGTCTTGCAGTGGGCCACCTGACTATTGAAAAAAGGGTGAACAATTCGAAACCATTAGGGGTTTTTCCATTAGTGAATGGGAGAGTATTCACAAAAATCTTCTCATGTAGATAAGATGGTGAGACTATAGGCACCGATATGCGATTGAGTACGGCCTACCATCCGCAGAAGGATGGGCAGGACAAGTGGTCTAATCGGATGTTAGATAACAAATTTTATGTGCACCCTCAAATCTTCGGGGAGGACAAGAGCAGTACCTTCCACTAGTGGAGTTGTGTTCAATAACTCCTATGAGTTCACGTTTGGACAGAGTTCAAGTAGAGGTATGGTACGGTAAACTTGGTTGTTGTCCTACTTGATAGTTAGAGGTGGGGGACCAGATATAATTGCAAATATAAAAAAAGGGTTGATATTATCGTATACAATGTGCGTGGAATATATATTTCACAACCAACTTACTCGTACGAACGACAAGAGATGAGGTCGTATGTATCTGAAAAGATGATAAATCTATTAAGGTGCAAATAGTAGAAGGCTAGATAGTGAATATCTAAAATAAAGTTTAAGTAGTGGAACTTAATCAGTAAGGCTTGGGCAAGAGCCTATATGACATGGTAACCTGGAGTTTAAAACAAACACATGTGAAGTGCTCATTATTAAGGGTATTCGATAGCGTGCTATATGGGTGGTACGGAGTAGCTTACTTGGGAGCGCAAGGATGTGATGCGCAATATTTACACAACGTTGTCTATACCTGGTATACTTTTTTTGAATTTCGGGACGAAATTTCGTTGTAAGGGGGAAGTATGTAACACCCCATATTTTTGATGATTTAATAATTATGTGATTAATTATTATTGTTAGAATAATTATGTGATTTATTATTATTGTAGGATTAATTAAATTATAATGCGAGGAATTAATTATTAATTAATCCGGGTTAAAATAATTATTAACTAGCGTGACAAGGGTTAATACTTATTGTTGAGAATCATTGAATATTACTGTGTGAATACGTAATATGGAATTATGCAAATTTGATAAATTGTCGAAAGTGAGAAATACAACAATTTGGTATATTAAGTCAGGAAGCGCGTGTGAGTTGTGCTGGGACTAATTAAATGGAATAAAAAGGTAAATTATTTTTTAGAAACTCGTATGATCATTTCGAGTGCTCCGTTGAGTCCGGGAGGGCCGAGATAGTCAGAGAACTCTACTCGGGTATTTTATTTCAACTCCGGGATATTTCAGGCCAAACCGGCACCCCGCAGGGGTAGTTTTGAAATTTGGGGGAAATTAAATGGACGAAACTTAGAGTTTTATTATATCAGTTGCATGGGATAAATTAGGTGTCACATTCACATAACTCAAGAGAGAGTCACAGAGAGTGAGGGAGAGCAAATCCCAAGGAGCCAAAGATTTTAGGCATCATCTTCCACCACTGTGACCACCATTGTATAAACCGAAAGACGAGGAATGCATCCATACCAACATCACCAATGGACCATACCATCATATTCGAGGAAAGTGTTTAGTACTTTCATGATTTAGTAATAATTATGTTCATGATTAGAGTAGGTGATAACCCATTAATTTATGAGATTTAATTTTGATGAAAACTTTACGATTTGATTCATATTGGGTCTGAGATTATAAGATATTAAATTCCTTCATGTAGATACGATGTCATCCATGAAATTATGATAATTTCCATGAACAAATCTGGGATATAGTAGTTCTTGAATTGAAATAGGAAGAACTAGGGTTTTAATGGTTTAATTTGGGGATTTAGTATTTAAGTGATGTATTGTGAAGAATTAATGATTCTAGGTTATTATAAATCATCTAAATATGTTAGAGCATCAATTGGGTTTGCTGTTTGGGTGTTTGGGAATGAACAATCGAGATTTTAGAGGTGTTAGTGGTGGAAAAAAAGCTTAATTCTGGGCAAAGGGGACGAACCACTGCGCATCACGCGAAGTCGCACGAAGAGTCGTTCGAGTGAGACCAGTATGTCGCGTGAAGTCGTTCGAACAACACGTGGCAATCATTCGAGCGATAATCCTTTTTGGTTCGAGCGACGTAGTGAATTTTGGAAATTTTCTTAGAGTCCAGTTTTGAGTTTATCAATTTATTGGAGTGAGAGAAACTGCTAGATAGTAAATTTATACAGGACAGAATTTCGGGAAAGATGTGAGAATTAATACTTTAATGAATTTGGTATAGAGAATGTACCTTGGAGATTACGAGAGAGATAGTAATCTAAATATTTATACTATACGTAGTGATGAGAATAAAATACGTATGAGAAGTATATAAGGAGGTTGGGAAAATACCTATGAATTCTAATAGGATGTGTGTATGCCTATTATGTGATATTATTGTTAATTGCACTAATGGGTGATAACTCAAGTGTGCAAGAATCTTATTTCTAGGCTCACTAATGAGTGATAACTCAGGGGTGCAGGAATTCTATTGTTAAGTGTACTAATGGGTGATAACCCGAGGGTACAAGGATATTATTGTTACGTGTACTAATGGGTGATAACCTGATTGTTAAGTTTACTAAGTGGTGATAACCCGAGGGTACAAGAATCTTATTGTTAAGTTCACTAATGGGTGTTAGCCCGGGGGTGCAGGATTATTATGGTTAGGTGCGCTAATGGGTCTTATCCCGGGGGTGCAGGATTTGTATATATATATATATGAACTTGTGAATACATTCTACTTTGTGAAATTAGTCGATATAGTATAAATGAGAAATAAAATAATCTTAGTGGGTAAAACATTAACCATTCGAACGGTGAATAATGAAACTTTTAGTTATGTGAGATAAACTATTTCTTTAATGTATTGTATGGGCGATATGGGTATACTACTGGAGAACGTAGATGATGATATTATGATTTCAATCTAGTTAGGTTAGGTAGCATAGCTAGTGTGGGTTAGATGTACGTTAGGCCTGCATAATAGATGAGGTGTGAGAATCTCATGTGAGAGTGCGATATCTAACATGCACATAATACTTGCTTCATTGCAGTTTTAAATACTTGCTAAATATTTTTAAAACATCGGGCTATGACCTGTTTCTTGCAATTCTTCTCTCTTTTTCTATATATATGTATTATATCACGTGCTCAGTCACACAGATACCAGAACTAGAGATTCTGATTGCTTTACGTGTTACAGCTGTTGTGGAAGCTGCAGGTCCTTGCATGAGACGCATCCATCATTTCCATTCAGTTTTATCTAGACATCTCAGTTGGGGCATGTTTCTCCCAATCCTAGTTTTATCGGAGTTATTATTCAGTTTACTTTACAGTTCTCTTAGTTGGATGAAATTTTACTACGAGTCTGAGAATCGGAGTTTTGAACTGGGAGGTTTTACCCAGTCTTATTTATTTCAGTACTTAGTCATGCTCAGTACCTTTGATATTTAGGTGTATGGTGAATGGTTTATATTTTATATATTTGGGAATTTAAAATGAATTGTTTTGTTAAAACTAAAATTGGAAAAATGTTTTGACACCTAGCTTAATTTTATATTAGGTGATTAATATGTTAATTTTTTTTCGACGGTGATGCTAAGGATGAACCAACCGAACATTATGTTTTAAACTGGTATTTGACTGATCACCCTATATTTAATTGGGTGGGGTGTCACAGAAACCCTGACCTCATTTGTACATGACCTCAATTTTAGTGAAATAACTATTATGAATTTGGCATACATTATTTTCCCCACATTTTCTCATACATTCCCTTAAATCACCCTATCTCACCTTTAACCAACACTCCACCACCATCATCCATACATAAAAAATCAGCAAACAAATTGCTAAAAATAAATTTTGAAAGTTCTTAAGGTAAAAAATCCTTTTACATTTACTATTCTCATTAATGTTAGTTTGCATATTTTAGTGTTCTATATCTACCTGTTGGTTCTATATTCTATTTCTATCTCTGATTATACCTTTTTATTATTTTATGGACACTCAAAATCTATTTTTATAAATAAAAAATATCCAAAAAAGGATTTAAGTTATAATTCCCTATTTAGAGTTTTTCATATATTTTTCATACCTTCACCACACTTGACCATATTTCCATAAATCAAGAAAGTCACCCTAAATTTTGATTATTATTTAGGCCCACTTTCGTTCATTATGCAAACTACTTGGACTTGGATGCCTTTTTTGGTTATGTAGGAATCCCAAAGTTACTTTTGGGATTCATGTCCATTTTGATGTATTTCATTTAGTTCATGTTCATATTTTATAATTATCCTCTCGTAGTTAGTATATTATACTCATGTAGTTAGTTTTCTTACTTTTCTTACTTTTTAGTGGTTCCATATAAGCGTACTCACTTTTCCATAGCAAGGTTTTGATTTTGGGGCGTGACTCACATTTATAATCATGCCACATATTTCTTTTATCATATTACACATGCTTAGCTAGTTTACTCTTCTTCTAGTGCCCCGTTCATGTATACTCACTCTTTCCATAGTGAAGTTATGATTTCAATATTTCACTCATATTTTTATCTCCTTAGGAGGATTCATATCCATCTTTTCCATGATGTGAATATGTTGACTCTACTCTTTACATACATACCTTTAAACATCCATATTTATTCCATCTTATCTAGTTTGTACACATGACACATTTTTTTCACACACAAATGTATGCATTAAGGATTATAAGAATATATTGTTTATGACCAAGTGGGTGCATAAAACCTACCCACTTCATAACATAGTCTCCAAGACCACTTCTCATTTAGTTTCGCATGTACTAGCTATCCTTTTGCTATACCTTTGTAAGTGGCTATCTCGTTTTCCTATTTTGAGTAAAATAGGCTGAAGACTTTGATCTCTACACATTCACACACCTTCCATCGCCATCACCGATTGCTTATGTCCAATGCCACAACGCAAGCACCACTCGATGCGCACGCCGCCCATGGGTTGAGATGGCCACAATATCAAATATTCACTTAAAAGAAAGTTATTTAAATAAATTCCTCTCTATAAAATTTGAAGATCACAAATTATGAAAGTTGTTGTAGTATGTAGAAATTAATTGCAGTCCATGTAGTTATTTCAAGTGAGGAATAATGGAAAAGATTCATGAAAGGGTATTTAATCTTAAGTAATTCGCATTTATACTTGGTATCCATGAAAAAAAATCCATACTTGGTTTAGTTCCTCAGAACAATTTTTAGCACTAATGGAAATTGAGATTGGGGGATACTTAATGGTTTTTACCATAAGGGTTTACTTTAAGTACTAGTTGAGTGTGATTTCTTATATTCTTATTATTTTTATTATCACATGGAAATTAAATTGTATAATGTAAGTGGATAATTATTAAAATTGGACTGGTATTTGTGGATTTGTGGACAAATTATATTTGGAACTAAATAATTAACTTGCATTAGTAAATTGAAAATAGATTTCTAAGACTTTTTAAATTACGAGAAATTTCATATGAGGGTCCACTTTTTTTTACAATATTTCTTACTAATAGTTTAAACTAGCAATGTAATTCTCGTATGAACACTTCTTTCTACAGGGGTATCTCATATGAAGTGTGTTTCGTAGTAAGATCATATTGTACGAAGTTTTTTTTAGAATATTTTTGTCTAAACATGTCTTTATCATACCAAAAAACCTTCGTACGAGTTCCTCTGGTACAAAACAACTTTGAAAGGCAAATTACAGAAAAATAAGGTTAAAATTTTTAAAATTAGTTTTTCGTGTCAAGCTTGTATTATTATCAAAATAAGAAAAACATATAATTCCTTTTAGCTTACCAAGCATATTGTGCCAAATTATGTTTTCTCGTTCAGTAACACAAAGTTCAACTTGGTGCTAGATGAGTCACAACTTCAGTTCTTCAATACAAACACACAACTCGTCTAGACTTACATTTTGTCTATCTGAAATAAATCTAACCAAAGAATTATGTCCTTACACTTTAAAAAAAATGTGTATGGATCCTCACCATTAAACCATAAATGTTCTCATTTTGTCTACAACTAATAACATCATTTATTAATTACACTTCTCACCCAATATATAAGAAATGCTAGTAACTAGATTTATTACATCAATATTATTAAATTTCTACTAAATATTATTCACTGTGTCATTAACATTACTTTAATAACCTTACATTGTTGATAAAAACACTTTTATACTCCTATTTTTTTACCACATAATATAATCAAGTTTTTTAACTATTAATTTCATAAAATGTAGTCAAGTTATGACAATTTTACTTCATTATTCACACCATTTCACTTAAATAATTATTAGGTTAAATTTATTACTTTATTTAATTTTTCATTCAAAGAATTTATTATCAAAGTTTTAAAGTTCCTATATGGGTAAATCCAGATAATTGATTGCTTACACAAACACTTTGCACTCAGAAATTCTATAATGCCATAATTAATCTTTCAAACAGAGTTATACTCTAACCAAACCATATACATAGTATTTCAGTTTGTAAAGTTAATGTGACAACCCAGAATCCGAAATAAGGGTTGGCCTGGCCGATACATCAATATAACGGAATCATGGATGGAAATCATTCTCAGCATCACAACAATATAAAGAGTATACGGGATAACCGCTCAATATTTCAGAAAACGGGTTGGCAAAAATTTTATTTTATAATTTAAAGAAAGCATTTTAAACAACCCATAATTGAAAAGAAAGTGGAAACCCCTAGATTATGCAATACAACAACAATAAGTATACAATATTGAGACCGAATATGCTGTCGGTCCACAAGTACATACAATGTATAAGAAGTTCATTAAGTTATATTTTCACATTCATTATACAATTACAAAAGTTGGGTCACACGCCCGAATAAAGACCCGATCATAACTAGAAAACAACAATGAAGGCGTCTACACAAAATATCCCGTGATATCATCAGAATGTCACGGCTCCTCAAAAGACTCCGGAACGGAAAGGTCAGTACGGACGTCCTTGCGGCGGAGCACCTGAGCTGATATAAATTCATGCACAACAAGGCAAATGAACGGGTCAGGGCCCGGTTTTATGTGATCACCAGATGAATGAAGAGTATGACAGTTATGCATAGTTAAACATGAATGATAAAGATGAGATTCTAACTTGTAAATCTCATATCATAAACTACGACAATTTAAATGAATATGAATTTAATTCAATTATGCAAGAGGATATACATAATCATCATTAATCAAAGGCCTTTATCATTTTTCATCTTTTTCATTTCATCTTTCCATTCCATATTAGGAATATAAATTCTATCATATGCTCTTCGTGGCATATATCTCAATTGTATGCTCTTTATGGCATTCATTATGCTCTTTGTGGCATTAATATCCATCAAGTCCCACTTGATGTAGAATAGTTATAAATATACATATATAACGATTCTAGGACCGCCCGTCCGGGTTTCCCCACTGTGTGCGCCCCTAAATGACCATCATCTTCCAGGGCCTATCATCAAGACAACCTAGGATCCTACCAAAACATCGGGAAGCAGCCATATGCCTGCGGGGTAGTCATAACCACACCCGGAATTACCTACCCACCGCAGAAAATATACAACAAGCGCTCATATGGCGTAGGACTATATCCACCCTGCATTCACTAGCCAGGGGGCTTCACCTCAGGCGCGAACTTCCCTTAAGATGGCATTTAGAGAGAGTGTGTTTAAACCATTTTATTAATTACCATGTCAGGATTTAGTAAATTATCATTTACCTTATTCCTTTCCAATCTCATTTCCATTTTATCAAATGCATATTAGTTATCACGAGCTATACGAAATTCGCGTCATCATAATAACCCCAATGAATAATTAAACTCCCAAGTTATTTCTCCAAGCCTCATTGGGATTTATAATAGATCCTCAAGACTATCATATCTCAAATTAACCTCTAAAGTCTCCAAACACGACTTTATAGTCTCCTAGACTCCCACTAATTAAGTAAAGAAAAGAAACGCCCTAACCTCAATTTGTGTACCCCCGGAATAACCCCCACATAACCCAATACTAAGGTAGGGTAGTAAACTAACTCATATAGAACTCTAGGACTCTAAGTTTACTTCATACAAGAAGGTTTCTAGGCCCTAAACCTAAAGAAAATGAGTTAGAATTGAATTACAAAACTAACTCAAAACAGCAGGAAAACGAATCGATTCGCCCAAGGGCTTAATCGATTCGCCCAAAAAGCGAATCGATTCGAACAAGGAAAACTGAGATTCTACAAACTGACGAATCGATTCGGTCCAACAAGACCTAGAAACTGGCCCTATGCGAATCGATTCGCCCAGGGGACAAATCGATTCACCCTTGCGAATTTGCCAAGTTTGGCTTTGGAGTCTGGAACTCCTAAAATTTACCCCAACTCAAATCCTTTCAAACCAAGATCATTTAATATAACCAATACATCATAAATACATCTAACAACCATCATTTATTTCAATGATCATCCCAATCAACCTCAAATGATCTAAAGCTCATTAAACCCAATAAACCCTAACATTTATAAACCATAACTAATACACAACCATTAACACTAATTACTCATCTTAAATCACATTATAGGAAGTAGAAAACTTGCCTCAAGCTTGCAAATTCAGATTTGAGGAAGATGAATGCAAGATCAATATCCAAATCTTCAATCTCTCTCTTTCTCCACAAGTTCTCTTCTTCTCTCTTTCTCTCTAGGTCACTAAATGCACTTAAGAGAAATAAATGGATTGCAAGACATAAATCGTGCCTTTTGTCTAAAATTCCAACTTAAATGATCAATACCGCGAGAAAATGACACGCAACTGCACATTTAAGGTATAACCAGTCAAAAGTTCCCGAAACCTCAAAATACAATATGACATATATTTTGACTATCTCGCACCTTCCGGAACTAACTATGCCCTCTAAATTATCATTTGGAAATTTTATGAATCGTTTCAAGTTCCGATTTCATTTTAAACCATCAATGTCATTTAAATCTTATGACACTATAAAACTCAACATGAGGATATTTACATACACATATAGTAAATATGCAACAGGTTAGTAAATATTAACTTTTCTTCATTAAATTAATACTTACTCCATATTCCAACATTTTATATATAATTACATTACATAGTAAGTAAATATAAAATAGGTTCTCACAAGCGAGGGTTGTTACATACTCCCCCCCCCCCCCCCCCCCCCCCTTATGAGGGAATTTTGCCCCCAAAATTCAAGCGTACCTTGCAAGAAGAGATGCAGATACTTTTCCTGCATGTTGTCCTCACATTCCCATGTCGATTCTTTAGGGTTGTGATGACTCCATTGGACTCTCACCAAGGGCACCACTCGAGACCTCAACCTACGCTCCCCATGCTCTAGAATAGCAACCGATTGTTCTTTATATGAAATGTCGGGTTACATGTCAATATCCTCGAAAGGGATATGCCAAAGGGCACCTTCGCATCTCTTATACTTATTCAAAGAGGAAACATGGAATACATCATTAATTTGCTACAAAGGCAAGTTGATACGCCACTAGACCCACCTTAGCAATAATAGGTAAAAGTCCAACATAGCGCGACACAAGCTTTCCTTTCTTTCTGAAATGCTTGATACCTTTCATTGGTGACACTCGCACCAAGACTTGGCCCCCAATCTCCAACTCCATGTGTCTTCTACCCGCATCGGTATAGCTCTTTTGGCAGTCTTGATCTATACGAATGCGATTCCGAATGAGTTCAATCTTAGAAGAAGTATCTTGGATCATTTCAGGTCCAAGGAATTTATTATCTCCCACCTTCAACCAACACGTGGGTGATCTACAAGGTCTACCATACAAAGCTTCATAGGGAGCCATTCCAATAGTAAATTGGTACGATTTGTTGTAAGCAAACTCGACCAATGGGAGGTAATGTTCCCAACCACCCTTGAAATCAAGCATACACATACGGAGCATATCCTCCAACATTTGGTTTACTATTTCAGTCTGACCATCTGTTTGAGGATGATAAGAAGTGCTTAACTTCAATTCGGTTCCAATGGCCTCTTGGAAACTTCGCCAAAAGTGGGAAAAAAAATCTTATCTCTGTCAGAAACTATATTTAAATGCACTCCATGGAGTCTAACAATCTCAGTGATGAACAACTAGGCATAGCGAGCGGTATCAAAATCCGTATGCACGGGTAAGAAGTGCGCCGACTTAGTCAAGCAGTCGAAAATCACCCAAATCGAATCATAACCCCTCTGTGACCTTGGTAAGCCCTTAATAAATTCCATCAATATTCTCTCCCATTTCCATACCAGAATCTCCAACGGTTGTAACAAACCCGTCGGTCGCTGATGATCTATCTTGACCAATTGAGAAGTAGTGCATTGGGATAGAACCTCAGAAATATCCTGCTTCATGCCGGGCCACCAATACTGGTGGCGCATGTCTTGATACATTTTTTCCCCACCAGGATGAACCAAAAATTTTAACCCGTGAGATTCTGCCATCCCGGCCTTTCTCAGATCCCCTTCATCCGGGACGATGATTCTCCTGTGAAAACGTAATCCACCCTCTGAACTTATCGAGTGGGATTCCTCTCCCTCGGACAACAATCGGCATATATAATCCTCACATCCTTTATCCCTTCCTTGGTCTTCTACAACCCTTGACACAATGGTAGGAGTAACGGTCATCACTAACATAAATGCTCGGGCAACCGCATCCTTGTGACTGAGCTCTTTCCATTTAGCTTTCCATACATCATCCAACTCCACCTACGACTTTCTTCTCAAAGAATCCGCTACCACGTTCGCCTTACCCGGATGATAATGGATATCAAATTGATAATCTTTCACGAACTCCAACCATCCACACTGTAGCATATTCAAATCTTTATGTGAGAATAAATATTGCAGTGATTTTTGGTCCGTGAAAAGACTGAATTTATCCCCTAGGAGATAGTGCCTCCAAATCTTCAAGGAAAAGACAACAACGAGAAGTTCTAAGTCATGTACTGGATAATTCCTCTCGTGAGGCTTCAGCTTGCGAGAAGCATAAGCAATGGCTTGTCGCTCTTATTGGAGTACACCTCCCAATCCTTGAAGAGATGCATCGGTGAAGACTAGATATTACAATCCCGGTTTTGGCAATGCAAGGACTAGAGCAGAAGTCAACCTCCCCCCTTCAGCTCGTCAAAAGCAGACTGACAAGAATTATCCCATATAAATCTCACTCCCTTCCGGGTGAAATTTATCAAAGGGCTAGCGATTTTGAAGAAACCTTGGATAAACCGACGGTAATATCCAGCCAAACCCAAAAAACTACGAATCTCGGTCGGTGTCATGGGTTGATCCCACTCCCTCCCCGCAACCATCTTGTTCAGGTCCACCGAAATACCCTGAGATGACACAATATGCCCCAAAACTGAACTTCCTGTAACCAAAAGCCACACTTCTCAAACTTAGCGTACAATTGGTGATCCCTCAATCTTTGTAGGACCAACCTCAAATGAGTAGCATGGTCAGATTCTGTCTGAGAATAGACTAAGATGTCATCGATGAATATAATAACAAATTGGTCAAGGAAGTCCCGAAATACCCTATTCATGATATCCATAAATACAACGGGAACAAAAAATTCATAGGATCCATATCTCGTCCGAAATGCGATCTTGGATACATCCTGCACCCGTATCCTCAACTGGTGATACCCCATCCTCAAATCGATTTTAGAGAAGTACGACGCTCCCCTAAGTTGATCAAACAAATCATCAATACGAGGAAAAGGGTATTTATTCCGGATGGTGACTTTATTCAACTCTCTGTAGTTAACACATAACCGAAGAAAATTTTCTCTTTTCTTTATAAACAACACCGGAGCACCCCATGGCGACGTACTACGCCTAATAAATCCCTGCTCCAACAACTTCTGAATTTGATCCCTCAACTACCTCATTTCAACAGGAGCCATACGATATGGATCTCTCGCGATCGGTCGAGTTCCCGCTGCTAAATTAATCACAAACTCAATCTCGCGGCTCGAAGGCAAACCCGGTATTTCCCGGAAAACATCTTCAAAGTCTCTAATAATCGGAATAGAATCAAAGGGAACAACTACATACCTAGAAGTCTCCTCCGCAATACAATATAAATAAGTACTAGTACCTCCCTCTAAATAAGGCATAACTACCAAGAACATCTCTTGGCCCGGGACGACGAAGACTATACTCTTCCCGTAACAGTTGACTATTGGTGATACTTCACTTGCCAATATATGCCCAAAATCACATCATACCCGATCATGTCAAGCACGAGCAAGTCGGCCTCAAAGCATAAATTACCAAGAGTAACTACATGTTTACAAACAAGGAAAATCAGTGAGCCATCACCCATGGAAGACTCAACGCTATGAAGGTGCTCTCTGCAGATTTTATCAACTCTGTAGTCTGAACAAAACTCCTAGAACTAAATGAGTGTGTTGCGCCTGTATCAAATAATACCCCACCCAAATGTCCTTGGATGAGAAACTTACCCTCAATCGCTGGCGGCGCCGGAGGGGCTGGAGGAAGCATAGCTTCCTGAATGTGATAAACCCGTCCATATTGTAGCTGTCCCGGCTGTGGAGGAACAGCCGGATTAGGCACCTGTGGCGGAAACTGAACATATGGCTGCTATGGAGCCCTAGGAGGTTATCCCCCAATCAGCTGAGGACACGAACTCTTGTAGTGACCCAACTCCCTGCACTGAAAACATATGTTCGTCACATTCTCTTGGTTCCACCCCTTATTATTTTGAAACTGCCCAAAACCTCGGCCCTACTGGCCTCTACCTTCATCAAATTTCGGGGGATGGCCCTTTAGAAAGGACTCCCTAACTCTCTCCCACTGAGAAGGCCCTATAGGAGATTGTGCCTCCTGTGCTCGCTGTTGAGCTTGTGGCATTTGTTGCACCACGACAATCATCGCTGATTGACCGCTTGGGCCACTATATTTGCTACGTCAGTAGCATTTATACTCCCCAGTGGCGGCGGCGGAGGACCATCATCCCCATCCACTACTCTATTTCATCGAGCGGGATGACCTCTCTTAGGCAGCATCTGATATGGAGAAACAATAGAGTTAGAATACCATATAAAATAATCTATCTTGCAGAAGTTCATAAACATAGGAAACAAAGCAGTCCTAACATTTGGCTCTATATAAAAGAACGCTACTGTAGAGCATGACAAGTCCGCGTAGATCCTAAAGACTCTAGAACCTTATGCTCTGATACCATATGTGGTAACCCGTGATCCAAAATAAGGGGTGGCCAACCCGATACATCAATATAACGAAATCATGGATGGAAATCATTCTCAGCATCACAACAATATAAAGAGTATACGGAATAACCGCTCAATATTTCAGAAAACGGGTTGCCAAAAATTTTATTTTATAATTTAAAGAAAGCATTTTAAACAACCCATAATTGAAAAGAAAGTGAAAACCCCTAGATTATGCAATACAACAACAATAAGTATACAATATGGAGACCGAATATGCTGTCGGTCCACAGGTACATAAAATGTATAAGAAGTTCATTAAGTTACATTTTCACATTCATTATACAATTACAAAAGTTGGGCCACACGCCCTAATAAAGACCCGATCTTAAATAGAAAACAACAATGAAGGCGTCTACACAAAATATTCCCTGATATCCACAAAATGTCACGGATCCTCAAAAGACTCCAGAACAGAAAGGTCAGTACGGGCGTCCTTGCGACGGAGCACCTAAGCGGATATAAATTCATGCACAACAAGGCAAATGAACGGGTCAGGGCCCGATTTTAAGTGATCACCAGATGAATAAAGAGTATGACAGTTATGCATAGTCAAACATGAATGATAAAGATGAGATTCTAACATGTAAATCTCATATCATAAACTACGAAAATTTAAATGATTATGAATTTAATTCAATTATGCAATAGGATATAAATAATCATCATTAATCAAAAGCCTTTATCATTTTTCACCTTTTTCATTTCATCTTTCCATTCCATATTAGGAATATAAATTCTATCATATGCTCTTCGTGGCATATATCTCAATTGTATGCTCTTTATGGCATTCATTATGCTATTTGTGGCATTAATATCCATCAAGTCCCACTTGATGTAGAATAGTTATAAATATTTATATATAACGATTCTAGGACCGCCCGTCCGGGTTTCCCCACTGTGCGCACCCCTAAATGATCATCATCTTCCAGGGCCTATCATCAAGACAACCTGGGATCCTACCGAAACGTCGGGAAGCGGCCATATGCCTGCGGGGTAGTCATAACCACACTCGGAATTACCTACCCATCACAGAAAATATACAACAAGTGCTCATATGGCCTAGGACTATATCTTCCCTGCATTCACTAGCCAGGGGGCTTCAGCTCATGCGCGAACTTCCCTTAAGATGGCATTTAGAAAGGGTGTGTTTAAACTATTTTATTAATTACCATGTCAGGATTTAGTAAATTATCATTTACCTTATCCCTTTTCAATCTCATTTCCATTTTATCAAATGCATATTAGTTATCCAGAGCTATACGAAATTCGCATCATCATAATAACCCCAATGAATAATTAAACTCCCAAGTTATTTCTCCAAGCCTCATTGGGCTTTATAATAGATCCTCAAGACTATCATATCTCAAATTAACCTCTAAAGTCTCCAAACACGACTTTATAGTCTCCTAGACTCCCACTAATTAAGTAAAGAAAAGAATGCCCTAACTTCAATTTGTGTACCCCCCGAAATAACTCCCACATAACCCATTACTAAGGTAGTGTAGTAAACTAACTCATCTAGAGCTCTAGGACTCTAAGTTTACTTCATACAAGAAGGTTCCTAGGCCCTAAACCTAAATAAAATGAGTTAGAATTGAATTACAAAACTAATTCAACAACTGGAAAACGAATCGATTCGCCCAAGGGCCGAATCGATTCGCCCTAGAGAATCGATTCGCCCAAAAAGCGAATCGATTCGGACAAGGAAAATTGGGATTCTGCAAACTGACGAATCGATTCAGCTTGGCCGAATCGATTCGGTCCAAGCAGATCTGGATAATGGCCCTATGCGAATCGATTCAACCAGGGGCCGAATCGATTCGCCCCTGCGAATTTGCCAAGTTTGGCTATAGAGTCTTGAACTCCTAAAATTTCCCCCAACTCAAATCCTTTCAAACCAAGATCATTTAATACAACCAATATATTATAAATACATCTAACTACCATCATTTATGTCAATGATCATCCCAATCAACCTCAAATGATCTAAAGCTCATTAAACCCAACAAACACTAACATTTATAAACCATAACTAATACACAACCATCAACACTAATTACTCATCTTAAATCACATTATAGCAAGTATAAAACTTGCCTCAAGCTTGCAAATTCATATTTGAGGAAGATGAATGCAAAATCAATCTCCAAATCTTCAATCTCTCTCTTTCTCCATAAGTTCTCTTCTTCTCTCTTTCTCTCTAGGTCACTAAATACACTTAAGAGAAATAAATGGATTGCAAGACATAAATCGTGCCTTTTGACTAAAATTCCAACTTAAGTGATCAATACCGCGATAAAATAACACGCAACTGCACATTTAAGGTATAACCAGTCAAAAGTGCCCGAAACCTCAAAATACAATATGGCACATATTTTGACTATCTCGCACCTTCCGAAACTAACTACGCCCTCCAAATTATCATTTAGAAATTTTATAAATCATTTCAATTTCCGGTTTCATTTTAAACCATCAATGTCATTTAAATCTTATGACACTATAAAACTCAACATGATGATATTTACATACACATATAGTAAATATGTAACAAGTTAGTAAATATTAACTTTTCTTCGTTAAATTAATGCTTACTCCATATTCCTACATTTTATATATAATTACTTCACATAGTAAGTAAATATAAAATAGGTTCTCACAAGCGAGGGTTGTTACAGTTAATGCTCGTAATAAATTCATGATTGAATTTTTGTTTATGATATGATTCAAGTGCTTGTTCAAATTCTATTACACTAGTAAATCTAGTTAGGGTGTATTATGTTTTTATATTCATGGTTCATTATCCATTGCATTCTCACAATCAAGTTCACACACAATAATATTTAAGGGTTCATTTAACATCCTTCCACATTAGTAAAATTATGTTAAAAAGCAATAAACTTACTATTAATTTTACTAATCTCCGTGTTTTACTCGATCAATCATTAGCCTTAATTAAATATTTCTAACTAATATCTTTTTGGAGATATAAGAATACTTGTCTATATACTTTTTATTTATTTATTAATATTTAAATATATTTTTTAAATTTATAATAAAGTGCAAATCATCACCAATTAGGAGCCCTCTAACATCTAATTTCTACCCAGTTTAATATTAACTAATTTAGCGTATCAATAAGTATATTATTAATTTTGAAAAAAATGTGTTAGGATAATCAAGTATATGTAACATAGAATATCCTATTTAGAAATGTTATTTCAATTAAATTTAATCTCTTCCTAAGTGAGATATAAATATGTCATAATGATCCTTAATTATGAAAGTTCATATCTAATAAAATTAATCACATGCTAAGAATCACCAATGATATTTAATTAAATGCCTAAAACCAATTTTATTATGATTATATTATGCCTTCACCGAATATATTATGAATATACCAAACGATATCTCAATTAGTTAGTACCCAAGATTGCTAATCTCTCATTAGTCATATATTAAATAAATTATTATTCTCAACCACAAATAACTCAATTAATTTTCACAGAAGTTTAATATAATTCCCTACATGTGAAGATATTTGAGAAAAATTGGCTGACCTTACTAGTCCTTATTTATTTCTCCTCATTTTTGTTCAAATTTATTTTGTCTTTCTCGACTTTTCTTTATACCACCTTATTCCCTGCATTCGAATTGTGACTGAAAAGTAAGTGAGGTCATCCATTAAGTGTTGTTATAATGGGTATATAATAGAAGGGAAAATTGGTGAGTTAACACCCATTGCTTGACATGTATAACTTGTATATAAAAGGCCTAAATAAGATAAATGAAAACATATAAAATAGACTAAATTTTATGGTTATTAATATAGTTTCAAATTCTAAAATCAGACATTAAGAATCTCCAATTTTGAATTTCGGATATACTTCATCGAACAACAAGTGAAAACATTAAATGTGATGAGGTGAAATGTGAAGTAGGTTGTGATTAAAACTCTCAAATTGATCCATAATTGGGTAAGGTCTGATAAAATAGTAGAATACAAAATTTATTTTTTCCTTAACTCGATAAATAAATTTTTATAATGACAATCAAAATAATTTTTTTATCAGAATAGTTCGTATTCAAACAAATTGGAAAAATTTCGACACAAATTTATATTAAAATTAAACAATAAATATAATAACAATTAGTGAGAAAAGACTAACATGATGAATGGGAGGCACTTTCTCGTTGTCCTAAAGTCATAGATATCTTCTGGTGTAAATATGTTGACATGTATGTACCACCCAACCATACAACCTAATACCAAGTCAATGGTCATTGATGTGCACAAACAACAACAATTTTTTTTAAAAAAATATAAAATATGATAAATAACAAAAAGTGCAAAGAAAGAAAGATAAATTGATATGCACGAGAGTTATAAAGTCACAAAATTTGGGTAGATTCGCAAAATATCTTAAAGAGAGCGACCTAGTCCATAACTCAGCATAAGGAGCTTATTTTTGGTCATTCTATAATTGATTTTATTCATAATTTGGGTAATTTTTTAATTTTCCAGTAACAATTTTAGGGCAATTATTTATCTACTATGGAAAATTATATAAAGTACGTGTCATTTGTTCTGAACGATCCCTCTATGGTTGCACTTTAAATAATGGAGGTAGAAAATTCTATTTTACCTGACTACTCAGAAATTGTCATCATCTATTCAATTGGACAAACTTGTTGTATCTGACCCGTACCGCTGATGAAACTAAGGCCATTGATATTTCGTAATAAAATGATTTTCTGCGTAAAAATATACGTTTTTAATAGTCTAAGTGATAACCTCTACGATTGCTATGACTCTGGTAAAACTGCTAAAGTAGTATGTGAATCTTTAATAAAAAAAAAATGACACTGATGAGTACAAAACAAATAAAATGTAGTTAGTATATATCTAAAATTTTAGATGAGTAATGAAAAATATATTGTTGCTCAAACTCACAATTTACAAAAAATTGCACAAAATTAATTCTGCAGGAATAAAGTTATATGAGAAATTTTAGGTTGCAGTAATAATTGATAAACTTCCTCCCAGTTGGTAAGAATTTAAAATAATAATTTGAGGCATAAATTTAATGAGTTTTTTCTTGAAAGTTTGATTACCCATTTGGGGATTGTGGAAACCTAAAAGAAGACTATAAGGACGAAATTCTGATTGTGTCAAATGACAAGAATTATATTGAGAATCTTATTACAATTGTTCTAAAACCAAACAGAAAGAATATAAAAAATTAAGAAAAGAATAACAATAATTATAATCACTATAAAAATCATAAAGAATAAGACCCACCTTCTGGAAATGGTCAGGCTAGTATCAATAGGTAGTTTACTTGCTTCAATTATAACAACCCTCGATATATGACTTGTAATTGATGGGATAGGCATCCTCCTCCTCCTCCTCCTCCTCCTCCTCAAGATAACCTAACTAAATAAGACATACATGATATGATTGGTAAAATCAATATTATTTTTGGGGCCAAAGGGTGGTGGGTGGACACTGGTACTTCCCGCGGTGTTTGCTTTAATCATGTCATGTTTAAACCTTATTCTAAGGTTGAAGATAATGAAGTGTTTTTGGGTGATTCCTAGTCTACAAAATTTGCTGATATCAGAGGCGCTGACTTAAAGTTTATTTCTGGGAAGATTATTATTCTTACAGATATTTTATATATCCTAGAGATGAGGAAATACTTGGTTTCTAGCTATCTTGTCAACAAGGCTAGTTTCACTAAAACTATCGGGGATGATATTTTTACTTTAACCAAAGTGAGATTGTTTTAGCGAAAGGACATGCCATCGAAGGAATGTTTAAATTTGATGTTGATGTTAATAAAAAATTTCCCTCTGGTTATATTATGTGTTCTTTTAGTTTGTTGCTTGCTAGACTTTGTCGCGCGAATAAACGACTTGTTAAAAATAGGAGTAACTTAGGATTAATTATAGAATTAACAATAAATAATTTTTAAAATTGTTAATAATGTTGTCTAAAAAAAATAACAAAGACCCCACATAAATCTATCTTTGTAGAATTTTACCCACATGACTTTATTTATTCGGATAAATGTGAATTAAATGGATTTACGACTAGAAATGAAAAAAGTTATTTTATTACTTTTGTTGAAGACCATTTAGACTATTAATTTGTTTATTTAATGAAAAATAAAAGTGAAGCATTTGACATGTTGAAAGTTTCCTTAACTAAAATCAAAAATAAATTTAATAAAAAAATTAAAGATTGCATAGTGATTGTTATAACATGAATATGGTTTGGATCATGAAACAATAAGAAGAGGACACTTGGACTCACTAATCATAGAAATGAGGAGGGATAGATTACTAATCATGTTTTCCCAAACAATCTAGTTGGCCATAATATCACAACAATTTAACACCCTCAATGTAACTCCTTTTAAGAAAGAATATATTGTGTGATTGGATGACATCTGTAGTGCACACACGTGGGGGAGATATGCAAATATTCCCCGCATGTGCCCATAATAAACTTTATGAATATTCTTTAACTTGCATTTAAAGTGTGTACTTGCCTAACCTATAAAGGCATGACATATGTCACTCTCTATTATCTATCTTCTAACTGCCTAAAAATAGCACACACACCCTCACATTAAATGGATCGAGATATTTTTACCTTACCATTATGTTGTCAAATCCTAAAGTGAACTTGAGAGCTTGTGTCAGACCTTCATCCATGGATTTTTCCCATTAAATCAATATAATCAATAATTGCACCTGAGGATGTAGGCACCTCCTTGGGCCGAATCACATAAATTTGGTTTCATTCTCTTTCTCTCTTCTCTATTTATTATTTTATCTAGATTATCATTGTTGTGATTTATATCTCTTTGTCTGTTATAACTTGTTATTGGTATACACTTGATAAAACCAAATCCATGTTCTAGTTTTAGGCAATAACAGTAATAAATTCACCAAATATGATTATGGATCTTTAAAATAATTTTATAAACCCCCCATTATAATTCATGTATCCGCTTATTATCCTAAAATAAATGGTAAATCTATAAGAAAAAATAGTATTTATAATGAATTAGTAGTTTCAATTTGATTAAGTTCAGGGATTTCCTCACATTGGTGGGAAAAACATATTATAACAGTGTTTCATGTGCTTAATAGAGTTGCTAAGACTAAAACAATGTATCCCATTATGAAATTAAAAAAAATGTGGTATTATCTAATGAATCCCTTGAAAGTCTACTTATATATGATCTATCTAAGCATTAATCTTAATGGTATCTTAAGCCTATAATCTTTTCAATGAATCATCGACAAGTCCAAATGATACTTATTAATGTAGATACAATTACACCTATTAATATAGATACAATTACCCTTACTAATGTAGATACAATTGTAATTGTAACTGTATTCATCATTGTAACTCTATATACATTAAGAAGTGTAACTGTATTTACATTAATAAGTGTAATTGTGTCTATATTAATCAGTGTAACTATATTTATTTTAATAATTGTAACAAACGTGGACGTATAGAAAAAACTATTTTTATCTTATCTTTATCATTAATTTATAAAGATTCTAAGGACTTATCACCATGTTTTCCAAAAACATAAGCCTAATGTTTCAGACTTTAGAACACGTGGGCATTTAGAACATGTACATATTCCTGATCCTAAAAGGTCAAAATTGTCTAGTATAGCTTATGAGTATTTTGATTGGCTATGCAATTAATAAGAAAACATACTATGACGTAATTATTGAATCAAATGACACTAATTTTAATGAAGATAAATGTCCTTTTAAATTAAAAAAATAGTGCGTGCTTGAATTACACTAGCATGTCTAATCCAAAATTATCAAAACCTAATGAATGTGTTTTTAAATTAAGGAAAAATAAAAGATCACGTGTTGAAAAAGATAATGTACTATGACGTTATGGGCCCTGAGCTAGACTCGAGGGGTAGCGGGATGCAACACGTTTATGCGCAAAGAAGGTATGCTAACATTAGGATTGCTGTGATTATGCCCTTGGAATTTCTTCGACACCATATCAAGTTTTTTTGCACGCCCTATTTAGGCCTAAGTCTAATTCTTTATTCAAGGGGTTATTATTTTTTTAAAGTTGACAATTTATTTTATATAAAAACAAACAAAACGAGTTGGTTTAGATCTTTTAGGATTACCCGAACGCAGATTGAGGCATGTGAATGATTTAGAGATTATTTGTGTGGGTTTGAAAATTGAGTAATAAGTGAGGTAGGTATTAGGCACCCCACTTGTTCTTTATGCTTTTTTTTATCTTTATACTTATTATTATTTTACACATTTATAATTACTTTTAATTTATTTTAGAACATATTGAGAGACATTAGTTATAGAATCTCTTAAAATGTAGATATATGTTTAAGTATAAAAATGGTTTTAATGAGAGGTGTAGAAATGTCTCAAAACCGATATGGGTGAAAAAGAGTTATTGTGTGCAAATATATATATATATATATATATAGATATATAGATATTCTCGGATAACAAGTGAACATTAGTATGTATATATACGGGTGTGAGGAGACTCTTCTTATGTAACTGTAGGTCGTTAATGCGTGTATACGTATGCGTGAGAAGTTACAGCTTGAGATAGTTTGATACTTCACGCGAGATGTGAGAGGGGATATAAAGGTAAGGGATGGGAGATAACATATATGAGCATCTCTATGGGGAAAACATATTAAGAGATATATTCTTAGGGCTGGTGCTCACGAGAAGGAATTAATGTTTCACCTACATACTCATGTAGCCACGAGATTAAAGCCTACATAGTTTGATTTATATGGTGAACCGAATGTAAAGGTTCCAAAGTGATGAGTGTGCAAGAATGAGGAATTGTCTTGATAAGGGGAGGGATGTTTGGTAGGCAAGAGATTGACTCCCATATGGGTGCAACTTGGGAGTTGGACCGAAGTCACCATCAGGGATATACATATCTATTAGACGATCATTAACTCAAAGGTGTTATTTAACCTTCGGGTTGGTTTGCATATGTGAAAGATGTAATTCTTTCGAAATCCTTCACTGCCTACGGATATAGAACTCGGTGTGTATGTTAAGGAACTTATGTTTGAGGGTCAAGATCCTAGCTTCAACATAAATTTTTGGGATTGGAGTTGATAATATGTCTATAACAGAGATTTAAGTATCTATTATATAACATCTAAAATCCTGGAGGTGTCGTAGAGCCTCAGGATGATCTAAAGTGGTAAAAATGATCCACGTATATGAGAAACAGGGTTTAGGCTAGAAATGGAGGCATATCTAAAGATAATACACTAAAAGATGTATTATAAGGCTTGGGTTCATGAGTACATCTCAGTATTAGACCTATGTACCCTAGAGATTAGGGGATCAAAGGGAACTTAGTTCTAACAAAGGGTGTGTGGGTGAATTATCTGAAAAACTCAAACATATTGGATTAGTTGACACTTGACCGACAGATTAGATAAAATATCTCATCTTGATGATAATAATAAGGGAGAGTCCTATCAACGAGTATCTTAGGATATGATATACTCAATTTTATTATGATGGCGCCCAAAAGTCCTAGAGTACTACACGTCTCATCCTCCTTATGTCCTCTATAAATGTATCCCTCATCACTAGAAAAGGGGAATGGAATTATTATTATTGGTAACTAATCAATAAGGATAGAAAGAAATCCCATGGACGTAGGACCATTGCCGAACCACAAATACCTTGTGTTGTGTGATTGTGTTATGTGAATTTTATTTACTGATTAACTATGTTTATTTAGGATTAATATAAGTAGGATTTAACCACCTATAATTGGCTCCGTCTGTGGGAATATAGTTTCCTTTTCCTAGATAATTAGAACCAATGAGTAACCATGTCTCACCCATACAGTGCACCTATGTCATTCAACAATAATCATCAAAATGAGCCTCTAACACCTAATGTTAGGTTTGAGGTCCACACCCATAGGAGTCACAACATTCCTAACTCATGCTATAATCCCTAAGAGGAAAATTCTGAGAAAAAAAAATGAATATCCCAGATCTACCCAACACTCACGGCTTGTCGATGCTTTTGAACGAAGACTCTGTCAGTAAGAGGAAGCCACATGCCTCCAAGACAATGAGAAGACACATTTGCAACATCACCTTAATAGAATGGAGCAAGATCTCCATGGAAAAAAAATGAAAGATCCATGCTCTTAACCCTAGCCCTTATGCAAGTAAAACTAAAAACCAAGAAAGGAGTTCACGGCATGATAAGGAACACTCCAGGCATAGGAGTCCATCGATGAGACAAAATCAGAATAGAGGTCGTCACAAGCATTATTTTTGCGATCTCATTCAAAAAGAGATTAGCGAGAATTCTAATCATCGCAGGGTGTGGTCCACCAAGGAACTGGAATGAAGGTCCCTTATCAGTCAGATGGAGTCTTCATTGTCAAAGGCAATTGAAGATCTGGAGCCACCTAAAAAGTTTTCCATGCCCAAATTTAAGATCTCTTATGCGAAGATTGACCCCATCGAATATTTTCTCTAGTACCAATAGATAATGAACCTCTAGAAAATAATGACGCCTTCATGTGCCTCATATTCCCCCTAGTTTAAAAATCTACCACAATGGTCGATCAAAAACTTCAAACAGATAGTAGAGGAGTTTACTATTGGGTTTATCACCAGTAGTTTCCACTGCAAAAGGATGGGTTTTATTCTCACTGTGAGAAAGAAACCCAATGAAACCTTGTAAGAATATGTAAGGTAATATTTGGATACCTACAATGAAGTAAAATATTTCTCTGAGAAGGTCCTTTTGGCCTCATTAAAAATTAGTCTGCCGAATAACACTATGTTGCACCAGTCCCTCACTATATAGAAGGCCAACACTATTGATGATCTCATGTCAAGGATAAAGAAATATGAAAAGGTAGAAGATATGGTCGTTGAAAATCAGTATGACAATGGTCATCTAAAGTCGAACAAGAATGGAGATAAGGAGAATGTGTTGAAGAAGGGACAAGAAAAAATACGATGGACTTAAGAACAGTGACCAATCAGAACCTACAAAGGCCTACCAAGGAATCAACACTATTTTCCAAGAGCCCATCTACAAGATCCGGAACAAGATAAAAGATCAGAAATTCCTTAAGTGTCCAAAGAAGACAAGGGAATATTTATCTAAAAGTAACACCGCCCTAAGATGAAAGTATCACATGAAGCATAGACATGAGATGGAGAAGTGCAAGCCTCTCCAGTCTCATCTAGAAGAGTTGGCCCAAGAATGCCACATGAATAATTATGTGGATAAGAAAGGTGAAAAACCTAATTTGGAAGACAACTAAAAGCCTGACAATGTTGTAGACAATGAGATGGGACATGAGTGCACGATCATCCACGGTGCTTCTAGTCCAAAATAAACCTAAGATAATGTTGTTCAGATTGAACTGAAGAAATTCCTTATGGTGATGGAGGCCTTCCAAATTAACCCTGGAAAAACTTCAGTAACTAAGGACCAACGTCCAAAAGATATTGACTATAACAAACATATAGTATTTACAGAGGAAGTTCTGGTTGGAGTCCAAACTCCGTATTATAATGAACTAGTAATCACTCTCAGGATTGCTAACTGTGATGTGGATGAGCTTATAGTTATCTAAGGAAGTTCCTTGAAAGTCATGTATATGAAATTATTGAACAAGCTCAATCTCAAGATGAATGATTTGAATTAAACGATAATCCCTTTAGTTAACTTCTCTAGAAAGATGATTATACTACTAGGGAAAGTGGTTCTGCCTATTCGAATTGGGATATCTCAAAGCGAATTGAGTTCCTAGTTATGGACATTAATTCTACTTATAACCATCCTCGGACGTGAGTGGCATTGCACCATGAAGGTTGTATCTTCCACTTATCATCAGAAGTTGAAATGCATCATCGACTGGGGGATAATGAAGATAAGGGGGAATCAGAATGATGCTCGCCACTACTTTAGTACTGATATCAAACCCAAGCAAGTGATAAAGAAGAAGAAAATGGTCATCGATTAGCCGATCAAGGATGGATTAATTCCATCAACATAGCAAAAGAAGTATGGAAGACTGGGGGTGGAAGAAACTTGGGTGTCCCCCACAGATTGAGTCTTGGAAACATTATAAGAGGTGATGTTCGATGACTCACACCCCCAAAAAAGTGTTTTATCGATAACTCACTTATCGATCGGGTAAAAGAAGAATTTATCTCTCTGCTTAAAAATAATGAAGACATATTTTCTTGGCAACCTTATGATATGCTCAGGATTGATCCCTAATTCATATTTATTCTATTTCACATGGACCCAATATTCCCACTGATCACAGAAAAGGCTCACCAAACATCCCCAGAGAAGGCAAAGTCCGAGGAAAAAAAAATGGTGAAAATTATGGAGGCAAGGTCCATTAAATAGTTTCAAATCCCAAAATAGATCTCCAACCCAGTGGTCGTAAAAAAAGTAATAGAAAGTGAAGAGTTTACATAGACTTCATTGTTTGCAACAAAGCATGTCCCAAAGACAACTTTCCTTTGCCTAAGAGTTAACAATTTATCGACGCCATAACCACTCACAAATGGATGAGTTTACTGGATGCATACTCAGTGAACCATCAAATACCTTTATTTGGTCCCTACTAGGAAAAGACCTTGTTCATCACCATTCTTCGCTTGTATTGGTACACAGTCATGCCATTTGGACGCAAGAATGCATGAGCTACATACCAACAATTAGTCACCAATATGATTAAGGATTAACTCGGTGACACCATGATCGTGAAAATAAAATGAAAATCTGATCATCTGTAGAACTTTGCAAAAACATTCGAAGTCCTCAAATATTACAAGATGAAACTAAATGGAACTAGTTGCTCCTTCAGAGTTTAGTCTGGAAACTTCCTAGGATCTTTGGATAACTAAAGGAGGATCGGTTCCACTTCCCACTAAATTGAGTAAATTAACAATATTCAACTATAAAAAATAGTCATAGATGTTCAAAAGTTAACAGGAATGCTAGAAACGCTCAACCCTTCCATCTTCAAATCTTTCGAAAAGTACCGACCAGTATTTTAGCTCCTGAAGAAAGAAAAGGGTCTAAACCAAGTGAAAAATGTTTTAAGAGGCTTGAAGAAGTCAAATCTTATTCAAGATTACCACCTCTACTGTGGTTCTAAATCTGAGAGATCCAGTATATCTATACCTCGTAGTATCCGGCCACGCAATTAGTTTAACCATGATGTAAGATATGGAGGAGCACCATGCCTCAATTTATTATGTTATTAAGTTATTTCTAAACATTTAGAAATGATATATCCCTCTGTAAAATCTATCTTTCTCTCTAGTCATTGCTTTAAAAAAGTTGAAGCACTACTTCACAACTCACTTGGTTATAATTATCCAGTCTTTCCCTCTTAAAACAGTCCTCGAAAAGGCTAATTTCTCTATATGGATATCTAAATGGTTGGCATATATATGACAACTTGACATTCGCTATCAACCTAGGACTCTATAGAATAAATAGTACTAACAGAATTTTTCGTTGAGTTTGTTTGAGGATAAGAGGCCAATGGAGCGGAGCTTGCCGACTAAATAACAAATAAACAGGTTTGAAGAGTATGCTCTATATTCATGGAGCCTCAAACTCAAAAGTGGATGGAGTGGTAATTATCTTAATCACTCCATAAAAAACCATGATGGAGAAAAGGATCATACATGGATTCAAAGCATCCAATAATGAGGCTGAATACGAACCTCTCGTCATCGAATTATGAAAATCCTTATCTCTTGACGCATGTCACCTTAATGTCTACTAAGATTCAAGGCTAGTACTAATAGAGTATCATGGGACAATAATGGCAAAAACAAATGGGTGACAACTTATTTACAGGTCATCAAAGACTAAGTCACCCAGTTTGAGAAGGTCCATTTTAAACAACTGCTTTGTAAAAATAATAACTATGCAGATGCTTTGGCCACTTTAGGTTCACCTGTTGATTCCAACCTCATAATACCATTCAGGTGGAGTACATTACTTAACCAAGACTATCAAGAACAAAGGTTGCCTAGAAAGTTCTCACCATTCATAAATCTCCTTGCTCGATTGACCCGATCATGTCCTATTTACTGGAAGATATTCTTCCAATTGAGAAGAAGCACACCCATCAAGTCAAGGTAAAAGTTTATCGTTTCTACTTGTAAGTTGAGGGAAAACTTTACAGCATTCTTTCATCGGTCCATCCTTCCAATGTGTACACCCGAATGACATTGACCAAGTTTTGAATGAACTGCATGCCGATATATGTGGAATCCGTGCAAGGAAAATATCTTTGGTATTCAGATCCATGAAAGAGGGATATTAGTGTCCATACATGCATAAGGATGTAGTCTCCTATGATAGAAAATAAAAAAAGTTCCATGATTTCTCACCCATGCTTCGTAAACCAGCCAATGACCTAAAGCCACTAACGAGCCCATGTCTTTAAATAGTGGGGTTTAGACATTATGGGTCCTACCTACAACACTATAAGATTGGAAGTATCTCTTGGATGGCACAAACTATTTCACTAAATGGATAGAGGCCGAACATTTGTCAAACATTGGGGACACTGATATAATAAAATTATCGGGAGAAACATTGTATCCCACTTTGGAATACCGAGAACAATCATCAATGAAAATGAAATGCAACTTGAAAGTGGAGCATTTCAAGACTTATGAAAAACCATAACATCAAGAATTACTTCAGTTCGATGGCCTGCCCCTAAAGAAATTGGAAGCCTGAGGCCTCCAACGAAACAATGATCGATGGGATGAAAAAAAGGTTTGAGAAGGTAAAAGGGCCTTGGGTGGACGAGCTTCCCCACATCCCCGAGAATATTGTACTACGCCTAGGAGGTCGATGGGGGAAAAATTATTTTCCTTAGGTTATGGGATGGAAGCTATAATTCCTTTGGAATTTCATTTATCGACCATGAATACCACCATCATCAGACATGTCAATGGGTCATGCTGAGTCGTGTTTGTGTTAATTTTTATCATGTTTGGGTCTTATCGGGTTTGCGTCTAAAAGGGTGAATTTTTTATCGTGTGGAAAACCATATTCAAACTTGAGCCATTATCTTAACGTGTCGTGTCATATTCACTCATTAATGCCCATTAAGATAATGCATTGTTTTGAGTTGTATATAATTTGGCATATTATCTCATTTTTAAACCCAAGTAGACCTAATTAATTAATTAACACTATTAAATCTCATTTAGTAAAATTCTTCATGATGAAATTAACATTATGCCACATAAATTATTTATAAGTTACAGCAATATATCTTATTTACTCAAATTAATGGGCCATAACGGGTCTTATCGGGTATTAACGAGTGAAAGCGGCCAATACTAACCTGACCGATTAACTATCGTGTCTTATCGGGTTGGCAGTGATATGACCCAAAACCATTAATGGTCCACCCATTAATCTATAACTTCATGTCGGTTCGTGTCATGTTATCGGGTCGTGCCTCATTTTGCCTGGTCTAACCATAAGAACTAAAATTAACTTAGCCAAGGAACACGTCGAACAAGTTTTTATCAAACTGGATTCTTACCAATAACAGTTGGCCAAGAAGAAAAAACAAATGCATTAATCCAAGAACGTTCCAGTTTGGAGATTACGTTCACAAAAGGGTGATCGGAATCGCAAAGAAGGCATCAGATGAAAATTTAGGTCCCAACTGAGAGGGACCTTACAAAATTATCAAAGAGGACCTGACATGTAGAACCAATACATGGAAGAAAGATTCCTAGGGCCTAGAATGAGGCTAATCATAGGGGCTTTTATTTTTAGCTTTGTTTAAATTTCAAGGTATCGTTCATTGAATGATTTACAGTTAATTTAACACAATCATATTTCTTAGTGTTCCAAATAGAAGGCTAACTTTGTTTATTTATGAATCATCATTATGACAATAATGTTTATTAATTCATCCACATTTACGCGATCAAGTTATGGTCTCTAGTTCAAATACCAATTCAATCTCTGGTCTCCAGAATGGATACCTTAGTGAGATAACAATTAATCAAAAACCAAGGTTACATTTTGCATCATTCATAAACATGAAAACATTAGAAATTTCCCAGGTAAGAAAAGGAACTACGGGGGATCCCTAGGCACCAAATGTTCCAACTTAGGATGGATAAAATCCTAAACTTGTGGATAGCCATGTGACCAGGTGCGTATTCACCCTTGTTTTTCCTAGGCCTAAAATTTTGTGAATATACTTTCTAAAAGTTAAGGCAAATGAAAACATATTCCCAGTATGAAAATGGGAAAATGCAAGCAATATGTTAAATTATAATTACATTAAAAAATTATCCCTTTTACAAAAAGTCCCTTGTTGATACAATTATATGATGTTTACAAGACAAAGATAGTTGTTATCTCTAATGAGTTATCAATTCGTTGGCCTGAGTTCTTCGCCTATCATTTGGATTGGGATGAAACTCATCATCAGTATCAAGTGATAACAAGAAGATCTTCATCGATTGAAGAAAAATCGTATCGAGAGGAATCCATAACTCATAATTTCCAAATGGTGGATATCTATAGACGGGGCACTCCACTTGGTAACTATACCAAAACTTAGATTCCTTGGGAACTTTCATGATAGTTTGATCATTAATCTAGTTACCGACGGAGAAGGCCATTTATCCAACCCTCATCATAACCAGCAACCCAAACTACGCAAGGACCCTTTCTTAAGAGGTATTTCAACTTTATCATTTCACGACCCATGCCTTTCTTGATCACCTCATTTTTTTAGAAGTCCACCTGGTCATTGTTAAATTGTCCCTTAGAGAATTTATTCATTTTAAAATAGATCAACTATATCTCCGATATCCTTAAGTTAGATTTGCAAACGAGCAACCAAATGGGTTTATTCATCATAGGCACTTAACATTTTATGAAGTTCATACCGAGCAATAACAAAGGCTTTGTAAGGTTAGCTAAAATCTCCCTTACCAAGTACCTATTACATATCTTCACTCTCTTAAGGTATTAGAACCACATATAAGTTATTATCACTCTAGAAATTTTATGAGAAAGGCTTTCAGATATGGAAATTAAAAAAAGAGTGTTTATAAGTAATAAACAATTAGATAAATAATGGCAAGTCAAGAAATCAAATCATATATTAAAAAGTCAATAAGGGTGGGGTAAGCCCTTACAACATATTTGTCAAAAGATATGGAAATAAAGAAAATAAGGAAAGCTAAGCTAAACCTAACTAGCTTGGTCTTCTTTCTCCTTCACCTGCTCTTGATTATATGGAGCCTTTCGCTGGATGATATCCTCTATCTCTTGGTTGGTGTTATCCTTTTCCGGTTTATTACCTAAGGCCTCACTCTCTTCCTTGTTATTTGGTGGAGAACTTGGACCACGCTTCCTAAAAATTTTAGACTCATATGGGACCTCAGCCTTGTAGAAGTCTAAATCCTATCCATTTTTAAAATTAGACTTATGGATGTAAGTCAACTACTTTTGGCCCGGCCAAAGACTTCCACGTACCCTAAGTCATAGGCCTTGTCTTTACTCAACAAAACCTTAAAAAAAATCTAAGTATTCTCCTCAACAACCTTCTTCAGCTTCTCATTCTATAACCTCAACTTGGTCATCTCCACTATGGTGGCATTTTTCTCGACCTCAAATGCTTTCTTGGCATTCTTGAAAGCTTCTTCATACTTCCCCAAAGAGTGATCCAAGTCGTCATTAGATTTGTCCAGGTCGGCCCTTCTATCAAGGATATCGATAAATTATGCTACAATGTGCAATAAAAGGACAATCATAAGTTAATGGAATAATATAAAATCTAAGTAAATGATTCGATCGTAATTTCCAAGACTTACGAAAGATAATGCCCGTGTGGCATGAGAAATGAGATGGACGGTAGTGAGCCTATTGACATGTTCCTTATCTAACTCTAAAATAACCCCCTTATTAGCACGGGGGCTAATGCAAGGTTATTTTCCATGAATATTATTTGGTGACCCTTCCTTGTTAAGGGGGACACCTTCTTAGTGGGAATAATGGAAGTGATAGAAGAACTAACGCCAATCTTTCTATTCATTTGTGCCTTGGTTTTATCAAGAGAATCCGACATCTTTACAAATTTGGATAACCCTCCGACCTCATTCCTTCTGGAAGTATGGTACTTTGGAAAAGTGGGGAGGTCGAACTCATCCACCAAAGTGGTAATCCTCTTCCTTGGGGACATTTATTCGTCTAAGGTGGCCGGGAGTACAACTGGGATAACGTTAATATCTCTAGGCTCGAAGGAGGTGGTGGTGGACATTCTTGAAGATGATTCACTACTTAAGGGGACTGGCATCTCAGTAATTCTATCCATGTGCCTGATAATGAAGTAAATGGTGGTTTTAAATACTCGATTAATAATTATGTCGATCTAGGATGCTTGGCACCAACAGACAACGGTCTCTTAAGATTGAAAACTTTAACAAGCTCGACCTAGATGACCTGAGAATTGTTAGGTTATTTCTTCCTAGAATCCTCTACATAGAAAAAAATAAAGGAATATTATCAAACATTTCATACAATGACGGGTTAAAAGTTACAAAGATCAACTGACAAAAAATAAATGACCTCTCTTGTTATGCCCCCTACTAGGGAACCTAAAACTTCTGTAGGGCTCATCACCCTTGTGAATTGGATGATGTTACTGTTATACCATAAATATGGGAAACCTCGTGGATTAGTAAGAAGATAAAATGTGGACCCACTCTATACAATAAAAGAGGTCAGCTAAGTTATGAATCAGGTGTTCCCCTGTTGTAAGGTTAGTCATATAGTTCTAGCAGTCCATTTGACACTTTTAGTTCACAACTGGCTGACATTGCTAATTCACTCCGTTGAAGCAAGCATGTATTGTGTGATTGGATGATGTCAGCTGTAGTTACAACATGTTCACATTTAGGAGATTTGAAAATATCCTCCCCCATGTGCGCATAACAAACGCATGATTATCATGTCAGCTTTATGTAAAGCGTGTACATGCATGGCTTATAAAACATGTGTAAAATGGGTTATAAGGGGTGGTCCGGCTATATGTATAAATCATAGATTGGGTCACACACAAGACAAATTCAATTAAGTGAAATTTTATCTTTATTAATTTGGTGAATCTAAACATGCAAGATATTGAATCTACGTTAAAATAAATAAACCACAAGACATGATATGAGGAAAAATATATTTTCGAAAAAATGTTTTATTTTTCAGTACTATTACAACTAGGTATTATAAAATGACACAGACAGACTTAGACACCACTAAGTATTATAGTTATGTCTTTCTTTCTTATTGTTGACAGAAAGATATGCAAACCTAGCATAACCCCACACATCAAGCTCCACTTGCTTCAGTGTTCACCAATCAACCTCTGGAAAGTCTTTTCCTATCTTTAGCAGTGAAGAACTAACTCCATGGGGATTAGAACATATGATGTGTTACTTAGGTTTTCTTAAAGTGATCAAAAAACATTTAAGGGGTTTAGATTTGAATAAACAAAGTGTTTGATCATAAAATTTATCGAAAAGGCTTGATGGAAGTTACAAGTTCGTATCTATGTACACGGGGAGAAAAATATCCAAAAGATAGACATGAATGGTTGAATTTAAAATTAGGTAAAATTAATTTTTTTACAGATCGTTCGAATGAGGTACATCTCATTCCAAGAAGCACATGACCTCCTTCGAAATAGGGACATCTCGTTTGAATGAAGTGCCTAATTTCGTTTGAATCACTTTTAATGACTAATCTAATGAGATTTCAGAGCGAGGAAAAAGTTTCCAAAATTGACCTCGTTCGAAGTTCATTTGAAGCTACTCTAACGAGGTGCGTGTACTCGTTTGAACGACATTTAATGTCATTTTAGCAACATCACAATTTTTTCGACAAACACTTTAGAAACATTTTAGAAAATATTTTATGTTATAAACACTTTTATGATATCCCTGAATGAACAAATGACATAAAATCAACCTCATATACATTTTCCATATGATTTTAATGATGATCTCAACTCTTCGATTATTGCATGACACGTGACCCTTTCAATTCTTTCTTATCTAATAGGTTATAAATAACACACCACACCCTAATGGGCGAAGATCTAATATATATTTTCCTACTAATATGCTTCCAAATTCTAGAGAGAACTTGAGACCTTGTATGTATTATTCAATGGAAATTTTTTAGTAATCTAAGCTCAACTACATGCACAGTGGACATATATTATTTTTGGACGAATAACTTACATCCTAGTGTCACTCTCTTTCTTTCCTCTTTAATTGTTTTCTCTATATTAGTATCTTAGTTATTATTATCTCTTATTTGTAATCTATTTATAATTAGTGAAATTAAGCTAAGAGAAAACCTGGACCAATTTAGGATGATAACAAATTCGCATGTGTATGGGAAATGACTGGCTATCTATCATTCTCTACCATTATTTTTTGCTAAAACTCTAGGAAATCCAATTTTTGTGAACTTACGTATCACAGCAAAGTTTTATAAGGTTTCTCTTGGTTAGAGTTCTGTGATTAGCAATTTCCATTCCATTCTCTTAAATTCCTTGAATTCCCTTTACTGTTTGCATTTTATGCTTTGATTCACATTTTCATACAAATTTATTGCACTTCCATCACTGTTGTTATGGTACTCTATATTCTTGTACGGTACTATGTTTTTGTTCAATTTTCAGTAACTATGGTGGAAAACCCAGAAAGTAGTAAAACGGTATATGGGGTTCCACCCCAAACACGAGTTCGTGTGGGAGATATCCAAGGGATCTTACAAATTCGGGATAAAATTAAAGAGTCTATACTGGAAAATATAAGGCAGTTGACGCTGAATATTGTGGTCGAACAACAAAGGCCAGAGGTAAAACCAATCACCCCACTGTTGGGGGAAATGTTGATAGGAGATACGCGATACCTTCATCACCTCCATACAAAGATATGAGGAAAATCCTAGGAGGTTAGATTTGGGACCCTAGGCAAAGAGAGGAGATCCAGGTTAAATGATGACAAGAGTAGGTCCAAGCATATAGGGTCTAGGCGAGAGGAAAAAACCTACACGAATAGATCTATGCCTAATATCACATCAATAATATATGAGGATGATCACAGCGTCATAGCTGAATGTACAATGCCTGTAAAAGACTCAACAAGAGTCCAACCTTTAATCACTTAGGACTAGTGGCAATACAGGAATAGTATCTTATGGATCCAAGGGAACACAGGGAAGAGTCAAGGAGGACTGGAAATAGAGATGAAAAATTATCGGATCGTTCTAAACACAACACCAAAGGGTTTGTTAGATCTGAGCACATAATAAAGAGGGTAGAGATATTGACCCAGAGTCACGGTCAAGATGATAAGACCAAAGTCGAGAAGGGAAACCACCCATGGAAGGGATTCATTCAACGTATTGAATATGGATTGGGTGATTTTATCTAGACCAAAAATCCTTTACAAAGAGTATATGTACAGGGGTTACAATTTGCATCATCAGATGTTAGCTACCCCACACATGCATAATTTAATCTACCAATCATCATTCCCAATTACGATGGGAAATCCGATCCACTGCTACATGGGGAACAATATCAAGATGCCTCAGATATCTATTATATTACTGATGCTTTCTCTAGTACATTGATTGGATCGACTCAGATTTGGTACAAGGGACTCCCTAGGTGGAAGATCATAAAGTTCAAGCAACTGTCAAATTTATTTGTCTGTAAATTTTGATTTTTTTCCTAAACTAAGCAAATGTGTAGATCACTTGATAGGGGCTGCCAAAAGTTGGATGAAATGATAAGGAAATACATTACCTAATTGTATACAAAAAAGATAGAGCTTATTGATTACGAGGAGAAGATTGTCATCACTATAATAATGAGTGGATTATTATCGGGAAAACTTTATTAGGCTCTTGTAAAGGATCCGATGAGCACAGTGTGAAGAAGATCATGAATGCATAAGAGGCTATGGCGGTGAAGGAATCCAGTCATGTTAAGTCTTATATTGGAAAGAGTTCGAAGAAGAAAGATAAGTCAAAGAAGTTTAATGAATCAGTTAAGAGTAAGCCAAAGAGATTTGATGAATATACTATGCTCAATGTATTTGTTCACCACATCCTCGTTGATATCCAAGGAAGTCGTGACCTTAAGTGGCCTGAGAAATTGAAAGCACCTGCTAGAAGACAAGATAAGAGCAAATATTATCAATTCCACACATATTATGGTAATAAACCAGTAGTTGTTTAGCTCCAAAAAATTCCATTGTCAATCTAATTTGAAAGGGTAAGCTATCAAAGTTCGTCGATAAGTCATGCTGAGAAGTTAAGGATAAAGATGACCAGAGGCCTAGGAGATGATCTAAGTCTCCTTGTAAAGGTAAAGACGAGAAGACGTATGGCCAAGAATCAGATGATGAAGATGATCCTAATCTCCAAAAGAAGCCTTCAAAGCTAGTGGATAATATTGGGATGATCTCTTTGGGATTTCACTTCATTGGAGGAGATAACTTTAGTGGTGGTAATGAACCAACGAATGGAAAGGCATACTTAAATGATTCTAAGGACTTTAATCATATCAGGAATGTGAATTTGGGTGAATCATCTAAGATAAGGCCTCACAAAGTTAACAAAGATCGCCCGGTCATTAGTTTTTCCTAAGACAATTAGCCTATACTATTATACCCCCACGACAACCCTCTTGTTTACACTATGATGGTCTACTAGAGGTCGGTTGATCGGATTCTAGTCGATAATGGTATATTAACAGATGTTTTATTTTACAACTACTTCAAGATCTTAAAGTTAGTGGATTGGAAATTGTAGGCATATCATTGTTTGAAAATTAGTTTTTAGGTGGAGATGGTGTACCCCATTGGCACGATTGAGCTCAAGGTCATCGTCAGTACTTGACCAACCCGCCAAACTGTGAAAATGCACTTCTTCGTCTTAGATAAGAATGTTCTCCCACCTTATAACATCATCTTTGACAGGGTTGGTCTGAAGAATTTTAAAGAAGTTTCCTCCATTGTTCATTAATGTATGAAATTCCCCATAAGCTATGGTGTGGGAGTTATGAAAGGTAGCCACATTAAAGCTAGCAAGTGCTATTATATGTCGATTGAGTAAGATGAAACTTTTGACCAAGTGGAGCAGGTTATTATTGACGACGAGCATCAAGAAAAGACAACCCAGATTGGCTCGCCTCTAGATACAACTCTAAAAAACACTCATAAATTTCTTAAGGAGTAGAAAATATGTTTTTTCCTGGAGACACAAGGACAAGCTTGGTATTGAACCAGATATACTCTACCCTATGCTCATTATTATTAAAGACACCAAGACGATCAATTAGAAATGACATATGTTCTCTAAGGAGAAAAATGTGTCAATTCACAAGGAGGTTGAGAAATAAAAAAAGAAGATAATTTCATCGAAGGCATCAAGTACCCGATGAAGCACCCTATATCTTTGACTCACTTGAGTCTATATTATATAGGTGCTCATATAGTTTCTAAATAGTGACAAAATTGAGTCATACCCTTTCAAACTAAAGAACCTTCAGACTCTTCACTTTGAGTTCCTCTAATTGTCCAGAAGGTAGTACACAAACACATCACCTAGGATGCATTCATGTGTTGCATATGTTCTTGCCTTATTCATTATTTAGTGTTGTGTGAGTTAAATCCCTCTAAAATAATTTTCTATCATGTTTGGGATATTTTAAATAATTTCTATGATTTTTTAAAACATTTTTTTGAAATTAAAAATTCGTTTTTAATAAAGTTGTGAGCTATTTTGCAAATTCCATACGCTGTTAAAAACATACATGGGTAGAAACTGAAAGCATTTGAAAATTATATCGGTGCAATTTGTATTTGAAGAAGTTCAAAAATATGCATTTAAAGTTCCATCTTAGCCTTACACGTGTTATTTCCACAACGACTAGATTTGTGTTTATATGCTCTCACATACATGTGCTTAATCGTGAACCCTTGGATCCTTTTAATCAACGTACTACATGTTATACGAGATGATCCTTGTGCCGTCTAGATCAACCTATGAGGGTTAACTTTCAAGCGGTGCAACCTTAACCCTTGGATTTTCTTTGATATTTTAAACTCAATCCTGAGTGTTGAGTTTCCTCGAGGTTCCAGAGCCTTCCATCTCTTACTATAAATACAAGCTACATGTTTTATGTTTATAATCTTTGAATAACCTTACTCCTGAGAGAAAATAGAGAGAAGAGAGAGAGAGAGAGAGAGAGAGAGAGAGAGAGAAAGAAGAGAGAGAAATCAATCCCTAAACTAAACTCCGGTCAAATCCTTTCCGAAAACCTTTTATGTGAGAGAGTTAGTGTGAGATTCGAGTAGATCCATCCTCTGCAGTTCTTTATCTCTTTCCTAACATAATCACGTTGGTTAAATATTATTTTCTTTCACAGAGATTTGAGATTCTATCTTATTGATACATTTCACTTAAATAATGCGTGGTTTTGATTTCTTCTCTCGAGAAATCTTATTTTGTTGGTTGTTGTCAAACTGATATGTTATTTTCAAACCCTAAACCAATAAAACCATTTATGATTCCGGCTTCTTTAAAAATTTAGACTTAGATCTAGTTGAGATCTTGATTGGAGATTTTCACTTTATTATATTTCACATTTTGTAAAATAAGTGTAAATATTTTCAAATAAAAAGTGCATAGGATCTTGGCTCGTGTATATAGCAAGATACCCTCTTGATCTGTGGATATTTGAAAGATGCAAAGTTTGATATTTTGATTAAATTGATTTTGGAAATTCCTTTGCATATTTGTGATTTATTTTGCATACTTCTTGTATTTAAGTGTGTGTGAGTTGTATGACTGTGATTAGAGCACATCCCCACTTACACTGTCACACTACTCCACTGAAAGGTGTTGTTACTGAGATCTTGGACATTTTGAGTCGATGTAAATCTAAAAGAAAGGGAGTTACAAAGTTGAGAGAACATCGGCAACATCAGAGCCTTGGGAGAAGTCAGAAAATCCAGAGGAGTTGGTATATTTTTGAACTTAGAATTAGGTCTGATTGTGTGTCTTGATTGTTATATAGTTTGTAAATTGTTACTCTATTTTAGTGGATTTTTATTTTTGAGGTGTAGAGGCCTTCGTGGATGCTTCCCAAATTGGATGCGGTTTTACCACATTAAAATTTCTCGTGTATACTTCATCTTCCTCTCATCCTTTTATTAAGGTTGTGTCGGTTTAATTTCCTAATTTATGTTTTTCAAAATTGCTAAACCTATAACTGAAATAATTCGTTCTTACTGTTTTACACATCTTGTGTTTAAATTTGTTTTAAGAAAAGAGTTGCTTCAACAAACTGTTTGGATCCATTTATATAGTTTAATGTTGAATTAAACAACTTAAGTGGTATTTTTTCATTTGGTATCAGAGCTTTGGTTTTTCAAAAAATTCTCTAGATCTTGAGTTTCTGAAATTGTTTTCTCAAAACAAATTATGGATGAGAAATTTGAGAGACTAGGTAATCTGTCCAGGCCGCCTCTCTTTGATGGAACCAACTTTCATCGCTGGAAGGTAAGGATGGTTGTCTTCATCCAAGGGACATTGGGAGATGATGTCCTAGAAGTTATTAAAAATAGTTACACTTTTCCTACTAAACCAGCCACTGAAGGAAGTACTGTGAGGATTAGAAAGTTACTATGTGAATTCACTAAAGAAGAGAAACATATTTCACTTAATAACAATAAAGGACAAAAAGGCCATATTCATGTCTATTAATGAACATGAATTTAAGAGCATATCATTATGTTCTACCTCTAAAGAAGCATGGTACACCCTAGTGACTGCACATGAGGGTGGTACCCGAGTTAAAGCTGCTAAAACACAAATGTTAATTCAGCAGTATAACTCCTTGATCATGATTGAGACTGAGTCATTTGATGAATTCTATATTAGACTGACAGACATGGTGACCAAATTGCATGCTAATGGGATTGTTTATGATAGAAAGGAAATTGTCTCTAAAATACTAAGATCACTTCCACAAAAATTTGATAATAAGAGATATGCAATTGAGGAGATAGATGATCAAAATCTTACACCTGAACTCCTCAGTAAAAAAATGAGAACCGTGGAAATGGACTTAGAATTTAAGAAATAATTAACCCAGTCCCAAAAGATACAGCCTACCTCTAATCTTGTATTTTTATCTAAGTTGACCACACCCGAACTTAACATATCTAATATTGACCTAAACTCTTATGAGGATCGTAATTTAGATACGTTGGATAATCAGATTGCCTTAAAGTCTAAGCAGTTTAAGAAAATTATGAAATTTTGAAATAAAACAGCAAAAAGACAAGGCAAACCTACTTATTTAAATGAATCTAACAACATGCCTCATGAGAGAAAACAAGACAAACACCAGACTGAAAATCATAAGAGACCTAAGAAACACGTTAAAAATGTTGAATGCTATAGATGTGGAAAGTTAGGACACATGGCTAGGGACTATAGAGTTAACTTAGACAAAATTCACAAACTTAATAGGACTCATCTAAGAAAGACTTGGGATGACTCAAGTGACTCTGAAAATGATGAACCTGATTCATCTAACACATTTAACCCTTGTATGTCATTCTTTGCTAAGATAATCTACAATGATGATGAGGAATCTGATTATGATATGTTAACTGATATTGTGCCTAGTGGGTTATCTGCCTTATTACTTGAGAATGTTTCAAATGTTGTGTGTGTGAGTCAAAGGGAATGCTCTATTATTGATGTCAATGGGTGTGTGAGTCCTAAAAATGAACCACTAGGGGACACTGCACACTGCATACTTAGTGACTCCGAAAATGATGACCTTCCTGGAATTCACACACTGTACATAAAAACTCTCAAGAAAAGCACTAGGCTTGCAAAGATTATCAAGGATTGTAACCAAAAGATAGAAACCCTAAATCTGATTACCAAACAGAATGCAGAAGAGTACACTACTCAATGTCTAATTCACGAGAATGAAAAAAAAATTGAATAAAAACTGAAAGAGTTGTCTAACTCTAATGAAATTATGGAAACAAAATACAAAGGAACGTTGTTAGAATTGGAACAAACAAAAGAAAAGAAATCCACAGTCTCTAAAAAGTTTACAAAATTTGAAAATAATTCTAAATGTTTTGAAGATTGTGTTGCTGAAAGCAAAACCAATTCTGATGATAGAACTGGAATAGGATTTGGTCCCAAGTCTAAGACCCAAACTAAATACGTTGAAACTATAAAGTTTATGTCTGATGGCTAAAGAACTATTGAAACTTGTCCAGATGAGTTTGATAAAAAACAATTGAAGTTAGACATTGGTGAATCAAGCTACTCTAAGAATAAAGTTGAACAAAAGGCTAAATACGTGTGCCCCTATTCGATAAGCAGATTCGATGTTTCATCTTGTGCCACCTAGGAACAAGACTAGAGCTTAAAACCTAGACAAACCTTTGAATACAAATTTTCCTAAGGTTGTGAGTTCTACGTTCCATCTTTACTGCTCCTATTGTGATGTCTATGGAGATTACCTTGAAGGTTGCTATTCCAAACATCTATGTAATCCAGTCTATAACTCTCCTGTTTACCTTAACTACAAGTATTCTAGGAGAAGCTGAAACAATTATGTCCTTCCTAGACAACAAAATAAGAATTCTAACTATCGTAATGAAAGAAAAGGACTAATACTAAAAGACCATCAACAAGAAGGAATCCTAGATTCTATTCTAGACCAATATCTCCAACTGTTTATAATAATAATAAAAATGCGCAAAATCTTTTAAAGAAAAGACATAATCACTCAAGTTTTATTAAATACGAGCTAATAAGCGCAAATTGAAAACTAGAGCAATTTGGGTTAGAAAAGATTATCTATTATACCAGTTAAAATGCAATATAGTGATCATTGCTTTTAGAGCAGAATTTACTACAAGTGGATGGTATTTATACTCAGGTTGTTCCAAACATATAACCGGCGATGATTCCAAACTTTCAAACAAAACTAACTTCTCTGGAGGAGATGGTGATTTAACCCAGATCATTATTAAATGAACACTCAATGAAGAAGGATTACCCATTCTTGAATATGTTCTCTTGATAAAAGGACTTAAATCTAATTTACTAAGTATATCACAGTTTTGTGACTCTAACCATACTGTCTCTTTTTCAAAGAACAATTGTAAGATTTTAAATGAAAAAGGTGATTTCATTATTACAAGACTTCGTACTCCAAACAACCGCTACACAATCCATCTAAGTACAATGTTTTGTAACATTTCCAGAATGGATGATAATGAGATATGGCATAATAGGTTGGGTCACATTATTTATGATAGTTTTGGTAAATTATGTTCACAAGAGAGAGTTAGAGGTCTTCCTAAGATCAAACCAATTTCAAACATTATTTGTGATCCATGTTAAGAAGGGAAAATTATTAAGGCTCCTCACAAGAAAGTTAAAGAAGTTCTATCCACTAAACCTCTAGAATTCATCCATATGGACCTAATGGATCCTTCTCGTACTATTAGTCTTCTTGGCAACAGTTACATCCTTGTTATGGTTGATGAGTTCACTCAATTTACCTGGGTTTCCTTTTTAAAATACAAATCAGAAACCTTTCATAAGTTTTTGAAAATCTTAGTTCGTATAGAAAACGAAAAGGACTCCCTAGTAGATAAAATTCGTAGTGATAGAGGAAGAGAATTCGTAGATTCAGGCATCATAGAATATTGTGACTATAATGGTTACAAAAATTAATGTAGTTATCCTAAGACACCTCAACAAAATAGGATTATCGAGCTTAAAAACCGGACTCTTCAAGAAATAGCCCGTGTGATGATTCATGCAAAAAACCTACCAAAATATTTTTGGGTAGAATCCATTCGTACTGCCTATCATATAATCAATCGAGTCTACTTAAGGAAGAATACCAAACAAACATCCTATTAGCTTTGGTATGGGAAGAAACCTAACCTAAAATACTTTAGAACCTTTGGTAGCACCGTTATGTCTGTAAGGACAGAGAGCATTTGTCTAAACTCGAAACCAGAGGAGATAAATCCATCTTTTGAGTATATTCTCTAAATAGTATAGCCTATCGTGTCTACAATCTTTGTACCAAAATCATGATGGAATCCATTAATGTAGTTTTAAGTGACACTAATGTAGAAATTAATACCAAAGAACTAATTATTGTGGATGAGTTCGAAAACATTTTAAATTGTGACTCTCCAGAAATAGTTGAGTCTTTACCAATTGAGACCCCTGAAGTACCTAACTAGGTTTGCAAATATCATCCTTTAGATAGTGTTATTGGTAATCCTACTGATCCTGTTCGCACAAGATCTCAACCTCGTAACATTTATCACTTTACATGTTTGTGTCTCTTATTGAGCCAAAAACTATAAATGAAGCCTTTAATGACACTTTGTGGATAAGTGCTATACATGAGGAACTTCTTCAATTTATCATTCATGATTTTTGGTATCTTGTACCCAGGACTAAAAATAAAAGGGTTATTGGCACACGTTGGATTTTTAAAAATAAGACTAATGAATCTGGGATAATTATTCAGAATAAAGCTAGATTAGTTGCCTAGGGCTACTCTCAGATTGAAGGAATAGATTTCGAGGAAACTATTTCTCCTATCACTCGCCACGAAACATTTCGTTTACTTTTTGCCATAGCTTGTCATTTTCACTTCACACTATATCAAATGGATGTTAAGTCAACCGTCCTTAACGGAATTTTAACTAAGGAGACCTATGTAGAACAACCCAAAGGGTTTATTGACCATCATCACCCAAATTATGTGTATCGTCTTAAAAAAACTCTTTATAGCTTAAAACAAGCTCCTAGAGCTTGGTATGAGCATCCATCCACCTTTATTTTAGATAATGGATTTAAGAGAGGAAGGAATGACCAAACCTTGTTTGCCAAACATTTTGACAACAACATTACTATTGCTCAAGTTTATATTGACGATATCATTTTTGTATCCACCTCCCCTTTAGAAGTTAAGACCTTTTAGAACAATATGAATAAAGAATTTCAAATGTCACTTATGGGGGAGTTACAATTATTATTACGGCTCCAAGTTAAACAGAATTCAGAAGGATTATTTCTATCGCAATATAAATACGCTTTAGAGATTGTCAAGAAATTTGGCCTAGAAACAACTAAAGAAGCTAGGACTTCTATGGGTACCTCTGTCAAACTTTCTAAAAATAAGAATAGGAAATCTATTGATTCTACCTTGTACCGTAGTATGATAGGAAGCTTACTTTATCTTACTGCCTCATGTCCTGATATTATGTATTCTGTCTGCGTGTGTGCCCGTTATCAAAATAATCCTAAAGATAGTCACCTATTGTGCGTTAAAAGAATTATCAAATACATTAAAAGCACTCTAAATTTAGGACTTTGGTACATTAAAGACACTTTTAGTACTATAGTAGGTTACACCGATGCTGATTGGGACGGTTGTACCGATGATAGTAAGAGTACTTCAGGAGCGTGTTACTACGTTGGTAACAATTTAGTAGGATGGAGTAGTAAGAAACAAAACTGCACTTCCTTGTTTACTACCGAATCCGAATATATTGCAGCAGGAAGCTGTTGAGCACAATTACTTTTGCTAAAACAAATGTTGAAAGATTACGGTATAAGTGAAGATAAGTTACATCTCTATTGTGACAATCAAAGCGCGATTAATATTTTTAAAAATCCTGTTCTGCACTCTCGTACCAAACATATTAAAATCATATTTCATTTCATACGCGAGTTAATTGAATCTAAGGAGTTAGAAATAAATTACCTTCCTACTGAATTGCAATTAGCTGACCTGTTTACTAAACCTTTAGAATTTCTTCGATTTGAATCTTTGCACAAATCTATTGGTATGGTCATGGCAGATAATGATTTATTATTTCTACAAGTTTTCTTTGCCCTTTGTCCATTTGAGACAAAACGAGGGAGAAATTTGAGTCCTCTTTGACATTTTGGTGTATTCTCAACCAAAAAGCTTAATCTTAGTTATCTTATTTTCAGGAATCAATACCTTCATTTGCAACAGAATATTGTTAGGGTATTAGTCTGTATCTAGTTGAGTTATGTAATTTTCTCTTTCTAGGATATTGGGTAGATATAATTTTTGTATTGGACTAGGGTATTCTAATTTCTTTTGCATCCCTACGAGTCCTATATGAGTCAAAGGAGATTTTGTCTCATATTTCCAAAGGGAGATATTGAAGCACCCTATATCTTTGACTCATTTGAGTCTATATTATATAGGTGCTCATATAGTTTCTAAATAGTGACAAAATTGAGTCATACCCTTTCAAACCAAAGAACCTTCAGACTCTTCACTTTGAGTTCCTCTAATTGTCCAAAAGGTAGTACACCAACACTTCACCTATGATGCATTCATGTGTTGCATATGTTCTTGCCTTATTCATTATTTTGTGTTGTGTGAGTTAAATCCCTCTAAAATAATTTTCTATAATGTTTGGGATATTTTAAATAATTTCTATGATTTTTTAAAACATTTTTTTTAAAATTAAAAATTCGTTTTTAATAAAGTTGTGAGCTGTTTTGCAAATTCCACAAGCTATTAAAAACCTTCTTGGGTAGAAACTGAAAGCAATTGAAAATTATATCGGTGCAATTTGTATTTGAAGAAGTTCAAAAACACGCATTTAAAGTTCCATCTTAGCCTTACACGTGTTATTTCCACAACGGCTAGATTTGTGTTTCTATGCTCTCACATACATGTGCTTAATTGTGAACCCTTGGATACTTTTAATCAACGTACTACATGTTATATGAGATGATCCTTGTGTCATCTATATCAACCCATGAGGGTTAACTTTCAAGCGGTGCAACCTTAACCCTTGGATTTGCTTTGATATTTTAAACTCAATCCTGAGCGTTGATTTTCCTCGAGGTCCAGATCCTTCCATCTCTTACTATAAATACAAGCCACATGTTATACATTTACAATCTTTGAATAACCTTACTCCTGAGAGAAAATAGAGAGAAGAGAGAGAGAGAGAGAGAGAGAGAGAGAGAGAGAGAGAAATCAAACCCTAAAAATAAACTCCGGCCAAATCCTTCCTGAAAATATTTTCTGTGAGAGAGTTAGTTTGAGATTCGAGTAGATCCATCCTCTTATGTCCTTTATCTGTTTCCCAACTTAATCATATTGGTTAAATCTCATTTTCTTTCATAGAGCTTTGTGATTCGATCTCTGTGATACATTTCACTTAGATATTGTGTAGTTTTGATTTCTTCTTTCGAGAAATCTTATTTTGTTGGTTTTTTTTCAAACTGATTTGTTATTTTCGAACCCAAAACCAACAAAACCATTTCTGATTTCAGTTTCTTTGAAAATTTAGACTTAGATCTAGTTGAGATCTTGATTGGGGATTTGCACTTTATTATATTTCACATTTTGTTAATTAAGTGTAAACATTTTCGAATAAAAATTAGATAGGATCTTGGCTCGTGTATATAGAAAGATTCCCTCTTGATCTGTGGATATTTGAAAGATGTAAAATCTGATATTTTGATTAAACTGATTTTGGAAATTCCTTTGTATATTTGTGATTTGTTTTGTATACTCTCTGTAATTAAGTGTGTGTGAGTTGCATGCATGCGATTAGAGTACATCACCACTTACACAGGCACACTACTACACTGAAAGTTTTTGGTATTGAGATCTTGGACATTTTGAGTCGACGTAAAGCTAAAAGGAGCGGATTTACAAAACTGAGAGAACACCAACAACATCAGGGCGGTAGGAGAAGTTAGAAAATCCAAAGGAGTTGCTATATTTATGAACTTAGAATTAGGTCTGATTGTGTGTCTTGATTGTTATATAGTTTGTAAACTGTTACTCTATTTTAGTGGATTTTTACTTTCGAGGTGTAGAGACCACCATGGATGTTTCCCCAATTAGGTGTGGTTTTACCACGTTGATACCGTATTGGTTTAATTTTCTTACTTTTGAGGTGTAGAGACTTTCGTGGGGTTTTACCACGTATACTTCATCTTCCTCTCATCCCTTTCTTTAGGCTGTGTTGGTTTAATTTTCTTAAGTTTTTTTTCAAAACTGGTAAATCTATACCTGAAATAACTCGTTCATACTATTTTACACATCTTGTGTTTAAAATTTGTTTTAAGAAACGAGTTTATTGACCAAACTGTTCGGAGCCATTTAGATAGTTTAATCTTGAATTAAATGATTAAAGTGATATTTTTTCATATTACACTAGTCTTATGAAGACTCAAGGGAATTTTCTCAAAATCGCAATAGGAAGCAGAAACACTTCCACATTAACATAGGTGAGACTACCAAGGATACACTTGTATCTAGGTAAGACATTTAACATAGAGCTACATCTCTAGCTAAGAGTTATAATAACTTAACCTTAACTTCCTTTAGGGAATATTTCTTAATAGGTATGGACTCGGAGTATAACCCCACTCTTAATAAATAACATTATGCAACCCATATCACTTGTGGATTCTTATTACCCCTTGACCCTAATTCTTGGCATCTCAAGTTTATAAGTATGGATAGCATCACATATGTCTCAACTATCCAAGGGATTTAGTCCCATACCTTTTGAGAGGTTCCACACATTTTCACTAGTTAATTATTTCAACAAAGGATCAGTCAAATTCACCTCGAACCATAAATGATCCACTCATATAGCACCAGGGGAAAGAACTCTCTAGTAGTGTCGTGTTTGTGATGTATTTGACACCACAAAAATGTTCTCTAATTTTATAATTGTCATGGTACTGTCACAGTAGATAAGAATGGTTTTCATCTGTCTTTCCCATAAATGGATATTTAACTTGAGGTTTCTTAACCAACGATCCTCATCACTATTTGTATCTAGAGATATCGTCTTTGACTCCATTATAGAGTTACATAAAATAATTTGTTTCGTAGACTTCCATGAAACTGTGCCACCAGCAATAATGAAAATTTATTTACTATTATCCTTAGAGTCATTTGATAGGGTATTCTAGTCAACATAGCTAAATCCTTCAAGGTGTTACACCCCGTATTTTTGAATAATTAATTTTTGCATTTTAATTACACGTGTGATAATAATATTATTTATTTAATAAATATTAATTAGTGAGAATAAAATTAATATTTATGGGGAAATGAAATTTACTAAGTGTGATTACGTAAATTGATAGTACGTCATTGTGGGTAATAACGATGGGGATTGATGGTATCTCAACAGGGACATACACGTAGGCTATTTTTAGGTCTAGATGGAATATTGTTATTTGGTGTCTCGGTTGGTGATTTTAAGTTCACGATTGACCCAAAATGGGTCGAAATAGTCGAAATAAAAAACTTGAGGTAGAGTTTGGATCCTTAGGAGTTTTTTAGACTAGTCGGGGACCATTCGATGGCATTTAGGTCATTTTTCATGAAGGGGTTAACCTAAATTCTAGATTAAGGGGTTTAAATAAGAGATTAGGGTTAGGAGGCAACCACTTTACACAATCTAAACCCGTGAGAGTCTTTTGGTGAGAAAAGAATGAGGCAAAACTTTTAGGAGATCCAAAAGGGATAACTTAAAGAAGGAAATTGAGAAGGAACCTTCCCATATTCAAATCAACACAAAGAAATTCAGAATTCGGCGGTTTTAAGGAAAGTATATATCTTTCCTTATATATATATGTGTGTAGTAGTTCTTTCATATAAAAATTGGTAGAAATCAATTGAGTTTTGGTTGGGATTTGTTACATGTAAAATGGGTTTTGGGAGATAGACCTACATGAATAATTGATGGAAGTTAATTGAAATTTATAGTGGTTATAGGTTATGTTATGATCTGAATTTGCATTGAAAATTTTTTTAGATTGAAATTCTTATAAGAATGATGATTGAACAAGGGAAGAAATTAGGAAATTGTGTTACATCCATGATGGTGGAATTAATGAGATTTGGATTGAAACTTGTAGTTATTCATGAATATAAGAGTGAAAAATTGATTAGGTTCCTATAGAAAATTATTAAAGACATGGAAACTTATTCGGATGATTATTGGGGTTGATTTGGGAAAAATATCTGGAAACTCATCACTTTCACGTAAGATTTGATCTCCTACCCAGAATATAATCGATTCGACCTTCATAGGTGAATTGATTCGAACCTACCGTGGGGGATAACTTGGTCTTTTATTGTGCATTAAAGGTCATTTATTGTGAAATGAGATTAAGTACATAATTTCAATACTTCCGGAGATGGATTCAGTAAAGGGTATTCGAGTAGACGAGAATTTAAACAATTTACATGTACGAGGGGTATTTAGCATAGAGAATATTCGGAACGTAGAATACAAAAGATGATAGAGTGACATCCGACTATAAATATAGGATGGGTCGAGAATATTGGGAAATCTTAGAGATGAGAAAATGTATTAAATTATTTAATTAAGAGAAGAATTTAATCAAATAATAGTCGGGGTTTGACATGGGCTATTAGACTAGTGCTTCGAGGGATGGGCACGGATTAGTCGGATGATTTTTATAACTCCCCGAGATTTTGTAGCCGTAAATATCTTTGTTAAATTAAAAATTACAAAAAAATAATTTTTGTAATCTAGTTAATTTTGATACATAAAAATGTTGGTTTTTGTATATAAAAATAAGGTTTTCAACAGAATTTGAATCGGGATTAAAATTTGAAAATTATAAATTTGGATATAAAAATAAGGGGAGATTCTGACCTAAGGAGGATAAAAAATTTGATGGCACGATCCCCTAAACGTGATGCAAGTGACCTTAACAATTTTCGATCATGTTGATTTTTCTTACACAACATTGTCTCGCCTTCAGCTGTGACATATCCAATATTCGAGGAAATCCAACAGTCTGATCTCTAAAACGTGATACAGACGACCTTAATGATGTCCGATTGAATTGATTTTTGGATAATAGCTTCGGCTCACCATCAGCTAGAACATAACAAACTTTTAACCATTTTTGACGGTCCGATCTCCCATAATGTATTTTTGCATCTTTCTATTTGATTAGAACTCTTTCTCTAAATAGTTTAAATTATGGATGAGTTTAAACATTTAAAAACAATTTTAACCCTTCTCAAAAATTGCCCCTCAAAATATTAGTTCCTATCATTTACAAAGCCTGGACCACATTAAACATGACTTTTAACCTAAGTTTTGAAAACGTAAAACAATATTTCTCAAGAATATCCAAGAAGGTGTGACACCCGCATTCCGAAATAAGGGGTGGCCAGCCCGATACCACGCCATAACGAAATCATGGATGGATATCATCCTCAGCATCATAACAATAAATAGGTATACGGGTAAACCACTCCATAAATCAGAAAGCAGGTTGTCAAAAATTTTGATTTAAAAAAAAAATTTAAGGAATAAATTTAACAACCCAAAACTGATGAAAGTGAAATTTCAAAGGAACATATAGATAGATGCCAAAACAACATATAATAAAAGAACCGAATAATCTGTCAGTCCACAGTTACATTCAAAGTGTTTCCATAATTCAATATTTCACATACTACATTCATTAACAAGTACAAAAGATGGGCCCTAGCCCGAATGAAAGACCCGATCATAACTAGATCCCAAAAATGAGGGCGTCTAACAAACATCCTGTAATAATCCGCAAGGTCACACAGCTCGTCAAAAGCATAAGAGTAGGAAAAATCATAACGGGCACCCTTGCGGAGGAGCACCTGAGCGGATACAACAACATGCACAACATGGAAAAATGAACGGATCAGGGCCCGATTTATATATGATTCCCAGAAGAGTAAGAAACATGACAGATATGGACAATGAATCATAAATAATTTTGAATGAGAATCTAACAACCTAATCATAAATTGTGATGATTCAATTTTATAAGTTTCTAACAGTTATTAAATTAAGCAAGAGAAATTAAATTAAATCTCATTTCTTCTCAAATTTTATCATTTTCCATTCCTTAATAGGAATATAGTTTCCATCATATCTTTCCGTTTTCCATTCCTTAGCAGGAATACAATTACCATCTCATATCTTATGGCAATTTACATACCTCAAGTCCCACTTGAGTTATAAAGGTATACATATAACGTTTCTAAGACCGCCCCTCCGATTTTCCCCACAGGGCACGCACCTAAATGACTATCATCTTCCAGGGCCTATCTATACAAGACAATCTGGGCACCTAACGCACGTCGAGAAGTGGCCACATGCCTACAAGTGAGTCATAACCACACCCGGAATTACCTCACTAGCGCAGAAAAATATATACAAACCCGCATATGGCCGAGGACTATAGTCAGCCTGCATTCAATAGTCAGGGGACATCAACTCCTGCGCGAGCTTACCTGATGATAGCATTTAGAGAGGTCAGTTTAAGTAATTTAAAAATTACCAATTTAATCTCATTTTCATTACCATGAATATCATGTGTTTCATTTTACTTGAAAAATTTATCTTTGAATATTTCTTATTCAATTTCATCATATAATTAGGTCCCGAAGTATTCTCTAAACAACCTCCCAAAATCTAATAGGTCCCAAGGTTTTATATACCTCAAAAAGGCCTCTAAAATCTCTACATATGGGCTTAGAATCCTACTTCTCAAATTATCTATCAAATAAAAGTGATGCCTAAACATCACTTTAAATACCCCTGAATTAACCCCAAGTGATCCCATTCAACTATAGGGTAACGACCAAAATCGACTAAAACTCTAGGATCCTATGTTTACTTCATTCAAGAAGGGTCCTAGGTTCTAATCCTAAGGGAAAGGGTCAAAATTAGAAAATAAAAATAAAAAATAAAATCCAGGATTTCTAAATCGATTGGGACTAGGGCGAATCGATTCGGCCAGACGAGCGAATCGATTCGGCCTAGGGCGAATCGATTCGGTCAGGAAAACCAACATTTTTCATAACATCCGAATCGATTCGGGAAATGACCGAATCGATTCGGTTCACCAGACTTGTACACTGCCTCTAAGTGAATCGATTCGGCCAGGAGACGAATCGATTCGGTCCTGCGAGTTTTTTGCCAATTTGGCTATGGAGTCTTGGACTCCTAATCTCCTCCAAACTCAACCAATCCAAACCCTTAACATTTATTGATACTAATTGAGCATAAATACATCCAACAACCATAATTTCACCATCCATAACCATTTAAATCAATCTCCAACATTCCAAGCCCATAAATCAATTAAAAGCCCTAGATTTCTTAATCCATTCATAACCACAACTATCAATGTAAATTACTCTACTTAAATCATATAATAGCAAGTAGAAAACTTGCCTCAAGGTTGCAAATTCAGATTTGGTGAGGATTGTAGGCAAGATCAAACACCCAAGCTTCAATCTCTCTTTCTCTCCTTTGGTTTCTTCTTTTCTTTCTTTCTCTAGGTTTACCAATTTAATTGGGGGAATAGTGACTTAGTTCAAGACATGAATCGTGGCTTGAGTCCAAATTTCCAGCTTAAGTGATTAATACGCGGTAAAATAATACGCAACTACTCATATAAGCTACAACTAGTCAAAAGTGCCCGGAAACTAAAAATACAATATGGCACACAATTTGACTATCTCGAACCTCACAGAACTATTGGCACCCCCCAAATTATCATTTGGAGATTTTACAATTCATTTTAGGTTCCGGTTTCATTTTAAGCCAAACGTCATTTTTTTAATCATATGACATTACAAAACATAATATAGCAAAACTCACCTCTACATACGGTAAATATGCAACATCATAGTAGATATTAACTTTTCTCTCTTAAATTAATACCTACTCCACATATCAACATCTTTATATATAATCACTATATTTAGCAAATTAAATATAAAATAGGACCTCAAAAGCGAGGGTTGTTACATACTTCCCTCCTTATGAGAATTTTGTCCCCAAAATTCAAGCGTACCTTATATAAAGAGATGGAGATACCTTTCCCGCATGTCATCCTCACGCTCCCACGTAGATTCCTTGGCGTTATGGTGACTCCATTGAACCCTCACCAAGGGTAACACATGAGACCTCAATCTACGCTCCCCATGCGCTAATATAGCAACCAGTTGTTCTTCATATGAAACATCGTGTTACAAATCAATATTCTCAAAAGGAATGTGCCAAAGCGCACCTTCACATCTCCTATACTTATTTAGGGAGGAAACATGGAATACATAATGAATTTGTTGCAATGGTTCCGGTAAAGCACGTTGGTATGCCACTAGACCCACCTTTGCAATAACTGGAAATGGTCCAACAAAGCGCGACGCAAGTTTCCCCTTCTTACCGAAACGCTTTATCCCTTTTATGGGCGACACTCGAACCAAAACTTGGTCCCCAATCTCCAATTCCATGTGTCGTCAACCCGCATCGGCATAGCTCTTTTGACGATCTTGGGCTATCCGAATACGATTTCTAATCAACTCAATTTTTGACGAAGTATCTTAGATCATTTCAGGTCCAAGAAATTTATTATCACCCACTTCCAACCAACAAGCGAGTGATCTACACGGTCTCCCATACAAAGCTTCATAAGGTACCATTCCAATTGTGAATTGGTAAGAGTTGTTATAAGCAAACTCAACCAATGGGAGATATTGTTCCCAATCACCTTGGAAGTCAAGCATACACATGCGAAGCATATCCTCCAGCATTTGATTTACCCTTTCAGTTTGGCCATCTGTTTGAGGATGGTACGAAGTGCTTAACCTCAATTCGGTCCCCATCGCTACTTGGAAACTCCTCCAAAAGTGGGAAACGAAAATCTTATCTCGGTCGGAAACTATATTCAAAGGCACCCCATGGAGTCTCACCACCTCCTCGATGAACAAGTGAGCATACCGAGCAGTGTCATAATCTGTCCGCATAGGTAGGAAGTGTGCCGAATTTGTCAAGCGATCGACAACCACCCAAATAGAATCTCACCCGCTTTGTGATCTTGGCAAGCCGGTGATAAAATCCATCGATATGCTTTCCCATTTCCACACCGGGATCTCTAACGGTTGCAACAAACCTGTCAGTTTCTGATGATCGATCTTGACCAGTTGACAAGTAGTGCATTGGGACACAAATTCTGAAATATCCCTTTTCATACCTGGACACCAATACTGACAGCACATTTCCTGATACATTTTGTCCCCACCAGGATGAACCCTGAACCTAGACCCATGAGATTCAGCCATCACCGCCCATCTCAAATCTCCTTCCTCCGGAACGATAAGTCTTCCATGGAAGCGTAATCCACCCTCAGAACCAATCGAGTAGGACTCCGCTCCCTCGGACAACAATCGACGAATTTGGTCTTAACACCCCTTATCCCTTCCTTGAGCTTCTACCACCCTTGCCACAATGGTAGGAGTAACGGTCATTACTGATATGAATGCTCTCACCATCGCATCCTCCTGACTGAGTTCCTTCCATTTAGCTTTCCAAACGTCAGCTAATTCTCCTCAGGATTTCTACTCAAGGCATCTGCTAAAACATTCGCCTTACCCGGATGGTAACGAATGTCAAATTGATAATCTTTGACGAACTCTAACCATCAGTGCCATCGCATATTCAAGTCCTTTTGTGAAAATAAATATTGCAGCGATTTGTGGTTCGTGAAAAGACTAAACTTCTCACCCAAGAGATAATGCCTCCAAATCTTCAATGCAAAGACAACTGCGGCTAGTTCTAAGTCATGCACCAGATAGTTTCTTTCATGGGGCTTCAACTTACGGGAATCATAAGCGATAGCCCGTCGCTCTTGCTGAAGTACACCTCCTAATCCTTGAAGAGATGCATCGGTGAAGACTAGATATTCTAATCCTAGTTTTGGCAATGTAAGGACTGGAGCCAAAGTCAATCTATCTTTAAGTTCATCAAATGCAACTTAGCAAGAACCATCCCAAATAAAGCTCACCCCTTTCCGGGTCAAATTTTTCAAAGGGCTAGCTATTTTAGAGAAACCCTTGATGAACCGACGGTAATAAATCGCCAAACCCAGAAAACTGCGAACCTCGATAGGTGTCGTGGGCTGACCCCACTCCCTCACCGCGGCTACCTTGCTTGGATCCACTGATACACCCTGGGACGTCACCACATGACCCAAAAACTGTACCTCCTATCACCAAAAGCCACACTTCTCGAACTTGGCATACAGTTGATGGTCACGTAATCTCTGTAGGACCATCCTTAAATGCATAGCATGATCAGATTTCGTTAGAGAATAGACTAAAATGTCATCGATGAACACAATAACAAATTGGTCCAGGAAATCCCGAAACACCCTATTCATGAGATCCATAAATACAGCGGGGGCATTGGTTAGTCCAAAGGGCATAACAAAAAATTCATAGGACCCGTACCTCGTTAGAAAAGCAGTCTTGGATACATCCTCCTATCGTATCCTCAATTGGTGATACCCCGTCCCCAAATCGATTTTGGAGAAGTACGTCGCTCCTCGAAGTTGTTCAAACAAATCATCGATACGAGGTAAAGGATATTTATTCCGGATGGTGACCTTATTCAATTCTCTATAGTCCACACATAACCGGAGAGAACCATCTCTTTTCTTAACAAACAACACTGGATCACCCCACGACGATGTACTATGCCAAATAAATCCCTGCTCCAACAACTTTTGAATTTGATCTCGTAGCTCCCTCATTTCAATAGGAGCCATTCGATATGGAGCCCTCGCAATAGGCCTCATTCCCGGCTCTAAATCGATCACAAACTCAATCTCATGACTAGGAGGCAAACTCGGTATTTCCCAAAAAACATCCTCAAAGTCTTTCACAACTGGAATAGAATCCAAGGGAACAACTACATCCCTAGAAGTCTCCTCGTCAATACAATAAAAATAAGTACTAGTACTCCCCTCTAAATGAGGTAAAACTACCAGGAATATTTCTTATCCCGGAACGGCGAAGACTATACTCTTCCCGTAGCAATTTACTATGGCATGATATTTCATAAGCTAATCCATACCCAAAATCACGTCATACCCGACTATGTCCAGGACGAGTAAATCAGCCTCAAAGCATAAATTATCGAGAGATATTTCTATATTTTTACAAATAAAGAAGATGAGTGAACCATCACCCATAGAGGACTCCACACTAGTAAAATTTCTTTCAGCAGATTTAATCAACTCGATGGTCTGAGAAAAGCTCCTAGAAATGAATGAATGTGTTGCACCGGTATCAAATAAAACACGACCCATATGTCCCTGAATAAGGAACTTACCCTCAATAGTTGGCGGTGCAGGCGGAGCTGGAGGAAGCATAGCATCCTGAATATGGTAGACCTTACCATACTGTAGCTGACCCTGTTGTGGAGGAGCAACTGGGTTAGGCACCTGCGGCGGGAACTGAACGTACGGCTGCTGTGGAGCTCGAGGAAACTGTCCCCCAATCAACTGAGGACATTCCTTCTTATAGTGACCCGCTTCCCCGCATTGGAAACATCGACCTATCATATTTTTGGCATTTCGACCACGATTGTTTCTAAACTGATTCACACCTTGGCCCTGCTGGCCTCTGCGTCCCTCACCCCCACGGAATGCTTGTTGTTGTGGGGCACCTTGACCGTGCCTATTATTTTGGTTCCCCGCCAGAACGCTGCCTCTTCGACAAGTCCCCCTATTGGGGATCCCTTTCTTTCTATTTACTGCCTGAAGGTTGGGACGATGGAAAGACTCCTCCTCCAATCCCACTACGTCTCGGCCTTCCCGCTTGCCCCACTACGGAGGTCTTCTTGCCACTTTGCAAAAAAATCTATGCTCTTGGCAATGTAATAGAGCTGCATTCATCACATCCCCAAAAGTCTGTAAAGCCGGATTACACAGCAAATGTTGTCGGATTCTCCAGTTCAACCCTCTCAAAAACTTCGAAACTTTTTTTTCTTCGGGAGTCACTTCATCCGGTACAAAACTTGCCAACTGGGTGAATTCCTCCTCATATTCCGCTACTGACCTCTCCCCTTGCACAACGTCCTGCAACCTCCTTATCAACTCCTTTACGGGAGGAAAGTATTTATTATCAAATAAAACCCAGAATTCAGAGATCGACATTGTATCCCTCTGTTCTGGCGTATTCACGGACTCCCACCAGTGTAATGCGGACTTAACCAGTTTAAAAGTAGCAAGGACTTGCTTCCTGTCCTCACCACACTCCACCATACGTAGATGGCATTGTATATCTTTCTTCCATTGATTCGCCTTTATAACATCCGAGCTCCCGTCAAATTCTGGGGGCTGACCCTTTAGAAAATATTCCCTAGCTCTCTCCCATGCAGAAGGTCCGGTAGGAACTTGGGCATCTGGCGCTCTCTGTTGAGCCTGTGGCGCTTGTTGGGCCACTGCTATCATGGCTGCATTAACGGCTTGAGCCACTATATTCGCCACATCCGCGGCATTGAATGTTCCTTGTGGCAGCGGAGGAGGACCAACATCCTCATCTAAGACCCTATTGCATCTTGCCGAGCGACCTCTTTTAGGCGGCATCTGAGATGGAGAAACAATAGAGTTAGAATTTCACTTAAAACAATCTATATTTGTAGAAGGTCGTAAGCATAAGTAACAAAATAGTCCTAACATTAGGCTCTATGTCAAAGAACGCTACGGTAGAACGTGACAAGTCCACAAAGATCCAAAAGACTCTAGAACCTGAGGCTCTGATACCATCAGTGATAACCCGCATTCCGAAATAAGGGGTGGCCAGCCCGATACCTCGACATAACATAATCATGGATGGATATCATCCTCGGCATCCTAACAATAAATAGGTATACGGGTAAACCACTCCATAAATCAGAAAGCAGGTTGTCAAAAATTTTGATTTAAAAAAAAAATTAAGGAATAAATTTAACAACCCAAATCTGATGAAAGTGAAATTTCAAAGGAACATATAGATAGATACCAAAACAACATACAATAAAAGAACCGAATAATCTGTCGGTCCACAGTTACATTCAAAGTGTTTCCACAATTCAATATTTTACATACTACATTCATTAACAAGTACAAAAGATGGGCCCCTAGACCGAATGAAAGACCCGATCATAACTAGATCCCAAAAATGAGGGCGTCTAACAAACATCCTGTAATAATCCGCAAGGTCATACAGCTCGTTAAAAGCATAAGAGTAGGAAAAATCATAACGGGCGCCCTTGCGGAGGAGCATCTGAGCGGATACAACAACATGCACAACATGGAAAAATGAACGGGTCAGGGCTGGATTTATATATGATTCCCAGAAGAGTAAGAAACATGATAGATATGGACAATGAATCATAAATAATTGTGAATGAGAATCTAACAACCTAATCATAAATTGTGATGATTCAATTTTATAAGTTTCTAACATTTATTAAATTAAGCAAGAGAAATTAAATTAAATCTCATTTCTTCTCATATTTTATCATTTTCCATTCCTTAATAGGAATATAGTTTCCATCATATCTTTCCGTTTTCCATTCCTTAGCAGGAATACAATTACCATCTCATATCTTATGGCAATTTACATACCTCAAGTCCCACTTGAGTTATAAAGGTTATATTCTTGTACATATAACGTTTCTAAGACCGTCCCTCCGAGTTTCCCCACTGGGCGCGCCCCTAAATGACTATCATCTTCCAGGGCCTATCTATACAAGACAACCTGGGCACCAAACGCACGTCGAGAAGTGGCCATATATTTGCGAGTGAGTCATAACCACACCCGGAATTACCTCACAAGAGCAGAAAAACATATACAAACCCGTATATGACCGAGGACTATAGTCAACCTGCATTCAATAGTCAGGGGACATCACCTCATGCGCGAGCTTCCCTTATGATAGCATTTAGAGAGATGTGTTTAAGTAATTTAACAATTACCAATTGAATCTCATTTTCATTAACATGAATCTCATGTGTTTCATTTTACTTGAAACATTTATCTTTGGATATTTCTTATTCAATTTCATCATATAATTAGGTCCCGAAGTATTCTCTAAACAATCTCCCAAAATCTAATAGGTCCCAAGGTTTTATATACCTCAAAAAGGCCTCTAAAATCTCTACATATGGGCTTAGAATCCTATTTCTCAAATTATCTATCAAATAAAAGTGATGCCTAAACATCACTTTAAATACCCCTGAATTAACCCCAAGTGATCCCATTCAACTATAGAGTAACGACCAAAATCGACTAAAACTCTAGGATCCTATGTTTACTTCATTCAAGAAGGGTCCTAGGTTCTAATCCTAAGGGAAAGGGTCAAAATTAGAAAAGAAAAAAAAAATGCAGGATTTCCGAATCGATTCGGACTAGGGCGAATCGATTCGGTCAGGAAAAACAACATTTTGCATAACAGCCGAATCGATTCGGGGAATGATCGAATCGATTCGGTTCACCAGACCTCGACATTGCCTCTAAGCGAATCGATTCGTCCAGGAGCCGAATCGATTCGGTCCTGTGAGTTTTTTGCCAATTTGGCTATGGAGTCTTGGACTCCAAATCTCCTCCAAACTCAACCAACCCAAACCCTTAACATTTATTGCTACTAATTGAGCATAAATACATCCAACAACCATAATTTCACCATCAATAACCATTTAAATCAATCTCTAACATTCCAAGCCCATAAATCAATTAAAATCCCTAGATTTCTTAATCCATTCATAACCACAACTATCAATGTAAATTACTCTACTTAAATCATATAATAGCAAGTAGAAAACTTGCCTCAAGGTTGCAACTTCAGATTTGGTGAGGATTGTAGGCAAGATCAAACAACCAAGCTTCAATCTCTCTTTTTGTCCTTAGGTTTCTTCTTCTCTTTCTTTCTCTAGGTTTACCAATTTAATTAGGGGAATAGTGACTTAGTTCAAGACATGAATCGTGGCTTGAGTCCAAATTTTTAGCTTAAGTGATTAATACGTGGTAAAATAATACGCAACTACTCATATAATCTACAACTAGTCAAAAGTGCCCGGAAACTAAAAATACAATATGGCACACAATTTGACTATCTCAAACCTCCCGGAACTATTGGCACCCTCCAAATTATCATTTGGAGATTTTATAATTCATTTTAGGTTCCGGTTTCATTTTAAACCAAATGTCATTTTTTTAATCATATGACATTACAAAACATAATATAGCAAAACTCACCTCTACATACGGTAAATATGCAACATCATAGTAGATATTAGCTTTTCTTTCTTAAATTAATACCTACTCCACATATCAACATCTTTATATCTAATCAGTATATTTAGCAAATTAAATATAAAATAGGACCTCAAAAGTGAGGGTTGCTACAGAAGGTGCCTTTGTTATTTTCGCGAAAGGAATGCAACGGTGTAATTATAATTTCAAGGAAGAATTTTACAAGTTTTCAAGTGATTATTTTAAGGTGTCGGGTTTACACAATATGCCCCTCTAAGTCTCTTGAGAGTATTTTGTTATTTATCAGTTATTTATGTTCTTCTTGAAATGTTGTGGTATTCATTGGAATCCGATGTGTTATTCCATTGAGATATGGTGTATTTGTTAATTTAGGCATGGTGCCATGAAATTGTATTATGGCACTGATAACGGTCACCCGCCAAAATTCTAAAATTCCAATAGCCGCAATGAAGCTTCGAGAAGCCTAGGTGAGGTGAGGTGACGTGAGGCTCGATGACCTATTGGTGTGTTACTGAGAAATAAACTGGCAAAATGGTTGGGTGTCTCATTGGACTCGTACACGGTTGCGTATTGTTGAATTTTGCTCACTATTATTTTATTGATAAACTTTTACTGCCATATTGTGTACTTCCTGCTTTTTTTTAAGTGGCAAGTAAGCGTGTATGTAGACGTTACTGATATATAAACGAAATTAAGAGCACAACATTTTGAGAATATCATTTTGTACAAATTAACAGTGAAAATATTTGGTATTTTAGCATTATTTTAAGTGAAATTGAAAATGACATTATTTAGAGGTCTATTTTATCTAGCCTTGTTGTTAGGAGACATTTTAGATTTATATGTAACTTTTGGATTTGACGTTATATATTTTGATGACCTGTCATGTTTATTTTTGTCGAATATAGATTCTCTATATGGGTATTGAGAATTTTAGTTTAGTTTTAAGCACAGTGATGCCTCGAATTTCTCGGGGTGTTACAGTTAGTATCAGAGCATGGTCTTAGGTCTCATAAGGCTGTATGTCCATTTAGCTTCCACATTACCAACCTTTGATCCCCTTTGTGGATTCATAATCCATAAGGTATTGGGTCTATAATACGTGTTAACTGTATTTCTTGGAGATAGGTTAAGGACGTTGTAGACATTGAGGTTAGAAATAGGTAATCTTAATGTGAGGATTCTTAGAGTTGATTTAGAAAATGATATTTATTTGGAAAATCGTTAGTTTAAATTTTGGTTATATCTGATATCGATGTAGTAATGTGATTTGATTTGATTGAGGATTTAAGCTTGCGATGTCATTTGGAGATATAATCGAGTGGTGGTTTCCGCGACATCATGGTATGCCTATATATATATATATTAATACACACACACACATGCACATTCCTGAAGGCACGACCATATTAAAAAAAGTTAACATAGTAACAACAAAATAACGGTCAACCCGTTGTCAAATGTATAAAAAAAATACTTCAACAACCAAATAAATAGTCCCTCATGGACGTTTTATAAACTAAATAAAATATTCACTCAAGTTGAAGTTCCTCGGAATGGATTCTACCAAGTAACTTGCTAAGTCAAGAATCGTCGTGTAATGAACTCCTATGGCTAAGATCAATAATATCCCCACTTTAAAAAAGAATCATTACACCCCCATGATATTAACCACACATTTAAAAAAAAAACTTAACGGGACTATATTTAAAAAAATTGATAATGTTTCCAAAGAGTTTTATTCGAAAAGAGTTATTTTCAAAGTTTAAAAAGAGTATTTTACTTTTATAAAATATTTTTTATTTTTTTAAAAGATGAATTTTTATTCCTCGAAAAAAAGAAGTAAAGATATTTTTTTAGACTTTTTTGCAAAAGAAAATATTTTCAAGGTTGTTCCAGTGGTAAAGAGTAGGTCATTTAGGCTAAAGGTATCGAGTTCGAAACTCTCCACAAATACCATACTTTAAACGAGGCATGCATTAACGTGGCTCTACCACATTATCCCCTGTTTAAATTGCATGGGGGGTCAAAAGAGACGGTTCGTGTGGAGGCTCAAAGTTACCAAAAAAAAATATATAAAACCTTTTCAACTTTAAAAAACTATTTAAACTATTTTTATGATTGAAATGACTGCGACAAATTTAATAAAATTGGATAAACGTAGATAATATAGATCGTTGCGTATTAAAAATAAGCTATAAATGAAAAAATAATTAACATATATGAGAGAAATTAAAAAGATAGAGAATGGGTGAAATAAAACCTAAAAAATATACAACATATTGGCTTAAAAAAATATCCACTAAAATCTCATTCTTGCAAGTACATTGAATATATCTTTCTAGTAAACTATATATTAACTATAAAGAAAAATAAAAGTTGTATATTTCAAATGAAATACTGCAGATTTCTATACCATAACAAATTAATTGATGACACTTCAAAAGAACTAAAAATATTATTATAAAAAATTTATAATTAAAAGACTCCATAAATGCAATCACTACATTTTTTTGCAAAAGATGTTTACATGATACTAAGAGAATGCCTTAAATTCCTTCAAATATATATTGTGATTGATACAATGTTTCATCACCATGCCATTATAATTCATAGTGAAACAGAGGAAAAGTAAATAAGAATGTTCATTTATCTTGTTTTAGAGCCATCAGAGAGAACTTGCCTTCCCAAAACATTGTCAGCGAGCTTGCCTTGCCAAAAACATTGTTACCACTTGAACCCAAATTTTGAGCTCAATCTTATAATCAATGCCAAAATCCAAGTACATTCCACATGCCTTTCGATCTGTGGAGTAGTAACCTTCTATTAGACTATCGACTTGGAAACCAAGTTTCTTGTAGAGATTCATGGCCAAAGTTATACTTCATACCTTATGAATTAAACAAAACAAACATTGTATCCATATCATTTTCATCAAACATATTATCACGTAAAGTTATACTCCATACAATTTTTTTTTGAAAATGAAGAAAATTTTAGAACAAACTTAATGAAATTTATATTCAAAACATGTAAATACATCATTCTAGAAGGAAATGAGTTAAACGAAATATGGATACATCACTTTGTGTAACCAAAAATGGTTGGAGCATAACAAAAAAAAGGATTTAAATAGAAATTTCCCAGGTTAAGGAGAATAATGAAATTACTTTGTATCTACTGAATTGCGTACTCTTATTTATTAGGGCACACCTCAAATATACATAAATCAAATATTCAACCAAATGCCAACACATGCCCTATGGTCTGCATCCGCGCAAGAGAAATTACCTAGCGGGAGCAATCACCAATAACAACGTAACTCTTTTAAGAAGAGTAATAGTGGTATGCATCTTCACATAGATGGTTCTTACCATCAGAGTTATGTGGGCAGGCAAGATCAGGATCATGGGTCTGCATCACAGTTCTTACCATCGTTGTGGTTTGCATCCTCATAGAGATGGTTCTCACCCAAATTTTAGCCCCCAACAAGAGAGAGTAGTTCATAGGGACTTTATTCAATGCCCACATCATACTTATACTCCATTTATTCCTCCCCCACCTATGTCTGTTCTCTCTTTTGTAAATATTATTATTTACCCTGATGTGACATCTCCTGTGATTTATGTTCAAGTCCCACCTTAAGAGACCCTTAGAAGTATGCCTATGGGTGCACCAATGTCACCACATGCTATGTTTTTTCCACTTTCGGATCCCCAGTTGCATAGGAAAAAGTGAGCCAGATAGATTATTTTTTCAGTAATGAGAATTTGATTAAAGATACATACTTGCAGCAGGGCTACATTCCTATCAAATTAATAACATGCCTCAAAAAAGTTACTTACTTGATAGACAATATTCAACTCATAGAAGACTCTCTGAGAAGTTCAACTGTTATTGAAGTAAAGGGTGACTTAAGTGATGAGGTGAAATCATTGGAAGAGATTATTAATGAATCAAGTTCCATTTTTTGATGTATCAAGTTCGCATTATGTTGGGAAGTCTAGTCATGATATGTTAGCACCCCATCTCCAGAGTGTTAGTTTGGAAAAAATAACTGTCAAACACGGTCATGTTGAGATATTCTTTAGTAGATCGTCATCTGGGAAATTCATTAGCCTTTCGCAACAATATATAAAGGAGGGAAAACAATATACATAAACTTAGTATCAACATAAAATTAAATCCTAAAATACTTAGTACCAACATCAAACTAAATCCTAAACAAAACAACACAGTTCTTAGCTAAATATATAATGGGGAGCCACGCCCCTCGTTTCGATATAAAAACAATTGACACAAAAACATATAAAAATTTATGTCATATATCGTTTATGATAGTTAAATTTTATAGCGAACCCAAAACAGTATGAAAAATACTGTAATCAACATGAGATCTTTCATCAAACCCAAAATAAAATTGCTAGTAACATTTAAAACATCAGTTTCACCCTCGACCCACCTAGAATGATGGGACTCATCATCATTCCCACTCCTTAGAATAATCCCATTAAATGCACACTAGGTTATAGTATCATTTCCCATCCACTTCCTAGTTGGTTCTCACTCTGCCACAGTGTTAACGACACGTGTTAGGAAATCCTGGTCTGTTCGTGATGGCATGTTATAGATAATGGTTGGTCCCATTGCAAGGACACTAAGGACGTTTTGCCATAGTAAGGACTTATATGAAGAGAGACATGCATTACAACATAAAATCCCTGCTCAGTGGCATGGATTACTGCTGGTGTTATTGATGACCTTGAAATATCCTCCACAGTAATTGACTGTGTGGAAAATTAGCATGATATGTTCAACCCAACTCATGAGTTGGTCTTCTCCAGTGGTTCCACCAACAATCACCACTTTCTTTACCACCCAAAAAATCACATTCCAACGTTCTTGTCTAAATACACCAACTGTAAAAATGAAGACAAACATAGTAATTTTTTTAAAAATTAACATAAGTACCCCCTAATATTATTCTTTCTTCAATGCTTTCAAGGCTTTATAACCTATAGGAAATATGAATTAAAAATAGTTTAAAAACTAATAACGCAGGACAATGTTTATAAAAGGTTGTTATTATACAAAAAAATCCCCAAATCAAAGCCCATATATGTTGAAACCCCCAAATAATGCTAACACCTATACAAATTTTGAATGGAGCCAAAATATTACGCAAAGCCACTAACAGCCAATAAAATTGCCAGAATATTAGTCAATCAATGCTTTTACAAACATGAACTAAAGCTGTAAAACTTTGACATGCCAAAAAATTCAAATTTGAGAAGAGCACTTCCACTACTAGTACGTAAAAAGTGTTAAAGACCTACACAATAGTATTCAAATTTTTGAAAACCATGAGTCAGCGTAGGACTCTAATGTGATAGATTAGTAGTACCATATATTTTTGATTCACTACCGAATGTAAGATATAGTTACCATATTAATTATATCGTTATAGACCCTTGTACATTAGTTTTACCCATTCAAAATCCACTACAGTAAATTCTTTAAACAAAAATAGGATTAAGATTGAGTTAATGAAAGATAATGTATACGAAAAGCTGATTATGCATGTAAGTTGATCTTGTTCACATTATCCCTGTGCAAACTGTCAACATTGATAAAGATACAGAAAATAAAATTTAAAAGATACACCTAACAAAAAGAGAAATAAATCCATTGATTTGGATAGGAAATTTTGTGTTCTCTCTGAAAGTGACAGTACCATTGGATTGATAAGAAGAAACTTATAATTAAGCTTAACCCTGAAAATTATACACAAAATCAAAATAATGTTTTTCCCATCATTACTCATTATCTATCCTAATGTCTATTATTGGATGCAAAGATGTGATCTTACTTCTCTTCTCTTTCATCCTTTTTATGTACTATTGTAGAAGGATATGGGCCACTTGGGGTATAACTCATTTACCCATGGATTGGCCTTTTGTCGGCATATTGTTGGGGCTTTTCCGAAATGACCAAAGCCATATTTTCATCCAGAGTAACTTACTAAACAAGGAATATGAACTTACTAAACAGGGTAAATGGCATAGAAACTTAATAAACATAAACCAAATAAAATTAAAGAGCAATTGAAGAATACTTCAAAAACTTACAACAGACCAAAGGTACCTTAAGGATGTGGTTAACGACTTTAACATGTAGGTGTACCTAAAAAATAGAACAGAGACCAAAGATAAATAACTCAAATATAGAGAAACTTATAGGGATTAGCCATAGACTTTAGAGCTACAAAAATTAAACTAAGTAAGTTAGAAAAAATGCAATGCTTTAGAGTATATACCTACCAAATGTCAATGGATGTGTATGTAATAGTAAAAATCGTGTGCATACGTTTGATTAACTAAACCAGAAGCTTGTGCGTATAAGCATTAGGCTAGTCTTCATGCTTTGATGTCCACTATTTAGTTCTGGTCGCCGTGGAGCAGTTCTAGCAGCTCTTGTTCCTGGCATCAATATAATAAAAGTGCTTCTTTTGGGACTTGGAGTATGGAAAGATGAGACCATTGCATAAGAGACTCATATAATAAATCCAAATCCAAGAAAGAAAACATAAAAAAAATGAAATGTTATCCTCTAACTAACATAAACCAATGGAATTTATAGATCACACAAAATAGTGGATCACATAATCTGAAATCAACTGAGTAAAATAAATGCACTGCTACTTATTCCGTAAAGATCACAATTTGTAACTTAATGGACATAAAAAAAGTATGAGACATAAAAGATAAAATGTAAAACAAATAAAAGTACTAATAAAAACATTTAAAAGTACTAATTAAAAACAGCTAGAATGTAAATCATGCCTCTCAATTACCTATGGTGCCCATCACTGTGAAAACATGCCTCTCAACTACCTCCTGATGCTCTTGATGAATGTTTTTGCCTATTGGACAAATTATCTCTGTCAAGTTCCTCAAGTTTTGATTTAATAACAGCGTACTTGATTATCATTTAATAATAACAGAAGCCTTGATCGCTTCTTGATTTAATAATAACAGCCTTGATGTTTCCAAGTTCCTTAAATTATCAACATCTCTCTCCATTCGTTGCTTGATAACTTTCATAATGGCACCTTAGTTATGGCTCCTGATTCCTCGTGGGAATCCTGGAACCTTTTGAGTATCTTATCCACTTGTTTGTCAAATTGTAGACATTTTCAATCTCCTTTCGGTCAAAATGTTATGCGGGTACGCCTGTAATAAATCAAAATTTTAATTATTGTAAGAATCTAAACATCCAATCGTATAGGTGCAAAAATAATCACGTGACCCAAAACTATGTAAGCCTAATATCTTATGTAATATAATGCAAGTCAAAATTCTAATCCATTTAAACCTTAATCGCATCGATGAAATCTAACACAATCTTTAAATTATAATTCAAACCAAACATAGACATTAAGATATAGAATCCAATTAATATTGCAAAAAAATCAAACAGTTATGAAACACACTTTCCCAAGTTAACCCCATGCCTATTGTATGGATGCACCAACATAAATAAATAAAGCCTACATTTCTACTCTAATAAAGCCCATAATTAATAGAATTTATCTTTAAAATTTTTTCACAAAATTTGGATCTAAAGTAGGTTAGTACTTTATTATCGACACCCCAATAAATCAAGAATTAAAGTATCACACAATTAAAGATGACACCTCACACATTTGGAATGTAAACAAACAATTAGAATGTAAACACACAATTGATCTATGCACGCCAATAAAATCCATAGATCAAGTGGCATTGCCACTAACTGTAGTTAGAAAATTAGAGTAAAAGAGAACCTACGATCGATATAACCCAACTCAATGGAGGATCCTTTCATTTTCAAATTAAAAGATATAAAATGATTCATGATCAAATAGAAATATATGAGACTATATACATTTTTTTCCTTCAAAAATATTTTCCCCCAATTTTTGAATTATCGAAACCTAAAATAAGTGGGAAAAGAGAAATAAAAACATACATTAAAATTCAAACACGATGCTAGACTGAAGTTGCAGGGTTATATGGTCTTAGTTTAATTCGTAGAATACACACACACACTTAATCCAATTTTATTATTTCTATGATAAATATGTATTCTTCTAACTCAATTTTAAATTTAGTTTCACAAATTTGCAAGATCAAATTCCAATTAACTTCATTTTATCCTAAGCATGCATCTAGGTGATAAGATAAAATGAAAGTGCGAAAATCCCAACCACAACACGCCGATGTACGAGGAAAACCCAAATGGGAAAAACCTCGGACGGCTGGGCCTAGACAAAATCCACTACAACAAAAGGTTTTACAAGAGACTCAAAAGACTTACAGACATTGACTCACTCAAGGCATGCTTATGCCGTCCTCGACCTCCGAAGTTGTAGTCCGCGAAACTCCAACGCGTTGCTCAACACTCCTCGTGTTGCGGTATCCACCGAAGCCCAAAACCACCGTCTCCTCGAAGCTTGAATGCAGAGATCCACCGCAATCTTGCTTGATGAATATGAATTGATGAAGGGGTTTTGATTTTTAAAAGTTGATAAAAATGTTGGAGAGATTTTTATCAAAAAGGTTGGAAGTTATGGAAAGTATATTTCTTGAAAAATGATCTTCCTTAAGTTATAAAACTAAATTTTCGTCCATTAGAAAATAACTGAAAAAGTAGTGGGCAAAAAACAGTTGAGGAGAAAACTGCATTAAAAAATAAGTTTAAAAAAAAATTAATTCTGACGAAACTCGTTCGAACGAGTTCGTTCGAACGACATGTCGTTCGAACGACTTATCTAACGGCTTGCCAGTTTAGGATGGTTAGATGTCGTTAGAAATCTCGTTCGAACGAGGTCGTTCGAACGACATTTCTAACGAACTTCTAACGAACTACTAACGAGGCATCACTTCGTTAGAACCAGGTCGTTCGAACGACCTGGGTTAAACTTCGAACGAGAATTCTGATTTTTGCCCAAAATTTTTCAATTTAATTCAAGAACTTTTTCAAAATTAATATAGCATATATATGAACATTTTCTTATTTGAAATTTCTTGATTAGTCAAAATACTCCAACTTACAAAATTGTTTTTAGGCCATATACCTTCGTAGGATAAATAGCACGGCATGAATATTGATGATGCGTGAATTTTGACTGCGATGCTTGAATCCTTGTGTTGAATGATCGTTGATGCAGAATGACCCAAAAATGTTTTGTCCAACGGAATATAGCCAATATAACAAATGACTCGATTGGAAATTTGTCCTTACAAATCTCCCCCTTTGGCTATTCCGGGACAAAACAAAATAAAAAATAAAAAAATAAAAGATTGAATTTGCTAAGCCAGCCGTCAAGCCGTATCTAAGTCCCGTCCCAAAAACCCCAAAAAAAATACAGACACAAAGACAAGACTGACGAGCTGCAAGAGTAGGAGATGTATCCTACACACATGAAACAACAAATTCATAAACGCATGGGGAAATAGAGAGATGTTATATATAAGACATTGCGATAGAATATTTTGAGCATGGTGCATAAATGTCACAATATTCAATACGAACAGTTTAACTCCCCCTTAATTGTGCATACGGTCAATATTAGAATCAATTTGGAAATTTAATTATAATAACCTAATTCAATTATAATCACCTTAAATTATTATTAATTGCAATGAATATGAAATGTCAATTAAATTACTCAAATTTATCAAACTCCCCCTAAATATGAAGTCATATTAAGTAAAATTTTCTCCCCCTTAAATTTCCAAATTTATCAAACTCCCCCTAAATATGAAATCATATTAAGTAAAATTTTCTCCCCCTTTTTGCCGGAGAAGACAAAGGGATAAGGGGGCCTGCAAAAGAAATGAGAAGAAATAACAAGGCAGGAAATATAAATAATGAAGAATAAGAGTGACAGACTAAGACTGTATTAAGTAAGGGGAAATGGGAAAGAGTTAAGGTTCATACAATGAAAGAACGAAAGTAAATAAATCCAATACAAGAGATAATAACACACTCAGCCTCACAAACAAAAATAAATAGGAAATGAGCCAAGTAAATCAAGAGGCAGGATCAGCAGGTGGAGTGTCATCTGGAAAAGAGCTGGTGCCGGAAGAACCTGCCCCGCGGCGCATCTCCATATGGCGGAGGGCAGCAAGATGCTCTAATAAAAGAGAGTCCCGACGAGCCTGGGCTTCATCCCGACGTGCCTGGGCTTCCTCCCGGGCGGCTTCTCGACGGGCGTGGGCCTCGCGGTCCTGCTGCATAGTCATAATGAGCTCCTGCATAAGTGTGCGGTCCTGGCGGCGGTCCTCCTGAAATTGTTCCACCTGTGAACGCAAAAACATAAAATCCTCCGACGCAACGGGAGTGGGAAGTTGGGAAGGGGCGGGGTGATGAACAGAGCGGGAGGGAGCTGGACGACTGGGAGCGGGGTGAGATGAGGTGGCGGAGTGGGAGGAGGCGGAGGGGGTGAGGGGAGGAGTATCGGGTGGCAAATGACCACGAGAGCGGCTAATGGAGGACATGTCTACGGTTTGGTATTTTGTGGTGGGGATATCGGTGGACACTCGGGGGCAACCGGCGGCAAGACAAATACGGGTGATAAGGGCCGCAAATGGGAGGGCCTGGCGAGTGGGGCTGGCGGGAAGAACCCTAACAGACCGGATCACGCTATAAAGATAGGAGGGAAGGTCAATGTGGGCCCTAATGCTTATAGCAAACATGAGATCCACGTGTTGTTTGGTGATTTGGGTGGTGTTAGCACGAGGGAGAAGGCATGCACAAACGATCCAATTAAGGACCATAAAATCGGGATGTAAATTTTTATGAAAAATAGTAACCGTGCCGGAAGGAAGAATTCGAAAAACGGTCTGAAAAACGAGAGTAGGATCGGGGGTGGTCTCGGATGTCCATGGAAAAGAGGGATTATTTACCCGAGGGAGGGGAAGGGTTTGAGCAATCAATTCGGGAGTGACTAGAATCTCCCGTCCTCGCACCCGAGTGTAAAGATGAGTATCCCTATTAATGAGGCTAAAATAAAATTCCCGTACTATGTCGGGAAAAACAGCATCGGTGAGAGAGAAGATGGGGTCCCACCCTAAATCAGATTTCCAGGAATGCACGTTTGTGCCGTGGAGGGAGGGGAGATTAATCACTTTCTCCCGCACAACAGAACGGGTTGCGAACCCTTGGGTGTGATAGAGAGTATGTTTGGCAAGGGTGCGCCAACGTAGTTTTAGGTCGGGAATACTCTGGGATTCCTCATCCGAGGACGTGGTGCGTTCCTCGGGGGAATCGCTAAGTCGACGTTGGCGTCGATTACGAGCCATGGAAAGATGACAAAAGCTAGAACCTACCCGAAGACAATCCAACCGAACCACCAATTACACCAAAAAAAAAATCCAACACCAATCAGCATAAATCCCATCCTCCTTTAGAAATAAAAAATAAAGGAAAAATAAAGAAAATGGGATTAAAATAAATTCCATGAATAATGACTGAAATGGCATTTGAAAAAAAATTCATGGGAGATATTTTAATCAGGGGCAATAGAGATAAATAACAAAATAAAAGAGCCCCATTTAAAAAATATACACACATGCATATAGAGTAATGTGGGGAAAATGGTGGAAAATCAAGTTTAAAAAAAATCCCAACATTACGTATATACACATATATATATATAGAGAGATTTAGAGAGATAGAGATATAATATATAGAAGATATATATAATAGATATAATATATATAGATAATAGATAGAATATATATATATATATATATATATATATATATATATATATATATATATATATATATATATATATATATATATATATATATATATATATATATATATATATATATATATGCGTATAGATATATATAAAGCAGTAGAGAGAAAGAACAGGGACGATACCTGAAATGGAAGAGGAGGTAGGAGCAGCAGAAATCGGAGAGAAGAGAAATGAAGAAATGGAGGAAGGTGGGTAGTAGGAGGGAAATAGGGGAAGAGAGAGAGTGGGGAAAAATCGTGGGGGGTAGGGTAAGGAGAAGAGGTGAAATGGAAAGAAGAGGGGAAAGAAAATCGTGGGAGAGAGGGAGAAGAGGTGGGAAACGTGCTGGGAAAGAGGGAAGAGAGAATTGGGAAGCGTGCTGCAGAAAATGGGGAAGGGAAATCTGACCGTTTTAACTGCAGCTCGTTCGAACGAGTGATGTCGTTCGAACGAGGGGTTCGAACGATGAGACAGCTTCGGCTTGTGAGATGTCTCGTTAGAAGATGGTTCGAACGAAAATTGTCGTTCGAACGAGGTAATCAAACGACAAGACAGCCTCGGATCATTAGAAGTCTCGTTAGAAGTTGGTTCGAACGAAAATTGTCGTTCGAACGATATTTCGAACGACGGGACAGTAGGGGCTAAAAAAAGTCGTTAGAAATCTCGTTCGAACGAGAATTTCTAACGAAAATTGGAAATTTTGGAAAAAATATATGATAAAATAGATTGAAAAATACCATAATATCAGGAATTGGGATGGCCAGATCATTGCCAAAAAGTGATTGTATTAATCCTAGCTCGAGCCAACATATCCAAATGGTGGGAGCGGAAATGTAGGGGTGTGAACAATACGCGTGAAAGTCTTTAGCCACAACATTTGTACAAGTGCGTAATGCCAAACAATATATACGAGCAATATTCACTCAGATGAGCCTTGTGTCAAAAATGAAATATTGTTGAACACTGAACCACGAATGTAACAAGCATACAAAATAGATGATTCTCTCGCCAATAAAGTCACAAGAAGAAAGCAATAAATTAATGAAATGTGCATGCCCGTTGATCTTCAACTTATATCTCCCAAAAATATTAAATAGATTGAGACGAATCTTTTGAAGACTCAATCAAGCCTATTATTTTGGCTTTGCATTGTATATATATCTTTTTCAATGCTGCTATATTAGTCACACATCTGAATATGCAAATGGAGGCTTTTCACGCAAGAACTTTTATGTTTTTCGCAGCTCGGTTCCATTGCTAGAAACGGAAATCAACCGGAAGAATATAGACATTTTGTTTCAATCCGGGCAACGGATGATCATGCACAATTTCGATTGCTTATAATGGATGTGACAGGATTGAGAAGACAACACCAAATCTCACTTTGCAAGTACAATGTGAACAAGATATTCAAAATATTCCGTGTACGGTGTGTGCAAAAGGCAAATATGTGAGGAAATCACAACATTATATATCATAAAACAAAGCATTATTGTGCACAAGATAAACCATGTATGGATTAACTGTTCATCGTAGGCCACGTGAACATGGAAAAAGATAGGGATTTGAATACATCGACTACAAAGCCATTTGGACAAAAGTTTTGATAGCATTATCTAACCATTCCCGTTTTCCTTGAAAATAAATAAAATAAACAAATATTTTTGTGATTTTTGAATAAAATATATACAAAGGAAATCTAGTTCATAGGTAAAAAGATATGCAAGAGAGGCAACCTAAACTAGATGAACGACTTCGATCTCAATCAATGGAGCAAACCCCAATTGATTTCCTAAGGTTTTCAAACCTAAGGGCATCTAGAGGTTTAGTAAAGATATCGGCCAATTGTTGATCGGTAGGAACGAAGCTTAGAGAAACAATTTTCTCTTCAACCAAGTTACGAATGAAATGTTCACGGATCTTAATATGCTTGGTTCTAGAATGTTGAACGGGATTACGGGAAATATGAATTGCACTAGTATTATCACAATATATAGTCATAGTGCCTTGGGAAATGCCGTAATCTTCCAACATTTGTTTCATCCAAATGAGTTGAGTGCAACAACTCCCGGCGGCAATGTATTCGGCCTCCGCCGTGGACAACGAGATAGAATTTTGTTTCTTGCTCATCCATGAGACAAGTGCACTTCCAAAATAGAAACAACCGCCGGATGTACTTTTACATCCATCAACATCTCCTGCCCAATCGGCATCTGAATATGCCGATAGACAATCATTGGTGTCAAAGGAGTACCAAATGCCAAATGAAAGGGTCCCACTAACATATTTGATGATACGTTTAATAGCAAGTAAGTGAGACTCTTTTGGTGCGGCTTGATAACGAGCACAAACTCCTACACTAAAGGAAATATCTGGACGACTCGCAGTTAGGTAAAGTAAACTACCTATCATACTTCTAAAGAGTGTATGCTCTACATCTTTTCCATCGGTGTCTTTACTAAGTTTAATAGAGGAGCTCATAGGAGTACGAGCATGTTTAGCGGATTCCATATTAAATTTCTTAACAAGGTCTTTAGCATACTTAGTTTGGGACAAAAATATCCCATTTTTGAGTTGACGAACTTGAAGACCTAGAAAGAAGGTAAGTTCACCTACCATACTCATTTCAAATTCATTGTGCATTTCTTTGGAAAAAAATTGAGTATGTTTATCACATGTAGACCCAAACACTATGTCGTCGACATAAACTTGAGCAACAAGAATACCTTTTTCATCACGCCGAACAAAAAGTGTCATATCTACTCCCCCTCTCAAAAAACCACGAGAAAGGAGATAAGAAGTGAGTCTTTCATACCAAGCACGGGGGGCTTGTTTTAAGCCATATAAAGCTTTCTTTAAAAAGAAGACATGAGTAGGATGAGTTGGGTCCTCAAACCCTTTTGGTTGTTCAACATATACTTCCTCTTGGATAATACCATTTAAAAAAGCACTTTTAACATCCATTTGATATAATTTAAATTGAAGATGACATGCTATGGCAAGTAAAAGACGAACCGATTCTAACCTAGCAACAGGAGCAAAAGTTTCTTCAAAGTCAATACCTTCTATTTGGGTATATCCTTGAGCAACTAATCTAGCTTTATTTCGAACAATGACACCATTTTCATCCATTTTATTTTTAAAAATCCATTTAGTGCCAATGACATTGGTATTAGAAGGCCTAGGAACTAATTCCCAAACATCATTTTTCTTAAATTGAAACAGTTCTTCTTGCATAGCATTAATCCAATGTTCATCTTTTAATGCTTCTTTATAGTTTTTTGGTTCAATGGTAGAAGTATAGCATAGATAGGTAACTTCATTTTCTAATTGTGCCCTAGTCTTGACACCTACTTCGGGATCTCCTATAATTTGTGAAGTGTCATGATTTTTACGCACCCAAGGAGTAACCTCCCTGTTTTCGGTAGTTGGGACAACCAAATCATTTAGAGAGTCAATACTTTCAACATTAGACACAACATCACACTCACTTGACAAATCTTCCTCATTATTAATTTGAGTGACCGGAGCATCATCTTTTATGACAACATTTATGGATTCCATTACTTTAGACTTGCTTACGTTGAAAACTCTAAATGCTCTACTATTTTGAGAATATCCTAGAAAAATACCCTCATCACTCCTCGAGTCAAATTTTCCTAGAAGTTCTCTATCTCTAAGAATATAACATGGACTTCCAAACACTCTAAAATAGGACAAATTTGGCTTCTTACCCGTCCACAATTCATAAGGAGTTTTATTAGTGTTAGGACGCAAATAGACTCTATTAACAGTGTGACAAGCAGTGTTAACCGCTTCGGCCCAAAACCTACGAGCCACATTTCTTCCAAGGAGCATGGATCTTGCCATTTCTTGGATCGTTCGATTTTTACGTTCAACTATACCATTTTGTTGAGGGGTTCGAACGGCCGAGAATTCATGTTTTATTCCTATTTCATCACAGAAGGCATTCACACCGGATTCCTTGAATTCGGTTCCATTGTCACTCCTAAAGCGGTTTATAGTAACACCGTGAAGATTTTGAAGAGCTCTACATTTAACTGTAAGAAAGTCAACTGTTTCAGATTTCTCTCTTAAAAAACCTACAATAGAGTATCTAGAGAAATCATCCACCATAACCAAGATGTATCTTTTTCCACCTATACTCTCGGTACGAGTAGGACCCATAAGGTCCATGTGTATCAATTCTAGGACACGAGATGTTGTTATCGAGTTTAACTTTTTATGAGGACTTTTAATTTGTTTACCAAATTGACACGGTCCGCAAATGGTGGATGTTGGCTTTCCTAGTGGCGGTAAGCCACGAACAAGCTCTTTTCTCACAAGTCTGTCAAGATCTCTAAAGTTAACATGACCTAATCTTTGATGCCAAAGATCGGTAGATGAGGTTTTTACATTATTGCAGACTAAAGGAGATTTAGGAATGATTCCATAGCAATTGTCACTTGTTCTAACACCATGTAAAATCGGTTCACCTGATTGATCATAAATTATGCACTCCGATTGACTAAATTTCACATCAAGATTATCATCACAAAGTTGGCTAATACTTAACAAATTAGCTTTTAGACCCTCAACATAAAGAACATTTTCAAGTTTAGGGAAACCTGAGATTTCAATAGAACCTCTACCAATAATTTGGGACTTGCTACCATCCCCAAAAGTAACTTTACCATCTTTATGGTTTTCGAGAGTGGTAAAAAGAGATTTATCGCCAGTCATATGTCTAGAACAGCCACTATCAAAATACCATTGAGAGGTATTTTGTGCCTTAAGAGCAACGTGAGCGACAAAAGCTTTCTTCATTTGATTTTTCATAACCCAAGTTTGAGTAGTTTTCTTCCCTTGGTTGGCTCTAGACTTATAATTAGAGTTATTTCCTTTGACATTAGAGAACCTAAGAAACTCTTCCATTAGATTTTTAGAAGTATTGACAAGGTACTCAACTTGACTCTTAAGATTAGCTAAGGAGCTGTAAGGTTGTTTTGAATTTGAGAATTTAGGGTTCTTTCCAAGTTTGTAGCAAAAATCTTTAAGGTGACCCTGTTTGTGACAATATGAACATACATAAGGTTGTTTTGGGCCAGCTTTTAAATGTTTCTTAGAGGGATTAACTTTAGGAACATTAGATTTGTTATCTTTAGGAACATTAGATTTTGTAACAAACTTAGCAACAGGTTCAGTTTTGACTTTTGAAGAATTTCCTTCTTCATACCCTATACCCTTTCTCTCTTGATAGCCTTTTTCTTTATATCCTAAAACAGGACCTAGAAACAGTTTTCCCATTCTTCCTGAATTGTCCTCGAGTGTGACTTTCACTTCACGGGAGGACTTGAGATCTTTTTCGAGTTGGACTATTTTAGCTTCTAGAGATGTTCTAATTTCTTGAGACTCATAAAGTTCTTTGTTAGCACTTTCTAAGGAGATAATCAAGTTACATTTTTCTTTGCCAATCACAATAAGTTTTTCAGAAAGAGATATTTTAATAGCCTCGAGTTGACTGATTAAGGCCTCCTTCTCCTTCAGGCCTTTCAACTCTTTTTCTAAGGTTAAAACTTTCAAGGTTAATCTTTTGTTGACTTTTTGAATGCGGAGAGATTCATTGTAGAGTTCGGAATAGGCAGTTTGTAGTTCACTCTCATCTATATCACTATCACTCTCTTTTTCATCACTACTATTAGAATGAGTAGAAACCACCTCTAGATTATGTTCAGAATTGTCAACATTAATGTTTGACTCACACGAATTACTAGCAAGGCTCTCCATAAAGGCAGTGAAGTTATTTCTAGGCGAATTAGAGTCATCAGAGTCTTCAGACTCATTATCACTGTCGCTTAAAGTAGCATTGTAAACGGCTTTTTCTTTGCCTTGTCTTTTAAGTTTTGTGGGGCACTCGAAAGCTCTATGACCACGTCCCTCACATTCAAAACATCTTTCCGAATCATCCTTCTTAAAGTTATCTTTATTGAACTTCTTTGAATCCTGATTAGTGAACTTTTTATTTCCTCCTTTGTTTTTATTCTCAAATTTAGGTTTTTCAAATTTGGAGTTTTGTTTTTTAAACTTGAGAAATTTTTTAAATTTTTTGGCAAATAAGGCTATATCATCAGAATCAAAGTCAGACTCATCAGAATCAGACACATCAACTTTCTTAACTTTTAACGCTACTCCTTTATCTTTCCCTTTGTTATCTTTAGGAAACATATCAAGTTCATACGTTTGCAGATCACCAACAAGTTCTTCAAGTTTTAAAGTATTTAGGTTTCCTAAAGAATTAAGTACAGTGACTTTGGGAATGAAACGCTTAGGAAGACATCTAAGTATTTTCTTAACCACACGATTTTCAGGTATTCTTTCACCTAAGTTAAAGCAAGAATTGACTATGTCAGATAACCGAGCATAGAACTCATCAAAAGTTTCAGTTTCTTTCATAGTGATAGTTTCAAATTGTGTAGTTAAGTTTTGAAGTTTTGATGCTTTAACAACACTCGTTCCCTCATGAGTAACTTGGAGAATGTTCCAAGCTTCCTTTGATGTTTCGCATGTCATTATACGACGAAATTCATCGGGAGACACGGCACCAAATAAGGCATTTAATCCTTTAGAGTTAAAGTTACACCATTTTAAATCTTCCTCACTCCATTGTTCAACAGGAGTCAAAATACGTTCATCATTAACAATCATAGAAGGAGGGGACCATCCTCTCTCAACAGTGACCCAAACACGTTCATCAATAGATTTAAGAGCGGATCTCATACGTGCTTTCCAATAGGTATAATTTGTTCCATCAAACAAAGGTAGTCTATTCGACGAAAAACTTTCCATATAACCTCCAGGATTCATCTAAATAACTTTTAGAAACAAGCTCTGATACCAATTTGAAGTTGCAGGGTTATATGGTCTTAGTTTAATTCGTAGAATACACACACACACTTAATCCAATTTTATTATTTCTATGATAAATATGTATTCTTCTAACTCAATTTTAAATTTAGTTTCACAAATTTGCAAGATCAAATTCCAATTAACTTCATTTTATCCTAAGCATGCATCTAGGTGATAAGATAAAATGAAAGTGCGAAAATCCCAACCACAACACGCCGATGTACGAGGAAAACCCAAATGGGAAAAACCTCGGACGGCTGGGCCTAGACAAAATCCACTACAACAAAAGGTTTTACAAGAGACTCAAAAGACTTACAGACATTGACTCACTCAAGGCATGCTTATGCCGTCCTCGACCTCCGAAGTTGTAGTCCGCGAAACTCCAACGCGTTGCTCAACACTCCTCGTGTTGCGGTATCCACCGAAGCCCAAAACCACCGTCTCCTCGAAGCTTGAATGCAGAGATCCACCGCAATCTTGCTTGATGAATATGAATTGATGAAGGGGTTTTGATTTTTAAAAGTTGATAAAAATGTTGGAGAGATTTTTATCAAAAAGGTTGGAAGTTATGGAAAGTATATTTCTTGAAAAATGATCTTCCTTAAGTTATAAAACTAAATTTTCGTCCATTAGAAAATAACTGAAAAAGTAGTGGGCAAAAAACAGTTGAGGAGAAAACTGCATTAAAAAATAAGTTTAAAAAAAAATTAATTCTGACGAAACTCGTTCGAACGAGTTCGTTCGAACGACATGTCGTTCGAACGACTTATCTAACGGCTTGCCAGTTTAGGATGGTTAGATGTCGTTAGAAATCTCGTTCGAACGAGGTCGTTCGAACGACATTTCTAACGAACTTCTAACGAACTACTAACGAGGCATCACTTCGTTAGAACCAGGTCGTTCGAACGACCTGGGTTAAACTTCGAACGAGAATTCTGATTTTTGCCCAAAATTTTTCAATTTAATTCAAGAACTTTTTCAAAATTAATATAGCATATATATGAACATTTTCTTATTTGAAATTTCTTGATTAGTCAAAATACTCCAACTTACAAAATTGTTTTTAGGCCATATACCTTCGTAGGATAAATAGCACGGCATGAATATTGATGATGCGTGAATTTTGACTGCGATGCTTGAATCCTTGTGTTGAATGATCGTTGATGCAGAATGACCCAAAAATGTTTTGTCCAACGGAATATAGCCAATATAACAAATGACTCGATTGGAAATTTGTCCTTACATAGACACTTAACACAAAGCAACTGGTAAGAAACAATAATTATTTATAGACACCAAACGAGGAATTGTGTCTTTAACAACTAAAAATGTTTTTAATTAAATAATATGCTTAGAAATGTCTTTAACAACTAAAAATATTACCTCAATGAACAAAATGAATTTCAATCTAGAGCAAAATGAGTTTCTATCTATAAATATGCATACAATAAAAAGAAAAAGAGTATACTTGTTTAGGGTGTTCAAGTATAATCAGGTCACCTGCAAAAGAAAAAATAAAATAATTAAACATAATTAAAAAAATTGAAATATATCTTAATCAAAATCAAAATGAACAAAATCCTAAATATATCTATAGATCTTAACCGAAATCAAAGACATAAATTGCCCCATATTTCCAGACCAACAAAAGAAATGACAAAAAAGTTAGGACATCAAGAAATTAGGATATTCAAAATAGTACATAAATAAATAATCCCACTTACCCCATTAGTACCAAAACGACATTGTTGGGTTTTCTTCTTAAAGTGTATCACCATCTCCTAAAAACGAAATAAATAAGAAATGAAACATCATTGTTAGAAAATCAAACCTAATAAAATATGATTTGTTCAAAATCAAAAGAAGTTATATGCCCAAAATAGTATTTATGACAAATCTTACCTTTCTAATTTGTGCAGAACTTGGTGTCGATTTTGAACCCAAACAATAATTTGACATTGCAAAACATAAAATCTAAAATCAAACTAAATAAAAACTTCTATATATGCGAGTCACACCCAAACAATAAGGAGATGGATATATATATATATATATATATATATATATATATATATATATATATATATATATAGAGAGAGAGAGAGAGAGACCTAGGTTGTGAGGAAGAATGCATCGGTAGTGAGAGAAGAGAGGTCAGAGATCGTAGGGTTTTGGTGAATGTATGGGAGAATGTGGTGAGAAAGGTGTAAATTTTGGTGTGTTTACCAAATTATCCCCAATGTTTGAATTAAAGTGGAAGAGGGGGAATTAAGTAGTGAGAAAGAAAATAGGGGGAATCCAAAATTTTCAAGGGCAAAATAAAAACAACAAAACAAATTCATTTTGTGACATCATAGGATGTCTCTTATGACATACATAAGTTTTGTAACTTATTATTATATATATATATATATATATATATATATATATTGTATTGTATTTTGTTCGTGGGATAGGTGTGTGGAGGATTGGGTGTATGGGCGTCCAATTGTGCCATTCTACGGGTAAGCTTAATCTAGCCTTATTTTGCTTGAGCTACTTTACGTTTGACGTTTACGCTTCATCAAATTTCGAGGGTGAAATTTCTGTATTAGTGGGCGAATATGTAACACCCGGTGATTTTTTGAGTCGTAAAATATTTGTTAAAATGTGATATAGATGAGCTTAACTACGTTCGATCGAGCTAATTTTTGGATAGCAACTTCAGCGCGCCATCAGGTAGATCATATCAAAATTTCAATGAACTTCGACGGTCCGATCGCGTGAAATGTATTTTCGTATGTTTGTGTTTGATTATGATTGTTTCTCTAAATCCTATATATTTTGGATGGGTTTAGACATTTTAGAACACTTTTAACCCTTATAAAAAAGCAATAACCTCTCAAAATATTAGATCCTATCATTTGCAAAAACTAGACCACATTAAACACAACTTTTAACCGAAGTTTTAAAGGTGTAAATCAAGATTTATCAAGAACAAGCAAGAAGGTTTCATTGTTATTTTTGTGAGAGGAACGCAACGGTGTAATCAGAATTTTGAGGAAGAATTTTATGAGTTTTCAGATGATTATTTTATGGTATGGGATTTACACAATATGCCCCTCTAAGTCTCTCGAGAGTATTTTTTTTGTTTCTTAGTTATTTGTATTCTTCTTGAAATGTTGTCGTATTCATTAGAATCCTATGTGTTATTCGATTGAGATATGGTGTATTTGTTTATTTAGGCATGGTGCCATGAATTTTAATGTGGCACTAAGAACGGTCACCCGCCAAAAGTCCAATATTTGTAATGAAGTATTGAGAAGCCTAGGGCAGGTGAGGTGAGGCCTGATGACCTACTGATATGTTATTGATAAATAAATTGGTACAATGGTCGGGTGTCGCATTTGACTTGTACACGGTTTAGTATTATTGCATTTTTTTACCGTTATTTTACTAAGCATTCATTCTTGCCATATTATGTACTTCCCATTCTTTTTTTAGTGGCAAGTAAGCATGGATTTGGACGTTACTTATTTATGAAGGACATTAAGAGCACAACATTTCAGAATTATCATTATGTACAAATTAGTGGTGCAAATATTTGGTATCTTAGCATTATTTTGAGTGAAATTCAAATTGAAATTACTCGGAGGTGTATTTTACCAAGCCTTGTTGTTAGGAGACATTTTAGATTGACGTGTAACTCTTGGGTTTGACGTTATGCATTTTCATGACCTGTCATGTTAACTTTAGGGGAACATAGATGCTCTATATGAATTATTGAGAATTTTAGTTTAATTTTAAGCAGAGTGACGCCTCAAATTTCTTGGGGGTGTTACAGATGGTATCAGAGCATGGTCTTAGTTCTCGTAGATTATGAGTCCATTTATCTTCCTCGTTCCCGACCTTTGATCCCCTTTGTGGAATCATACTCCTTAAGGTATTGGGTCTTTAATACGTATTAGCTGTGTTTCTTGGAGATATGGAGTTTTGTGGTAAGGACGTTGTAAGCGTTGAGGTTAGAAATAGTAATCTTGATGTGAGAATCCTTAGAGTTGATTTTGAAAATTATATTTATTTGGAAGATCGTTAATATAAATTTCTGTTATATCTAATATCGATGTAGTGATGTTATTTGATTTGAAGATTTAAGCTTGCGAGGTTCTTAAGAGATAGAATCGAGTTGTCGTTTGTGCGAGAGCATGGTATGCCGTTATTTTCATAGATATGTTTTATATATATATATATATAGATAGATAGAGAGAGAGAGAGAGAGAGAGAGAGAGAGGCTAAAGTGCATCATTAAATATACATCACCCATGCATCATAAATGAAACTCAAGGCAACAAGAATAAAACGACACTGCTTGACTATATTCCCTTTTAACCCCAAAAGAAAAAAACATATCCCTACTCTCTCAATTCAGAAACCGTTTTCAACACTCTCTCTCTTCACGTGCTTTGAACGAGATGCAACCCCCAAAAGAGCACTCACCGGAGCAAAAAACTTCATCGGACTCAACCGGTGAGTAAAAAAGAATCTCAACCTTAAAAAAAGCCCTGCATTTGATGTGCTTGAAAAAAACACGTTTACGTTTGGGGGTTCCTAGATCTGAGATTGCTATTTCATTTTTTTTTGGGGGGAGGGGGGGAGTCTTTAGATTTTTACTTAGTTATTTATTGTGTTGCCAAATCTTTGCTCAATTTTTTGGAACACAAAACTTTTGCTGTTTTAAAAAAAAAAGTTTTGTAACACAAAATCATTACCCAAAACTTTTGAAAAAAATAGTTCACGTTTGCTGTTTTGAAACTCCCTTTATCTTTATCTTTATCTTTATCCTCTTTCATTTTTTTTTTCAGTTAACAGTTTCAATTTTTTTTCAATAAATAATTTTATATTTGTTGAATTGCTTACGTTTCAATTTTTCAATTAACAGTTTCATTTTATTGTAGACCTAACAGTTTCAATTTTTTTTATAAATGACAACATGCAGTGGTTCTAATTGTTCGAGAGTGAAATGTGCTTGTGGTATTGATGCCATTATTTGTACATCGAAAACAACCGCAAATCCCGAACGACATTTTATGTGTTGTCCAAAATCCGAAGATGGGTCTTGTAATATTTTTAAATGGGTGGACGATAAAAATTCCATCTGCAATGAAAAAATTGAGTTAGCGGAAAAGATAAATGCATTGGAGATTGAATTGGTGATACTACGAACGGAACTCAATAACATTAAGGCGACAAAGATAAATTCGGTGGACATGGAATTGGTGACACTCCATAATGAATTCCACAAATTTAGAATGGAAATTAAATATCCTTTTGTAGGATTGCTCGTGTTGTTCATTTATCTTGTATTTATCAATTAAGTGCGAGTGCAGTTTGTAATGTTGGATTTTATGGTGTAATTTGAAATGGTGCAATTTTTGGTGTTATTTGGAATGTTGAAAATAGAATGTTGTATTTTTGGTGAAAACAGAATGTTGTATTTGTGATGCCTAATTCTATTTTGGTGTTATTTGGAATGTTAAAAATAATTTGGAATGTTGAAAATAGAATGTTATTTGGAATGTTGAAAACAAAATGGTGTAATTTGGAATGTTGAATGATTGAAGTAAATAAATAATAGCAGTAGGCACTGATAAAAGAATAGTAGTGTTGAATGATTGAAGTAAATAAATAATAGTAGTAAATTGAATTCATTGATATAGTAGTGTGCACTTGATATAGCAGTGTGCACTTGAAATAGATAATAGAAATATGGTTAGTATAGTATTGTGCACATGATCCGAACTATAATATAGCAGTGTGACATTCACAACTAACTAAGTGAGTATAGCAGTGTGACATTGAACTAAGTATAGCAGTGTGATATTAAAAAGAATGCAGTGTGCACATGATCTGAATTGACATTCACATCAAAGTAAGTAAAGAAAATGCTACTAAAAACTCCCAACTGACATTCAAAATATAACTTGACAGTCAAAATACACCTACTGACATTCAAAATACATCTTGACAGTCAAAATACACATTCAAAAACATCCAATACACATGCAACATTCAACTTGGCATCTCCTCGGATGAACTGGAAATAGAGCTTGTTTCGAATCACCATCCTTGTCCCTGCATGAGAAAAAAAAATATTAATAACACTCGAACATAACAAAAATATTAATAACACTCGAACTTAAAACAAAAATATTAATAACACTCAAACTTAAAACAAAAAAATATTACCTATTATTCAATACGGGGCAATTTCTTTTGTCATGAGCTTGCCCTACCAATCCACACCCATTACAACGTCGCTCTTGTAACTTTTTTGCCATTTTCAAGGATTTATCTTCCACACCTTTTAGTCGCTTACCACATCCTTTCGCCCTTAATTTTTGTGGTTCATTATAGCCATGCTTGAAATTGGTACTCATGTTTACCGAAACTCCTCCACTAGGGCCTTGCAACAATGGTAGTGGTGGTTCCACACGATCAACCAGTAAATTTATCTTTTCACATGCCATATATAAAGCATCTTCATAAATTTTTGTAGCTTTTGGCCTAATAAGGTCCCTCTCCACCACATCTAAAGATCTTTGGATTAGTCGACTACGTTAAAGGAAGTATGATTTATCACATGTTATGACCATCCCTTTAGAATCTCTAACGGTTAACTTTTTGTCTCTCTTGGTCCCCCTACTCAAGATGTACTTTCTCGGTAAACTGTGTATGTCAAAAAACTTGACCATATACGCGAGCATGTGTTGGCATGGAATACCTGCACTCTCAAAAAACTTGCAACTACAAGATACGAAATCCAAATTACGGTCGTAACTTACTAGTCACACATGTTGGTTATCACCAGTTGTTTTTCGTACCTCATACACATTTTTATGGACCTCTTTCGTCTTTAAATAAAACTTATAATTCAACATCTCCCACATCTCATTTTGAAACTTATGAAATATCTCAGACATATAAATGTCCACCATTTGCACCAAAACAAAGTGCATAACTATCAATTTAGGCTTCTTGTTGTAGTCTTTGTGATTGCATAGCAACTCTTGATGACGTTGATGCATAAAACCCCTACTAAATCGGATCATAAATTCAAGTAGGGAATTGTTCTTCATCACATATTTCTTGAAAAAAGAGTGTGCACTTTCCGCTCTTTGGCTACTTGTCACATTAGTCGAGAAAATATGATTCACATACGCGGGGACCCATTTTGAACGAATTTCATATAATGAATTAAGCCACTTGTTTTCACTTAAACCGCTTCTTATCATAAGATCAAGCCATTTAACATCAAACTTTTCCTTTGTCTTTGATTCCCATATACAATCGAAAATCTCCCTCCGATACATGGCGTACTTCACCACATATATTTTGTCCCAAAACTTCATCAAAATGTGCCACGAACCGCCTATGATGGGTGTGGGATAGTACTTCGGCTATAGCCCTCGTCATAGCCAGATATTGGTTGGTAATTATCAATTTCGGCGCATCACCCGACATTGCCTCCAAAAATTCATTGAATAGCCAAATGAATGATTCAATTGTCTCATCGCTCAAAAAAGAAAAAACAAATATAATTGTTTTCCCATGATTAGTAACCCGCACAAGGGGTGCAAAAATCAAACTATATTTATTTGTATTATGTGTGGTATCAAACACCACCACATCACCATAACACATGTAAGATCTTCTAGATGTGGCATCCGCCCAAAAACAATGCCTAATTCTATTTTCATCGTCGAACTCGATTTTAAAATAAAAGGAAGGGTTCTTTTGTTGCTCTAAATTGAAAAAATCTAACAACATGTATCCATCACAACTAATTAATTCACTACGTTTATTCCGTCCTTGGCTGTACAAATATTTTTTAGTGAAGCCAACATTCCCAAACCCTCCCGCTTGTAATCCCAATAGGTTGTATTATTGATGCTTTGGTATGTTAACTACCCCAAGTTATTGAGTCAAGCATTTTTGGGCATTCTAAGCAACCCGATGTGATCATAGAAAATGAGTTTTTATTGGGGTAGACAATGGATTACTATGACCCTCCACAAATATACTAACCACAAACTTGTATCTTTCGACCGGAACACCACAAGCTTAGCCTTACAATACTCTCTAATGTCCCCTCGGCGTCTAGATGTGCCCGATTTCGCTACAATCGTACTCTTACCTTCTTTGAAACATACATATAACTTCCTCACGATCTCATTCATCTCTCGGCACCTATTAACTATGGAACTATGCACACTAAATCCGACATTTTTAGCATATTCATTGTAGAAGTTCCAAACCGCATCCAAACTTTCAAATTGTTGCCTAATCTTTGGTGTTATTTCCAACACCACATAAGGGTTGAACAAATTGTCTTGTTCTAAATTAAAATTGGCCTCTTGAACCTTCTCAGTTTACATATTTTCCATGTCCTCAAATTCAAATTCAATTTGCATATCTTCCCCTATCCAAAGTTCTTTGTTATTCCCAACAGAAGAAGAAGGGTCCATTTTTCTGAAACATACAATAGAAATTAGATTTAGTAAAAAAAATAATGACAATGAAAAAAAATAATGATTGATTACATCACAAAAAAATGACTAAAAAAAATTAAACTCAATAAAACAGCGGACATTTCAATATATAGAAGTGGACATTTCAATATATAGCAGTGTATCAAGTTTCAACATTGAAAATACATCAAAAATAATCAATGAACTATGTTTTTTATAATATATATCAGTGTATCAAGTTTCAACAACATATTTCAATATATATATCAGTGTATTAAAACTGTTTTTTTTATAATCTACAAATGCCCAAATAATCAATGAACTACGATTTTTTTATAGATAATCTATGCTTCAATGAACTACATTTTTTTCAACTTTTAATATATCATGGTAAAGATTTGTGTTTGAAAACTTTTTTTTTTGAAAACAACAAAAGTTTTGTGCTTCAAAAAATTGAGTAAAGATTTGGCAACACAACAAATAACTAAGTAAAAATCTAAAAACTCCCCCCAGAAAATGAAATATCAATCTCAGATCTGGGAACCCCCAAACGTAAATGTGTTTTTTTCAAGCAAATCAAATGCAGGTATTTTTTAAGATTGAGATTCTTTTTTACTCATCGGTTGAGTCCGGTGAAATTTTTTTCTCCGGTGAGTGCTCGTTTGGGGTTGCATCTCTTTCGAAGCAAGTGATGAGAAAGAGTATTGAAAACGGTTTCTGAATTGAGAGAGTAGGGATAACTTTTTTTCTTTTGGGGTTAAAAGGGAATATAGTTAAGGAGTGTCGTTTTATTCATGTTGCCTTGCGTTTCATTTATGATGCATGGGTGATGTATATTTAATGATGCACTTGAGCCTTGCTCTCTCTCTCTCCCTCCCTCTCTCTCTCTCTCTCTCTCTCTCTCTCTATATATATATATATATATATATATATGTGCGTGTGTGTGTGTGTGTGTGTGTGTGTGTGTATTTTGTTCGCGGGGTAGGTGTGTGTAGGATTGGGTACATGAGCATCCAACCTTGGCATTCTACGATTAGGATTATGTTAGCCTTATTTTATTTGCGCGACTTTACGTTTGACGTTTACGCTTCGTCGAATTTCGAGGGCGAAATTCTTGTATTAGTGGGGAAGTATGTAAAACCTCGTGATTTTTTAACTGTAAAATCTTTGTTAAATTATAAATTTTGAAAAAATAATTTTTGGCATTTATTTAATTTTGTCATGTAAAAATGTTGGTTTTTATATATAAAAATAAGGTTTTAAGTGGAATTTTAAAACGAGATAAATTTGGAAATTATAAATTTTAATATAAAATCGGGGGAGGATCTGACCTAAGGAGAATAAAAAATTTGAGGGTTTAATATCCAAAACAAGATGCAGCTGACCTTAATAATGTTCGATTTGGTTGATTTTTCTTACACAACTTTGTCTCACCTTCAGCTATAACATATCCAAAATTCAAGGAAATCCAACGATCTGATATCTAAAATGTGATATAAACGACCTTAATGATATTGAATCGGTCTGATTTTTGGACATCAGCTTCGTCTCACCATCAGATAGAACATATCAAAATTTCAATGAATTCTGACGATTCAATCACTCGAAATGTATTTTTATGTGTTTGGGTTTGATTATGACTGTTTCTATAAATATTTTATATTGTGGATGGGTTCAGTCATTTTAGAAGACTTTTAGCCCTTCTCGAGAAGCAATAGCATCTCAAAATACTAGCTACTATCATCTAAAAAACTTAGACCACATTAAACACAACTTTCAACCCAAGTTTTGAAGATGTAAATCATGATTTCTCAAGAACAACTAAGAAGATGTCTTTTTAATTTTCACGGGAGGAATGCAATGGTTTAATTAGAATTTCGATGAAGAATTTTATGAGTTTTAAGTGATTATTTTAAGTTATGTGGTATACACAATATGCCCCTTTAAGTCTCTTGAGAGAATTTTTTGGTTTCTTAGTTATTTGTATTTTTCTTGTATGGTATTAATTGGAATACTATGTGTTATTCGATTGAGATATGGTGTATTTGTTTATTTAGGCATGGTGCCATCAAATTTTAATGTAGCACTGAGAACGGTCACCCGCCAAAAGTCCAATAGTTGGAATGAGGATTTACGAAGCCTAGTTCGGGCGAGGTGAAGTGAAACCCGATGACCTATTGATGTGTTATTGACAAATAAATTGGTACAATGGTCGGGTGTCGCATTGGACTCGTACACGATTTTGTATTGTTACAATTTATTCACCGTTATTTTATTGAGAATCTATTCTTGCCATATTATGTAATTCCCGTTCCTTTTTTAATAGAAAGTAAGCGTAGAATTTGATGTTAATGATTTATGAAGGACATTAATAGCACAACATTTATAGAATATCATTAGCAGTGCAAATATTTGGTATCTTAGCTTTATTTTGAGTGAAATTAAAATTGAAAATATTTGGAGCTGTATTTTACCAAGCCCAATTTTTATGATATATTTTAGATTGACGTGTAACTTTTGGAGTTGACGTTATGCATTTTGATGACCTGTCATGTTTATTTTTATGGAATATAGATGCTCTGTACGGATTATTGAGAATGGTAGTTTAATTTCAAGCATAGTGACGCCTCGAATATCTCGGGTGTTACAGATGGTATCCGAGCATGGTCTTAGGTTTCGTAGGTTGTGAGTCCATTTAGCTTCCACGTTATCGACCTTTGATCCCATATGTGGATTCGTACTCCTTAAGGTATTAGGTCTATAATACGTGTTAGATGTGTTTCTTGGAGATATGAAGTTTTGTGTTAAGGACGTTGTAGGCATTGAGGTTAGAAATAGTAATCTTGACGTGAGGATCCTTAAAGTGTCTTTTGAAAGCGATATTTATTTGGCAGATTGTTAGTATAAATTTTAGTTATATCTAATATAAATGTTGTGATGTGATTTGATTTTAGGATTTAAGTTCACGATGTCATTTGGAGGTAGAATCGAATGGTGTAGACCGTTATTTTCATAGATAAGTTCATATACATATTTAAGATATACATATTTTATTTTGTTCGTGCAGTAGGTGTGTGTAGGATAGGGTGTATGAGCATCCAATCATGACATTTTACGGGTAGGCTTATGCTAGCCTTATTTTATTTGTGTGGCTTTATGTTAGGCATTTATGCTTCGTCAAATTTCGAGGATAAAATTTCTATATTTGTGGAGGAGTATGTAACACGCCATGATTTTTGAGCCATAAAATCTTTGTTAAATTAAAATTTTCGAAAACATAATTTTTCGAATCTATTTAATTTTGTCTTGTAAAAATGTTGGTTTATATATATAAAAATAAGGTTTAAAGTTGAATTTTAAAACGGGATTAAAATTACGAAATTATAACTTTTGATATAAAAATCAGGGGAGGATCTGACCTAAGGAAGATCAAAGTTTTGATGGTTAGATCTCCAAAATGTGATGCATGCAACCTTAACAATGTCCATTCAACTTGATTTTTCTTACACGACTTTGCCTCGCCTTCAGTTATAACATATCCAAAATTTGAGGAAATCTAATAATATGATCTCTAAAACGTGATGCCATCATCTAGAACATATCAAAGTTTTAGCAAATTCCGAAGGTCCGATCACCCGAATTGTATTTTTCTGTGTTTGTGTTTGATTAGGAATGTTTCTCTAAATTCGATATGCTATGGACGGTTTTAGACATTTTAAAATACTTTTAACCCATCTAAAAGAGAAATAGCCTCTAAAAATATCAGCTACTATCATCTAAAAAACCAAGACCACATAAAATACACGTTTTAACTCATGTTTTGAAAATGTCTATCATGATTTCTTAAAAACAACCAAGAAGGTGTATTTGTTATTTTCGTGAGAGGAACGAAATGGTGAAATAAAAATTTCGAAGAAGAATTTATAACTTTTCAAGTGATTATTTTAGGGTACGGGGTTTACACAATATGCTCCGTTAAATATCTCGAGAGTATTTTTTGTTTCTCAGTTCTTTGTATTCTTCTTCAGATGTTGTGGTATTTATTAGAATCCTATGTGTTATTATATTGAAATATGGTGTATCTGTTTATTTAGGCATGGTGCCATGAAATTTTAATGTGGCACTAAGAATGACCACCCGCCAAAAGTCCAAAAGTCCAATAGTCGGAATGAGGCTTCGAGAAGCCTAGGTGAGGTGAGGTGATGCACGGAGACCTATTGATGTGTTATTGAGAAATAAATTGGTACAATGCTCGGGTGTCGCATTAGACTCGTATACAGTTTCGTATTGTTGCATTTTATTCACCGTTATTTTATTGAATATCTATTCTTGCCATATAGTGTACTTCTCATTCTTTTTTTTTTAGTGGCAGGTAACCATGGATTTGGACATTACGGATTTATAAAGGACATTAAGAGCAAAACATTTTGAGAATATCTTTCTGTACAAATTAGGAGTGTAAATATTTGGGATCTTAGCGTTATTTTGGGTGAAATTAAAATTGAGATTATCTGGAGGTGTATTTTACCTATGCTTGTTGTTAGGAGATATTTTATATTAACGTGTAACTTTTGGATTGGACGTTATGCATTTTGATGACCTATCATGTTTATTTTGTGGAATATAGATGCTCTATGGGGATTATTGAGGATTTTAGTTAAATTTTAAGCTAGTGGCGCCTCGAATTTCTTAGGGTGTTACAACTTAATCTATATCTATCTATATATATATATATATATATTATATATGTGTATATGATATCATGTGAAACATACTCCTCAAGTGCTATCAGTGATGGTTGCACGATGTGGGTGATCTTCCCTGACAAATCTCAGCAGGCTAAATATTGACCCCAGGTCATAGTGCCAAGTTTATGTTTGTGTGAGTTATAATATTCGTAGTAAGTTAATTTTGTGCTTGATTATGAATCACTGTTGAAGGACTATGACCGCCTCCACTACGTTTGCATGTTTTACGGAGTCGGTGTGAGAGTTTGACCTCTAGTATCCAGGATGATGTGAGCATGCCCTGAATAATGATAGCATTATAGATACCCGCATCCAACGAGTTATTACTCTGAGGGATGGCAACTATACTTGACAGATGTGTGTTTATTGTAGTATATTATTATGTATATTTACGCGTAGACAAGTATACTACGGTTTAAATAACTAGTTACAGTCATTGGAAATAAAGTAATAAATTATAAACGTGATTGTGGAATTAAATAACTAGAGTAAAACTTATATATTAAATTGTGATAATTTAATTGGGTATTGATTTAGAAATGGTGAAAAATAATTAAGGAACTAAAGGAAGATATTATACTCGGGGTAAAATATTATATTATCGGCAATAAGTGGTAAGGCTAGTTAGGCAGGGTAGCATAACTAGGCGTGTTAACATAGTACGTTAGGTGCGCACTTTAAATGAGGGGTGACTCAACAAAGTGCGCTACCAATTTATTAATAATAGAAGTTCTTAGCATTTTCATTTACGCATCTTATACACTTGCAAATCTTCTTAAAAAAGTTTGGGGCCCAGATTTGTGTCAAATCTATTTTCAAAACTTGTAGGTGTCCTGCCACAGGGATGCAAAGGATGATTACTCTTTTCAGGGACACATAGCTGCAGTTGATGTGGAGGACTGCACGATTTAGAGTAGTCGATATATGTATTACTATCTAGATTAGGTTTACTATTTGTATTGTTGGTTGGACATGTTGCATGTTTTATTCAGACTTATTCGTTTTAGATTATTTTAGATAGTTGGATTTTAAGTATTGGATTTTTACCCGATGGTTTATTCGGGAACCTTATCTATTTATCCCACCTTTAGACTTAATTTGTAGTTTAATTTATATTATTAATGTGCATGGATTTATTATGGAATTATTTTTTATTTTGCATGGTAATGAAAGATAAAAATTAACACTGCTTGTTAAAATTTATTAGGTGGTTTGTAAATAATTATATTTTGGCAGTGATGCTAAGAATGAGACATGTGAGACTAATGTTTTATTTTGGTAGTGGAATGTCCACCCATTATTTAAATAGGCAGGGTATCATAGATGGTATCAGATCATCAGTTTCTAGAGTCTTTTAGGATCTGCATGTCTTAGTACGATTTCAACATAGAGTTCTTTGATATAGAGACCTATTTGTTGGATTGTTTCATTAATCATTACGTACGCTCATTTACTTTCTTCTGCTGATTATTTATTATTTGAATGTAAACTTATAAAAATTTAAATCTTGTTTAAGATGAGGGCTAGTGCTAGGAGGAAGCCCCACAGGAGGCGATGAAGGCCGCAGAGGTGGCCATTATTGTTGCCCAAGCAGTTAATGCTCCAATGACCACCATAGAACTTCTTTTTTCGCAGGCTCATCCATAGTATCCAGTGGAACTTGTCATTTAGGACCACCCGGGGCCGTCATCTTGGGAGAGAGTGAGGGAGGCCTTTCAGAGAGGGCATCCACCAGTGTTTCAGGGCAGTTCAGATATAGTGACAACTACCTAGTGGAAGAAGGACATTACACGCCATCTTTTCCTTGTGGAGTGAAGTGAGACCCGGAGACAGATATTGCCTACTTTTAATCTAGCAGGTGTAGCACTTCCATGGTGGGAATCGATTACCAGGGCAAAGGAGAGGGACGTTATGACTTTGGCAGAGTTCCGGGTGTGGTTTGACAACAAGTATTTTTCATTAGCCATCCAAACAAACATGTAATAGAAATTTCTAGATGTTACTCATGGAGACTTGTTAGTGGTTGAATACGAGGAGTTTACTTGTTTGGCTAACTTTCTTCCTGACGAGGTGAACACAAAGGCGAAGAATTTGAAGTTCGAAAAACATATCAAATCTCCTTCATGACCGACCACTGCAGGGACCTTTTGTAACAAGTATTGAAATCTCATTTTCCTCTCTGTTTAAGTTGATAATGAAAGGATTTTCGTTCAAACCATGCACCAAACTCTTCATTATTTAAGGCATATCTCCATAGTTATGGCGAATGATTCCCATCACTATAACGCAACTCCTATTTGCCAAAATATCGCCAAAAATTTAATCCAGGGTGCCACTGCACTTCACCCTACATAATTTCCTTTGGATTTTCTTCTTCCATTGACATGGTGACTTCTATCGAGATCACCGTTCCCAGAATATTCCATGGCTTATGTTGAGCCTCTCCCCCTGTAATCCTTCTAACACCCCTCGTTGGCCGTCCAATGTTATTCGGTGTAAGAAGTCCAACTGAATTTGTATATGAATCCCATCAACTATACTTAATAGCAGGAGCACAAGTTGCGTACGTGGAGGAATACAATAATCCTATAATAAGACTCTATATCAAAGAACGTTACACTGAAACATAATAAGATGCACAGATCTGAAGGACTCTAGAGCCTAATGCTATGATACCATCTGTGACACCCTGCCTGCTAAAATACCGAGTGGCCAGCCCATGATCAAAATGAAACGTTGGTCTCATGTGGCTCATTCTCAGAATCACTATCGATTATTTTTAAAAGTAACTAACCACCTAGTAATTTAATTAGATCGGTGTCAATTTTTATCTTTCATTAATTAACAACATGCGAAAATAAAATAATAATGAAATCATCCACACAACCTGGTAACTGAACACAACATATAAGAATCATATAAATAATGATGACCAAATAAACTATCGGTTCAATAATAAATACAACAGTAAACTGAAACAATAACCTGGATACACAAAGTCCGATAAATAAATGAATACTAAATCTAAGGGTTACATGACCAAATGAGTACTGAAATGAAGTCCATGCACTAGGAATAATTGAATGAAGCGACTATAACAAAGTCCCGTAACTTTCACATGAGTTGCAGCTACGCAACCCTGGATAGAATTTTCAAACGGAGCGTCCTTGTGGCTAAACACCTAAAAGGTTTTTGAAAAGATTTTGACACGGGTCAGAGCCCAAGTAAAACTTTTTCAAAATATTGATTAAGCAGTTAAATTGCAATAATTAAATATGCATGCACACTATTCATATTTAAGTAAGTCTCACACTCTCTTGAGGTATAGCTCACCACTTCTCTAATGTGCACACCTAACGCCCGCCAACTAACCTTCCTAGTTAAGCTACCCCACCTAACTAGCCGTATCACACCTCTTTCTATCGCACTACTCTAACTCGAGTATTCTTACATTGATTATTAAGTTATCTTCTCATTATCTTATTAATCGGTTCAACTATATTTAATCATATAACATTTACACGAGTTATATAGGAAACACCTTTCTAATCATATAACTTTCACTCTATTTATATAAGAAATCCCCTTTTAAAATCATATATGTTTCGCACTAATTATATAAGAAATACCTTCACACTTGTGTGTTAATCCCGTATAGAATTATCTAGTCATTATATATATATATATATATATGTACTAGTATATTACAACATTCACACACATGTTGCGTATACTAACCATCCTTTCCCGAGAAATAACTCGCCGGATGATCTCTCTAAAATTCTATCATGTTCTACGTCTGCTCACTCTAACCCAGCTACTTCAAGTCAGAATCACTCTCTAGCTTGTGAAAAATAATAATAAGCGTAGCGGAGTCGGTCATAGATCCCCGGTTGTGAGACTGAATCATACCCAAGATGTCTCACCCCGAAAAGAATCTCAACATATAAATACTGGACACTATGACCTGGGGATTATACTCTCCCTGCTCCTCAAGCCAGGGGATTCACCCACATCCCACAACCTCTTATGATAGCACTAAAGGGATATGTATTCCTATAACTATCATTCACACCGATATTTATAGAGCACACAAATATATATATATATATATATATATATATATATATATATATATATATATATATATATATATATATATTTAATAAAGTCCGGCTAACCCGTGCCTAACACCCATAGCACTAGCCCAAAAATACCCAAGTCTATATCCCGACATGTAATTTAATTAATTTCATCTCAATTAATTATTTTTCATTCCACACTACACCAAATTTACCGAATTGTCAAGGTCATTGACCTTGACAAATCCAACTTGTCAAGGTCAATGACCGTGACATTTCGAGGCGAGATAACTTTTTTTGTCACGGTCATTGACGTTGACACAAAACTCGCGTTTTGTGTCACGGTCGTGTCGCGGTCAATGACCGTGACACGTTCACGGTTTATAACCGTGACAAATCCTTGACCCTTTTTAAAAAAAATTGTCACGGTCATTGACCGTGACACGTCCGTGACAACTTTTGTCACGGTCAATGACCGTGACAATTCTGGTCAGAATTTTAAAAAAAATCTACTGGGAAGTATGGCCACTGCAACTGACCAGCAGTACATTTGTACCTGTTATAGCAACATTGTACCTGTTCCAAACATCATATATCCAAACAAACTAAATATAATGCAAATATATATTCAAATAGAGACAATATGCATCACGATATAATTCAAATGTAACAACTTAAAACAATTCAATTCAAACTTAAAACAATTCAATTCAAACTTAAAACAATGTCACTACATGTCTGGTGTATTGTTAAAACTGAGGAGGTGAGTAGGCCACACGACATACGAATTGACACACCCACTAATATACGTCGTGCCGCATTGTTCGCGCAACCACAATAGGGAGTTCTCCTTCCCGGGTATGACATGCGTGACGAGCACCCTGGACTCCATCTCTTGAAGCGCACGTCCATGAACTATTCCACCCTGGACGATATTCGGGTCCCTCAACCCCCGCCCTATCCGCTGGCCATCAAATACGTACAATATGAACATGCTCGGCCAACCAAGTGTCGACATTGGTCTGTTGAAGGGCGCCAAATAGGGAAGTGGATCATCGAAGTACGAGGGTGTCGGTGATGAAGCAGCGAGGTCCACATCCTCGTCATCCTGCGCCTCGTCCTCCCGCACCTCCTCCTCCACCGCCTTCTCCTTCCCTTTCCCTTTCCCTTCACGGTCTCCGCCCAATGAACGCTTCATGAATGCGTACATATCTTGGACCATCGCCTCCAAATGGGACAGCTTCGCATCGTGTGAATCCACCGTTCGAGCCAACCCGGTGTCGCTCGTCTCCAATCCGATGATCCTAGATTTGGCCACCTGCGAGCTCACCCCCTTGTCCTCCCCTTGCGATCAGAGCCAAGCACTTGGCTGAGTGCATCTGTGGACAAAGATGCCTTGTTGGCATCAGACTGCGACTCCTGCACTTCCTTAGGCTTTGCCTGAAACGACAAAAAGCACATGATTAGTAAAATAAGTAAACTAAAAAATTATGACGTAATTAACAAAAATTAAACTGTCGGATTACTTACAATCATGGCCGCGATGCTCGGGGACACCTCCTTGTCCTTCCCCTTCTTCGTCCGAAGAGCCACATAAGTATCGAGCCTATGTGGCTTACCCCCTGGCCCACTCCCTACCCCCTGAAATAAAATAAAGTAAAGTAAAATTAGTATCGGCCCCGCAAAGTAAAATATTGAAGAATAATATATTTCTGTAGTTATAGAAAAATTAAATCTTACCTGCATCCTATGCTCCACCTCGGCGTAAGAGGTCCGGCCGGAGTAGTGCACGTCCGTCTGTTTTGCCCGATTTTCCCTCCCCGATTGGCGAGATGCCAATTGTCGATCCTCGATCTCATTGTCAATGAACTTCTGCCATTGTGCCAATGAGATCGGCTCCTTGGGGGGGACGGATTCATGCCAAGGTGTATTTTCACAATATGCATATCTTATAAGAGAGTCGGGTTTGACATTAATAAAGTGAGAATTACATTTAAGACTTTCTAACAACATGCAGGTGTATTTTCAATTTTAAGGACTATTTTCATCACTTAGTGTTCATCTAAGTTCTAGTATAACAAGTTCCCATAAAAATCTTTAATAAAATTCTCATATCTTCTTTCAATTTAAACACACACACAGTAGTGACTGTCTATTTAAAATAATCTCAATGTTAATTTCAGGTATTGAATTTCTACTATTGTTTTGTGCTTTTTATAAATCATACCCCACCCCCACCCCAACATGTTTACGGTCTTTCATCACCCGTCATAAATTTTTCGGTCCGTGACTTACTGCCCAGTTGTCTCGGGTCTTTTAGTCCCTTAACATTACTTTAAGAATTTTACCCAATCTAAATACCACATTTTCTTTCTTGTTATACACTTGAACACATTTTGTTATTTAGTCGTTATTAATTTATCTTTGATGTATTACCAGCATCTTTACTTTTATAAACTTTATTTAATTTTCAATTTTAAGGACTATTTTCATCACTTAGTGTTCATCTAAGTTCTAGTATAACAAGTTCCCATAAAAATATTTAATAAAGTATTATCACAAATATAAACTAAGAGTGATAAAATAACTTTGAGGCATATAAATTAATTGTGACAAAGTAAGATTATGGACCATAACCTAAAATTTAAAAAAAGTGTTTTTATTTAAACCCCACTTTTCTTTCTATAACTCCTATTTTATTAAACTTTAAATATAATTAGGGGTGTATAGAAAGAAAAGTTAAATAGGAATAAAAACAACATTTTTAAAATATGAAGGGCTCGCATATTTGATCAAATTTTTCAACAACATAGACTAAATGATCTTTATTATAAGACAATTACTACAAATTTATGCGCATCGCCCGAATTCAAAAAGTAATTTAATGACTAAAGTAATACTTTTTTTAACTTTAGTTATTCACCACAAATATTAAAAAATATTTTATCTTTCATGCTTTTAGCAACTTCGGATGCCATTTTAACCCTTATTGTAATTTTTTAGTTTTCATGCTTTTATTTGATGGATATAAAGTCATGTGATTATTTCACCATATAAAGTCAACAAAAACCGCCATATATGGTTTTTTTCCCCATTAGTATAAGTATATAGCGATTATTTCACACTTAAATCACATATTAAGCCGACCTTCATTTTTTTATGAAATTTGTAGAAAATTACTTATTTATTTTGAATGAAAATAAATTGTTATCCAATATTTTTGGATATTATTTGCATTTACATTTTTGGATATTATTTCTGGATATTATTTACATTTACATTTTTGGATATTATTTTTGGAAATTTGTAGAAAATCACTTATTTATTTACATTTTTAACCCCCTACCCCCACCCTGCCCCACCCCCTATCCCCACCCTGCCCCCACCCTATCCCCACCGTACCCCACCCCCTACCCACCACCCTGCCCCCACCCTACCCCCACCCTGACCCACCCCCTACCCCCACCCTGCCCCACCCCCACACGCACATATATACACACATACACACATATATATACACACAAACATATATATAAATGGAATAGAGAGAGAGAGAGAGAGAGAGAGAGAGAGAGAGCAGCGTCGAGAGAGAGAGAGAGGGAGAGAACGGCAGGAGGGAAAAAAGAAGGGGGAAAGGTTTTTTGTTTGAAACATTGTCACGGTCGTGTCAAGGTCATTGACCGTGACAATTATTTAAAGAATTGTCACGGTCAATGACCGTGACAAGTCCGTGACAAGTATATTTGTCACGGCCGTGTCACGGTCATTGACCGTGACAATTCTTTGTCACGGTCGTGTCAAGGTCAATGACCGTGACATAAAATGCGTGTTTTTTGTCACGGTCAATGACCTTGACAAGGGTGGCCGACTGAAAGGTGACAATTTTGTCATTTTGGTGTAGTGCCAGTAGTGTTACCCAACTACAATAGAAAGACTCGCTCATTCGGTTCGTATCTTCATCTCTTAGAATCTGTTACACAAAATTCCACTATTTAATTTAACATCGTTAAATTTAATATTTAATAATTCATTATATAACTCTATAATAAATTAAAGAGGCTACTCCGTGCCTAACTCCCATAGCACTCAGTCTGAAAATAATTTGAGTCAAACCTCCAACCCTTAATTAAAGTAATTTCACCTCAATTAATTTTTACCCAAGTGGTGTCATTAAACCATATTGCCCAGACTCCCTAACTTGGTTAGTAATCTACCCATTTGATTTTATTACACAAAGTCCTGCTAATAAATTTGGCCCACTTATTAATTTTAACTTTTCTTAATACTCATCTCTTAACGTCCTAGAGATTTATCTACATTTAATTTTCTTTTAAATTAAATCCCTTATCTCCACAATTAAGCCGCAAAGAAAAGTTCTAGGACAAAAATGAAACAAAGTGTGACTTCTTTCTCCACATCGTTCGAACGACTCCTACGGTCATTCGAATGACCGTCAGCTCCCCCACCCACTTCATCTTCCTCACGAGTTAGGGTGTTACCATTAATGATTCCTCAAGCTCTTAAACTCTCCCAAATTCTCAACCAAATAATACCCCACTCTGAATATGATTAATCCCATTCTAAATCATTCATACATCATTCAATAATAACCATCGCAAAGAAATTCCAACATATACCGAAAATGTGTTCAACTGTACCATTATTACTGTCGGCGGCGACGTCTCCCTCCCCAGATGAATTCCTCCCCGGTTGTTCCCAAACATTCATGGTTCCTACCTAATCTTAATCAATTCATCACAGTAAACATCCAACATCAATGGCTTCCGCCACCAACGATTTATTCACGGGTTGGGTTGATGGGGTAACACAATCCCAAAATTTGAAATCGATCCCACATAAAATTTAAATCCACAAAATTTCTCCTGGATATGAAATGTCATCTCTAGTTCTAACAATAATACTTTGTTTCTTGAGATTTATTTGGTGATTTAAAAACCCATAAACACCAATTAATTAAACCCCCCTCATATGAAAATCCTACCCAGACACGGACTTTGATTACACCTACTATGATATGAATCCAAATACTTCAATTAAAGTGAAAAAAAGTTTAACTACTTGCCTTAATAAATTCGGAGGGTTTGATTTCCTTTGTTGTAGATGAATATTTGACGTAGAACACACCCCTCTTCTTGATTTGGCTCCCAAAAGCTCTCCCAATTTCTCCATCTTTTCTCCTTTGCAAAACTAGGATTTTCTATTTGAGTTATGTCTGCCACAAATTCCCTAATATTAGTTTTACATCATTAATCCCGAAAACAAGCCTATGGTCCAAGACCAAATGACCCAAACACCCATGTGTGGGCCCGATTATGCCTAAAAATGCCCCAAGACCCAATTACTTCCCCTGGGTACTCTTTTCCAGCTATCTCGACCTATTCAGAATAAATAAAGAACTCAGAATCATCATCTATGTTACTTAACTAAAATCTCCAACTTCGTCCTCAAATTATGACACATGTGAATTTTAAAAATAAACCGAATTAATTAAATCTTAGTTCACTAATTTAATTAAATCTTCCAGGTTAATTAAATCCCAGTAACACTGAATTAAGTAAATTCTAAATCCTAAAAGATAGGGTGTGTTATTTTTATGGATTTGATTTTGGTAGTGAGGGATTTTTCAGATGTGTTCCAGAAGATAGTTGGATTGCCACCCAGTTCAGAGATTGAGTTTGTTGTTGACTTAGCTCCTAGGACTAGGCCGATTGCACGATAACCATATGGAATGGCCACATTAGATATGTAATAATTGAGGGATCAAATTCAGTAGCTCCTGGAACAGGGCTATGTCAGGTGGAGTATCTCGTCATGGGGTGCACCATTATTATTTGTGAAAAAGAGAGATGGGTCGCTTCGTTTATGTGTGGACTACAATGAGTTGAACAAAGTAATGATTCGAAATAAGTATTCGTTGACTCAAATCGATGACTTGTTCGACCAGTTGAGAGGAGAAACGTACTTCTTTAAGATAGACCTGAGATTGGGGTATCGTCAATTGCGCATCAAAGAGGAGGATTCTCCTAAGACTGCATTTGTGACGCGGTATGGATCGTATGATTTCAGGGTGATGCCGTTTGGGATGACTAATGCACCAATGGTGTTAATGGATCTCATGAATAGGTTGTTTAGATAATTTTTAGACCAGTTTGTGATAGTGTTCGTAAAAGATATCCCAGTGTATTCTTTAACGGAGAGCGGGCACACATAGCATATACGTATGGTTTTGTAGACATTACGGGACCATTAGCTTTACGCCAAGTTCGAGAAGTAAGAATTTTAGCCGAGGAAGGTACAATTTTGGGGCCATATTGTATAGGATAAAAGGATTTCCATGGATATGAGTTAGGTGTCGGTGGTAAGGAAGTGGGGACATCCCACGACTTCGATAGAGGGTTAGAGATTTTTGGGTATTATCATCGCTTCATAAAGGGATTCTCAAAGATTATGTGTCCGTTGACTAATCTTACTTACAAAGGGGTACCATTCATTTGGTGTGACTATTGTCGATTTAGATTTTGATGAGAAAAATGATAAATTGACTTTAACGCCCATGCTCGTACTGCCTCAGGGAGGGGTGGAGTACAATGTTTTCACATATGCATCCCAATAGGGTCTCAAGGGTGTATTGCAGTAGGAGGATAGGGAGATGGCTTATGCATCTCACAAGATTAAGACCCATGAGAGGAATTACCCCACACATGAGCTAGAGTTAGAAACGGTTGTCATTTTCTTGAGGATTTGGAGGCACTACCTTTTGGATGAGCGGTTCAACTTATTCACAAATCATAAGTTCCTACAATATCTGTTGACATAAAAGGATCTTAAATAATATGATACAGGGGAGATGGTTAGAGTTCGTGAAGGATTATCGGTTTGATATTCAGTATCATCCTAAGAAGGCTAACGTGGTGGCAAACGCGCTGAGCCGATGGCCTATGGTCGGAGTAGGAGTGGTTTGAAAGGTGAAGTAGGAGGAGCTTTGGCATGATGACAAGGTCTCCAGAGCATATATGGCAGTATTGGCTATCACTCACACGATCATTATTCAGGTGGTGAAAGTATAGGCCACATATTAGTTCTGTTAGGATTGGGTGCGCCAGTTATTGGCAAAGGGGGGCAGAGTCCTACTCGATCAGTTCTGAGGGAGGATTACGCTTCAACGAGAGACTCATTATTTCGAAGGATAAGGAGTTGAGACATGCAGTGATGATCGAGCCTCACGGGTTGAGTTTTGCGATACATCCCGATGAGGATAAAATATAAAAGGATATGCGTAGGTAGTGCTAGTGGTCAAGGATGAAGCCGGACATAATGTTGTTTGGCTCGAAGTTCACTACATGCTAGTTAGTAAAAATAGACCATGAGAGACTACTTGTTAGTAGAAATACATCGTGGACATAGGCACATTGTTGAACTATGTATATTTTATATGGCGTGACTGTGATTTTTACTTTATTCTCATCTTAATTGTGTTCAATCAATCATATTTGATTTTTACGACCTATAATTAGAACCGTCTGTGGGAATTAATATCTTTTTCTCATCCAAGAAAAGACAAAGAGTAGTCACGCCCAACCCACATAGCCTAATCCCTTCGTCTGATGATGGACATAAAAATGGACCTTTGGCACCTAGGGTCGGGTCTGAGGTTCACCCAAATAAGAGTTGTAACACTTGTAGCTCACATTACTACCCCAAGAGTAACAAATTACGGACAGTAATGAACATCCATGTTCTAACCAAATCTCATGGATTTTGGATACCTATGAGCGAAAACTTAATCAATAGGAGGATGCCACACACAACAAACTAGAAGAAAATGTTTGACTTCAATGTCATCAGGATATAATGGAACAAAGCTCTGTGGGGACAGGCTAAAATGGCATGCCCAAAACCCTAGCCCTCGGTAGAGCAAAACTCGTAGTCAAGGAGGGCGTTCGCACAATGATCAGGAGCACTCCAGGAATTGGAACCCACCAGAAAAGAGAGAACCATGAAGGGGAGTCATCAAAATAAGGATCTTTGTAACCTCATTCAATGATAAATGGAAAATTGTCATGCTCATCGATTGGTTAGGTCCACTAAGAAATTAGCAAGGAGGGCCATTATCATTCAGATAAAGGTGCCTTTCTCAAGAGCGATAAAAAAATTAGGACCTACTAAAAAAAATTCCACCCCCAGATTCAAGATCTGTAATGGGAAATTCGATGCCCTCGACCATGCTCATTAGTAGCAAGAAGTGACTCCATCGAGAAATAACGAGGCCTTCATATAATTCATATTCCCTTATACTCTAGGGGATATTACAGAAAAATGGTATGAGAAGTTACCATGTAGGTCGGTCACCATCTTCAAGCTGCTCGCGGAGGCTTTCACTACAGGATTTATCACCGTAAGTTACCATTAAAAAAGCATCTACTCATACCTCACTATGATAAGAAACCACAATATACCATGTGGGAATATGCTCGGTGGTTGTGGGAAACTTATAATAAAGTGAAGGATTGCGAGGAGAAGATTATTATGGCCTAGTTCAAGATTGGTATGTCTAGAAACTATATGTTGCACCAATACCTCAGGAAGAAGGATGCTAAAACCATCAATAATCCTATGTCCATAATTGATAAATATGAGAAAGTGGAAGATGTAGTAAATGGCACTCAACATGACAATGGTCAGTTAAAAACAGTCAAGAATGGTGATAAGGAGAACTCTCCCACGAAAGGCGAGAAAGAAACAGGACGATGCATCCAACAGCAAAGATGAGGAAGATAACACTAACGCTCTTTAGGTGATCAATATGGTTATCAAAGAGGCGATCTACAAAATTTTGAATAAGATTAATGATTAACAATATTTCAAGTGTCCGAGGAAAATAAAAAGAGATCGGTCGAAGAGAAACATTGCCTTGCGATGTTCTTATCATAAGGAGAATGTGAACAAGATAGAGAATAACAAAGTACTCAAATCCTATCTGAATGATTTTGCCTAGGAAGGTAACTTGAACAACTATAATGAAAAGAAATGCGCAAAGATCACCATGGAGAATGACCAAAAACCCTAAAAGATTCCTAGACAATGATGCAATGGGGAACTAGTTTCTAATCATCGAAGGTACATAAGTCCAAACCCAATTCAAGGTAATGCTATTCAGATGGAATTGAAGAAAGTCACTGTGCTCATGGAGGCATTATGAAAATGTCACATTTGTATTATATATTTATTGGCTATCTATTGTGATAAAACATTGTGTCATGCATAACGTCTAGCCCAAAATATTGATACACTTATTTGACTGATATTGTATTTGTATATTACATGCGAAGGCTACTGATATGTAAACATGAAAAGATCTCAAAGTTTGAAGCGTTCCATTGTTTTCCTTGGAGAATATTATTTGCGTAGATTTGATAAAATTTTGGCTATTTCACATAGTCACGCTTTTGAAAAAAGGGTTTCTTTCTTAAATTTTTTTTTGAAATATTTATTCGAGTGATGTATTTCTTTAAGAATAGGGATCAAGTTTTAAATTTCAAAAATCTCATTTAAAATATTTTAAAGTGTTTTTCCCTGAGAGACATTCGAACGATAATATTTTAAGTCGTTCTCATGGCTAGTGCAGTTTAGTGGACAAACCGCATGCTGTCTAAAATCTCGTGCATGGGAAAACTCAATCGTGCACATGACGGAGATGGACTTTCAAATTTATTTATAAATAGGCCTTGCTTCCCTCCAAATTTTTTAACATTTTCCCCTTATTTCTAAATCCATATTTGGGGATTTTTTCATATTAGAGAGAACTAATTCACTCTCTAATTCAAATTGAGTGTTCATCTGAGAGTTTGTCATATTTTTCAAGATCTACGTTACGATATAAAATTGAGAGATGATTTGAGAGGTTTTTTATCCACACATTGCCTACTTTACATCTAAATTTCAAATCAACCACATAATATACTCTCCAAGATCTAAAAATAGGTGCTCATTATTTTTAGAGGTGAAGGATGGTGTGGAATCAGGACAAAGTTTACTTTAGTATTAGAGAGATGGATCTTTAATCGAATTTCTAAATGGAATGGGGGAGAGTCATAATATCCATATGTAATTTATTGTGAGTGCATGGGAATTAATTTCCTTCATGTATTCTGTAAAATAAAATTTTCAAATTCAATGAGATTCTAGATCACACCGAGGTTTTTTATCCATAGGTTGGGGGTTTTACTCATATAGAGAATGTTTTGTGTTTTATATAATTCTCTTCATTTTACATTGCTTAATTGTATACGTGTTTTTTCAATTTACCTAAATGATTTTGTAATCTGAAAAATGGCTTAGATCCAGTATATCTTGATAATCATTTTCAAAATTGGACAAAATTTTTTAGATGACTTATTCAACCCCCGGGTTATTTAAATGTGCACACACTAGCATTTTCAATTGGTATCAGAGCATGGTTGATCGATTAGGCTTAGCACCCTGAGTAGATCCTGGATTTTATGTCTGTATTTGTTTATTGTAAATATACATGGAGATTTTTTTATTTTTATCCATTAGGCGTAAGTTTCGACAACATGATTTCATCATCACGTTCATCATTAGCTAAGAACACTTCACATGCTTTGAGTGTGTCTAGATACAAAATTGTAAAAAAGGAAAATGATGTGAGAGAAGATGATGAAATGAGTGAAATTAACTATGCTTATAATAAATTGTTTCTTGAGTCAATAAAGTTGAAGAAATAAAATGTAGAAAGGCAAAATAAAATCAAATTGTTTGAAGAGAAAAGTGATTTATTGTGATGAGGTTTGGATAAAGCATGAATTTTTGGTCGTTACAACACCGTGGAAAAATGGGGTTGTTAATAGAAAGAGTAGACCTTTGCAATACATTGCTCGATTTATTCCTGAAGGCCAAATATTTTCTAAGATATTTTGGGTCGAGGCAATGTAAACGTCGGGCCATACCTTAAATATGGTTTTCCTTATACCCTTCCCCAAAAAGACTCCTTATGAACTTTGAAAAGGAAAGAGGACTATTATTAAGTGTTTCAAGATATTTAGTATCAAGTTTTATATTGTTCATGATTGAGAGTATTTGACTAAGTTTGACTCGAGGAGTGATGGTGGGATATTCCAAAAATAATTGAGCATATTATGTCTACAACATGGAAATAAATAAGGTAATGGAGACATTTAATATAGTGATTGATGATGATGTTTCTCATGTGGTTACAACTGGTGATGATGTTGAAGGAGAGATTTTAGAACCTAATGTTGTGGAGGTTAGAGTTTGGATATAGGAGAGTCTAGTTCCTGTAGGAGAGATATTGAGGGAACATTTTTTAAAAATAAGTCTCATGGTGAGAATGTTGAGATATATAGAGGGGTTCCTACATGGTTTTAATGTGATCATACTCTATTTAAAATAATTGGAAATCTTGAGAATGGTGTTAAAAAAGAAATGAACTTAATTTTGATTGTTTCAATTCTAAAATTGAATCGAAAAACATTAAAAAAGCCTTCAATGATGAAAATTGGGTCGAGTCTATGCCAGAAGAACTCAATCAATTTGAAAGACTTTACATTTAGGAATTGGTATCAAGACCTCACAATAAACATGTAGTTGATAAAAATGGATTTACAAAAATAAAATCCATGAACGTGGAGTAATTGTGATAAATAAAGAACATCTTGTAACTTAAGGTTATTCACCAATTCTAGGGATTATTTTCATGAGACCTTTTCCCTGGTTGCAAAGTTGGAAAGTGTACATCTTACTTTCCATTGAATGCTTCATGAACTTAAAATTTTTCAAATGTATGTAAAGAGTTAATTTTAAAAATGTTTGTTCAATTGGGAGGTTTATTTGGATCAACCAAAAGGGTTTGAAGACCCAAAGTTTCCTAATCACTTATTTAATCTCCGTAAGGAACTTCATAGTATCAAAAAGCTGCAAGGGCTTGGTTTGAGATATTGACCTTGTATATTCTAAAAAGTGGTTTCAAGAGATGTGATGTTGGTAGGACACTTTTCATAAGAAAAGGTAAGTATCACATCCTTGTAGCTCAAATTTACGTGAACCATCTAAGAAAGTGGTTCTCTAAGTGCTAGGGTGCTTAAGGATAAACTGAGGTACAACCCATGTTAATGATGATAACACAACAATAAATGCACTTCCAAATGATAAGGAATAAAGTCAAATGTATAAGTCAGAAACTCTCATGTATAACTCAATGATAAGTAATAAATACAATCTATTTGGAACAATAAATGATCCTCTGAAATAGCTAGCTAAATGGAGAGAAAAGGAAACAATCTAGATATACTTCAGGCAGGCTAACCAAACACTAAGTTATGAAGAAGCAATAGTCAAAGCTCAATAAATTTTGATGTTCTTTATCAGGACTGGGTATAGAATCAATGGTGGGAAGTAAATGCCCTTCGGTTTGTAATAACTTTTTAAAAGTGGTATTTTTACTCAAAGATCATGTTTGCACTCTTTCTAAAAAATTACTCATTTCTCAAGGGTAGTTGGGGGTATGTATAGGATAAAAAATACACTCGAGGAACCTCAAGTGCCTTAAATGATGTGTCGGCCTACTATACCCAACATGCCAAATGCATTAAATGTTGAGTGAAGTCTTGAGTGACCAACTATTGTGTTAGATGGTGCTATAATGTGTCAACGCCGAACCATCCAACTTCTCACTAAACCACCACTATTTGAGGTAATTTTATTTTATATGCCTAGGTATGGTATGATGTCACTCAGATCCTTTTTGGAAAGATACTCAACTTGGTGCAAAAACTCAATGGTAGATAACCGAGCAAGCTCAAGGTTGCTCGAATGTGCTTTCTCGGGAAAAGATGGATGTTTTACCTGGTGTCTGTAAAATGGTTAAGTCATGTATTAACATTTCCTTGCATCTCAATCATCTAAACCAGTTACCTCAAATATTCCCAAAGGGAGGTTCTTTAATAGAGCATGATAACTCTCCAAGATCCTGTCAGACCTAGTCCATCCTCGGTACTGAGTAACCTCATATCAATATTATAACATAACTCAAATTTATGATTCATCTCATAAATATATAACAAACTCATAAAATTCATGGTGAATATAATTATCTTCCCATGGCCAGTTTCCTCAATCTTCGATTTAGATCATATTTTGCCTTTATCCCGAATCACCTTAGTTGACTCCTCACAATCCTTTGTGATTTCATTAATCTTTAATGAATACTCCACTAGTTTCTCATCTATCTTCATAATGAGGAGGTTTATCTCTATGTAAGGGGTTAACCTATAAGACCCTACTATATTTCCCCTACGTAGAGAAATTTGTTTGTGTAAGAAATTTCAATATCTCACCTTGCTTCGACAAACCATAACTCAAAGATGACCTTGTAATGATAGAACTCGATTCATACCATCTTGAACTGACTTGATCCAAGGAATATCAGTTTTAAACACCTATAATTGGTGTCACTTGTCTCTATGCCTAGAAACCCAAATCTTTAAGTATCTTCCTCATTTGATATGGGAGTCAAATCGTCTTACATTTCTAATATTTTTTTAGACGTGTCCACACGGGCTTAACTCTGTTGTTCGTCGTTTCTCTCAATCATTATTTTCCACCAATTTCAAAACGAATTATAAGGTTTTGAACAATCTAGAGCCTAAACAAATGTTTTCCCCCAAGTTATTTAAATACACTTCATTTTCTTCATTATAAGCTTTTCTAACTTCTGCCATTAAAATTCAGAGCTCCGAGCATTTTTAGAGAGAGAAAGTCCTATTGTTGCCTGAATTTTGCCTAAAATCCTATTTTAACCCTAGTTTCTCTAATCATTTCCCACCGCCACCACTTCTAAACCCTTTTCCATTAAAGTCCCCCGTGAAAAAAATACTAAAATGCCAAATAATTTCCTCAAGAAAAACCTTTGAAGTTTTTTGCCGAAACAACGTTATTAGTTGGGCAGAGCGAGGAGAGTTGTTCTTCTCCTCCTACCATTATGCTCCACATTTTGGGTAAAAGTATAAGTTTTACAAAGAAGAAAAATTGTTCAAAAAAATGTTGAGGGTATCGATTAACTCACTTTGGTGGGGGAGGAACCAGATGGCACAATTATTGAATAATATGTCACCTCATTCTTTGTTCTCTATTTTAGGCTTGATTCGGGAGATTTTTCCTACTCCATCATTGATTTGAAAGCATCAGGTGGTGCTCTTCATGGATTTTTAGCATGCTCCATCTATATTTAAGAAAAATATAGGAAAACACTTCATAATTTTAGTATTTCTCATGCCACTAGTTTTTTAGGGACTTCGCGTTATCCAAAAGCAATCCTGTACTTCTCTTGTTGGTCTCTCGTTAGAGTGTTACCCCAAATACATTTGTGCTAGTATAGGGAGAGTTATCGATTACACTGGAGGATGTTTATGAAATGTTTAACATGGATTCATGTGTCCATTCCCCCTTTGATCTCTAATCACTTCATAATGGAGAGGAAAAATAATGTGCAACACTTGACCATCTTCTTCAGGAATGTATATGTGGTTCCACGAAGGCCTCATTTGGCCAGTTGATCAAGTACGTTTACCAACCTCTTGTCGATCTTATGTAGGAGCATAAGAAGTAAAAGTTTAATTACTAATGGATTTTCTGTAGGTTATGGCGGTGACTCGGAATTAGCTACATATATCGTCTATCTGCTTTCTCGATTTTTTATTTTTGGTAATCCAATCGATCAACGTCACATGGACTTGGTAAATATTTTTATCAGGTTGGCTCGTGGATTCAAAATCCCCCCCAAAATATATAACTCTTTGTTCTTTATACACCTAGCTAGATATATGCCATCTCGATATGGAATACTTAGTGGGATGTTACGACGTGTCAAACTTTGCCAATACTATCTTATTGATGGGCTTCCTCTATGCAAGGTTCCCTAGGCTTTCTACTGCTCTTGTGGATATTTTCGCGCTTCCTCTAGGAAAACCACGCATAACTCAATGGAATAAAAGCAAAGAAATAAGTCTCTGTTTCCTTTAATTGATGATATCAAGTGTTTTGAACTTCGTCCTTATAATGAAAAGACTAATGCTAAAACTGATCATTTTTTAAGCTAAATGCTTTATCAGTGCATCTTATTCTAGGAGGTGAGGAAGTTATTAAGATAAAACTATCTCTTGGTTTGGTTCTTTTAGTTACCCCGAGTTGTCTTCCCTTGCACACTGAGTGGGAAGTTAAAAATAAAGCCTATAACCCACATAGGTGTGATAGATAATTCGATTTGAATGAAGGAATAACCAAACATGAGTGTGATTCCATAAAGGAATATTGCTCATTCATAACTACCAGTTTGGATTTTATCGGGAGGGTTATGGTTGCTTAATGTGTGTTAAGTCAAAACCTAGTTCTTTCATATAAGAACAATATTGTAGATGTTTCATTGGGTTGGTAGTGCCACCATTGGCAAACCCAACTTGATGCTTTTGAATACTTTGTATACAAAAATGGACCCCAATTATCCTAACATAAAAAGTTTTAGGCCGAATGAACTTAGTTTTAGAAACCTCTCCATCAAGGAATTGGTATTCGCCCACAATCCTACAGAAAGATCAAACCCCCAGGAGTTTCCTCGTTTAACTCCAACTGATGACATGGATCCTATAGTGCCAAAGGCCAAAAAAAATATTTTAACAATTGTGATTGGAATAAAAAGGAAGGTTTCCTATGCCACAGGTTCATGTAAAAGGGAAATTGATATAAAATCTAAAGAAGTCCATGTTTAACATAGATGCATCTAGCCTTAATGGGATTCCTCTGGAGGCCACTCACCTGCCGATCCAGGTTTTATGGAAAATATTAAGTTAATGGAATTTGTTGTTCTAAGTATGATGGAAACCCCTCTTAGGATCTCAGGTAATGTTTCAGACAATAAGGGTAGGGTACTGCCATCTCATGATTATACTATTTCTCAAGTTCCAAGCAATAAAAATTATCTTATTTTGCAAGCAAAACAAGTGTCTTCCTTAATTACTCCCTCTACACATAATAAGACTTTGAGTAAGAAACATGGTTCAACGCATGTGGTCGTTATTGAACTACCTTATTTTCCTCTGAAGTCCTTTATATAACAGGCTGGATGATAGGACAATTAAAGAAGTGGTGGGTACTTCTCACCGGGTTAATCTATCTGAGCCTCCTCACGAAGCTCAATAAGTAATCCAATTTTTTTCTCTTTTTCAAAACAAAATTTTCTAGGTGTTGAGTTGTTGTTTCTTGTTGTAAGAAAGATCTGTCTAACACTTATTTTGGCCCCTTTTGAAGGATGTTTCCTCGTCAGTTATGGAATTTATTTTAATTCCTTATGGCATGCCTACCCCAAAGTTATGGTCAGTGCACTAATTGAAGAAGGTTCCATTCAGACACCTCATTTGTCCCCATTGTCAACAATCGGGTGAGTTTACACGAGACATGCTTTGTCTAGTCATTCCCTATCTAAATGTGCTTATGAGGTGGCATGAAAGTTGCCCATGGGCGAAGAGACAATGGGTGACTCAGATGTAAATATGGAAACACCGAGTTTAATTTCTCCCCCACTTTCTTCTGAGTTACTAATGGCTATGGTTTCTCCAGTTCTTCCAACAAAGGTAATTTTTACTTGAACTTATCTTAACCCTTTAGCTGATCACCATGTTTTTTATTCTTAATGTTTATTTGCATTTTGTCTATGCACGTGCATCCAGCTTTAGTCCTGAAGTAGGTGTGACGGCCCTTATGAGGTTGTTCAATGTGGATATGCTTCCTCATAGCCCCCTAAGACTAGTTATGAAGTTGAATTTCCCAGTTAGGATACCTACTATTGTGGTATATAGGACGAACTTTCCCTTGTTCATTCGACCATTGTTGAGGTATGCTCCTTATGAGAAAAATCCTCATAACTTTTACTTGGCCTTCTCCTACGTGAACTCATTATGAGCTTCACTGAATTGTGTTACTTAAATTTTCCAGTGGTGAAATGAAGGAACAAACATTTTCTCCCATTGAGGTTGATCTGACCCAAGTGGTTATTAATTTTTTGTCCTTAAAGGTTTTTCCTTTTTCGAGCGAGCCAACGATTTTGGCTATTCAGGGTTCCCCATTATTAATGTTCAATTTTCATCCGAGGAAGTAAACATACCTCTATTTTCATCTATCATTCCAACTCAAGTTAAAATCTAAATGCACAGACATGTTGATGAGGTAAAATTTCCCTGGTCATTGTATGTATGCTAATTCATTCATTATCATTACTCTCTTTGTTGTGTTGAGTGGTATATCCTACTTGGATATACCTTAATAACAAACATCACCTGCATAGGGGTTTTTAATAACTCATTTGGGATGAATTCTCAATTTTTATCACCTTCCTGGTAATGTACTCAACTTGGAATGTTTTCTCTAATCATACACTTGCTTGATGATGTACCCTTCTTGGATATATATATTTTTAAATAACCAGCGGCTTAGTGACTCACCCTACTTGAGAAAGATTTATCTAAAATGACACATGCTTGGTGATGTACCATGCTTGCGTATATATATATATATATATTTCTTAATTACCACCTCTTGGTGACTCACTTTGCTTGGGAAAGATTTCTGTAAAATGACACCTGCTTAGTAATTTGTCTATTTAATTAAATAAAACTCGAAAAAGAAAAAAAAATCAAACTTTGTTACTTTCTTGGTGATGTACCCTACTTGGATATGTAACTCTTGAAAAAAATGCACATGCTTGGTGACTTAGATTAAGTCTTTGCTAAGATTTTATCTGTTTATCTTCTCGGAGAAAAAAATTTCCAAATTTTGTCTAACTCTTTTTGTTCTTCCTGTTGGGCAACCTGTGTCAAAGCATTCCTCTCGTGGCACCTCAAGTGGCAAATCCTAAAGTTAATGCGGTTGCTTAAGTGATGGAGGTTGATCCTGTTATGGTAGTTCTTTCGTAAGCTGATTCTTCTGATGAAAGTGATCATGTATCTATGACCAGTGTGAATATGGAAGAAAGTGAATTGGGTTGTGGTTTCCCATGCCTAAAATTACACTTTCTGAGTTCTACTGGCAGGTGCTTCAAAGTTACCCTTTCATTCAAGATTCCCTGCAGACTATGTGAGAATGAATAATTTATTCTCTTCCATAGACTTTCATTACTGATTATATGAGGCCCAATAATGTAATTACGGGATATAGACTTCAAGGTATGGTAACCACGTTATCTAATATTATGAAAACTCTAATTTAAACCTTAGACCAATAAACCTTGAGACAACACCTTAGCAACCTTCAAGATAAGAAGAAGAACATATCTAATTTCTTATGTCTTATTAACATCTTAAAGTATATCAAAGATCCCAATAGGTTAACCAATCGTTTTCAAAATCTCAACAATGTTAAAGATCTAAGATTCGAGGAAGAAAAACTATAAGATCACGTCACTCATAATGAAGAGTGCAACCATAAGGTCACAAAAGCCGAAGTATCTTTGGCCAGGGCCATGAGAGATTGAGAAATCGAGTTGAAGCTAAGGGCTGAAGTTGAATGACAAATCTCTGCTATACATCAATGTGGCATTGCCAAATATGTAGCTTCTTTGATGCCTGATGGATATTTCACTTCTCTTAATCTATGGTTTCTCTTAGGATAAATTTTCCCTTTGTTGTATTTCTGGGCAATAGACTCAATTTTATGTTGTGATAATTTTCAAGTGAAATATAAATGAAATCTTGTTCTTCAAATCATGTGTTCATTACCTATTTTGCTTGATTCAACACTTGTTTATCTACATCAAACTCTAAACATAAGTACCAAAGGTAAGGAGTAATAAAATTGAATACAAATGTTCTTTACACATGATAAACCCTTAGCCATGTGTTGTTGACTTTGAAAGGATTATCATCCTCAATCTCTAATATTCGACAATAACCAATATCATGTACCTCCTCAACGATATATGGTCCCTCCCAAATTAGGTGCAAATTTTTTCAATGAGAGTTCTCTAATTTGGGTGAGAACTTTTAAATCTGATTCCCATGACCCAAATTTTCTTAGTCTCACCAAATTTTAATAAGATATGTAATGTTGCTTCATGTAGATTCGGGAGTGCCTTGTTGTATTATCTCTATATTCTTCTAGTTCTTCTAATTGATCATGCCTTCTCTACGAAAGCATGCTGCTACACAAGGCATACCTAGAAAAAATTAATTTTAACTCCACTAGAAGAATTTCTAAGGAAAAATGTGTATAACTTGTTGGTTTCCTCTTAGTATTTAGATAATCCAAATGCACTATAGGGATCTTATCATCCCATGCACTAGTAAAATATTCCATCATATTGGATAAAATATTAACCAAGGTATTGTTCGTGGGCTCTGCTTGGCCATTGCCTTTATGGTAAGCGACTATTAAGGCGTTCTGGATAATTGAGTATTTTTTTATTATCATTTCCACCTCTTTGTTGATGAATGGAGTTCCATTATCTGATAAAATAACCTTGGGATGACAAACCGATAAATAATATACTCTTTCATAAATTATGACACCACACCTGTCATTACCATTTTTAAGGGTATTCCTTCTACCCATTTGGTGAAGTACTCAGTTGCGATGAGGATCCAAATCTTACCTCTAGATGGTGGTTTAATTTTCCCCACCAAGTCAAACTCCCGAGTATGGAAATGATATGGAGTTGCTAGCAAATGGAGTTCTACCGATAAAGCATGAATAAGGTTACCATGAAGTTGGCAAGCCTTGCACTTTTGAACGAACTCAGTTCAATCTTTCTCCATAGTTGGTAAATAATATCCATGAGTGTATGATACAACTTGATTCCTCCAATGTGAGTTGGATCATTATCTTTCTTGAGGACTTCCTCCACTTCCTCTCTTATGATGCATCGCAATGGCCTATTGAGATATCATATTCAATACAAACTCTCTTGTAATAGGTAGGACCTTGGTTCTCTTCTTCCCATTCTATTGGCATTATCCTTATCACTTGGAACTATTACATCCTTGATAGAATCTACGTAAAACTAACTCCAATATATTTTAACTTGGGAGAAATTACACTCTCTCAGTTGAAAGAAATATTGACATTTAAAACATTCTCTTTGTATTTCTGATGTGTCTTTCTTTATCATAGGCCAAAAATACCCTTCTCTGTGAATTCTTCTATAATGGTGAATTTGAGCTGTCTTACAGTGCTCCTCATGAGTTTTCTCAATTGTCTTTGAGCTTTCTATGGACCAGTGAATCTTAACAATCATCCCCGGTAATTATGTAGTATAAGCTTCCTTGGAGAAGAAAATATTGTTCTAGATCCGTACAATTGATTATGTCACCTCTCTTTTCCAACTTCCTAATTATCATCCCCTCCAATCGAAACTTCATCGATAGGAAAAAGTTGGAGCACAAATGATTCATCTCGAATATTATATTTACTTACCCTTTATACTTATGCATTTTGGCCACCTCGGGTATCTTAATTCGTATTTTATGATCTTTAACTAAAAAACCTATTTTATGTATGGTTATATGCTTTTTGAGGTATAATTGAAATTTCATAGATATGAAGGTGCTAATCATGAAGTTTAGTTTCATTTCACTTTAGGGGTATTTTAGTCTCTTCAGTATTTGGGTTTCTATCCTAAGGTCTCTATAATAGTATAATATATCTTCGCATAGACTCCGACCACATATTATTTTGATCTATAAATAAAAAGTTATGGCATTTTTCATATGTTGTTCCAAGAATAAGAATTCAGGTCTTGAAGGGTCCGAATTGATTCAGATTTGTTCAGAATCGATTCACCCCTGATTGTATGGGATCTCCCCTATACAGAATCGATTTAGATTTGGGTTGAATCACTTTGGCCCCAATAGAGTTGGAACCTTTATTTTACACATTTTGCATTATTTGTTTTGTATATATAGTTTTTACACTAATTTTTTTGAGGGAGTTTCCATTATCTTTCATGTTATATTAGAATAGGTTAGGGTTTGGTTGGTGTTTGGGATCTTGCGTCCTCTACATCGATCGGCATTGAGATTTAAAATCTAGGTTTTGGGTTAAAAACTTTGAACTGAAACCTTATGTATTAAAGTCGGAATATTAGGCGTTTAGCTTCCTTTGACATCGAACGGTAGTGTTTATAAAGATATTATGACTTTAATCCATCCGTGAACATTTTGTGTGAAATTTTAATCTTTTATTGTTGAATTAAATTTCTTCATGTTTGATGTTTATAATAAATTGAATGTGCTTGGTAAAGTGCCTTTCAATCCATACATGTTGTTAGCCTATGGTGGGGAAATGATCCTAATCTCATTTTTCTAATTAATTTATCTTAGTTATTGCTCAATTTGAATTCTACTCTCATCACATCATCTTTTATATTTTTTCCCTTTTCTAAGTGTTAGATCAATTTAATCCTAAATATTGTTTCCTATGGATTCCATCCCTACTTGCCATTACACTTTCATATACAGTGTGCCAAGTTATGGTATTTGTTTTGTATAGGCCATAAAAAACCAATGATGAAAGTCTTACATACAAAGTTTACGCCCCATTGAAAATGACATCGTTGTAAGGGAATAGTGCATTTTAGGATTTTTAGTGTTTTAGAACTTTGTGTATATATTTTATATTCTCTTTATTTGGATTCTAAATTGTACTAAATTGTCTTGAGAAACTTGATTTTTTTTTCTCGTCGTGTGTTTGAATTTGTCATGAGTTGTTTCTAAAAATGTCTCATCTTAACTCCTTAGCTAGTGGTAATTGTTATTATAACTCTTTTCAAAGCTACACTCCTAAGACTATGCATGAATGCTTCCATATTCTTGAAAATGAAAGAATCGAGCACGAAACAATTTCACCCCCATCTATGACAATGGGTGATGACATGAAAATTCTTGAAAATGAGAGAGTTCAGTAAAGAATTTGGGAAACTTTGCAAAGTGGGAAAAACTAATTGAACGACCAATTTGAGAGTCATATTCCTTGGACAAATGAAAAAAAAATCCATCTCGGTGAAATGATTTCTTCTTCTAGAAGCTCGGTCGAGACTTAAACTTGCATTTCGCCTTCACTATTTTTTGAATAAGAAGTCATTGAGTGTGATCCAAGAACTTTTTGATTTGAATCTCTTATAAATATTTTAAATTTTATTGAGGTTGAGTATCCTTCATTTCATTGATTTCCTACCATTATCGAACAGTTGCAACTATCACTAGACTCTGATAAAAGTCTTGATGACTTTGATCCGATTCTTGAATGGAAATGTTATTTTGAGATGCTTTCTCTTATGGTCTATTCACTCAAACTTTCCCCACCTCCCATTCCAATTGAAAAACGATTGCTGGGAAAAAATTATTTTCTTGGGACTGATTTGTTCTTATCCCCTGTTGAATCCAAACACATTATCATCCTCTAATATTTTTTTAATTATTGATGGTTCCTTTTTTTGCACAAACCATACCTTCTGTTGTTCAAGAGGAATTCCTATTTTTCTGGTGGAATGAACTCAAATTAGGGAACGCTAATTATCCCTCAAAGTTAAAACATTTTTTAGGTGAACCCTCAAAGATTTCAACTTCTAGTGTATAGTTAGTTAGAAGTATAAATTGTAGGTTATATAAAGTAGTTTGTTTAATTTTTTTTACTTTTTAATTATATTCTGATGTTATTAGTTTTTTATTACTCTTTTTTTCTTATGCTTGGTACTAACATGTTTTATAGGATCTTTGGACTTATGTTATCCGAAGATCACTCCATTTTGGGTAATATCGCTCTTTTCCTCTCTTTAACATGGTTCTTGAATCACATTGAGGACAATGCGAGATTTAATTTAGGGGTGTGGGATATTATTTCCATTTCTTTTTGAGTTTCATTGATTTGATCACATGTTTTTACAAGTATGCCTTTTTGTAAAAAAATTGAAAATTTCAAGAAGATTTTCTTTATTTTTCCCCTTCGTTGGGCATTTTGCCTCGATTTTCAATGCTAAATTCAAAATAAAAACCCAAACTAATAGATAATTCAATAATGATTGTTCTCGATTTTGAAAGTTATTACACTTTAGTCCTCGAATCAACTATATTATAAATACCTTCATGAATCAAACTTTGAACCCATCAGCACATACGCTTTTCCTATTTAATTGATTTAGTTTAAGGCTATTATAACTCAGTAACCTTTTATTAAACTTTATATACTTACACTAAGTGGTCATTGGGATTTTCTTCATTTGTGAGTGTTATACATTACTCTTTCCTCCTTGAAAACATTAAAGTCGTCGATAATCTCCCTATTTTTTCATTAATCGTTCAGTAATTGAGTTAATTTTGAAATATGTTACTTGAGCATGATTTTTAAAGTTTTTTTGACTAAAAAATCTCGTAAACTATAAGAAAGGATCATAGTCCATGTTTGTTATCTCATTGATATTTACCTTAGCCTCACCTTAGATGTTTCCCATCATCAACCCTTTGATCTTAAATATAGCCTTTTGTTGCATAACCCCAAATCCCATAACTAACTCCAAATTGGAGATTTAAACCATATATATCACCTTCCATAGCTTTGATTTTTATGATACTTTGGATTGGATGATGTTCTTGTTATGTGGATGCAATTAGACATGTGAGAGATTGAGAAGAAAATAAAAGAGAAAGAGAAGAAAATAGAAGAACAAGTGAACAATAAGAGAAGAAGAAGTGAGCAATAAGAAAACAAAAGAAAAATAAAGTATTCCATATCCAATGCTTGTTATGGAAATCATATTCCAATTTTAAAATTGCCCATAATTTTCCATTATCTCAAGTGTTTCATACCTAAACACTTTCGAATCCATACACAATCCGTTCATTTCATATTTCCTCTAGATAAAATGTTAGTTTGTAATTCGTCATCTAGAATATCATCATGACGTTGCTCAAAAAAACCTAAGGGAAAAATAGTCAAAAGATCTACATAGGCTTGTCTCTTAACCGCACGAGGGACCATACACATCAGATATTACTCAGAAATAATGAGGAACCACCTTATTTCTCTCCCGATCAAAATTGTTCCTGTGATAAAAAACATAATTGAATCACATCTTGCTACTATGTGAATAGTGAAAAATAACGCATAATATCTAAGTTTTGTGAAACAAATATCAAAGCTAAGAAATGACTCTCTATGTTAGTATATTTTTTTTCGGACCGTGGATAATTCTAATCAAATAGTAGATAGATTTCTCTTTCCCATCAAACTCGTGTGCCAACAAAGCAACGATTTACCTCATAGTAGAGGGAAGATAAAGAAACAAAGGTAGTCTATCTTTGGGTGGAATCATCATTTGGGTAGAAATGAGAATATCTTAAGCTTATCAGATTCTTCTTCGCGTGGTTCTTACCAATTGAATTTTGTAGTCTTTTGAAATTTCTCCATCAATGGAAGAGTGATCTTAGATAGACCTGGGGAAAATCTTATTAAGTAGGAAATCATTCTGATGAAACTCATCATCTCCCTCGGTGTCTTTGGATAAGGCATGTCAAGGATGTCTTTCTTATTATCTTGGTCGATCCGAACCCCATGCTCATCCACTACAAAGCCCAAGAATTTCCATCTCGTTACACTAAAAGCATAATTGAGTTGTTTCATCTTTAACTTATATTTACTATGCGTGTTAAATATCTTCTCAAGCCAAATTTGATGTTGAATTGGCGTAATGAGTCTAGAATCTAATAATTGTTCCACCTCAGCCTTTATTCGAAGATCAAACTCAGTTTTGTAAGTTCTGGTGTCCTGCTTGACGAAAATGGCTGAGGGCATAACATTGAGTTTGTGGGATCTCACATCTTGGTTCAACATAGGAGTCTCAATGTACTTTTATGCGGAGAAATCTTTACATTCTCAAATGAGATTTATCAACTCTATCTTCTTCATAGCCTCTAGCTATTTCGATATGAATGTTAGCCTTAGTTCCTCCCACTACACCAAATCTTGCAAATGGTCATGCCCAATTGGTCATGGACCAAGTTCGTGATCAGCTGGTCGCGGACTTGGGACATGACCATCTCATTTTTTGGCATGACCATATTCGTTACCACACTAAATAATGGATGCTCTGAAAGTGGTCACGAACCAAATCCCTGACCACCATGGGTCACGGACTTGGGTCGTGACCAGGGAGTGATAATCTTGGCACCAAATGCGTGCCAAAATTTCCTCCAAGCGTGGTCGCGGATGGGTCATGGACTTAGACCATGACCATAGGCGTGACGAAGGAGAAAACCTACACAGATGGGGTCATGGCTAGGGGCCTTGACCATGTTCAATATGAAAAAAAATGCTTCTTCATTTCTCTCATACCCATGCTACCTTCATTTAATTCATCACCCCCCTAATGAAACACTAATAAGAAAACCCACAAACGGGGTTTATCACAATGGAACCGTAGCCTATCATAAGGAAACCGAAGGTCCCTCACTGCACTCTTCCCCCATACGCAGCCGTTAGGGTTTCGCAGATGTCAGATGAAGGAGAAAACATACACATCAGAGCTTTCTTGTTGATGTTAGGGTCTTTAAGGTTTCGCTGGTGCTTGCTTGATGCTCCGCACATATCAGGTGCTCAGATCAGCAAGAAGCATGTACGTTTGTTCATTATGTTTCCATATTTAATGTTGTTGAGTTATTGATGAAATTTTAGGATGTTGATTTGTTAAATTTGAGTTGTTGCTGAAATTTGTTGCTAAAATTGGATATTGTATGAAATTTTATTAGTTAAGTTTATTGATTTTTTCAATTTGATTTGTTGCTCAAATTTTTTCCTATTTTTAGGCAAAAAAATGCATAAAATTCAAAATAACCCTAAAAGATTTGATTTTACCCTGCTCAGTTTGATTTGTTGCTTTTTAACTTTCCCGTGCCTCTATTAAGGATATGTTGTAGTTTTTCTTATTTATCGATTAAGGATTTAAGGGAAGTCAAGTAGAAATAAAGATCAAAAGTTAAAAAATATAAAAATTAGATGGGATTTGATATAGTGTTGTGAATATATGCTATGATTCTCAGGGAATCTTTGGGATTCTTAGGGATTCTTTGGGATTCTTAGTTTATTGACCCTTAGTTTCATTATGTAGATATGAATTTCTTAGTTTATTGACCATTGGTATGATTCTTATGTAGATCTAATTTCATATTTAGGTTTTTGTTTGATTATTTTGCAGTTGCTACTTTGGGTTTAGATGGGAGTTTATATGAGAATATGATGATTATGCTAAATTGAAGAATCGTGAGAACAAATGAGAAACCCTTGGTATTTGCTTATTTCCAAGATAAATCTTTTACAATATTTTTATAATTTGACAACCATTTTGTTTAGATATTGTTTGGCTTATGCAAAATTATCCTATGGTATATGGAATATTTCATTAAGGAATTAACAAGATTGTTAGTGTGGACAATTATACGTTCTTTCACATGTATTATATTCCTATATTTTTTTAACAAGTATTTGTTTATTCCATTATTCCTCTGTTGTTTTTTACTAATGTTATGTCTATTACACAGTGATTAGGATAAAAAACTAAGATCTTGGACTTTATCCTTGCAAAGGTATGTTTTAATTATGTTTAATAATGTTTATGTGAACTTCATTATTCCTCTTTTGTATGACTTTTGATAGAGAACTTCTATGTCTCACTTTATTCATCATCTAGGTTTTACTGTTTGTTTTATATAACCCTTTACATCTATGTGTTGTGAGAACAAGCCACGACATGTGTGGGTCCCTTACATGACATTTCATTTGGCGTAACATATGTCTTATTTCAATGGCTTCATTTTGTTATCTGAATATATTTTTTCTTTGAAGATGTTGTTGAATACTTGGTATGTGTTATGTTGACTTCATAATATATTGATTCAAATTCTATATTTTCATATTTGTGCAGCTATTTCGCAGAAGATGTTGTTGAATACTTAGTACGGGTTATGATGATCAAGTATCTCCACTATAGGATTATGATGATTTTAAAATACATGGTATGGGTTGTTTTACCTATATGGTATCCTGATTTGGGATTTTCTATGTGGTTACTCTAATAAAATTATATAGGTGCTCTAAATCATGGTTTTTTAATTTGATTTTCTTTTGTAAGGTTTGGATATTATATGATCTTTGTTTGTTTGTAGATATGGAGAAGTGGAAGGAAATGGAGAGTGAAGGTCATGTATCACTAGTTTTTATAGTGAGTAGCATTGCGCATTGGTGTAATGTATCATGAGTTTTTCCACCGTAATTAGTTTTTAGATCTATTATAAATTAAATATATTTCTAAGTCCTCCCACTATTACCTCACTAGTTTTTATGTGTTTGATCTTAGTATATCCTATGCATATATGCTCCACTACCTGCGTTGTTTAAAGTATTATATACATGGATCCATTCTGAAAAAGTGGGGTTCACATTAATAGAGTGGAAACTTAGGATATTTAAAAACAACGCATTAGAGGGTGAAACCCTGAAACAACCCCCAAATGGCCCCCTGAGAGGTACTAACTCCTCACGTGGGACCAATGTAACTCGTAGGGACTATCCACGCGATCATGGGACTCCTGATTTGACATTACGATAATAATTTGATAATATCTAGACCTAGGCTTAAAAACATGCGTTAGAGGGTGAAAACTTGAAACAACCCCCATACGGCCCCATGAGAGGTACCCACACCTCACACGGGACCAATGTAACTAGTAGGAACTGACCCCACGATCACGGGACTCCTAATTTGAGAATACGATGATAATTTGAAAATAGGAGGAGTTAGGCTTAAAAACATGGCGTTATATGACAAAAACTCGAAATAGCCCCCGAATGGCCCCCTGAGAGGCACCAACACCTCGTACGGGACCAATGTAACTCGTAGGAACTGACCGCGTGATCATGGGAATCTCAGTTTGAGAATACGATGATAATTTGAGAATATCTAGAATTAGGCTTAAAAATATGGCGTTAGAGGGCGAAACCCCGAAATAGCCCTTGTATGGCCCCGTGAGAGGCACCAACACCTCGCACGGGACCAATGTAACTCGTTGGAATGGACCGCGCAATCACGAGACTCCTAGTTTGAGAATACGATGATAATTTGAAAATATGAGGACTTGGACTTAAAAACATGGTGTTAGATGGCAAAAACTTGAAACAGCCCCCCAAACTGCCCTGTGAGAGGCACCAACACCTCACACGTGACCAATGTAACTAGTAGGAAATGATCGTGCAATCACGGGACTCCCGATTTGAGAATACAATGATAATTTGAAAATATGAGGACTTAGCCTTAAAAACATTGTGTTAGACAAAAAAAACTCGAAACAACCCCCAAACGGTCCCTTGAGAGGCACCAACACCTTGCATGGGACCAATGTAACTCATAGGGACTGACCGCGCCATCATGGGACTCTTGGTTTGACAATACGATGATAATTTGAGAATATCTAGAATTAGGCTTAAAAACATGGCGTTAGAGGGTGAATTCCCGAAATAGGCCCGTACGGCCCCATAAGAGGAACCAACACCTCGCACAGGACCAATGTAACTCGTAGGAACTGACCGCACGATCACGGGACTCTCGGTTTGAGAATACGATGATAATTTGAAAATATGAGGACTTAGGCTTAAAAACATGGCGTTAGATGGCAAAAACTCGAACCAACCCCCAAACTGCCCCGTAAGAGGCACTAACACCTCGCACAAGACTAATGTATCAGAACTGACCGTGCAAAAACGGGGCTACCAATTTGAGAATATGATGATAATTTGTAAATATTTATACATAGGCGTAAAAATAAGGCGTTAGAGGGCCCAAAACAGCCCCGTGAGAGTCACCAACACCTCATGTGGGGCCAATGTAACTCATAGGGACTAACCGCGTGATTATAGGACTCCCAGCTTGAGAATACGATGACAATTTGAGAATATCTTAAAAATATAGCGTTAGAGGGTGAAAACCTGAAACAACCCCCGTACTGCCCCGTGAGAGGCACCAATACCTCACACAGGACCAATGTAACTTGTAAGAATTGACCGTGCAATCACAGGACTCCCAATTTGAGAATTCGATGATAATTTGAAAATATGAGCACTTAGGCTTAAAAATATGGCATTATATGACAAAAACACGAAATAGCCCTGGAACGGACCCGTGAGAGGCACCAACACCTCGCAAGGGACGAATGTAACTCGTAGGAACTAACCGCGCGATCAAAGGACTCTCAGTTTGAGAATATGACGATAATTTGTAAACATCTAGAGTTAGGCTTAAAATAAGGCGTTAGATGCCGAAACCCCAAAATAACCCCCGAACGACCCTTTGAGAGACACCAACACCTCACGTGGGACCAATGTAACTTGTAGGGACTGACTGCACGATCACGGGACTCCCGATTTGAGAATACGATGATAATTTGAGAATATCTAAACTTAGACTTAAAATCATGGCATTAGAAGATGAAAAAACAAAATATCCCCCGTACGGCCCCATGAGAGGCACCAAAACCTCGTACGGAATCAATGTAACTCATAGGAACTAATCGCGTAATCACGGGACTCCCGGTCTGATAATATGATGAAAATTTGAAAAATATCTAGACTTAGGTGTGACACCCCACCTAATTAAATATCGGGTGATCAGTCCTTTATTAAATTATAATCAAGGTGAACGATTGGTTGATTCTTAGCATCACTGCCGTAAAAATAACTTTTCTAATTTAACACCCTAATTAATTAAGCTAAGTGACAAAAACATTTTTTTTTACATAAATTCCAAATTTCAATTAAAACCAATATTTTAAAACTTTACATAATTCATAAATTAAGAATCACCCAACAACTATACTAGAACAAACAATCCAATTAATTAAACATCCAACTAACTGATTCCAACATTAAAACTTAAAGGAAAACATCCTGACATGAATAAATCCCAAAACATAAATACTGGAAATAAACTAATCGCAATATCTGATAGAACAACAGAATAATGGAAAGGGTGACACATGCCCAACTGAATAAATAGTGCTAGAAGTGGAATCAACAATGAGGTCTTCTAAGCAAGAGGCCTGTAACTCCCACCTAAGCTGCAGCGCGTTCCTTCCGGAGGATCCTATGAAAAACACCCCTGTGGATGGGCACCTGTAATATATACATATATATACAAGAGAGAAGATAAAATAGGAAATGGGTCAGAGCCCAGTTGTAAAAACAGTTTAAAATTAGTTTAGCAAGTATTTAAAGTGCTATCGGTTAATGCAACCAACATATTAGTACGACACTCCCTTGAGAAATTATCACCTCTCTTCTAATGTGCACACATATCTCACTAATCTTCCCAACAGTTTAACTTATCTTATTTTAAGTTGCTCGTGAGGTTTCAAATTGACAAATTCAAATGTTTAAGAGGTTAATTTTATTTAAAAGCAAAGTTCTCAATTAAACTATATTTAATAATAAAGTTTCTCAATAATATATCATGCTTTTCAAACACTTATACATAAGTTGAAATAATTATTCTTTTCTTACTTACCATAGACACAGTAGGTAGTTCCCAAATTTAAGATTTGAATAAATATATATTAAATACTCATATAATATATATATATATATATATATATATATATATATATATATATATATATATATATATATATATATATATATATATATTCTAATGGCACCCCACATAACAATTATGGTGCAGGCATACTCTGCTATCCCGTCCCCCTATCACTCTTACTAAGGGAAATACAAGTTCGAAATCACTCTCGAACTGTATTAACACAAAACACATACAATATTGAGGCGAAGCATAGTTCCAAGTTTCTAAGAGCTCAGCATATACCCTCACGTCTCTTAGGACCGTCTGACTATCAATCTGATAGCCTATACCAAGGATTCCTATCTTCTAGGGTACGAGTCATTATCCCCCATAAAGGTCCCATCGAGATAAGACTATCCCAGCGCGGTAACCTAAGGGATAGCATGTAGCGCGGGCATGATTTTTTTTACACATATATAAGATATATAATCAATTACAGAGTCATATAGATATATAACTATTCAAATTCATAAGTTAGGTACGCCCACAACCCAACATTATATTATTCCATTCTTAGTACATTTTTATTCGATTATTTCTTATAACGGACTTATTCATTTTATTTTCGAAATTTAATTCATTCCAACTCACTTCTCATCTCTCGAAGTATTCTCTTTAGCTAAGTACAAATTCAGTAGGCCCTCACTTACCTTCTAATCCAACTCTTAGACATTTTGATTATTAAGTCTACACACGTTAGATTTCTTAGGTATGAATATTTCCCGTTTACCCTTCATTTTCCCATTTCATTAAAGTTCCACTTAATGGGGTTTACCTGAAGCCCTTATACCTTTGACTCATTTGAGTCTAGACTGTATAAGAGCTCATCTAGTTTGGAAATTGTGACAAAATTGTGTCCATCCTAGAAACCAAAGAGCCTCAGAGATTGTATTACTTCTTCTCATATTCATCTTGTAATGATCCTGAGACTATAGCCATCACTCACACACTTAGAACTTAATCTTTGCATATCATATTGCACCTTTATGTGTATTCATGTGGTGAGTGTGTTTAAATCCCTCAATTTGATTTTTATTAATTTTTTGGGAATTTTAAACATCTTTTAATTAAGGTTTTATTAAATTAAAACTTGATTTAAAAAGTTTTGGGGTTAATATCTAAATATATATTGTTGTGATTTTTGGCCTTAAGTTACTCTGGGTAGAAACCGAAAGCGCCAGAGACTCCAGGGTTGGCTTTGTAATTAGTTTGGGACGCGCGTTTGCATTCGTTCTATGGCCAACACTTGCTGCTCTCTGATTGGCCAGAGTTGTGTTTCTTTACAGAGACAAAGCTTCGCATGTTTACAGCCCTTGGATCAACCCTTATCAATGGCCTGCATGTCGCCTGAGTGAATCCCCGTGTATACCTTTAAGCCAATCACAGCCTGTTTAATCCACCGCCTGTTGTGAGCCCTTGGATTGAAGTCAAAGAAGCTTGACTCAATCTCAGCCGTTGTTTTTGAACGTTAGTCTGGAACCTTCTCCTCTTCCTATTTAAAGGCCTCTCATCTCAGCCTTCGAAAGCTTTTGTCATTTTGAAAAGTCTCAGAGAATAGAGAGAGAGAGAGAGAAGAGAGAGAGAGAGAAACCAGAGAGCCAAGTTAGAAACCCTAACTTCGTCAAAACCTTCTCCAACCTAAACCACTTACCTCTTCAAAAACACCATAACCAAATAAACACCATCCTTAGTGTTTCTTGAGTTTATGAGAGTTCGAGTTGAGTGATCTTGGGTTGCTGTAACCTTGTGTTCATAAAATCTTATTTCCAACTTAGACACTTACTCATATCTTGTTTCTGATTCAATAGAAATCATAGATATGAAGTTTTTCATATCACAACACACTTAGTTGCATTTTATTTCTCATCTTGAGAAGTTCGTTGTTGATTGTTTTCTGTTAAAACATTTTCTTTATTCAGAATCAACAATAGATGTTTTTCTGTTTCTGTTTTTACAAAACTTAACCTGACCTAGTTGGATTCGCACTTGGAGGGTTTTCAATCTTCTAAATATTTTCAAAATAGATTGAAAAAGGTCTTGACCGATTTCTTAAGCAAGATCTCCGTGGAATCTGGGTTATTTTGAAAGGTCAAAAGGGTTTTGGTTTTGTAAGAAAGAAAAATAACAAACTCACTGCATATAGACTTTATATGTAATTTGTTAGGATTGTTTGTAATTAATAAGAGTGTGTGTGTGCATGCATGTGTTATAGAACACTTTTCACAAACATCTTCACACTACATACACTGAAAGTGTTGGCTATAAGATTTGGTGAACATAAGTCGACGTATACTGCTGAAACAAAGGAAGAGTTGACAAACTGAGAGGACTACATCAACAATCAAGATCTGCAGAAAAGTTTAAGGACGCCAGAGGGTACAATCCTGAACTTGTATAGACTTGTTATTGTGTGCATGTTAGTTAAAAAGATTGTAACTCACATATTTGTTTTAGTGATATTTTCTTGTTTTACTCCGTAGAGGGAGTCGTGGATGTTTCCTCAAGGTTGAGGTTTTACCACGTTAAAAATCCTGAGTATTAATATTTCTACATCTTCTCATCCCATTCTGTTGTGTGCTGAGTTTAATTTTTTTTTTTTAAACTGTTTACTAAAACTTGTTATCAAATCTTGTCCATATCTCGTACATAATTTTTGTTAACACATCTTGTGATCAAAATCATTTTGATTTAAGTAAAGAGTTTCTTCAACAAACTTTCGGAGTTGCTTAAATAGTTTATTTTCAATAAACGGCTTTAGCAACGCTATTTCAATTGGTATCAGAGCTTTTGGTGTACTTTTTCAAAAAGATCCTGAGTTTCTGAAACTGTTTTCTCAAAATCAATCATGGACGAGAAAAATGAAAGATATGGTAACTTGACCAGACCTCCAGTCTTTGATGGAACCAATTTTTCTTACTGGAAAGTAAGGATGATTGCTTTCATTCAAGGAACATTGGGAGATGATGTCTGGGACATTATTGAAAATGGATACTTTTATCCTACTAAACCAGCCACTGAAGGAAGTAATGAGAGGGTTAAGAAAATATTAAGTGAGTTTACTCAAGAAGAGAAACAAGTTTCTCGCAATAATAATAAAGGAAAGAATGCTATATTTATGTCCATAAATGAACATGAGTTCAAGAGAATCTCATCATGTACCACTTCTAAGGAAGCATGGGATACTTTGATTACTGCCCATGAAGGAGACTCTAGGGTTAAGGCTGCTAAAACTCAGATGTTAATTCAACAGTATAATTCGTTAATCATGTCTGAATCTGAGTCTTTTGATGACTTCTATATGAACCTGACTGATATTGTCACTAAACTACTTGCTAATGGTATAACTTATGATAGACAAGAAATTGTGTCTAAAATTCTGAGATCATTACCACAGAAATTTGACAATAAAAGATATGCTATTGAGGAAATGTGTGATATAAATCTCACTCCTGAATTACTCAGTAGTAAATTAAGAACTGTGGAAATGGAATTGGAGTTTAAGAAACAATTGACCCACACTCATAGGAAACATACCAATTCCAATCTTATCTTTACTTCTAAGATGACTAAGCCTGAGTTAAACACTCCTAGTAATGATTCTGATGAGGACTGTGACTTAGAAAGTCTAGATAATCAGATTTCCCTAATGTCAAAACAATTTAAGAAAATTGTTAAATATAGAAACAGTATTGCAAATAGACAGGGCAAGTCTAATTATTCAACTCCTTCAAATCACAAGTCCCATGAGAAACCTCATGACAAACAGAATAAGGACAACACAAGACCTCACAGAGACCTCAAGAAGACTGAATGCTATAGATGTGGTAAACTAGGACACATTGCTCAAGAGTGTAGAGTTAATTTAAATACCCAAAACAAACACTCTAGAGCCAACATCTGCAAAACATGGGATGACTCAAGTGACTCTGAAAATGAGGAACCTGAGACATCTGATGGTTTTGATCCTTGTTTATCCTTCTTTGCCAAAATCATATATAATGATGATATGCCTGTGCTTGATAGTGAGGATGAGTCTAGTAATTCTACCTCTGTTGTCTTGAATCATACTTTAACTGGTTTAGATGCTTTACTTACTGAGAACATTAATATTTCTTCCTCGGGGTGTGTGAGTCAAAGGGGAATCGATACTGCTGATGTCAATGGGTGCGTGAGTTTAAGAAATGAAACCTTAGGGGTCACTTCACACACTTCACTTAGTGACTCAGACAATGAAGATCTCCCAGACATTCACACTCTATATGCCAAAACTCTTAAGAAAAGCACTAGACTAGAAAAGATTGTGAAAGATCTTACCAAAAAGCTAGAGGATCTAAGCCTGATGGTAAAACTGAATGCTGAAGAGTATACTACTCAATGCATGTCTCATGAAAGTGATGTCAAAGTGTTTGATGAAAAACTGAAAAATTTGACTGAAGCTAATGAAATTCTGGAGAAAAAATACAAAGGGACATTATTAGAATTGGAACAAACCAAAGAAAAGACAGCAACTGTGTTCAAAAAGTTTACAAAATTTAAAAACAACTCTAAATGTTTTGAGGAATTCGTTGCTGAATCTAAAACCAATTCTGATGATCGAACTGGTATAGGGTTTTACCCCAATTTGAAGACACAAACTAAACCTGTTGAACCTATCAAATTTGTGTCAGGAGGCAAAAGACCTATTGAAACATGTCCAGACTTTCATTCTCTAAAAATTGAATTTGATCATCAAAACACTAACACTGGAGATGCAAGTTGCTCTAAGCATGAAAGTCTACCAAATGGAAAATATGTCTGCCCCCCAATTAGGAAAAGTGAACCTGCTTTCAAACCTGTGCTACCTAGGAATAAAATTCAGCCTCAAAATTTCTCAAAACCTTTGTTTAGAGACTTTCCTAAGGTAAACTCCAATCTGAGCAATCTTTATTGCTCCTATTGTGATATATACGGACATTCTTTCAATGATTGCTATGCTAGGAGACTGATTAGGCCTACCTACAATACTTCTGTGTACCAGAACTTTAACTATTCTAGGAGGAGTCATAACAATTATGTCCTTCCCAGGCCACCAGACAAAAACTCCAACTATAGGAATAGAAAGACTAAACCTAAAAGGACATTTACTAGAAGGAATCCCATAAACTTTTCTAAATCAAATGCTCAGATGTTTAAAGTTACTCAAAATCATGCGCAAAATGTTTTTCAACAAAAATCTAATGCTCGCAAATTTTATCAAATGAGAGCAAACAAGCGCAAACAGAAAACTAGAGCTATTTGGGTTAGAAAAGATGATCTAGTACCCCAGATGAAGTGTAATATTGTTATTTCTGCCTTAAAAGCTGAACTTACATCTTCTGGTTGGTATTTGGATTCTGGATGTTCCAAGCATATGACAGGTAATGATACAAAACTTTTAAATAAAACCCACTTTGATAGTGGAAAAGTTGTTTTTGGTGATGGAGTATCATCCCAGATCATAGGCAAAGGAACTCTTAAAGAAAAAGGACTTCCTGTTCTTGAAAATGTTCTCTTAGTTAAAGGTCTTAAGGCTAATTTACTCAGCATTTCTCAATTTTGTGACTTAAATCATACTGTTACCTTTTCAAAGAACAATTGCAAGATTTTAAATGAAAAGGGAGAATGCTTAATTACAGGATTCAGGACTCCTGACAATTGTTATACTCTCATGTCTAGTTCTGAAATCTGTAATGTTGCCAGAATGGATGACAATGAGATATGGGATAACAGAATGGGTCACATTAATTACGAAAATTTGAGTAAATTGTCCTTTCAACAAATAGTTAGAGGAATACCAAAAATTAAACCTATTCATAACATTGTCTGTGGTCCCTGTCAAGAAGGAAAAATTGTTAAAGCACCTCATAAAAGGGTTAAAGATATCCTTACCTCTAATCCCTTAGAACTCATCCATATGGACCTAATGGGTCCTTCTCAAACGGTTAGTCTCTGTGGACACAGTTATATTCTAGTTATGGTTGATGACTTCACCAGATTCACTTGGGTAGCTTTCTTAAAACAGAAATCCGATACTTTTTAAACTTTTTTAAAGATTCTTTTACGGATTGAGAATGAGAAAGACACTCAAGTGAATAGAATCCGAAGCGATAGAGGTGGTGAATTCAAAGACACTGGTATTATAGAATACTGTGACTATAATGGTTACAAACATGAGTTCAGTGCTCCTAAGACGCCTCAACAAAATGGTATAGCTGAGAGAAAGAATCGAACTCTTCAAGAGATGTCACGTGTCATGCTCCATGCCAAGAACTTACCTAAGTATTTTTGGGTAGAATCTATTCGTACAGCATGCCATCTTATTAATAGGGTCTATCTTAGAAAGAATTCCAAACAAACTTCTTATGAACTTTGGTACAATAAAAAGCCTAATCTTAAGTACCTTAGAACCTTTGGTAGTACCTGTTATGTGTGCAAAGATAGGGAACACTTATCTAAATTCGAGAGTAGGGGAGATAAAACCATATTCTTAGGATATTCACCTAACAGTAGAGCTTATCGGGTGTATAATCTTCGCACTAAAACCTTAATGGAATCCATAAATGTAATTGTTAGTGACACTACTGTAGAAAGCAAGACTAGTGAATTAACTATAGAAGAAGAATCGTCAAATATTTTAGAAAATGACTCTTCTGAAATAGATAATTCATTACCCATTGAGTCACCTGAAGTACCTAACTGGGTTTCTAAAGATCATCCCATAAACAACATAGTCGGTAACCCTAGTGAACCAGTACGTACAAGATCCCAACTTTGAAATTATGCTCTTTATGCATGCTTTGTTTCTCTTGTGGAACCAAAGAATGTAAATGAGGCATTGAATGACTCTCACTGGATTTCTGCAATGCAGGATGAACTTTTACAATTTGTCATTCATGATGTATGGTATCTTGTTCCACGTCCTGATCACAAAAAGGTTATTGGTACTCGTTGGATTTTCAAAAATAAAACTGATGAAAATGGGATGATAATTAGAAATAAAGCTAGACTAGTTGCATAAGGTTATTCCCAAATAGAAGGACTTGATTTTAACGAGACGTTTGCCCCTGTTACTCGTTTAGAATCAGTTCGTCTGCTTCTTGCTATAGCTTGTCACATGCATTTTACATTATATCAAATGGATGTTAAATCTCCGTTCCTTAATGGAATACTTGCCGAGGAAACCTATGTAGAACAACCTAAAGGGTTCATTGACCCTAATTATCCTAATCATGTATTTCGGTTGAAAAGGCTTTATATGGTCTTAAACAAGCTCCTAGAGCTTGGTATGAGCGCCTGTCCAGTTTTTTGCTGGATAAAGGTTTCAAAAGAGGTGGAAATGACCAGACCTTATTTGTCAAACATTTTGGCAAACACATTACTATCGCTCAAGTCTATGTAGACGATATCATATTTGGATCCACTTCTACCTCAGAAGTAAAATCTTTTGTTGAAATTATGAGTAAGGAATTTCAGATGTCCCTTATGGGGGAGTTACAGTTCTTCCTAGGTCTCCAAGTCAAACAACAACCTGATGGATTGTTTCTTTCGCAGACTAAGTATGCATTAGAGATAGTTAAGAAATTTGGCCTCGAGAGTGCTAAAAGTGCTAAAACGCCTATGAGTACTACAAAAAAATTGTCAAAAGATGAAAATGGAAAATCTGTAGATCCTACTTTATATCGTAGTATGATTGGTACATTACTCTATCTGACTGCCTCGCGTCCTGATATCATGTATGCTGTGTGTGTTTGTGCGCACTATCAAAACAACCCCAAAGAGAGCCATTTAAACTCTGTTAAACGGATAATTAAATATGTTAAAGGCACTCTAAATTTAGGAATTTGGTACACGAATGACACACCGAGCACTATTCTTGGGTACACTGATGCTGATTGGGCTGGTTGTACTGATGATAGTAAAAGCACTTCAGGCGCATGTTGTTATATTGGTAATAACTTGGTAGGATGGAGTAGTAAAAAACAGAACTACACATCTCTCTCGACTGCTGAATCTGAATACATAGCCGCTGGTAGCTGTTGTGCCCAATTATTGTGGCTTAAACAAATGCTAAGTGATTATGGTATTTTAGAACCCACACTTCATCTCTATTGTGATAATCAAAGCGCGATTAATATTTCTAAGAACCCAGTTCAACACTCGCGAACTAAGCACATTAAAATAAGACATCATTTTATTCGTGAATTAGTTGAAACCAAGGAATTAGAAATCAATTATCTTCCAACTGATCTACAACTTGCAGATTTGTTTACCAAACCCCTTGATTATAATAGATTCATTTCTTTAAGTAAATCTATTGGTATGATTTGTGTCGAGTAAATACCTGTTATGTTTTCCAAGTTCCTTCCCTTTGTCCATTTGAGACAAAATGGGGGAGAAATTTGAGTCTATTTCTGCATATACTAAACAGCTTGATCTTAGTAATTCTTTGCAGGTATTCTTCTTGTACAGTCATTCTCTATTGTAATAATAGGATGTTAAACTGTATATAGTTGAGTTATGTAATTTTTGCTTTCTAGGATTTGGGTAGATATAACTTTTATAGGAATAGGTTTTTCTTATTTGTTATCGCCCTACGAGTTCTAGATGACTCATAGGAGATTTTGTCTCATATTTCCAAAGGGTTTACCTGAAGCCTTTATACCTTTGACTCATTTGAGTCTAGACTGTATAAGAGCTCATCTAGTTTGGAAATTGTGACAAAATTGTGTCCATCCTAGAAACCAAAGATCCTCAGAGATTGTATTGCTTCTTCTCATATTCATCTTGTAATGATCCTGAGACTATAGCCATCACTCACACACTTAGAACTTAATCTTTGCATATCATATTGCACCTTTATGTGTATTCATGTGGTGAGTGTGTTTAAATCCCTCAATTTGATTTTTATTAATTTTTTGGGAATTTTAAACATCTTTTAATTAAGGTTTTATTAAATTAAAACTTGATTTAAAAAGTTTTGGGGTTAATATCTAAATATATATTGTTGTGATTTTTGGCCTTAAGATACTCTGGGTAGAAACCGAAAGCGCCAGAGACTCCAGGGTTGGCTTTGTAATTAGTTTGGGACGCGCGTTTGCATTCGTTCTATGGCCAACACTTGCTGCTCTCTGATTGGCCAGAGTTGTGTTTCTTTACAGAGACAAAGCTTCGCATGTTTACAGCCCTTGGATCAACCCTTATCAATGGCCTGCATGTCGCCTGAGTGAATCCCCGTGTATACCTTTAAGCCAATCACAGCCTGTTTAATCCACCGCCTGTTGTGAGCCCTTGGATTGAAGTCAAAGAAGCTTGACTCAATCTCATCCGTTGTTTTTTAACGTTAGTCTGGAACCTTCTCCTCTTCCTATTTAAAGGCCTCTCATCTCAGCCTTCGAAAGCTTTTGTCATTTTGAAAAGTCTCAGAGAATAGAGAGAGAGAGAGAGAGAAGAGAGAGAGAGAGAAACCAGAGAGCCAAGTTAGAAACCCTAACTTCGTCAAAACCTTCTCCAACCTAAACCACTTACCTCTTCAAAAACACCATAACCAAATAAACACCATCCTTAGTGTTTCTTGAGTTTATGAGAGTTCGAGTTGAGTGATCTTGGGTTGCTGTAACCTTGTGTTCATAAAATCTTATTTCCAACTTAGACACTTACTCAGATCTTGTTTCTGATTCAATAGAAATCATAGATCTGAAGTTTTTCATGTCACAACACACTTAGTTGCATTTTATTTCTCATCTTGAGAAGTTCGTTGTTGATTGTTTTCTGTTAAAACATTTTCTTTATTCAGAATCAATAATAGATGTTTTTCTGTTTCTGTTTTTACAAAACTTAACCTGACCTAGTTGGATTCGCACTTGGAGGGTTTTCAATCTTCTAAATATTTTCAAAATAGATTGAAAAAGGTCTTGACCGATTTCTTAAGCAAGATCTCCGTGGAATCTGGGTTATTTTGAAAGGTCAAAAGGGTTTTGGTTTTGTAAGAAAGAAAAATAACAAACTCACTGCATATAGACTTTATATGTAATTTGTTAGGATTGTTTGTAATTAATAAGAGTGTGTGTGTGCATGCATGTGTTATAGAACACTTTTCACAAACATCTTCACACTACATACACTGAAAGTGTTGGCTATAAGATTTGGTGAACATAAGTCGACGTATACTGCTGAAACAAAGGAAGAGTTGACAAACTGAGAGGACTACATCAACAATCAAGATCTGCAGAAAAGTTTAAGGACGCCAGAGGGTACAATCCTGAACTTGTATAGAATTGTTATTGTGTGCATGTTAGTTAAATAGATTGTAACTCACATATTTGTTTTAGTGATATTTTCTTGTTTTACTCCGTAGAGGGAGTCGTGGATGTTTCCTCAAGGTTGAGGTTTTACCACGTTAAAAATCCTGAGTATTAATATTTCTACATCTTCTCATCCCATTCTGTTGTGTGCTGAGTTTAAATTTTTTTTTTTTAAACTGTTTACTAAAACTTGTTATCAAATCTTGTCCATATCTCATACATAATTTTTGTTAACACATCTTGTGTTCAAAATCATTTTGATTTAAGTAAAGAGTTTCTTCAACAAACTTTCGGAGTTGCTTAAATAGTTTATTTTCAATAAACGGCTTTAGCAACGCTATTTCATTACCTTGACCCTACTGGTCCTTTTTATGTTTCATTAGGTGTTAATAACATTAATCAAGATTTATTACGCATTTAATCGGATTAATTCAACATAAGGAAAAATCTAGTTTTCCCGAAGCGGTCGATCGATCGAACCGTCGATCGATCGACATTCTTTGGTCGATCGATCGATCAAGCAGGTATGGCAAAAACTGTAGAATACCAGTTATGGGAATTATCATCCAACGTCATCCAAATCCAAGTTTTTAACACCCAAACTCCCAGAAATTTATACCACAAGCATTATAAACCCAAATGAACAATATTCTACGTAAGGCATGCGAGTTTTCACCAAAGTATCATGAATTAAAAGGTCAAAATCTATATAAATCTCGTGAACCCTAATAATTTCTTTAACTTAGTTCTTCTCATTCTTTTTCCAGAATTTCTACTTCCAACCCAATTTAAATTAGTGTTTCAACCTCTACATGTGAAGGGGATTTCCAGAACGATGTTTATATCTCTACAACATGCGATTTCTAACCTCCAATATAGGTTTTCTTTCATAAAACTCATCCTAATCAACCCTAAACTAATATGAATGAAGCATTAACTAAATTAAGCAAGATAAATACTTGCCTGGGAATTTTTGTTTCTGATTTTTGAATGAAATCAGTGTGGATGTGATCCTTGTTGCGCGATCTAACGTTTGGCGGTGACGGCGGTGCAAACGGAGGAATTCTTGGCCTAGAACTCCTTGGTAAGCTTTTCCTTTCCTTCTCCAATGGCCGTATTTTGTTTTTGGTTGTTTTAACCCTAGAAGACAACCCTAAGCATCTGATATAACCTAGACAATTCGTAGGTTTCCAAGCCCAAAAATACAAAATGCCTAAAACGCCCTCTCGGGGTGTTAATTAAGCCTAAAAACGCCCCCGAGACCCAAATTAAACCCATGGGTACATTATTTTGACTATCTCGACCCTTCCGGACACATTGACGCACTCAAAATAACCATACGGGTGACTTATAATTTATTTACTTTTAATAGTCCAAATTTGATCCCGACACGACACGAGCGCGTCCCGATAAATTTCCAAAATTATCAAATTAGATTTTTGTGATAATTTTACTAATTATAATTACACCAGTTACTTTACCCATAAAGTAACTTATAACAAAAATAATTACTAATTCTCATCATGCTAGTAAGTATTAAAATGATTTTCCGGATTAATATTAATTTAATATCTCTAATTAAATTTAATAAATCCCCAAAATTAAAAGACATAAAAATACGGGGTATTACATACTTCCCCCCTAATAACAGAATTTCGTCCCAAAATTCGAAAAATAAGGTCTACCTGGTAAGAATAACTCTGGGTACTTCTCACGAATGTCCGCCTCATGCTCCCAAGTGGATTCCTCCACATTATGATGCTCCCACTGGACCCGGACAAGTGGGACTACCTTTGACCTCAATCTCCTTTCGCTATGGTCTAGGATAGCCACTGGCCTCTCCTTGTAAGAGTTGTCTGGCTGTAAGTCAATATCCTCAATCACGATATGGGTATGGGCCATGTCATCCCTAAGGTATCGTCTCAACGACGAGATGTGGAATACATCGTGAATGCGATGTAAATGCTCTGGCAATCCCAATCTGTATGCTACCGGCAGAATCCTCTCGATAATGGGAAATGGTCCCACGTACCTCGGGGCTAATTTCCCTTTCTTCTAGAACCTCATCACTCCTTTCATAGGAGATACACGTAGTAATACTTGGTCCCCCACATTAAACTCTCAGAAGAACCGTTTTGCATCGGCGCAGCTTTTCTGCCTGTCCTGGGCTACTCGAATCTGACTCTTGATAATCTCAATCCTAGCGGAGGTTTCCTGAATCACCTCTGGTCCGAGCAACTTGTTATCCCCCACCTCTAGCCACCAAGTTGGGGAACGACAAGGCCTGCCATACAAAGCCTCAAATGGAGCCATGCCAATCATGAACTTATAAGAGTTATTATAAGTGAACTCTACTAGTGGAAGATGCGGCTCCCAACTTCCTCCAAAATAAAGGACACACATGCGCAGCATATCCTCTAACATCTTATTAGTACGCTCTATTTTTCCATCTGTCTGTGGGTGATAAGCTGAACTCAACCTCAACTCCGTACCCATGGCCTCCTGAAAGCTCTCCCAAAAACGCGACACGAAAATATTGTCTCCATCTGACACAATATTCAGGGGCACCCCATGTAATCTGATAATCTCAGCAATGAACAACTGAGCATACTGGCCCGTGGTATAGTCTTTTCGCACCGGCAGAAAATGAGCCACCTTAGTCAAACAGTCCAAAATCACCCAGATGGAGTCTTGGCCCCGCTGTGATGTAGGCAACCCGGTAATAAAATCCATGGAAATGCTCTCCCACTTCCACGCGAGTATTTCCAATGGCTGAAGTAACCCTGACGGTTTCTGGTGGTCTACCTTTACCAACTGGCAGGTATAACACTTGGACACGAACTCCGCAGTGTCCTTTTTCATCCCACTCCACCAGTATTACCGCCTTATATCCTGGTACATCTTATCTCCCCCAGAATGAACCGCAAATTGGGACCCATGAGACTGGGTCATCACTGCATGACGTAAGTCTGCTCCTTTGGGAACCACCAATCTCCCATTAAACCTCAAACCTCCATCGTAACTAATAGAATAGGACTTAGCCCCCTCAGCTAAAAGTCGTACAATTTGCTACTCGAAAAATGGGCCTACTGTCTGTTCCTATATTACCCTCGTAACAATCTCGGGTGTCACTGTCATGATAGATATGAAGGAATAGGCTACTGCGTCCTGGTGACCCAACTCTTTCCACTTTGCTTTCCAGATGTCCTCTACATCGTCTACAGGTCTACGGCTCAACGCATCAGTAACTACATTGGCCTTTTCTGGATGGTACTGTATGTCGAACTGATAGTCCTTCACAAACTCTAACCACCTGCGCTGATGCATATTCAGCTCTCGCTGAGTGAACAAGTACTGCAGTGACTTGTGGTCTGTGAACAAGCAGAATTTCTCCCCCAATAAGTAGTGTATCCATATCCTCAATGCAAAGACGACCGCTGCTAACTCTAGGTCATGTGTGGGGTAATTCTTCTCGTGCGTCTTAAGCTTGCGGGAGGCCAAAGCTATAGCCTTCTCCTCCTGCTGAAGTACTCCCCCAAGTCCCCATAAATAGGCGTCGATGTAAACCAGATACTCCACGCCCATCTTAGGTAAAGCAAGGACCGGTGCTGAAGTAAGCTTGTCTTTCAGCTCGTCGAAAGACAATTGACAAGCATCGTCCCAAACATATGGTACCCCCTTGCGAGTCAGGTTCGTCAATGGACCCACTATTTTGGAGAAACCCTGAATGAATCTCCTATAGTATCCGTCTAATCCAAAGAAACTACGCACTTCCGTCGGTGTCGTGGGCTGTCCCCACTCCCTCACCGGTGACACTTTACTCGATTCAACTGTTATCCCTTGTTCAGAAACAACATGTCCCAAGAACTGCACTTCCCGTAACCAGAACCCGCACTTCTCATACTTAGCATACAGCTGATGCTCTTGTAGAGTCGAAAAAACCTGGCTCAAGTGCTCGGCATGCTCTACCTCGGTGTGTGAATATATCAAGATGCCATATATGAATACGATGACAAACTGATCCAAGAACTCTCTGAAAACTCAGTTCATCAAGTTCATGCATATGGCTGGAGCATTTGTGAATCCAAATGGCATCACTCTCAACTCATAGGACCCATATCTCGTCAAGAAAGCAGTCTTTGAAACATCATACTCCCTAATACGTAGCTGATGGTACCCTGACCTCAGATCTATCTTCGAAAAGAAAGTTTCTCCCCTCAGCTGGTCGAACAGATCATCGATTCGAGGCAACGGATACTTATTCCGTATCGTGACCTTGTTCAGTTCCCAATAGTCCACACATAGCCTCAGTGAGCCATCTATCTTTTTCACCAACAACACTGGAGCGCCCCAAGGTGAGGTACTCCTATGAATGAAGCCCTGTCCTGACAGCTTATCTATCTGATCCCGTAACTCTCACATTTCCACCGAAGCCATACGGTATGGAGAACATGCTATCGGTCGAGTATTCGGTAATAAATCTATGATAAAATCTATCTCTCGACTGGGGGGTAGACCTGGTATCTCCTAAAATACATCAGAATACTCACGAACAAGTGGGATCGAGTCTAAGGGAATCACGACCTCCTTAGAGGTATCCTCCTCTATGTAATATAAATGAGCAGTTGAGCCTCCCTCTGGGCGAGGCATCGCCACTACAAACATCTCTTACCCCGGAATGACAAAGACAATACTCCCACCAAAACAATCTATCGTGGCTCTGTAAGCTGCGAGCCAATCCATACCAATAATAACATCGTGCTCATGCATATCTAAGACTAACATGTCTGCTAGTAATACCAAGCTACCAATCTCTACTCCTACACCCTGTCATATAAAGAAAATTAGCAATCTATTTCCCAGTGGTGAGTCTACACACGTTACAGTGCTCTCTGTTGTGGCTAATAAGCCTAAGGCCTTCGCAAAATGGGTAGTTATAAAATAGTGTGTCGCCCCAGTATCAAATAAAACCCGATCCATAGTACCATGGATAGGAAACATACCCTCAATCGCGGGTGGCGCCCGTAGAGCTACTACCTGGTGGACATTATAGACACGTTCGTACTGTAACTGCCCCTGCTGCACTGAAGCGACTTGAATGGCTGGTATGGCTGGTACCTGAGCTGGTGTTGGGAGGGTGGCTGGAAAAAGTGACCTCTGTGGCTCATTATGGGAACCCTGCTGCTGTGGGGCCCTATCACCCTCGGGACCATCCTGGCGCTTGTGGCCATTTTTACCACACTCGAATCATCAGCCCCTAAAATTTCCTCCCCTCTGTCCCTACTGATTACCACACTAAGAAAAGATCGTGGCTTTTCCCTCCCTTTATAGGATGCCTCAAAAATTGGAAAAATAATTTTTAAAAGGCAACGTCAATTGAACTGGCAACATCTAAAGGTAGAAAAGACAAATTTTCTCAAAAATGATTCATTAAAGTGATAGATAATTACAAAAATGACATGTGCATTATATGTCCATAGATAAGTCATAATTTTTACAAGTATGGGAAGTCGGCAGTTGACCAAGCCTAAAATTGTTTCCCGAGCAATGTATTTGAGCTAAATGTCCCATACTCTTGTAAAAACATCAAGCATGAAACATTGGGGGGCTTCTGTTGAGACTAAAAATTGTCCTACTACATGGACTAATCGGATACAGACACGTGTAATATAGTATAAGTTTAATCCTAGTCAATAAGGATGAAATGTTGACTTACTAAAGGATGATGACCAACCTGTCATTGAAGACCGGCCAATAATGATAGAAAAGTTCCAACAGTTGTATACATAAATGATTGTACAGATGTAAATGTTTAAGATATAAAGACATTCCATACTTTGATATTCCAGCACTTGTACATCCCCTGGGAGATATAAATACATTGGGATAGATGAAACGAGAAGCAATTGAGCATTCCCAAATGAAATACACAACAGTGGACATAGGCTCTTTCCTTAATCTAAACCACTTTAAAAATCTTTTGTCTCTTTTACTCATATTTATCTGTGATCAATTAATCTATGATCAATTAATTAGCCTAGCCTAGTTTTTTGCATCAATAGGCATGATGATGATTTAGAGGCTTCGGAGTTAGGTATTTGGGTTGATAATGAATGGTTTTGGAAATTTGAGATTCCTCTCATTCGAAAGAGATTTGGACCTCACTCGAATGAGATTAGGGTTCTCATTAGAACGAGTCAAGATGTCAATGGAACAATAATGTGAATTTCAATCAAGCAATTTAGGGTTGTTGTTCAAATGAGATGGGGTGTCTTATTAGAAATAATTGTGTATCTCGTCACAATGAATTTAGATCAGATTTGTGCTTAAATTGTTAATTAATTGAGCTAAAATAATATAAGGTTTTAGTATATGGATTAGTAATCTTTGAGTGATTAGGATTGTTTTTTCTTTCTCTTATGTGTGAGCATACCATGTGTGAGTGCTCATGGGTGATGTACTATGAAGCATTTTGATGGGGTGTGTACGACATTGACCGCACCGGTACCCCGGTGATAGAGATGGGAATTACCCTGGTCCTTTCACCTTGATCCTATGACTGACACACCCATATCCCAAGCGGTATTATACAATGGATCTGTATTATATAGTCTTGGTTATGGAGGTCATGCATTATGATGGGAATGAGTAGTGATTATCCATTCCTGATGTCTTTAAAGTTATAGGTTAGGGATGGACTATAACTATACTTAGTATGCATGAATGTCCCCGAAGGAAATAGGGTTATGACTTTCACTAGACCAAAATAGGCTGTAGGTCATGGTCAAAGACCTTGACAAGTAGAACTTGTCACATTCAAAGATTGTGATAAGAAAGTGATTGGCAATTATTTTTGTCACGTACTTATCACGGTCAAAGTCCGTGATAATACTAAGCAGCAGAATAAAAAGCCGTTGGGCAATATGGCCATTGCCATTACCCAACAGGATATTATTTAGCTTGTAAAAACAATCAACGATATATTTTAACAATAACTAATATCAATCAGCATCGATATTAATAATAATCAATCCTTGATCAAATATAAATAAGAAACATGACATATTAACCCGAATTTGAATGCTAAATACAAATTATTATGTAAAAAGTAAATATTTATTAATTTTTTAGGTTGGAGTAGAAAGGTAGTCCATACAATATAAGAACCAATACCACCCTCAATATGTCGCACGTTGGACTATTCATTCAACAATAGGGCTTCATTCTCTTTCTCCACCTTGATGTTAGTAATGCGGACTCGAGGCTCATAAGGCAACAACGGACGGTTATGCACAAAGGAACCTAGACATATACTCGGGTCCCTCAACCATAATATTCACCATTTGTGGTGGACGCCTGTGAGAGAGAAAGAGAGAAGGACACGATGAGAGAGAAAAAGCGATGCGGTGAGATAAAGAGGAGAGAGAGGACGGCTTGTGGTGGATTCGTCGTTTATAGTGGTTTTCGTTAGGGGGGAGAGTGAGATGAAATATTTTGTGTGGAGATGTATGAGAAAAAAGGGCTAATGGGGTTATTATGTCGCACTTGTGATCACGATATTTGACCCTGACACGCCCGTGACAACAAGGAGGTGTTGTCATGATTGTTAACCATATCACGACTGTGATAACTTATTGTCTCGACCAAATCAGGGTCTATGTCCATGATAATCAGTTGTCACGGTCATGCTAGGTTCAAATACTGTGACAACCTCTCTATATTTTGTTGTCATGATTTTTTATCGTGCGAAGTCCTTTCGGGTGAAAGGTGACGAAAAACCTTTTTTAGTGTAGTGTTTGTATTTATCTGTGGCATTCTGAGTAGTTCATTTAGTTATACATTTTGAATATTTCTAATGGGACTGTTTAATTATATTCAATGGAGAATAATAATTATTATTATTCATGAGGTTCACTTGAGCTTGTGACTAAACACATGGTATATTTATGATTGTTTAGGATGGGTTAACTTAAAAACATCTAATATATGAGAGGAAGATGCATAGTTATTATCGTAGGCCAAATTCGGTTAAATTCTTACTCTTTATAAACTTGTTGTTTATGTTTTTATTGATTCTATTTTTTAGGGCCTAGGCCGCAGTTGTCACCTCATCGTTTATCCTTACTCGCATCCTCTTCAAGTGCAGACCTTTAGGATGTAGGTGTCAAGCATGCATGCTCATTCGGTTTATCTCATGTAAATTCTAGTTAAGTAAAATGTTGTAGTAATTATGACTTCAAATATATTTTATTTACTTTTCGGTACAATTTACATTTTCCCGAGTTGGATTATTTTACTTTTAGATTGTGGGTATTAAATTTATTTGTTATTCGTTATTATTAGTTATGTATATTACTTATTACATTACTTTATTCTATTTCAGTCAGGTTTAAAATGATATTCAATTTTTTTGGAATCCTATATTATTTATTTTTAAACCCCATCAATCTAGTTAAAGATTTTATAGGGTGTCACAGTTGGTCTTAAAGCATTCAAGGTTCTAGTGTCCTAGAGATATTGAATGCGGCCATCATTTTTTCGTGTAACGTTCTTTGATACTTTAGATCCTTATTATTTATATTGTTGAACTCTAATCTTCGTAATGTACTTATACACTTTTATTTACTATCTTTTAGGTGGTGAAAACTAGGAGATGATTAGCACGACTGAGACAAAACACAAATGCCAAGTCGGAGGTAGTCATGTATCATAATGGGCAGGAGCTAACTATATCACTGATAGACTTGGCTACCATTATCTCACACACTATGGCTGCTATTATGGAAGCCATGCTCCAGGAGAAACTACCACCTCCACCACCAATGGCAGCACCTATACCTGTCCCTCAGACGACCTCTTCTTGGGAGAGAGCTAAGAGTGCCTTCGTAAAAGGGCACCAACCAGAGTTTGTGGGATCTATAGACATTGGCATTGAATTATAATTGAGGCATGACATTGAGAGGAACCTATATCTGTTAGAGTAAACACACACTCATAGGAAGATGTTTTCCATCTTCAGACTTATGGGCGAAGCATTGCAGTGGTGGGAGTTTGTTACCACAGATGGCGATAAGTCGTTGATGACCATTGTCGACTATTATCATGTTTTGGGTGTAATTTGAAGGGGAATATTTCCTTCCATCTCAATAGATATATTTGAGAGAAAGGTCTAATAGGCTCAAGTAGGAGGACTGTATAGTTTTTAAGTACCAGATGTAGTTTACCTGCCTTGTTCACTTTGCCCCAAATACAATGGGTTTTGATGTGAGGAGCATGGATAGATTAAATTGAGGCATGATGTGGAAGATCAGGTAGGTATTAACTCTTAACTTCACCATTAATATATACATATAGGAATTGGATTATTCACTTCTACATTGCGAGGATCACAAAGGAGAGAAGGAGCCAAAGAGGGAAAAAGTAGGTGTCGACCAACGAGCAAAGACTGGTGACACTAGTGAGGTGTCCTGGGTACAAGGTGGTTGACTATAGCATCGAGTTCCAGATACATGGGTAGCAACCCCCTAAGAGGTTTAGAGGAGATGATCAATTTCTATAGTGTGGTGAGGGATAGGGCCACTCGGGCCATCGACAGCATGGCCACCAGGGCTAGAGAGGGTAAGGACAAGGCCAGTGATGAAAGGAAATATTTGGGAGGCAGGGTCAGTAAGGAAACCTATTTCGAGGAGTTTTCTTTACATATGGGGAGTAGGTTCACTCCATTAGGAGGCGTCCTGAGGGATTTCAAGATGGACCGGGTCAGTTTTAGTAGGGACATACATACGAGGCACAATAATTTGGGCCATCCCCATAACAGTTTAAAGCATTGCCTCCGGCATTGCATTATTCAAATTTGGCACCACGGAGTGATTCGACATGTCGACTCCCATAAATTCACTATAAATATGTTTTCAACGTCTATCATCCAAATCATCCCACACCACCTTAGGTGATTAAAGGTAAATGATATGTTTATGATAGTTATACATGAATTTTTTTACAAGAGCGTGTCACACTCGTTGCTAGTTACACGTTCACTTATACTATAGGATTGTTAAATATTACTAACGGTGTATCTACGCATGTGTACACACTAGTGGCTAGGGATGTTGCCTTACGTCAGGTTTATAGAGATGTGGAAATTGAGTATCGAACGATTGTGTTTATTCACTGATTTAATACTTTTGGACATATTGACGTATGATGTTATATTGGGTATGTCTTTATTAGCACCGGATCATGCTCATATCAATTACAGCGAGAAGGCATTCACATTTTATCTTATCGGGCAAGAGATGTTGCTATGCCTAGGCTCGAGTGAGGTTCTATCACACACTTGTACTATATAGATGTGACTCTATTTGAAGAGGTCACCGTATTATTCTATTCGATACCAATTGTCAGGAGTTTACGAACATTTTTGATAAGGTACCTGAGCTACCTCTATTATGAGAGATATGCTTTGTAATGGATTTAGTGTCAGGCACTAGGCCCATAGCAAGGGAACCATACCGGATGGCTTCATTAGAGATTTATGAGTTACGCGAATAAATTGGGTAATTCTTGAGCAATGGTTTTATACGGAGGATCACAGCTCCATGGGTAACTCCATTTTTCTTTTTGAAGAAGAAATATAGTTCTCTCTGATTGTGTGTGGAATATCATGAGCTGAATAAGGTCACAATATGGAACAAATGTCCATTGTCGTGTTTCAATGAATTATTTGACTAGTTTAGGTTGCGACATTCTTTTCCAAGAATGAATTGCGCTCATGGTATCATTAATTTTTTATTTTAGAGGATAATGTTTTCAATATGGAGTTTCTATGCGTTATGGATTGTATTAGTTACGTGTCGTGACATTTGGGTTGACCATTGCCCTAACAGTATTAATGGACTGAATGAATAAGGAATTTTGATAATTGTTGAACCAGTTCATGAAAGTGTTTATTGACGACATCTTAGTGTATTCTTGTCCGGAGGAGGAGTACGCACATCTTCTGAGTTTGGTTTTACGTACTATGGGAATTCAAGTTGTATAACAAGTTCTTTAAATGTGTGTTTTATCTTTTATAAGTGAAGTTCTTGGGAACCGTTATATCGAAGGCTGGGGTTTCAATGGATCCTAGCAAGGTACTAGAAGTTATGGATTGGGCACAGCCTGTGATGCTAATGTAGATTAGGAGTATCTTGGGTTTGGTGGGGTACTACAGGAGGTTCAATCAGGGGTTCTCAAATATTTACGGACCACTGAATCACCTCACCCATAAGGGGGTACCATTCGTTTATAGCACGGGCTGGTCATTCGAAGATCTCAAGGAGAATCTCACCATCGCGGTCATGCTTGCATTATCATGGGGCTGTATGGAGTATTTGGTTTACACAGATGCATTATTTCAACAGTTGGAAGCAGTATTGATGCAGGAGGAGAAGCCTATATCTTATGCTTCTCATAAGATTAAGCCCCATGAGAAAAGCTACCCTACTCATGATTTAGAGTTAGTGGTGGTAGTCTTCACTCTCTGTATCTGGAGACAATATCTGTTGGGTGAGAGGTTTATGTAAATTTTCAGTTATAAAAGACTCGAGTAATTGTTCAATCGAAGGGATATGAACATGAGACATAGGATATGGTTAGAGTTTGTGAAGGACTATCATTTTTCAATTCAGTACCATCCGAGGAAAGATATTCTATTAGTGGATGCTTTACCAACTATCACTTTATAAGCTTTGTGGACTAAACACGAGGATGACTTTCCTGATCTTTGGTCATAGAGGTGGAGTGCCATTCTTGATATGGATTTGGCATATTCCTTTTTTGTATTTATGACCGTTACACCTGCTATGGTTTTGCGGGATATTCAAGCACAAGCTCCAGACTCCTGTTATCAAGATAAGTTATGAAATTTGGTATTAAGTGGGATCATTTTTTTCTCAATCAGTTCAGAATGGGGATTGAGATTTATGGGACATTTGGTGGTGTTTGAGGGTCTAGAATTGAGAAGGGAAATTTTGGCCAAGGCACATGGTTCACGGTTCCTCCCGGAGGGGACAAGATGTACCATGATATGAGGAGATAGTATTGGTGGGATGTTATGAATAGGGATATCATTGAGTATATTTAGAGGTACGCCACCTATTAACTAGTAAAGGTGGATCGTCAGAGATCGGAAGGGGAGTTACAACCTTTTGAGATTCCCAAGTGGAAGTAGGAGAGCATCTCTGTGGATTTCATCAGGAGATTATCGAAGTTTCAGCGGGGTCATAATTTCATTTGGGTCATCAGTGAAAGATTAATGAAGGTGGATCATTTCTTTAGTGCGGATCGACTAAACCACAGAGCAGTATGTCTGAATTTTTGTTGCACAGATTATATGTCTTCATGGGGTAGCTCTTGATATTGTGTCCAATAAGGATAATACATTTATATCTCATTTCTAGAGGAATTTTTAGGATGTCATGGGTGAACAACTGAACTTGAGTACCAAATTTCACCCTCGGTCGGATGGTCAGTGAATCATATTCTGGAAGATATGCTTTAGTATTGTGTTTTGGATTTTTAAATTAGTTGGGATCATCACTTACCACTCGTAGAGTTTTCTTACAACAATAGTGATAAGTAGACTATTAATATGGCACCCTATGAGGCATTATACGGTAGATCATGCTGTTTGCCAAGTTATTAGTTAGAATAGTGGGAGAATAGGATGTTTGGTTCGGACATCATTCGAGACAACTAAAAAAAGCTAGAACTCACCTGACTATGGATGAAGATGGAGAAGGATCAACAAAAGATTTATGTTGACAAGAGGAATATTAAGCTAGAGTTTTCAAGTGGAGGATCAAGTGTTACTAAGGGTCTCCCCGATAAAGGGAGTGGTAATATTAGGATCTAAGGGGAAGTTGACTCCCCGATATGTATATCCTTTCATTATAGTGGATAAGGTTTTCTCGACGGCATATTGCTTGGTCTTACCCGATCATCTTCAGCGAGTACACGATGTCTTCCATGTGTTAATATTGAGGAAGTTTATGAGGTACGAGTATGCCTATCAGTATATCGACCTTGACAATATTGAACTGCAACTAGATTTGAGCTATGAGGAATGACCATAGAGTATCCTTGACCAAAGACAGCATACCAAGATATCTAAGCTCAAACCATTAGTTAGAGTCCAGTGAGGACACCAGAACGAGGATGATTCCACGTGGCAGAAAGAGGAAGACATGCATGAGTGGTATCCAGTGATCTTTGAGTCAGGCATATAATTTGAATTTTGAGAGACAAATTCATTTTTTAAGGGGAGAACATTGTAATACCCAATATCTTTTGTGTATTATTTAAATTGTGTTATTTAGTTTAATTGCCTTCTATGACATGTGATGTTACTATTTATCTTTTATGTGTGTTGTATAATTCATTTGTGAAAATGGGATTAATACACAATAATTCATTAATTAAATATTTGGAAGTGTTGTGTATTGTAGGGGAACTATGGAATGGTTAAAGACTTGGTGTCTAGGTTTTTCTTGTTTGGATTATTCCCTTGCTATTGCGTCCCACCAATCTTGAAGTAGTTTCTTGTAGTGGCATGTCGCACTTAAATAATAAATATTTAATTAGTTGAAAAATGGGACTTGTAACAAAGAACATATTAATTCTTTGAAATTATTAATTAATTGGATTATTTCATACTTCGGGTTAGCTTTTGGGACATTAGGAACGCCCGTTTATGACTTAAAATAATGGATTTTAAGTCCTTTGAATTTTTATGTGTCTTGGGTAGTGTTTTTGCCTAATTTAAGTGGTATTTGAGCTTATTTGGTTGAGGCCCATATGGGGCCTAAGGATAATTTTGTGATAAGATAACTTAATGAATCATTAGACTTAACCTTATTCACTTTATAAGATACTGAGAGAAACCCTAAGTCTAGAGACAAAAGTCACTCAAGAGATAGGGAGCTTCGGAGTTTTATTGGCTTGGATTCAACTTAATTAACTAAGGAAAGCTTAGATAGTGTATGAATTTAATTGCTTTGTGTTATAGTAAAAGTTATTCATTGAAATCTTAACTAAGTAAAATTATAATTTTATTATTGTTATTAAATCCCTAATTTTGTAATTAAATTAAGAGATAAATTAAGGCCAATCATTATGCTAATGACATAACACACTTAATGTAAAATCCTTAAAATATGAATTGGATTATGTATATTATTGTTAGAAACATGTTTATATCATGAAATCATGTAAACCTCCTTATTAATTTAATGAATTGATGTAAATCTGATACTAATTGATTAAAACATATGAAACTAGAGTTTATGAGTTGAAATCTAAAATGAGCCTTTTAAATTTATGTTAGAATCATGTTAAAATTATAGATATAGGTTAGTAATGTTGTTAAACAACTTATGTGTAAAGGAGGATGGGTGTGATGATGATTAGAGGCTTTGGATTTAGGTATGGGGGTTAATAATGGAGGATTTTAGAAAATTGGAGAAGATGAAGTTCATCCCGTTCAATGAGATTTGGACCTCGCTCAAACATGAATATGGTTCTCATTAAAATGAGTAAAGATGTCATTAGAACGACATTGGGCATTTTGTTTGAAAGAATTGGGAATGTCATTCTAATAAGATGGAGTATCCCGTTACAATGAATTATGTTTTTTGTTAGAACGGTGTAATACCCCGTAATATTTATTGATATTTATTTAAGGGATTAATTAAATTAAATGTGAATTAATTGAGAATTAATCCGAATATAAATAATAACGAGGTGTGCGTTGGTATTTGATTATGATGTGTATATATGGCAATATATGAATATTGAAAATATTAAAATTGTCGCGAGACTGAAATATGACAATTTGGGAAATTTAGTTGGGACGCGCGTGTCAGTCGCGTCAGGAATGTAATTATTTGAATTAAAAAGTGAATTTTATTTTTATCAACCGAATGGCCATTTTGAGTGCGCCAACGAGTCTGGAAGAGTCGAAATAGTCAGAAAACACTAGCCGGGGGTTTAGTTTGGATCCCGGGGCATTTTTGGGCCATACCGGCAACTTAAAAAGGGCATTTTGGTAGTTTTAAAAATATGGGAATTAAAACCCACGAAAATTAGAGTTAATATTTATTATTCTAAAGGGGTCACTAAGGCCATTACCAGCAAAAAGTTTAGAGAGTGGTCTACGGGAGTTTTGAGAGAAGTTGGAGAGAAGTTACAAGAACCAAAATCAAGCCATCTTCAACCTTGGGAGAAAATCTGTAGAGAAAGGAGAGAATCAACTTTCATTCGCCAACATCAATTCTGAAGAACAATCTAAGGCAAGTGATTTGATATTTTTAGTGCATTGAATATGTCTTCCATGTTTAGTGTAGGAATTATCTTATATTGAAATTCTTGAAGAAAACCCATGAAATTTTTTGAGAAACTTTGAATATGGGTTAGGATTTGCATGTAGAATGATCATGGACTGATTTAATATTCGAAGAGTTATATATGATGATTTAAAAACGGATTTATGATGAGTAATTGGTCATAAGAAAATTATGAGTTCATGTTCATAGGGTTTGGGGAAATATTTGGAGATTTATATTAATTCCATGATGATTTGTAGGATTTGACCCCTAAAATATGATATGGAATGATCTAGGGTGATTAGAAATGGTTTATATACGTTAAAACATAATTTGGAAGGTCTTAGGGTGGACTAGATAAGAGAAGAATTGAGAAAAACGGACTTGGGAATTTTCTGGGCTGAAACTGCCATCTCGTTAGAAGACCTGCCCATGTCGTTCGAACGAACTTCTAACAAGATGACAGTATGACTTCTAACGAGTTGGTATTTCATTCGAAGCCCTTCGTTCGAATGACCTCGTTCGAACGAGTTGATAGAATGGCCTTTTTGGCCTGAATTGACTTCTAGTATCCCGTAGACTTATTTAAATGGTGAGATAACCTTCCCTTATTAACTAGTGGGTATAGTTGGGAGATCGGGGTACATTGAGGAGTAAAACTTAGAATAGTGTATTAAACCGGATGACATTTGTGGATTGAGAAGTGAGTAACTAATCACGAAGTGAGAAAAATTGATAACTTAAATACATATAAACCGGAGACTTGTGATTTGTATAGCACTAAGTGTTGGTATAAGAACGAGAAGTATACCACTAAGAAAATATTGTAATATCTAAGATGTGTGAATGCTTAGTATATGTAGTTATCTGTGTATAACATACCTACCATACTTGCTATCTAGGGAGGTTGGCATTCGTTTAGGGCCATCTAATCTTTGTGTGCCTACGGGGGAGATCTAGATTGGTACCTCGAGGACATAGGTCAGAGAAGTGCTTACTGAGAAGTTAATAAGTCCGCTGATCATGGGAGCGTAGTTATGTACGTGACCCATGTGATGTGAACTATGTTCGCCTACATTGTTTGTGATTGTTGTTAATGAAACGTTTCCTGAGAGATTCGGAATACGAGGTCCTCATGTACGTGATGTACCGGGATTAGATAGCAGAGTATGTGAGCACCGCAACTTAGTCTCGAGGTGCTAGTATTGTATATTTATGATGAGAATAATATACTGTTAATTGAAATGAGTTGTCAAGAATAAATGTGAGTATTAATAATAGCAACGGTTTGTAAAGGGAAAATGGAAGATCTCTAGTAATTAATAGTAATAACATGGGAAACTGTGTAGCAAGTTATAACACTCGGTTAACTAAAATTTTTTAGGAATTGAATTTGATATCGTATAGAAATTTTAGATTTTAATAGCAGACTAGTTAGATATGGGAACAACTAGAATGGGTACGGGTACGATAGGAGTGCACAATTAGTTGAGAGGTGAGGAACTCATGCGAATGCACACACTATCATGTACTTTATATTCACTGTTTAATGATATTAAACACTTGCAAATTTTTAAATTATTTTCACAATCGGGCTTTGACCCATTTGCTTTCAAATCCATTTTTCTATAAAACCTTTTAGGTGCCCAGCCACAAGGACACCATGCATAGGAGTTCTATTCAGGTGATGTGCTGTAGCTGCTGTGGAAGTTACAGGACCTTGACTGTAGATGCCTCCATCTTCGATCTTGATTCCATTATTAGATTTTCTTATTTTGTTGGGCATGTCGCCCCATTTCTTTAGAGACATCTTACATTTCAGTTATTTCAGACTTGGGTTGTAATTAATTTAGTGATGCAGACTTGGTATTTATTTATTTCAGTATTTGGATTGTTGTGAGGTGTATTCCTCCAGACTCGTTATTATTTGATGGTTATTCTATTGTGACTATGCTGTGGTGGCTATGTTAGCATTTCATAATTCACTTATTGTATAATAATCAGATTTAATTAAAATAGGCAACTCACTTTTTAAATACTACGCGGTTAGTAATTAAAAAAAATATTTTCGACAATGATGCTATGACCTGAACCAACTTGGCATTTTGAATTAATTTAATAAAGGAGTAGCTACCCGGTATTTAATTAGTCAGGGTGTCACAGGTGGTATCAGAGCGTCAGGTTCTAGTGTCCTTAGGATCTGTACGGCTTATTATGTTTCCGCTGAGCTTTCTTTGATGTAGAGCCCTATATTTTAGGACTGTTGTATTCTTTTGTGTATGCTTCGCTCTTCAGCTATTTTGAGATAATAATTGCGAACTTATAAGACTTTACTCTCATTTCAGATGCCTCCACGACGTTCGCATCGAGTTCCTAGGGATGCACAGCCAGAGCCACAGCCTGTACCAGTTTAGAGCACTATGAATGCCACCGAGGTTGCATCTATTGTAGCCCAAGCGATAAATGCCGCCCTAGCCATTGTACAGCAGGCACCACCCCAGGCGCCGGTAGTCATGCCAGTTTAGGCTCATGCATTCCCGTCTTCTTGGGAACACGTTCATGATACTTTTCAGAAAGCATACCCTCTGGAGTTTGCAGGTAGCTCCGATGTTGTGGTATCCAGTCACTAGAGGAAGGACATTCAGAGGCACTTAAGGATGTACGAGTGCACAGATGTTCAAAAGCAGATACTGGCTACTTTCAAGCTAGTAGGATCTGCATTGCAGTGGTGGAAATTCATTACCACTGCAGAGGAGAGGGACGCCCTTTCTACTCAGGAGTTCTGGGTGCGGTTCGACCGCAAATATTTTCCATCAGCTATTCACACTGAAATGAGGAGGAAATTGATGAACCTCAAGCAGGAGGGGAGGATCGTAGCCGAGTATGAGGCTGAGTTTAACAATCTCTTGAACATTGTTCTGAATGAGATTCCAACTAAGGAGAAGAAGATTTAGAAGTTTATGGATGGATTGACTTGGAGGATTCGTCATCACTTATTAGGTAATCTCTTGTTGGCCACTTATTCTGATGTGGTTAACGCGGAGCAACTTCACTGCCAGGATCATCGCTTTCACATAACTGAGAGTAAGAGATCAGGAGAGTCCAGCCATCAGGGCAGGACAAGGGGAAATGGTGCCAGCGGGGCACAATCTATTCAGGTTCAGCATAGGCTGGGAGATCAGGGTTCCTAGCAGGGGATTTGAAGAGGTTAAGATGTGGGAGTTTCAGAAATGGACAGGGAGGTTTTTGTAATGGACATCAGGGTCAACAGGGCCAGCACGGCAGGGGAGAAATGGTAACGGCCATCAGGGCCGCGGGCAGCAGGGACAGCGAGGAGGAAATTTCCCGAGGAAGTGCTTCACTTGTGGAAAGATTGGCCAAAAATTATAGGATTGTCCCGATAGGGGAAGGGCCCCACAGCAGCAGCAGCAGCAGGGTGCTCGACATGAGCCACAGAGGCCTACGTTTCCCGTCACCCTCCCAGCACCACCACAGATGGCAGCATTACCACCCATTCCAGCAGTCCCAGTTCAGCAGGGACAACATCAGTATGGGAGAGTGTATCAGCTTCAGCATGTCACAGCCCCACAGGATCCACCCGCCATTGAGGGTATGTTCTCTATTCAGGGGACTATGGAGCGTATTTTATTTGACATGGGGTCCACACATTATTTCATTGCCATGAGATTTGCACGCACTATTGGGTTATTAGACACCGCCGAGAGCACGGTTACTTGTGTAGATTCACCGTTGAGTAGGGGTTCTGTGATTTCCCTTATTTGTAGAGGTATGGGAATAGAGATCGAGAGGTTTACTTTAGCCGATGATATATTAGTGTTAGAGATGACTGAGTATGATGCGATTGTTGGTATGGATTGGCTAGTTGTGTACAGAGCCATGATTGACTGTTTTAGTAGGAGTATTATCTTTGCCCTTCTTGGGCAGGAGATGTTTTTAGTGGCGATGCCTGGCCCTGAGGGAGGATCGTCCACTCACTTGTACTATATAGAGGAGGAGACCTCTAAGGAAGTGGTGATACCACTTGATGCGATTCCAATTGTTAGCGATTTTGCCGATGTATTTCAGGATATACCTGGACTACCTCCGAGTAGAGAGATAGATTTTGTGATCGATTTGATGCCAAGCACTCGGCCTATTGCCCGCACACCTTACCGTACGGCTCCAGTAGAGATAGGAGAGTTACGGGATCAGATAGATGAGTTGTTGGGTCAGGGGTTTATCCGGAGGAGTACTTCGTCGTGGGATGCCCTTGTGTTGTTCGTAAAGAAGAGGGATGGATCGTTGAGGTTATGTGTATATTATCGAGAGTTGAATAAGGTCACGATACAGAATAAGTATCCGTTGCCCCGAATCGATGACTTATTCGACCAGCTGAGTGAAGCTTCCTTCTTATCAAAGATTAATTTGCGATTGGGATACCATCAGTTGCGTATTAGGGAATAGGACGTCTCAAATACTGCCTTCTTAACGAGATATGGTTCCTACGAGTTTCGAGTTATGCCTTTTAGCTTGACCAATGCCCCAGCCGTGTTTATGCACTTGATGAATAGGGTGTTCAGAGAGTTCCTATACCAGTTCGTCATCGTCTTCATTGATGACATTCTGGTTTACTCCCAGACAGAAGAGGAGCACGCCAGGCATTGGAGACAGGTTTTGCAGACGCTACGTCAGAATGAGCTTTATGCAGAGTATGAGAAGTGCGGGTTTTGGCTCAAGGAGGTTCAATTTTTGGGGCATATCATTTCAGACCAGGGGATATCTGTTGATCCGGGGAAGGTATCTGCGGTGAGGGAGTGGGGACAACCCATGACACCAACTGAGATTCGTAGTTTCTTGGGCCTAGCAGGATACTACATGAGGTTAATTCAGGGTTTCTCAAAGATAGCGGGTCCTTTGACACATCTGACTCGCAGAGGTGTGCCATTCATCTGGAGCGATGCCTGTCAGTTGGAATTTGATGAGTTGAAGGACAAGTTGACCTCATCACCTGTGTTGCATTGCCGAGACCGGGAGTTGAGTATCTAGTCTACACCGATGCGTCCTTACAAGGACTTGGAGGTGTACTACAGCCGGAGAGTCAGGCCATAGCTTATGCTTCACGTAAGCTTAAGCCTCACGAGAAGAATTACCCCACCCATGACTTGGAGTTAGCGGTAGTGGTATTTGCCCTTAGGATTTAGAGACATTATCTTCTAGGGGAGAAGTTTTGGTTGTTCACGGACCACAAGTCTCTACAGTACCTCTTTACGCAGAAAGAGTTGAATATGCGTCAACGATGGTGGCTTGAGTTTGTGAAGGATTATCAGTTTGATATCCAATATCACCCGGGGAAGGCTAACGGGGTAGCAGACGCGTTGAGCCGTAGGCCAGTAGATAAAGTGGCCGAGGTGTGGAAAGAAAAGTGGAAGGAGTTGGGACACCAAGATACAATGGCCCGATCGTTCATTTCTGTGATGACTGTTACACCGCGGGGTAAAGGCCCAGGCAAATGACTCGTTCTATCAGGAGCAGATAGCTCGATTACTACCAGAGGGAGTTTATTCCTATATCGTTAGCTCACATGGGGGATTACGCTTCAATGGGAGACTGGTTGTTCCGGAAGGGGAAAACTTGCGACACGAGGTGATGGCAGAGTCGCATGACTCATGGTTCGCGGTACACCCTGGTGGGGATAAAATGTACCAAGACATGAGATGTCAGTATTGGTGGAGCGGGATGAAGAGAGATATTTTCGTGTTTCTTCCTAAATGCGCCACTTGTCAGCTGGTAAAGGTGGATCATCAGAGACCGACAGGACTTCTACAGCCATTAGAGGTTTCGACGTGGATATGGGAGAGCATATCCATGGACTTTATCGCGGGGTTACCTACGTCACAGAGGGGTCACGACTCCATTTGGGTAATTGTGGACCGTTTGACCAAAGTTGCACATTTTCTACCTATAAGGACAGACTACACTACGGGACAGTATGCCCAGATTTTCATTTCGAAAATAGTGAGACTTCATGGTGTGCCTCTAAATATCGTGTCTGACCGAGACAAGATATTCGTTTCACAGTTTTGGGAGAGTTTCCAGGAGGCCATGGGCACTGAATTGCTGTTGAGTACAGCTTATCACCCGCAGACCGATGGGCAGACTGAGCGTACAAATCAGATGTTGGAGGACATGTTCCGTATGTGCATCATAAACTTTGGGGGCGGATGGGAGCAATACCTTCCACTGGTGGAGTTTGCTTATAATAACTCCTACCATTTCACCATTGGCATGGCTCCATTTGAGGCGTTGTATGGTAGACCTTATCGTTCCCCATCATGTTGGTTAGAAGTGGGGGACAACAAACTACTTGGGCCGGAGGTGATTCAGGATACTTCGGTAAGGATAGAATTGATACGGAGTCGCATTCGGGTAGCTCATGATCGGCAGAAGAGCTATGCTAATGCCAAGAGGTTCTTCAGAGAATTCAAAGTGGGGGACCATGTTTTACTCAGAGTATCTCCTATGAAGGGGATTATGCATTTTGGGAAGAAGGGGAAACTGGCACCGAGATATGTGGGGCCATTTCCTATCATCGAGCGGATTGGGCCAGTTGCGTATAGACCTGGGTTACCGGAGCACTTACATAGGATTCATGATGTGTTCCATATTTCCTCGCTAATGAAATATCTTAGGGACGATTTGGACCATACTCACATTGCTTTGGAGGACATCGATCTCTAGCTCGATAGTTCCTACGAGGAGGGGCCGATTGCTATTTTGAAATGAAGCTAGCGGAAACTGAGGTCAAAGATAGTACCGTTGGTACGTGTTCAGTAGCGGCATCATAATGCTGAGGAGTCCACATGGGAGCGCGAGGATATGATGCACCAACGTTATCCAGAGTTGTTTTTACCAGGTACTTTTTTAGTTTCAAATTTCGGGACGAAATTCTGTTATTAGGGGGGAAGTATGTAATACCCCGTAATTTTTATTGATATTTATTTAAGGGATTAATTAAATTAAATGTGAATTAATTGAGAATTAATCCGGATATAAATACTAACGAGATGTGAGTTGGTATTTGATTATGATGTGTATATATGTCAATATATGAATATTGAAAATATTATAATTATCGCGAGACTGAAATACGACAATTTGAGAAATTTAATTGGGACGCGCGTGTCAGTCGCGTCAGGAATGTAATTATTTGAATTAAAAAGTGAATTTTATTTTTATCAACCGAATGGTCATTTTGAGTGCGCCAACGAGTCCAGAAGGGTCGAAATAGTCAGAAAACACTAGCCGGGAGTTTAGTTTGGGTCGCGGGGCATTTTTGGGCCATACCGCCAACTTAAAAAAACGTATTTTGGTAATTTTAAAAATATGGGAATTAAAACCCACGAAAATTAGAGTTAATATTTATTATTCTAAAGGGGCCACTAAGGCCATTACCAGCAAAAATTTTAGAGAGTGGGCTACGGGAGTTTTGAGAGAAGTTGGAGAGAAGTTACAAGAACCAAAATCAAGCCATCTTCAACCTAGGGAGAAAATCTGTAGAGAAAGGAGAGAATCAACTTTCATTCACCAACATCAATTCTGAAGAAAAATCTAAGGCAAGTGATTTGATATTTTTAGTGCATTTAATATGTCTTCCATGTTTACTGTAGGAATTATCTTATATTGAAATTCTTGAAGAAAACCCATGAAATTTTTGGAGAAACTTTGAATTTGGGTTAGGATTTGCATGTAGAATGGTGATGGACTGATTTAATATTCGAAGAGTTATATATGATGATTTAAAAATGGATTTATGATGAGTAATTGGGAAGATTTATATTAATTCCATGATGATTTGTAGGATTTGACCCCTAAAATATGATAAGGAATGATCTAGGGTGATTAGAAATGGTTTATATACGTTAAAACATAATTTGGATGGTCTTAGGGTGGATTTAGAGAAGGGAAGAATTGAGTAAAACTGGCTTGGGAATTTTCTGGGCTGAAACTGCCATCTCACTATAAGACCTGCCCAGGTCGTTCGAACGACCTCATTCGAACGAACTTCTAACGAGATGACAGTATCCCTTCTAATGATTTGGTATTTCGTTTGAAGCCCTTCGTTCGAACGAGACTTCTAACGAGTTGACGGAATGGCCTTTTTGGCCTGAATTGACTTCTAGTATCCCGTAGACTTATTTAAATGGTGAGATAACTTTCCCTTATTAACTAGTGGGTATAGTTGGGAGATTGGGGTACATTGAGGAGTAAAACTTAGAATAGTGTATTAAACCGAATGACATTTGTGGATTGGGAAGCGAGTAACTAATCACGAAGTGAGAATACTTGATAACTTAAATACATATAAACCGGGGACTTTTGATTTGTATAGCACTAAGTGTTGGTATAAGAACGAGAAGTATACCACTAATAAAATTATGTAATATCTAAGATGTGTGAATGTTTAGTATATGTAGTTATCTATGTATAACATACCTACCATACTTGCTATCATGGGAGGTTGGCGTTTGTTTAGGGTCGTCTAATCTTTGTGTGCCTATGGGGGAGATCTAGATTGGTACCTCGAGGACATAGGTCAGAGAAGGTCTTATTGAGAAGTTAATAAATCTGCTGATCATGGGAGCGTAGGTATGTACGTGACCCATGTGATGTGAACTATGTTCGCCTCCATTGTTTGTGATTGTTGTTAATGAAATGTTTCCTGGGAGATTCGGAATACGTGGTCCTCATGTACGTGATGTACCGAGATTTGATAGCAGAGTATGTGAGCATCGCTGCTTAGCCTCGGGGTGCTTGTATTGTATATTTATGATGAGAATAATATACTGTTAATTGAAATGAATTGTCAGGTATAAATGTGAGGATAAATAATAGTAACAGTTTGTAAGGTGAAAAGGAATGATCTCTAGTAATTAATAGTACTCACATAGGAAACTGTGTAGCTAGTTATAACACTCGGTTAACTAAAAGTTGTTGGGAATTGAATTTGATATCGTATAGAAATGTTAGATTTTAATATCGGACTAGTTAGATATGGGAACAACTAGAATGGGTACGGGTACGATAGGAGTGCACAATTAGGTGAGAGGTGAGGACCTCATGCGAGTGCACACACTATCATGTACTTTATATTCACTGTTTAATGATATTAAACACTTGCAAAATTTTAAATTATTTTAACAATCGGGCTTTGACCCGTTTGCTTTCAAATCTATTTTTCTATAAAACCTTTTAGGTGCCCAGCCACAAGGACACCATGCATAGGAGTTCTATTCAGGTGACGTTCTGTAGCTACTTTGGAAGTTACAGGACCTTGACAGGTAGACGCCTCCATCTTCGATCTTGATTCCATTATCAGATTTTCTTATTTTGTTGGGCATGTCGCCCCATTCCTTTAGAGACATATTACATTTCAGTTATTTCAGACTTGGGTTGTAATTAATTTAGTGATGCAGACTTAGTATTTATTTATTTCAGTATTTGGATTGTTGTGAGGAGTATTCCTCCAGACTCATTATTATTTGATGGTTATTCTATTGTGACTATATTGTGGTGGTCATGTTAGCATTTCATAATTCACTTAAAATTGGCAACTCACTTTTTAAATAATAGGTGGTCAGTAATTAAAAAAAAAATGTTTTCGACAGTGATGCTATGACCTGAACCAACTTGGCATTTTGAATTAATTTAATAAAGGAGTAGCTACCCGGTATTTAATTAGTCGGGGGGTCACAAACGGTTTTAGATCAGATTGGCAATTAAATTCTTAATTAAATGGGCTAAATTAATTTAAGAATTCTCGTATATGGCTGAGTAATCTTTGAGTGAATAGGCATGCTATTTCTTGTTTTTGTGTGTAATCATATCATGTCTGAGTGCTCGTGGGTGACGTACCAGAAGGGATTTTAGTAGGGCACATGCGATATTGACTGCACAGGTGGCCTGGTGATGTAGACAGGAATTACCCTTATCCTTTTATCCCAGTCCTATCACTAACTTTCATGTATCCCAAGGGGGATAATACATGATAGCTCTAGCATATAGCCTTTGGTATAAAGGATTGCATTATGACAAAAATTCATAGTGATTAACCCTTGCCAATGGGTTTTAGGTCATATGTGAGGAACTACCAATAACTATAGTTAGTATGCACGAGTGATCCCCAAAGGGGATTGGGATAAGACTTCATAACTATGTACTGGCTCATGAGTAACCCACTTACTTCTATGTGTCGGTGACTATACTTATGTGGATATTAGACGTATAGACTATTCACAATTGATACAACCCTAGTGACATAGACACATATATTTATAATGGAACCGTTTATTTATATTCAATGGAGAAGAATGAAAATTAATCATTAGTTTTGCTTGGGCTTGGCATTAGATGCATGTTATATTTAGGGTTGTTTGGGTTGGGCTAAAATTTAAAAACAACTAAAATATAATAGGATGATGCATAGTTATTATTGTAGCCCGAATTCCATAAATTTCTTACTCTTTATAAATTTTTTATTTATGTTGCTATTGATTCTTGTTTTTGAGAACTAGGCCGTAATTATCGTCTCATCCCTGATCCTTACTTACATCTTCTTCATTTGCAAATCTTGTGGGATATAGGTGTTGAGCATGCAGGATCATTCTCTTTATCTCTTGTAAATTCTAGTTAAGTCGGATATTGTAGTAGTTATGACTTCAGATGTAGTTAATTTACTTTTGGAGACAATTTTCATTTTCTTGGGTTGAATTATTTTATGGTTAGATTGTGGGTATTAGAGTTATTGGTTATTTATTGTTATTAGTTATGCCTGTCTCTTATTCCATTGGTTTATTGTATTTTATTTTTCCTTAGAATGGCATTAAATTATTTTATACTCGTATATTATTTATTTTAGACCTGATCAATCTAGTTGTATATTTTATGGACTGTCACGGCTTGTTTATTTAAAGATATACATTGTATTGTTTGATATCTACATGGTTATTTAGCAAGGGGGAGAAAGTTCAATGTTTTGATATTGATGTTATTATAAAGGGGGAGTTTTTAGTTTGACATATTTGATTTGTTAATTTGATTCACACTTGTTTTCTCGATACATGCATTGATCATGATCTTTAGCAGGAGTTTGTTGTATGTTTTTTCGATATATTCTTGATTATGAGGGAGCTTTATTATTTTACAATTAACTTATTATATATAATTATCTCACCATCCATACTTGTTGATATTACAATTTTTTAAGGATTCCCGAGTAGGGGGGGTTTCTTCATTTTTATGTATTGCATAATTAATTCTTGTTGTCAAGATTTTTACAGGATTACTCTAATTATTTCAATGACCAAGATATTACAATGGATTATTGATTCGATATAATGGATTTATGTGTTGTGAAAAGTCTCTCTTATTATATGGAAAATGTGTAGTGAGTTTTTCTTGTCATAATCAAGTTTATTTGATGTTTTTTGGGGTGGGGGTGTTGCGATATAATAGCCAAAGGGGGTGATTGAAAATGTAATATTTAATTATATATTAGTTGGCTATCACTCGTGAAAAAACATTTGATTCATGCACAATGTCGAGCCCAAAAGCTTGATACACTTAGTCTGGTGAGAGTGTCTTTGTTTATTACCTATGGAGACTTGTGATTTGAAGACATGAAAACATCCCAAAACATGAAGTCTTTTGTTGTTGTCCTTAAATAATATCTTTTTTGCAGATTCGATTAACATTTGGTTATTGCACACACTCACATCTTTTTAAAAGATATTTTATATCTTAAAACTTAATTTTCAATGATTTCTTTGAGTGATGTATTTTTTTTTAATATGGATCAAGGTCTAATTTTGAAAAAGGTTATTTCAAAAGTTTTTAATGTTTTTTTGGCTGTGAGTCAATCGAGAAGTAACATTTTAAACAACTCACACAACCACTACAGTTTGGGGGAAACTCTTGTGCACAATTGAGATATTCCCCATGCGTACGACCCTGTATCAGTTTTTGATCGAGGGCATACTGTCCAAAATCACATGCACAAGAAAACACAACCAAGAGCATGACTGAAATGGATTTTCAAATTTAGTTATAAATAGTCCTTATTTACCTAAAAAAAAATTAACAGTTTTCCCTCATTTCTAAATAAATCTTTTGAGAATTTTTCGTATTAGAGAGAACTACTTTATCTCTCTATTAAAATTGAGTGTTCATTTGAAAGTGTTGTACCATAGATATGGTGCAACACAAGGACCGATCCGAGCATGACAACTGGACTCGTCCATCTCCAAAGTGAGGTTGGCTCAACTACTATTCTACTCGACATGTACAATTATGACAGTCCGCTGCATCACGGGCAGTGTCAACATATCTTAGTAGGTTGAAATCACTTAACACCATTATGTAACCCCATTAGAACAAGCAAGTGACACGTGATAGAGTGACATCAACAGTAGTCACATCACTCGCACATGTGGGAGACAGTAAAATATCCAACCTCCATGTGCGCATAACAACCTCATGATTATCCGCCCTACTTGAATGTAGAAGGCGTAACTTCATATCCTATAAAGGCATAACACATATCCCACTACACTCTTTCTCCACTAACAACCTATAAATAGCACATAATCCCTCATTATGAGGGATCGAAATATATTTTTCTATTGTTATCCTGCCCAATTCTATAGTGAACACAAAATCTTGTAACTTTCATTCATCCATGGCTTTTTCCCATTAGATTTAAGACAATCAACACCACACTTATGGACATAGACACCAGTTTGGGCCGAACCACATAAATCTAATTCCCTTATCTTTCTATCACCTCTCCCTAATATTTTCTCTATATTAGTATAACTATGAATTATATCTCTTTATATATTACAGTTTATGATTAGTGTATGGATTTTAAGACCCAAGTCCATGTACTAGTTTTAAACGATAACAAATTAGCATTAGTTATTGAAAATCGACAAGCCATTTGTTATTTTCTTCCATTTTTTATTCTTATAACTCTAGGATACCTAGTTTCGAGGAAATTGATTCATACGTGTTTTGTTTCTTAGAGTCTGTTAATCCATAATTTACCTTGAATTATCTTTAAATTCATAAAATCCTTACTTGGATCTACTTTTTCATTCTACGGATTCATTCCCTTATAAACTTTGTCATTATTTTTATGCACTTTATTTTGGTATTTGCGATATTCTATTTTATGTGAAACCTATAAAATATGGATGACAACTAAAAAGTAGTCACACTATAGATGGAATTCCTCCTTATATGTCTATTGGTATTGGAGACCTCCAAGGGATCCTAATCAGTCTCACTAAAGGCCAAGAGGTGATACAAGAAAGTGTGATACAGTTGATGCAAAAATTCTTGGGCCAAACAGAATAGGTTTGAACACACCAAGTTACCCTAATAGATGGTGAGAACTCTGACTGGAGGCATGATCTTCCGCCTCCTGCCCTATACAAATAAATAAGACATGCTCACTATGACATGGAATTGGATAATCCCATGAGGTTGAACTTATGATTGCGATATGAAAGCAACATATCTCAATACTCTGAATCAAGTGATGATCTCTCTTATCGCTCAGGGGATACATCCACACTTGGATGGCAGGTTATGACGATGAACAAACTTATTTTGCAAAGAGGCCTAGTGTTCTATTAAGGCCTAGTAAGGGATCAACATTTGATAATTTGGGCTTATTAATGTAAGGGCGCATGAGTGTGAGGAGACCAGATAGATAAAAGAGTACAAGGAAGAACCCAGAAGATCTGAGATGAGGAGGACATAATATTTGGATAAATGTAAGATAAGCGTGAGAGGGTCAACCTAAGCCGATAAGACTTCTCAAGTAAAAAGCTTAGTTGAAAGTCGAGGACAAATAGTGAAGGAAGTCACACTAAAAATCAAAAGGGAGGAACAACCATGAAAGAGGCCAATTTAGTGGTTGGAAGATCATTTGGGCAAGATCATAAATACCAAGAACTATTTTCAAAAGGGTTTTATTCAAGGGTCACTGTTTACCTCATCGATCATAGGTTATCCAATGTTTGCGAAGTTCAACTACCTATCATCACATACAAGTATGATAGAAAATCTAAACCTATGCTTCATATGGATTAGTATCAAGGTTCCACTAATATAGATTCCATTCTAAACGATATCTACTACAAATCATTCTATAGCTCGATCACTGGGTCGGTAAAAAATAGTATAATATCCTACTATGAGGGAAGATCTCTAACTTTTTGTAGCTAACTGATCTCTTGGTTAGCAACTTCTTCTTCAATACTAAGCTTGGTAAGAGGGTCTCCGACCTACTAAGTTCATGTCATAAGATTAATGAAATAACTAGAAAGTTCATCACCTGTTTTAACACAGAGAAGATAGAGGTAGTTAATTAATATGAGAAGGTTGTAATCACAGTGCCCATAAGTGGTCTACTACCCAAAAAGTTATATTAGGTGTTGACTAAGGAGCCATCGAGAATAATTTCTGAGTTATTTTCCAAGACTTGCAAGATTATAAATGCTGAAGAGGCATTTTAAGGCCAACACCACTAGGAACACAAAGAAGAAGAAAGTTTCTAAGGAAGATAAAAAAAAAACATAGTGAAGAGCTTTAATGAATACACCCCACTTATTATGGGAGTACACCACATCCTCAATTGTATTCGAGGCAATAGTGACCTAAAATCACCAGGAAAGCTGAAGGATCTTCATAGTAGGAGGGATAAGAGCAAGTGCTACAAATTCCACAATGATCACAGCAACAACATCGATACTTCCCTCACCCTGAATAATGAGATTGATAGCCTCATCAGACAATGCAAACTATCAAAGTATGTAGATAAAGGTGGTTGATCAGACATGTGTGATAAGTAGAAGCTTGGCAGATGATCTAAGTTCCCTCACAAGAAGGTGTATGAGAAGAAAAGGGTAATGGACGACGATTCAGAAGATTATCTGAACTTGCCCAAGAAGCCTACAGAACCAGTGCATGAAATCAAGACGATCTCTTTCAGATGTAACTTCATAGCAAGGGGTGATGCTGGTGGTGGAGATGTTGTGCTCACATTCAATAGATCAATTTGACCGATGCCATGGAGGTACACCCCATAAATGTGAACAAAGATCATCTTATTTTTAGTTTTTTAAGGATGACTTGTCAAATGTTCTCTACACCCATGATGACCGTTTGGTCGTCACAATGGTGGTATTTTAGTGTAAGGTGGCAAGGATTCTAGTCAACAATGGTAGTTTAGTTGATATCTTATTTTATAGTCATTTCATGAACTTAAGTTCCAAAGATAGAAAATCGGAGGCATACGGTAGGCCTCTTATTAGTTTTTTAAAGAGAATGTGTTCCCCTTGGGGATAATTTATTTGGAGGTTTTGGTTAGCATCTGGTCAACAAGTCGTACGAAGATGATCCCTTTTTTCATTTTGGATAAGAAATTCCATTATGCCTACACCATCATATTCAAAATCGTATGATTGAAAAAGTTTGATGTTGTTCCATCCACCATTCACCAGTTTCTAATGTTCACTACGAACTATTGGGTTTCCACGGTGAAAGAAAATCATGTAGAAGTCAGGGAGTGCTACTACACATCAGCAGAAAGAGAAGAGAGGAAGACATTGACCACTACTTATAAAATTGAGACGTTGGATCCTTGGGATGAAGATAAGTTAGTCAACGACGAAATAATTGATGAAATATAGCCAGTAATACTAGACTATGAGCACCCAAAAAGGACAATCCAAATCAGTTCTTCACTGGACCTAGCTCTTAGGACAGAACCAGAAGAGTTCTTGAGAAAGAGAAACAATGTGTTTGCTTGGACCCATAAATACAAGTCATAAATAGATATATATTTCGTCTACCATGAGCTTTGAATAATGAAATATTCCAATCCTATAAAGGAGAAACGTGGCGGGTTCAGCAAGGAGAGGAGTGAAGAAATACATGAGAAGGTTGGTAAATTACAGAAGGCAAACTTTATCAAAGATGTCAAGTTTCTAAAATGGCTCTCAAATGTGGTTATGGTCAGAAAGAAGAGTGACAATTATCATATGTCCATTAACTTCACATACCTCAACAAGGAATGCCCCAAGGATCATTATCCTTTGCCCATGATTGATTATTTGTTCAATGCTACTATCGATCATGAACTACTTAGTTTTATGGAATCATACTTAGGGTATAATCAAATCAAGATGAAGGAGAAAGATCATGGGAAAATCTCATTTATCACCAGTTGAGGTAATTACTAGTACAAGGTTATGACCTTTGGGCTTAGAAATACTGGAGCAATATATTAGAGGTTAGTGGATAAAGTTTTAGAGGATCAAATTGGCAAGATCGTGGAGCTCTATGGTGACAACATGTTGATCAAGAGAAAGAAAGCAGAAGATCACATCAATGATCTGGGATGAACTTTTTATCACCTGGAGAAGTACCAAATAAATCTCAACCCTATGAAATGCATCTTCAGGGTGAAGGAGGGAAAGTTCATAGGATTTATAGTCAACCATAAGGGCATAGAGGATAACCCAAATAAGATCCAGGAATTGATCAATATGCAACTTCCTACGAACAAAATGGACATTCAGAGGTTGATGTGACATGTGGAAGTGCTCAACGGGTTCATGTCAAGAGACACTAATTGATGTCTTCTTTTTTCAAGGTGCTCCAAATGACCTTCGATTGGAATAATGAGTGTGAAATATCATTCTTGGAATTGAAAATACCTACGGTCTACATCGCTATTGTTAAGGCCAATCATAGGTGAAAAACCCTACTTGTATTTCCTAGTATTAGAGTCAGTTGTTAAGTCATCATTAATCTAAAAAGAAGAGGGAGTGCAAAGGCAATTCAAGTACACTAAAAAGGCATAACGTGGAGTAAAAATCTGATATCCCAATCTATGGAAGTAATCTCTGACGTTGATTGACGCTTCTAATAGAATGAATCCATACTTCTAGTCACATACTATTTTCATTTACATAGACCTTTCTCTGCGACAAGTTATTTATAAACCTGAGAAATAAGGAAGACAAATTATTTATGCAGTAGTGTCAGGAGAGTAGGACATAAAGTTTGAACCAAGAAATGCAATTAAAGGTCAAGTTGTAGCTTATTTTTTAGATGAGTTTACATACGAAGAGAAAACTATCGAGTATATTTCCCTAAAAGAGAGATAAGTAGCATGAACAATAGAGAAAACTTCTATGAAAAAGAGCTTAGTTGCAAAGAAATCCGAGAAGACTTCTCTGGAAGAGAGCTCAACAGTAATGATGACCGAGCAAACACCTTGTACTACCCCGTAATTTTTATTGATATTTATTTAGGGATTAATTAAATTAAATGTGAATTGATTAAGAATTAATCCGGATATAAATACTAATGAGATGTGAGTTGGTATTTGATTATGATGTGTATATATGACAATATATGAATATTGAAAATATTAAAATTATCGCGAGACTGAAATACGACAATTTGGGAAATTTAGTTAGGACGCGCGTGTCAGTCGCGTCAAGAATGTAATTATTTGAATTAAAAAGTGAATTTTATTTTTATCAACCGAATGGTCATTTTGAGTGCACCAACGAATCCGGAAGGGTCAAAATAGTCAGAAAACACTAGCCAACGGTTTAGTTTGGGTCCCGAGGCATTCTTAGGCCAAACCGGCAACTTAAAAGGGTATTTTGGTAATTTTAAAAATATGGGAATTAAAACCCACGAAAATTAGACTTAATATCTATTATTCTAAAGGGGCCACTAACACCATTACCAGAAAAAGTTTAGAGAGTGGGCTGCGAGAGTTTTGAGAGATGTTGGAGAGAAGTTACAAAAGCCAAAACCAGGCCATCTTCAACCTTGGGAGACAATCTGTAGAGAAAGGAGAGAATCAACCTTCATTCACCAACATCAATTCTGAAGAACAATCTAAGGCAAGTGATTTAATATTTTTAGTGCATTGAATATGTCTTCCATGTTTAGTGTAGGAATTATCTTATATTGAAATTTTTAAAGAAAACCCATGAAATTATTGGAGAAACTTTGAATTTGGGTTAGGATTTGCATGTAGAATGATGATGGATTGATTTAATATTCAAAGATTTATATATGATGATTTAAAAACGGATTTATGATCAGTAATTAGGCATAAGAAAATTATGAGTTCATGTTCATAGGGTTTGGGGAAATATTTGGAGATTTATATTAATTCCATGATGATTTGAAAAATTTGACCCCTAAAATATGTTAAGAGATGATCTAGGATGAATAGAAATGGTTTAAAAACGTTAGAGCATAAATTGGATGGTCTTAGGGTGGATTTAGATAAGTGAAGAAATGAGAAAAACGAACTTGGGAATTTCTGGGCTGAAACTGCCATCTCCTTAGAAGACCTGCCCAGGTCGTTCGAATGACCTCGTTCGAACGAACTTTTAATGAGATGACAGTATCCCTTCTAACGAGTTGGTATTTCATTCGAAGCCCTTCATTCGAATGAACTCGTTCGAACGAGACTTCTAACGAGTTGATAGAATTGCCGTTTCGGCCTGAATTTATTTCTAGTATCCCGTAGACTTATTTAAATGGTGAGATAACCTTCCCTTATTAACTAGTGGGTATAGTTGGGAGATTGGGGTACATTGAGGAGTAAAACTTAGAATAGTGTATTGAACCAGATGACATTTCTGGATTGGGAAGCGAGTAACTAATCACGAAGTGAGAATAATTGATAAATTAAATACATATAAACCGGGGACTTGTGATTTGTATAGCACTAAGTGTTGGAATAAGAACGAGAAGTATACCACTAAAAAAATATTGTAATATCTAATATGTGTGAATGCTTAGTATATAGAGTTATCTGTGTATAACATACCTACCGTACTTGCTATCATGGGAGGTTGGCGTTCGTTTAGGGCCATCTAATATTTGTGTGCCTACGGGGGAGATCTATATTGGTACCTCGAGGACATAGGTTAGAGAAGGGCTTATTGAGAAGTTAATAAGTCTGCTTATCATGGGAGCGTAGGTATGTGCGTGACCCATGTGATGTGAACTATGTTCGCCTCCTTTGTTTGTGATTGTTGTTAATGAAACGTTTCCTGAGAGATTCGGAATACGTGGTCCTCATGTACGTGATGTACCGGGATTAGATAGAAGAGTATGTGAGCACCGCAGCTTAGTCTCGAGGTGATAGTATTGTATATTTATGATGAGAATAATATACTGTTAATTGAAATGAATTGTCAAGAATAAATGTGAGTATTAATAATAGCAACGGTTTGTATAGTGAAAATGGAAGATCTCTAGTAATTAATAGTACGAACATGGGAAACTGTGTAGCAAGTTATAACACTCGGTTAACTAAAAGTTATTGGGAATTGAATTGGATATCGTATAGGAATGTTAGATTTTAGTATCGGACTAGTTAGATATGGGAACAACTAGAATGGGTACGGGTACGATAGGAGTGCACAATTTGCTGAGAGGTGAGGAACTCATGCGAGTGCACACACTATCATGTACTTTATATTCACTGTCTAATGATATTAAACACTTGCAAATTTTTTAAGTTATTTTCACAATCGGGCTCTGACCCGTTTGCTTTCAAATCTATTTTTCTATAAAACCTTTTAGGTGCCTAGCCACAAGGACACCATGCATAGGAGTTCTATTCAAGTGACGTGTTGTAGCTGCTGTGAAAGTTACAGGACCTTGACAGTAGACACCTCCATCTTCGATCTTGATTCCATTATCAGATTTTCTTATTTTGTTGGGCATGTCTTTCCATTCCTTTAGAGACATCTTACATTTCAGTTATTTCAAACTTTGGGTTGTAATTAATTTAGTGATGCCGACTTGGTATTTATTTATTTCACTATTTGGATTGTTGCGAGGAGTATTCCTCCAGACTCATTATTATTTGATGGTTATTCTATTGTGACTATGTAGTGGTGGTTATGTTAGCATTTCATAATTCACTTATTGTATGATAATCGGATTTAATTAAAATTGGCAACTCACTTTTCAAATACTAGGTGGTTTGTAATTAAAAAAAATGTTTCGACAGCGATGCTATGAACTGAACCAACTTCGAATTTTGAATTAATTTAACAAAGGAGTAGCTACCTGGTATTTAATTAGTCGGGGTGTCACAGGTGGTATCAGAGCATCAGGTTCTAGTGTCCTTAAGATCTGTACGGCTTATTATGTTTCCGCTGAGCTTTCTTTGATGTGGAGCCCTATATTTTAGGACTGTTGTATTCTTTTGTATATGGTTCGCTCTTCAGCTATTTTGAGATAATAACTGCGAACTTATAAGACTTTACTCTCATTTCAGATGCCTCCCCGACGTGCGCAGCGAGTTCCTAGGGATGCATAGCCAAAGCCACAGCCTGCACCTGTTCAGGTCACTATGAATGCCGCCGAGGTTGCAGCTATTGTATCCCAAGCGGTAAATGCCGCCCTAGCCGTTGTACAGCAGGCACCACCCCAGGCGCCGGTAGTCGTGCCAGTTCAGGCTCATGCATTACCGTCTGCTTAGGAACGCATTCGTGATGCTTTTCAGAAAGCAAACCCTCCGGAGTTTGCAGGTAGCTCCGATGTTGTGGTATCCAGTGAGTGGAGAAAGGACATTCAGAGGAACTTAAGTATGTACGAGTGCACAGATGTTCAAAAGCTGATACTGGCTACTTTCAAGATAGTAGGATCTGCATTGCAGTGGTGGGAATCCATTACCACCGCAGAGGAGAGGGACGCCCTTTCTATTCAGGAGTTATGGGAGCGGTTCGATCGCAAATATTTTCCGTCAGCTGTTCACACTGAAATGAGGAGGAAATTGATGAACCTCAAGCAGGAGGGGAGGACCGTGGCCGAGTGTGAGACCGAATTCACTAATCTCTTGAACATTGTTCCCGATGAGATACCAACTGACGAGAAGAATATTTCGTAGTTCACGGATGGATTGACTTGGAGGATCCTTCAACACTTGTTGGGAATCTCTCGTTGGCCACTTATTCTGATGTGGTTAACGCTGCATTACTTCACTGCCAGGATCATCGCTTCCACATGTGTGAGAGCAAGAGATCAGAGGAGTCTAGCGAACAGGGTAGGATCGGGGGAAATGGTGACAACGAGGCACAATCTGCTCAGGGACAGCACAAGCAGGGTGACCAGGGTTCCCAACAGGGGGATTCTAAGAGATTCAGATCTGGAGGTTTCAAAAGTGGACATCAGGGTCAGAACGGCCATCGGGGCCAGCAGGGTCAGAATGGTCAACAACAGCAGTTTCAGCAGGGCCAGCATGGCCAGGGTAGGAATGGTAACGGCCATCACGGCCGTGGATAGCAGGGACAGCGAGGGGAAAAGTTCCCGGGGAAGTGCTTCACTTGTGGCAAGATTGGCCACAAATGTCAGGATTATCCTGATAGGGGCAGGGCCCCACAGCAGCAGCAGCAGGGTGCTAAACACGAGCCACAGAGGCCTATGTTTCCCGCCGCCCTCCCAGCACCACCACAGATGGCAGCATTACCACCCATTCCAGCAGTCCCAGTTCAGCAGGGACAACTTCAGTATGGGAGAGTGTATCAGCTTCAGCATGCCACAGCCCCACAGGATCCACCCGCCATTGAGGGTATGTTCTCTATTCAGGGGACTATGGGGCGTATTTTATTTGACACGAGGGCCACACATTATTTCATTGCCATGAGATTTGCACGCATTGTTGGGTTATTAAACACCGTAGAGAGCAAGGTTACTTGTGTAGATGCACCGTTGAGTAGGTGTTCCGTGATTTCCCTTATTTGTAGAGGTGTGGGTATAAAGATCGGGAGGTTTACTTTACCCGCTGATATGTCAGTGTTAGAGATGACTGAGTACAATACGATTATTGGTATGGATTGGCTAGTTGTGTACCGAGCCATGATTGACTGTTTTAGTAGGAGTATTATCTTTTCCATTCCCGAACATGAGATATTTTTGGTGGCGATGCCTCGCCCTGAGGGAGGATCATCCACTCATTTGTACTATATAGAGGAGGAGACCTCTAAGTAAGTGGTGATACCACTCGATGTGATACCCGTTGTTAGTGAGTTCGCTGATGTATTTCAGGATATACCTAGACTACCTCCGAGTAGAGAGATAGATTTTATGATCGATTTGATGCCGGGCACTCGGCCTATTGCCCGCGCACCTTACCGTATGGCTCCAGCAGAGATGAGGGAGTTACGGGATCATATTGAGAAGTTGTTGGGTCAGGGGTTTATTCGTAGGAGTACTTCGCCGTGGGGTTCCCCTATGTTGTTTGTAAAGAAGAGGGATGGATCGTTGAGGTTGTGTGTAGATTACCGAGAGTTGAATAAGGTCACGATACGGAATAAGTATCCATTGCCCCGAATCGATGACTTATTCGACCAGCTAAGAGGAGCTTCCTTCTTCTCAAAGATTGATTTGCGATCGGGATCCCATCAATTGCGTATCAGGGAGCAAGACGTCTCGAAGACTACTTTCTTGACGAGATATGGTTCCTACGAATTTCGGGTTATGACTTTTGGCTTGACCAACGCTCCAGTCGCGTTTATGGAATTGATGAATAGGGTGTTCAGAGAGTTCCTAGATTCGTCATTGTCTCTATTGATGACATTCTGGATTACTCCCAGACAGAAGAGGAGCATGCCGAGCATTTGAGATAGGTTTTGCAGACGCTACATTAGAACGAGCTTTATGGAAAGTATGAGAAGTGCGAGTTTCGGCTGAAGGAGGTTCAGTTTTGGGGGCATGTCATTTCAGACCAGGGGATATCTGTTGATCCGGGGAAGGTATCCGCAGTGAGGGAGTGGGGACAGCCCACGACACCGACTGAGATCCATAGTTTCTTGGGCCTAGCAGGATACTACAGGAGGTTTATTCGGGGTTTCTAGAAGATAGCGGGTCCTTTCACACATCTGGCTCACAAGGGTGTGCCATCCAACTGGAGCGATGCCTGTTTGTTGGCATTCGATGAGTTAAAGGACAAGTTGACCTCAGCACCTGTGTTTGCATTGTCGAGACCAGGAGTTGAGTATCTAGTCTACACCGATGCGTCCTTACAAGGACTTGGAGGTGTACTACAACAGGAGAGTTAGGCCATAGCTTATGCTTCACGTAAGCTTAAGCCTCACGAGAAAAATTAACCCACCCATGACATGGAGTTAGCGGCAGTTGTATTTTCCCTTCGGATTTGGAGACATTATCTCCTGCGAGAGAAGTTTCGGCTGTTCACGGACCACAAGTCTCTACAGTACCTCTTTACGCAGAAAGAGTTGAATATGCGTCAACGACGGTGGCTTGAGTTTGTGAAGGATTATCAGTTTGATATCCAATATCACCCAGGAAAGGCTAACGTGGTAGCAAACGCGTTGAGCCGTAGGATAGTAGATGAAGTGGATGAGGTGTGGAAAGCAAAGTGGAAGGAGTTGGGACACCAGGATGCAGTGGCCCGATCGTTCATGTCTGTGATGACTGTTACACCGAAGATTATCACGAGAGTGGTAAAGGCCCAGGAAAATGACTCGTTCTGTTAAGAGCAGGTAGTTCGATTACTAGCAGAGGGAGCCAAATCCTATACCATTAGTTCAGACGGGGGATTACGCTTCAATGGGAGACTAGTTATTCCACAAGGGGAAGACTTGCGACACGAGGTGATGGCAGAGTCGCACGGCTCACGGTTAGTGATACACCCTGGTGGGGACAAAATGTACCAAGACATGAGACGTCAGTATTGGTGGAGCAGGATGAAGAGAGATATTGCCGTGTTTGTTTCTAAATGCGCCACTTGTCAGCTTGTAAAGGTGGATCATCAGAGACCGACAGGACTTCTACAGCCATTAGAGGTTCCGACATGGATATGGGAGAGCATATCCATGGACTTTATCGCGGGGTTACCTACGTCACAGAGGGGTCACGACTTCATTTGGGTAATTGTGGACCGTTTGACCAAAGTTTCTCATTGTCTACCTGTAAGGACAAACTACACTACGGGACAGTATGCCCAGATTTTCATTTCAGAAATAGTGAGACTTCACGGTGTGCCTCTAAATATTGTGTCTGACCGAGACAAGATATTAGTTTCACGGTTTTGGGAGAGTTTCCAGTAGGCCATGGGCACTGAATTGCAGTTGAGTACGACTTATCACCCGCAAAATGGTGGGCAGACCGAGCGTACAAATCAGATGTTGGAGGACATGTTGCGTATGTGCATCATAGACTTTGGGGGTGGATGGGAGCAATACCTTCCACTGGTGGAGTTTGCTTATAATAACTCCTACCAGTTCACCATTGGCATGGCTCCATTTGAGGCGTTGTATGGTAGACCTTGTCGTTCCCCAGCATGTTGGTTAGAAGTGGGGGACAATAAACTCCTTGGGCCGGAAGAGATTCAGGAAACTTCAGTAAGCATAGAGATGATTCGGAGTCGTATTCGGGTAGCTTAGGACCGGTAGAAGAGCTATGTTGATGCCAAGAGGTTCTTCGGAGAATTCAAAGTGGGGGACCAGGTTTTACTCAGAGTTTCTCCTATGAAGGGGATTATGCGTTTTGGGAAGAAGGGGAAACTGGCACCGAGATATGTGGGGCCATTTCCTATCATCGAGCGGATTGGGCCAGTTGCGTATAGACTTGGGTTACCGGAGCACTTGCATAGGATTCATGATGTGTTCCATATTTCCTCACCAATGAAATATCTTAGGGACGATTTGGCCCATACTCACATTGCTTTGGAGGACATCGATCTCCAGCCCGATAGTTCCTACGAGGAGGGGCCGATTGCCATTTTGGACCAAAGCGAGCAGAAACTGCGGTCAAAGATAGTACCATTGGTACGTGTTCAGTGGCGGCATCATAAAGCAGCGGAGTCCACATGGGAGCGTGAGGATGAAATGCGTGAACGTTATCCAGAGTTGTTTTTACCAGGTACTTTTTAGTACCGAATTTTGGGACAAAATTCTGTTATTAGGGAGGAAGTATGTAATACCCCGTAATTTTTATTGATATTTATTTAAGGGATTAATTAAATTAAATGTGAATTAATTGAGAATTAATTCGGATATAAATACTAACGAGATGTGAGTTGGTATTTGATTATGATGTGTATATATGGCAATATATGAATATTGAAAATATTAGAATTGTCACGAGACTGAAATACGATAATTTGGGAATTTTAGTTGGGACGCGCGTGTCAGTCGCGTCAAGTATGTAATTATTTGAATTAAAAAGTTAATTTTATTTTTATGAACCGAAAGGTCATTTTGAGTGCGCCAACGAATCCGAAAGGGTTGAAATAGTCGAAAAACACTAGCCGGGGGTTTAGTTTGGGTCTTGGGGCATTTTTAGGCCAAACCGGCAACTTAAAAAAGGTATTTTGGTAATTTTAAAAATATGAGAATTAAAACCCACGAAAATTAGAGTTAATATTTACTATTCTAAAGGGTCCACTAAGGCCATTACCAGCAAAAGTTTAGAGAGTGGGCTATGGGAGTTTTGAGAGAAGTTGGAGAGAAGTTACAAAAGCCAAAACCAAGTCATCTTCAACCTTGGGAGAAAATCTGTAGAGAAATGAGAGAATCAACCTTCATTCACCAACATCAATTCTGAAGAACAATCTAAGGCAAGTGATTTAATATTTTTAGTCCATTGAATATGTCTTCCATGTTTAGTGTAGGAATTATCTTATATTGAAAATTTTGAAGAAAACCCATGAAATTGTTGGAGAAACTTTGAATTTGAGTTAGGATTTGCACGCAGAATGATGATGGACTGATTTAATATTCGAAGAGTTATATATGATGATTTAAAAATGGATTTGTGATGACTAATTGGGCATAAGAAAATTATGAGTTCATGTTCATAGGGTTTGGGGAAATATTTGGAGATTTATATTAATTCCATGATGATTTGAAAGATTTGACCCCTAAAATATGTTAAGAGATGATCTAGGATGAATAGAAATGGTTTAAAAACGTTAGAGAATAAATTGGATGGTCTTAGGGTGGATTTAGAGAAGAGAAGAAATGAGAAAAACGAACTTGGGAATTTCTGGGCTGAAACTGCCATCTCGTTAGAAGACCTGCCCAGGTCGTTCGAACGTCCTTGTTCAAATGAACTTCTAACGAGATGACATTATCCCTTCTAACGAGTTGGAATTTTGTTCGCATCCCTTCGTTCGAACGACCTCGATCAAACGAGACATCTAACGAGTTGACAGAATGGCCTTTTTGACCTAAATTTATTTCTAGTATCCCGTAGACTTATTTAAATGGTGAGACAACCTTCCCTTATTAACTAGTGGGTATAGTTGGGAGATTGGGGTACATTGAGGAGTAAAACTTAGAATAGTGTATTAAACCGGATGACATTTGTGTATTGAGAAGCGAGTAACTAATCAAGAAGTGAGAATAATTAATAACTTCAATACATATAAACCGGGGACTTGTGATTTGTATAGCACTAAGTGTTGGTATAAGAACGAGAAGTATACCACTAATAAAATATTATGATATCTAAGATGTGTGAATGCTTAGTATATGTAGTTATCTGTGTATAACATACCTACCGTACTTGCTATCATGGGAGGTTGGCGTTCGTTTAGGGCCATCTAATCTTTGTGTGCCTACGGGGGAGATCTAGATTGGTACCTCGAGGACATAGGCCAAAGAAGGGCCTATTGAGTTGTTAATAAGTCTGTTGATCATGGGAGCGTAGGTATGTGCATGACCCATGTGATGTGAACGATGTTCGCCTCCATTTTTTGTGATTTTTGTTAATGAAACGTTTCCTGAGAGATTCGGAATACGTGGTCCTCATGTACGTGATGTACCGGGATTAGATAGCAGAGTATGTGTGCACCGTAGCTTAGTCTCGGGGTGCTAGTATTGTATATTTATGATGAGAATAATATATTGGTAATTGAAATCAATTGTCAAGAATAAATGTGAGTATTAATAATAGCAACGGTTTGTAAACTGAAAATGGAAGATCTCTAGTAATTAATAGTACTAACATGGGAAACTGTGTAGCAAGTTATAACACTCGATTAACTAAAAGTTATTGGGAATTGAATTGGATATCGTATAGAAATTTTAGATTTTAGTATCAGACTAGTTAGATATGGGAACAACTAGAATGGGTACGGGTACAATAGGAGTGCATAATTAGTTGAGAGGTAAGGAACTCATGCGAGTGGACACACTATCATGTACTTTATATTCACTGTTTAATGATATTAAACACTTGCAAATTTTTTAAATTATTTTCACAATCGGGCTCTGACCCGTTTGCTTTCAAATATATTTTTCTATAAAACCTTTTAGGTGCCCAGCCACAAGGACACCATGCATAGGAGTTCTATTCAGGTGACATGTTGTAGATGTTGTGGAAGTTACAAGACCTTGACAGTAGACGCCTCCATCTTCGATCTTGATTCCATTATCAAATTTTCTTATTTTGTTGGGCATGTCGCCCCATTCCTTTAGAGACATGTTACATTTCAATTATTTCAGACTTTGGGTTGTAATTAATTTAGTGATGCAGACTTCGTATTTATTTATTTCAGTATTTGGATTGTTGTGAGGAGTATTCCTCCAGACTCATTATTATTTGATGGTTATTCTATTGTGACTATGTTGTGGTGGTTATGTTAGCATTTCATAATTCACTTATTGTATGATAATCGGATTTAATTAAAATTGGCAACTCACTTTTTAAATACTAGGTGGTTAGTGATTAAAAAAAAATGTTTTTGACAGTGATGCTATGAACTGAACCAACTTAGCATTTTGAATTAATTTAATAAAGGAGTAGGTACCCGGTATTTAATTAGTCGGGGTGTCACACTCCCTTGAGAGAAAGACAAATAAATTTAGCTAACCAGATCATTGACATACTAGAGTCATAGGCTTGGTTGGAAGAAAGGGCTAGAGATCTGGTCAAATGAAGAATGATTCAAGAACATATGTTTTGTTAAAGGAGATTTTGAATAAGAACCACCTGTGTGGAAGTATTTATGAATGGATCATCATGTTCTCATGTAAGCATAGTGGCATTAATAATCATAACACCTAAGGGGGGTGATGTGGAGTATGCCCTCCAGTTCCATTTTAAAGCCTCCAACAATATGGCCAAATACTAAGACCTTATTATGGGATTAGGATTGGCATCATCATTCGGTACCGAACAACTATCGGCACATGGTGACTCTTATCTTGTAGAACACTAAGTCCTCAGAGTATACGAGGAAGGACAAGAGTCAATGATGAAATACTTAGCAAAGGTGAAGGGGTAATTATCAAAATTCTTAATGGTGTGAATGATTAGAATACTAAGGGTTGAAAATGCACAAGTGTACGCACTTACTCACTCATTTGGTGTCATCCGTGAGGACAGGGATGAGGATAACAGTCTATGTAGAGGTCCTGATGCAACACAATACATAAGAAGAATTTACCCTTTGATGGAGATAAAGTAGGGGTTATCTTGGATAGACCCCATTAGGGGATATTTGAAGATCAGTGTAGTTTTGATAGATCTAAAGGAGGTATGAATACTTCGTTATAAAGTATAAAGGTACATATTGGAAGGTAAAACTTTGTTCAGAAGGGGGTTCATCATTCACAGCTCAGATGTGTTCACCCTACCAAAGTTAATGATTTAATAAAAGAAGTACATGAGGGCTCATCTAGAGCCCACTTACCAAGTATATCACTAGTGAAGCAAGTGGTGACTCAAGGCTACTACTAGCCTGCTTTAAATATGACTATGCAGATTATATGATGAAGTGTGACAACTGTTAGAAGTATTTCGTGATGCAAAAAATTCCCGGAGCCTCGTTGAAATCGATCACATCCCCGGGGCCCTTCACTATGTGGGGGAGTGACCTCATCGGCCCGCTTTTAAAGAGGAGAGGCGGGTTAAAGTATATGGCCATAGAAGTGGATTACTTCACCAAATGGGTGGAGGATGATCCCCTGGTGGACATGTCATATGAAAAATCTGCAATTTTATATGGAAAATTATTGTTTGTGTTGACGGGATTCCGTATACCTTCATCACTGATCAAGGTATCCAGTTCGACAACAAAGAGTTTGAGGACTAACGTATACATTCAAGGATAAAAAAGTTGCATTAAACACCTGGACACCTATAGCGCAACAAATAGACTGAGGTGAAAATAAAAATTTATTGGATGGAATGAAGAAAGGACTAGATGATGCCAAGGGGAACTAGATGAATGATTCGCAAATTTTTCTTTGGGCATTCAGGATGACAACAAGAGTGGCAACGAGCGAGACTCTATTCATGTTGGCATTTGTAATGGAGGCTATAGTATCCCACTAATATCGGCTTACCCATCCATTTGGTACTTAACTATTACTCGTCAAAGAGAAATTTGATGAGGAGACTTGATTTAAATCTCCTAGATTAAGTAAGGGAGAGTGTGGCGCTATGGGTAGCAGCCTATAAGTAGAGAATCGCTCAGTTTTACAATAAAAGGGTAAAACTGAACACTCTAAAGTAATAAGACTACGTGCTTAAAAAGGTCAGTTTGAAGGGGAATAAATTAGAACCTTATTAGCATGAACTATATAGAGTATTTGTCATCATACGACCTAAAACCTACAGAATCGAGACTTTGGAGGGTAAGAAATTTAAGAACCCTTGGAATGCTGAGCACCTGAGAAAGTATTACAAATGATGAGAATAATACAGATTGAAAGAATGAAACACTATGTAAATAATTTTTCTTAATTCTCTTTAACATAACTTCAAGTAATGATTGAGAATTGGAACTTCATCCTTTACATATATTGTCATTTCAAGTTTTTTCTGCATGGATTCAACATCTTTTTTAGATCAGAGTATATCAAGCACAATCATAGCCACGCTTCGTATATGGCCTCATCTTTAAAAAGGTTACAATCAAAACTTTTTAGATAAATCTGGTGTAGTAATATGGATGACAAGATTCGACCATAATTGGCTAACTCAAGGATAGTTCCCAGCACATTTGGTCGACTCTAGTAACTGATGCAAATTGATAGTAAGGATGATAAGATCCATCCATACGACTAGGAAGATGGCATGAGCATTAGTAGATCCTAAGTCTGGATAAATCAATTTTGTCTAAAACGAGTAGCTACTAAGGCAAATCTGGTTGACAAGTTCCAACGAAAAGATCGTGTGTCTAAACTTAGTATCCTTATAATAGTAACAAGCGACAAGTAATTCAATAGGGTAGGTGAACAAATGTAATACCCTGCATTTTTTAGAGTATAAATTAAATTTTTGGGAATTAAATTAAATCAGTGAATTCTAGTAATTATGTTGTGAATAAATAAATTAATTAATATTTCATGTTATGTGAGATTGACTTTATGTGGAAAATAATTTCATGTTTATTGAATAATTATTATATGATGTGTGACATAATTAATAAATACAATTATCGAATAAAAATAATTGGGACACATTCTGGGAGGTTTTATGAACTTGTTTAGGTGTTTTTGACCTCTAAAAATGGTCCCGGGCTATAGGTATATAACTTGGGACGTTATTAGACTATTTTGGTATGGGGTTTGGGACCATTTGGGGGTCCAAAAATAGGACTTTAGGCCTAACCAGGGTTTGGTATTAGAATAAGTTAACTAGGGAGGTCAGGAAACTCCCAAACTTAATAAAACACAAAACCCTAGCAGCCACATTGGTAGAGACAAGAGATCAAAGGCTAAAGGGAGAAGAACTCAAGAAGGGGATAAAGGATTCAACCAAAGATCATCAAACGAATCTAATCGGGTAAAGTTTTCTTCCATGCAAATTCTGAATTTTGTAGGAGAATTGATGACAGAAAGATATGATTAAATCACATGATTATAGATGATATAAATCTGAAATAGGCTAGTTAAATCCAGAAATTAAGATTAGGTAAATATTGATTTGAACGAAAAAATTTATGTCATCGAACCCTTGATTAGATTAGAATGATTGATTCATATGTAGAGGAATTTCAATTATAGTTAGAATCTAGAAAATTTGATACTTATTACCCTTGTATAACGACGGAATCTTGTGGGACTAAGAAGTGACAAATCTGAGTTATGTAGACATGTTAATGGGTATTAATTATGGGATTTTGGGATTAAATTCGATGTCAATTTATGTAATAAGTCATCCTAAGATTATGAACTAAGTCTTTGTGATATGATTTGATGTTAACACAAATGTACAGACCATTGGAATCGAAATTGGGATTGAAATTGGAATTCCAATATTTAGAAAAGCATAACATATATGAGTTACTGCCTAGATCCGAATCGGTTACGCCCCCTGAGGCGAATCGATTTGGCCAGGCAAATCAGTTCGACCCTAAGAGGTGAACCGGTTCAGCCTTTAGGGTAGGTTGAGGTGGGATCAGAATTTGATCCGATATATTTTTAGAAACCCATACGAGTTGGTGGGACATTGTTTCGATAAATGAAAATTTTATTAAAAATATTTTGGTGACACAAATACTAAATGGGGAATTTTATTTAACTGGATGGTTAACCCTTTTATAAGAAGGAAGATACTTAATAATGAAGAAGATGATCGATTATTAATGCGAGATTTCTTAAGTATAATCATACGGGATAGCTAGGGGAAATTATAGACTAATTACCTATGCATATTGTATAAGAATAATATTTATTTATATTTATTGTGTGGACATTCCAATGTTCATGGACGGTCCTATCAGTTAGGGCTACGCACGTTTGGGACAGTAGCACACGTCGACATAAGTGGACTAGGCGTTGTGTAGGTCATAATCTTAGGTACTACGTAGTAGCGTACTTGTGAGAGATAGGTCTAAATACTGGGATCTATTGTCACCACTGGGTATGGGTTATGCAATGATGGACTGTGTAGGTAACGCCCCATTTATGTGTGTTTTGTGATGTCTGATATGGATAAAAGACTCCTATGGACTTACCGATAGAGAAAGAACGATACGCTACATGTAGATGCCTTTAGTGTCACATATATATGAGTACATATATATAATCATATAAAATGAATGTTTTTATTCTTTAATCCTATGATGTAGACAATGAATCACTGACCTACTATTACGTAGTTTGCATAATGACTATTATGTCACATTTATGATTAGTATGATCGGGGGTATTTTCGGATGTGGGAATAATGTAAATGATTACATTTCAGTATGATAATTATGTTAGATGCATCTTATGTTTAAATTGGCACAGTTATTTGTTATTTAAATTGGGACTTGGGTGATTGTAAGTATAGCATTGCACGTAGATGAGGGGTGAAATACTTAATCTATGTGAGTGACGATAGGGGTTTCTTGCTTTGAATTAACTGTATTTTCTCTATTTAAATTCAGTAAGTTAATTCTTCCAACTTTAGGGCACTGACCCAAATTATAAATGTTTTCTCCCCCTAAGTTCAACTAGACAGGGATAAAAGGACCGTGGACAGATTATCCTCGCAATCTCACTTTGTGTATCAGATTTCAGATTGTTGATTCTAGATTAGGTTGAGAATCTACTTTAGTCCTTCTTACTTTTGGATTTTTGTACGGTCATAAACCGAATGTCTATTTTTACTTCATGATGGTTTGAGACACTTATGATTATGTTGAGTTTCATTAACATTATGTAACTGTTGGATTTCATTATTGTCTTGGATATTCATTTAATTTCAATTGTGGCTTACAAATAAATATTTTATATGGTTTGATGTTGAGAATGATATAGATTTTATAACAAGTCCCATCTTCGACATATTGTGTCTGGACAGCCTTTACGGGATAAAATGGGGGTTGTTACAACAAGATCCCACCATTAGTCTATACGGATATAAATAACTACAAGGCCAATGAAATATAACCACATTTACTTGTCAAGTATATTTCCACAAATAACACTTAACTATAAGTGGTAGCTAAGAATTTAGTCGAGAAAAGTAATGACCAATATTCAGTACGAAAAGATGATAATTACAAAGCTTCACAAAATTAATGTTTCAGAAGGACTAAGCTAAGGGAGCATCTCCAGCTTTAGAGGCAACTCCAGGTTCTTGATCATCTTCTCGATCATTTGAAGGAATATCAACGGTAGAGACATCAATCATGAGAGTATCCTGAGCAGCAGGTAGAGCAGTCCCCATAATGATGGTTTGGTCAGCTTCACCGACCTGATCGTCTTTAATGCCATGCCTGACAACGTCCCTCAACTGCTGAGTAGCCAAAGTTATGGTCTCTTTATCATCACATTCCCACTTATTGACTACATCTGCTATATTAGAGTAGTGCTTCATGACCCTTATCTTGATCTCCTTATAACTGTTAAGAAATAAGGACATAATATTAACACTCTAGTCAAAAGCCGATTTGAATATTTCCAGTACGACCTTGACCAAGGACTCGTTAGCTAGTAGAAGCTCCTAGTTCACCTTAGCCAGAGTCTAGTTGGCGTTGTCAAGTGCTTGTTTGGACACTATCATCTCATCATTTGGGCCTTTTAGGGCCTCTTTAAGAGTTTTTAACTTGACGGCATCAATGTTAACCTAGTCCTTCAACTAATGAGCCTCCTTATCTACCTTGCTGAGGGACACCATCTTCACGATTACCTGGTTGTCCTTCTATTTGACCTCACCGTAAATGTTTTAAAGATCATCAATAGTCCGCTTCACGTCATCCTTCAACTAGGCATTATCCTTTGTGAGTCCATAAATAGTGCTTTGTTGCTCCTCATAGGCCATATGATCGGTCATAACCTTCTCCCTCAAAATGGTGGTAGTCATCGCACTCTAAAAGAAAAATACAAAATTTAGAACAAAATTTGACAAGTTTAATCTTTGTAAACTCATAACAGCCATATGATGCTGCGTCAACCTCCATAGGCATGAAAATTCTTATTGTACCCACGATAATTGAGCAGATATGTGGCCTTGGTCATGTGCTGGAAAATTGAGTCTACATCGTTCCTCAGATCATTGGTCGTGATGGGATCATCGGGGTTAAATTTAAAGTCCTCGACCTTGCCATAATGGGAGTCTAAATCCTGGCCATGAATAAGCCAAGAAGAGGGACATCCTTCAATTTGGATCCTCTCAATGGCAGAACTAGCTGTCCTAAACTCAATGAACCACTGGACCTTAGGATCACCTTGATAGGTGGGGGTTTCAAAAGAGCTCCCCCTCCCCCCCCCCCCCCCCCCCCCACACACACAATAGCATTAATAGAGGACATAGTATCTTTCCCTCTTTGACTTATCCTGAGTATTCGCCTCATATATATCCTTATTTTGAGCATTTATCTCGACCTGCATCCTATCTTCAACATTAACCCTCTTTGGGGAATCAATCTTCTTCTTTTCCTTGGCCTCAACTTCGTCCATCTTCTTCTTCTCAGAATCTATCTTCTTGTGATGAGCAAGCTCTTTAAAAGTGCAATAAATTCCTTGAGGTTACATCATGTACAAAAGTTCAGATTCAAAGCCCGAAGTAGTCAGAGTGGAAGATACACAAAATTCAACAGTTGGTCATATCACAGTTGTTAAGCAAAAGATGAACAAAATTGGTAAAGTAGTATTACCTGATTCACCTTTTGCCTTGGCACCATAGTCATCCTTAGCATCCTGATCATCTTCAATTGGTCCTGTGACACCCTGCCTAATTAAGTACCGGGTGACCAGTCCTATACCCAAGTAAATAAGAGTATACAGTTGGTTCATTCTTAGCATCACTGTTGAAAAACATTTTCTTTATTAATTCACCTGATAATAAATTGAGCTAATGTCAAAAAATAATCTATTTTTAATTTGATTAAAACCATTCCATGATACGAAATAATCATAACTGACATCACATCACAACAAAACTAAATATAACCGGAATAAATGTGACTGGAATAACTTTCTAGTTAAAATATATTTCATTACTATCAAATAAAGCCAAAATCAACATTACTGACATAAATTATTACAATAGTCTGGAATGGAAATGAAATAACTAAATCCTAGGCGCATGCCCTAAATGAGAGTAGACACTACAGATGAGTGAATCAACCAAATGGAAGCGTCTAAACAAATCTGCCTCTCCACAAGCAGCTATAACTCGTCGAGATATCCATATTCTATGCCGGCATCTCTGATACTAGATTCCTGATGTAGGATATACAATATATGAGAGAATATTTAAGGAAACGGGTCTGAGCCCGATTGTAATAGATTTTAAAAATAGCAAGTGCTTAACAAGTACAATTAAGGGGGTATTATATACATGTGAGTTCTTGGTCTCTCGCTTGAGAATTCTCACCTCTCATCTAGTGTGCATGCCTAGAGTACCTTATTATCTCCCTAAAAAGGTTCTCAATTAGGGGTGTATCCCATATAATTTCCCTGTATTTCCCACATAATACGTATAATAGTTAAACATATTCATTTCTCTTTAATATGAACTTTCAGACTTTAAGGATTCACTTACTTATTTCAATATGATCTTATTATTCATTTTCATCTACAATTTCACACGATAGATTTCATCACATAATATATATTTTAATCTACAAATTTCACACAGTAGATAATATCACATGTATATATATATATATATATATATTCACTATATACTATATACTATATACAATATTTCACCCTACCAGACTCAGCTGCGGTGCATGCATACTCAGCTGTCATGTCCAAGTACATCTCGCACTGTACAAGGGACTGTTGGTTCGACATCTCTTATCAACCATAAATCTCATATCAAAAATATTGAGGCAATCATACTCCCCAGCCAAATGTGTCACTCACATACCTAGGCTCCCATTCAACCGTCGAAACTATCATTCTCAACCAATAGCACGTCTCCAAGGTCCTATGCTCAGGGTATGAATCAAAATCCCCCCGAAGGGACACATGGATATGACCGTCCACAACGCGCAACCTGCACCCCGATAGCAAGCAGCGTAGGTATGTCATACACATAATTATCACAATATAGGTATACACTCAACATATATATATATATATATATATATATATATATATATATATATATATATATATATATATATCAACAATAGGGCATACGCACATCCCATAATATAAGTCATATACGGAGTATATTTTTATCTCGAATATCCCACGTGTTAATGTATTTTATCCTCATTCATATTATTGGTATTTTCTCCACCTATATGTATATAGCAACAAATGGGTATACTCTCATCCCATAAATAAGTCCCATACGTTACATATGGACATCCCGATTATCTTAAGTATTTATGAATTATGACTTTACTTCTTAAAGTATATTCTCGAGCTTTCCTCGCCACTCGAAGTATATTATTTAATCGTCATATAAATTCAGTAGGTACAAATCTACACCCTACTAGTCCATGTCATTATAATCCCTAAATTTCCCTAAATTAAATAAATCTCCAAATTAGATTTATTCCTCGATTATCCCTAATTCAATTTAACCCCCTATTCCATATCATCGGACTAAACCCATATATTAACATGGCCTACTAGTATACCCCTTTACTCCCATTATTTTAAGAATTTAGTCCTATAATCAACTCCCAAAGATCCCACAAAAATAATAATCAAAAGGGGAAAATTGGCCAAATTTGGGTAGTTGAATCGATTCCCTACTGTAGAAAAATCATTACTAACTGAAAAAAATAGAAAAAATACGTGGTCGGCGCCCATGCGATCATAACGAAAAAATCTAGAAAATTTATTTTTGTGACCAATAGCAGAATCGAGTTGGATCTTGGCCGAATCGATTCGCCTCTACAGGTCTCAAAATTTTGCACTTTAATGGCTATGGGTTTCCAACTTTTTCATCATCAAAACCAACTTCAATTGATCCCACACTCCCCATAAGTCATCCTAAATGATATATCATGATATGTGAATGATTTATAACCTCTAAACATAGTCAATTCATAAAGTAGTTTCAATTATTCAAGGTACTTCCATTATAATTCAGAAAAAACTCCTCAATTTCATTCTTATTCAGTAACCAACATGAATCCCATATTTCTTTAACAAATTACAACCCAAATTCTTGGCGTTGATTTAATAATAAAAAAGAGATCAATCCTACATGGTTTTCATTTCAAGGATTCATTCTACATCATCAAAATTCATCTTTGATTTATGAAACTTTTCTGAATTTCCATACTAGTCTAACATGGACAATATACGTGTTATGTTTGCAAAAATTAACCACTTGCTTCTGATTTATAGGTCTGAACCATTGGAGAAGATTGTTCTAATAATCCTTCTTCCCTTTTCTGATCAACCTCCGGTGGTGGTGGTGTAGGGTGACGTTTGGCATCTTGGCTTCCTAGAGGTGTCTTTTCCTTTCTCCAGAGAAGTCTCTCACTCTCCATGAGTCTCTTCCTCTAATTTTGGTGAATGAACCTCATTGTTACCAACTCTACAACTTATATAAAATATTGAAAATTTTTGGGTACTATTCACCTTATTTGGAAAATTAATATATACCCCTTTTGGGGTCTTTATTCGGCTCCAAAGTGCCCCAAGACCCAAATCAACCCCCCCCCCCCCCCAAGTAGACATTTTTGACTATTTAAATGCTTACGGACACTTTGGGGCAGTCAAAACGACCATTCGGATGACATAAAAGTAATTTATTTTTCATTTCACTTAAATATAGTCCCGACACGAGTCACACGCACGTCCCGACTTAACTAACATAATTGGCGTATTCTTCACTCGCGATAATTTTATAAAATCATAATCATATGTAAAGTCGTAATCATATATATTACTTTTAATCACAAGTAATATTTAACATAAGTCACATATTACTTTATTCTCGAGTAATATTTAAATTCGAATTAATTTTTAATTATCCCATAATTAATTCTAATTAATCCTATTTTAAAAGTCATTAAAAATATGGGGTGTTACACGTCCCTCTTCTACTAGTGGAACCAATAGCTCTATAAGGGGGGTACCACCATAGAGAGTGTGATGCCCAACACGAATGAACTTGGACACTGAGAATAGATCTTTAAACTTTGGGGGTTTAGGCATGCAGTAAGTCTCAACCAAATCCAATAGCACGGTAGGAATCATGGGAGCTTTGTTCACTGAAAAGTTGAATAATGATGTCAGCACAAAACAAATCAAAGGGAAATCAGAAAGCAAAGGAAAGAAAAATTTCACCACTTTTATTTAACCCAACCCACTCGCGAGGAACCTTGTAGGACCTATCATTCTTGGGGAGTTTGAATTCCTAGACACCCTTCAGAAACACAAGTTGGTTCTTCTAACTATGGTTACTAGTCTGGATGATCTTACAATACTCAAATGGGCTTTCCTAGGCATGAAGTAATAATACCCTAGGCTTTATCCTTGTCCTTTAGGCCATGGATGAACCTAAATATGTCCCCAATAAGATTAAAGTTAGTTCGATCTTTCCAGAACATCATTGACCCAAGAACCATCATGTAGGTGTTGGGAGAAGTAGGGTAAGATTCATGACACATCCCCTTAAGATGGACCTGAGGACAATGTGCAAAGGTAGACGGAGTCCAACTTGGAGTTCCCATAAAGGGAGTTGAACCTCGACTTAGTTCAGAGCATCGTAAACTCTCTCATTGGTCTGGATGCTTGGTAGAATTTTTAATAAGGATGTTGTATTTCTCTCTAAAAGCATCTAACTTGCCCTCTAAAACATCACAAGTGTGTCATCTGGAATTGTTGTTATAAGGAATATAGGATTCCTTGAAACTCCTAGAGGTACTTTCGTCATCAGATAACACCTTAACAGGAGTGGTGGAGGGCATAAGTCTGTAAGACAAAGTTCTCCCGAATGATGCCTCCAAATTGACAATGGATATATCAGAGGCTGTGATTAAAAAATTACCAACACTAGGTTGGTGTTCAGCCAGGTCATCTACTTTAGGCCCTATAAATTCAGGACCATCAAATTCCATGCTTGTAGGTAGAGGTGTAGAACCACCAGAGGAAGCTACACTAGGAGTATACCTTGGATGGATAGGCTCATCATCAGGTCGAATAACCTGGAGGGGTTTTATGAACCTCATGGAAATGGTGCTTGGTCAAGATGATTCTAACTCAGTCTAATATTCTAACCACCTATGGATGTAAGTCTCGTAGATAATCAAGAAAAGAAAGAATTTTGGGTATACCGAGGCTTGGGAGATATATAGTTTCAGAAAAGAAAGTCTTGGACAAGACTATACCTTGTCACACCTAAAAAACCCTACAATGGAAAAATCGTAGGCCAAATAACTCAATGTCCACCTAATACTAATAAATCGTAACTCAACATTCAAATCAACTAACCACTATAGCTAACAATAAATTGTGCCCATAAAGAAAGAAATGGAAGAAAAACATGAATTAGAGCCCTAAAAAGAGGATACATACCTTTAACCCTAAAAGAGTTAAAAATGAGCAAAAAAATGGCGCGCAGTATTTGTCTAAATATGGAGGAGAGGTAAAGAAACTCATCAAAAAGAGGTTTCACTGTAAGAATTCAATCTGAAATAGCAGTCATTGGAAGAATTATCATCAGGCAACGAATGGATAAGCAAGGAGGGGATTTTCTCTCTAAGAAAGCTAATGCGAGTTTGAAATGATTCCAAAATTTTGTGATGGTGTAATTTTGGGGATTTATACTCTTTTGAGGCAATTATTACTCCCACTCATGACACACATGACATCACTCCTGGAAAAGTAAATACACATAGTCAGATTGACACTCGCACTAACAAAACATGCATACTGATTATGCCAGATGCTAAACCCCGACATTTAAGGCATGGAAAGTTTATTCCCAAGTGCAAAAAATTTCAAGTCTTTCTACTCAGTGCATGCAGAGAAGAATTCAAGATAACCCAAACTGCCAAAGTAAAAAACTTTCATTGGTTAATACTTCACTCGTTTAATCTACTCAGCACACACTCCAAAGGCATAATACCTCAATGAATCCACTGCATTCCTTAATCACTAGAAAAGTATTGTGGGCTTTTATTATATCATCAATATGGTGTGACACGAGGTCCAATTAGACAAAGCCAACTAGACTTGTCCATATTCAATATGGGGTCGGCTCAGCTACTATTCTGGTCGGCTTGCATAATTCATTCATCCCCAGTGTCAGAGGAGATCGACTTAGATCAGATGGCTCATAACAGTTAACACTGTTAAAACAAGCATTCACCATGTGATAGAGTGATGTTGGCAGTAGTCACATTACTCGCACATGTGAGAGATACAAAAATATCCCACCTCCATGTGTGTTCAACAACCTCATGATTACCCACCCTGCTTGAATGTAAAAGGTGTAACTGCCTATCCTAAAAAGGCTCGACACATATCCCACTACACTCTCTCTCCACTAACCGCTTATAAATAACACATATTCCCTTAATGTGAAGGGTCGAGATATATATTTTCCCTATTATTATGTTGCCCAATTCTAGAGTGAACACGAGATCTTGTAACTTTCGTTCATCCACGGATTTTTCCTTTCGAATTCAATACAATCAACCCTACTCATGTGGACATAGACACAACTTTGGACCAAACCACATAAATTCGGTTTCCTTCATGTCCTCTCATCTCTCTCTAATACTTTCTCTATATTCGTATAACTATGATTTATATCTCTTTATTTATTATACCTTATTATTAGTGTCTTCCTCTTAAGACTCAAGCCTATATATTAGTTTTAGATGATAACTGAGAGTTTGTAAGATTTTTCTAGATCCACGTTGTGATCTACAATTTAGAGATGAATTAAGAGGTTTTTATCCACATATAACCTAGTTTACATCTGAATTTAAAATTAATCACCCCGTCTCCACTCCATGATCTAAAACATGGTGCTCATGTTATTGAGAGTTAGAACATGGCGTGGATCCTGGATGAAGAGTGTACTTTCATATCTGAGAGATAAAGCTTCAATTGGAGTTCTCATTAGAACGAGGGAGAGTTGCAATATCCATAGGTAATTTAGTTTTAGTGAATGAGAGTCAATTTCCTTCTTGTTTTATCTAAAATGAACTTTTCAAATCTGATGAGATGCTAGGTCACACCGAGGTTTTTTACCCATAGGTTGGGATTTTTCCTCATATACCCAGTGTTGTGTGATTTCTCTTAATTTTACGTTGGTTAAGTATGTATATGTTCTTAAAACTCATGTAAATCACCTTGTAATTTGAAAAATGGCATAGATCTAGGTCTTGATTGATAATCTATTTTAAATTTTGGCAAGTTTTTTTAGATATCCAATTCACACCCCCACCCCCACCCCCAAGATATTTTAATTAGTGTTTACACACTAGCATTTTCTCTTTCCAGGTTGACCCTTCCAAGCCCTAGCGGACAAACGTCATCGACCATAAGACATTTACTATGATAAGTATATAGTATTTATTGAGGAAGAACTAGTTGGAATCAGAACTCCGCATCACGATGTGCTAGTAATCACTCTCAGGATTTCCATTCGGGTTGTGGCCAAGCTACCAGATGGCTAGTAAATCTCCTAAAAGGTTACGTGCCTAAAGTTATTAAATAGACTTAACCTCGAGATGGAAGATCTAAAGTAAGAGACCATCCCTATGGTCAGCTTCGTTAAAAAGATGAATAGGCCTCTGGTAAAGGTGGTATTTACAATATGAAGTAGGAATATATTAAAGATGATAGAATTTCTAGTAGTGGACATTAAGTCCCCATACAATTTTATCATATGACTATGATTGATTCATACCATGAAGGTTATCCCCTACACCTATCAATAATAGATCAAATGCATCACTTAACGTGGAATAAGGAAGATAAATGAAAATATATTCATTACTTGGTAATGCTTTATCACTACTATCAGGCCTAAGCAAGAAAATAAGGAAGAAAAGTTGTCATTGATGAGGTAAAACAAGATGAAGATCCTCTGTCCAAGATGCAACCAAAGTATGAAATATCAGGGTGGAATAAATTAGGGTGACCCTCGCAAATAGAGTCATGTAACCATTGCAAGAAGTCTAGTTCAATGATTCACATCATAAGAAGAAATTTTTTTATCAGTAGCTCACTTACTAGTCACGAAAATGAAGAATTAACATTTCTTCTTAAATAGAATCAAGATGTAATTTCTTAAAATCCTCATGACATTCCTCAGATTGATCCCGAAGTCATGTGTCACCAAATTCACATGGACCAAAAATTCTTTCTAATCACATAAAAGGCATGCCGCATAACTCTTAAGAAGGCAAAAGTTATAGAAAAAGAAGTGTGTCCATTAAAAAATTTTAATTCCCCAAGTGGATCTCGAACCCATTCATCATTAAAAAGACTATGGGAAATGAAGAGTCTGCATTAACTTCACTAACCTGAATAAAGCTTGTCCTAAGGACAACTTTTTTATATTAAAGATCAACCAGTTAGTCGATGCTATAGCTAACCATAAAAGAATGAGCTTCCTGGATGCTTACTCATGGTATCACCAGATCCCTCTGTTCGGTCCTGACCATGAGAAGACTTCATGCATTACAACCCTTGGCTTTTATTACTACACAATCATTACATTTTCACTCAAGAATGCAAGATAAACTTACCAATGGTTGGTCACGAAGATGTTTAAACAACAATTGAACACAATGGACGTCTATATAGACAATATGCTCATGAAAAGAAAGCATAAAAGAGATCATCTACAGGACCTGGTGAAGATGTTTTAAGGACCTAAGATACTACAGGATGAAGCTCAATGCATCCAAATGTTCCCTTGGAGTACAATATAGGAATTCCTGGGATATCTATTCAGTCAAATGGGAATCGAGGAAAACCTCAACCAGTTTGAGGCGATCAATAATGTTCAACCAATGAAAATAGTCATAGAAGTTCAAAAGTTTATCTAAATGTTAACATCACGCAACCTCTTTATCTCTACATCTTTTGATATTTAACAACCATTATTTTAACTCTTGAAGAAAGAGAATGGATTGTCTTGGAATAAAGAATGTTCAAAGGAACTTGAAGAAATTGATCTTTATTTAAGCCGACCACTCGTGCTCACAGTCCCAAATCTAGGAGATCCATTTTATATATATCTTGCAATGTTCGACCACATAGTTATCTCGGCCTTGATGAAAAAGAAGGGGCACCAATACCCGATCTATTATGTTGAAAAAGGCTTATAGACGTCGATAAGTTTTATCTTCCTCTAGAAAAGATATCTTACCCTCTAATAATCACTTGACAAAAGTTGAAGCACTATTTTAAAGCCCATTTAGTCATAGTTATCTCCACATTTATGCTAAAGGTAGTCCTCAAAAAGTCCGACCTCTTTAAACCAATGTCCAAACGGTTAGTGGAACTAGGGAGGTTAAATATACATTATAATCCATAGACTACGATCAAAGGACAAGTGTTAGAAGACTTCCTCACTAAGTGCACCAGAGGGAAGAAGCCTGATTAAGGGAAACATGCCGACTAACTTAATGGCAAAGAGTTTAACCAACTTAATAAGTGGATATTATATGTTGAAAGGGCATCTAACTTGAAAGGGGAAGGAATGGTAATTTTCCTTATAACTCTAGTGCAAACCATTCATTAATAAAGGATCAAATTTCACTTTGAGGCATCTAATAATGAGGCTGAATATGAAGCCCTTATCGTCGGATTAAAGAAGGTATTATATTTTGGTGAAAGTCACCTTAATGTCTTACATGACTCAAGGCTGATATTTAATCAAGTATTAGGAGACCATAATGCTAGATATTAATGCATGTTAGCATACTTATAGGTCGCACAGTCCAAGAAAGTTCATATTCAATAGTTTTCCCTATAAAATAATAACCATGCATATGCTTTGGCCACTTTGGTTTCAGGCGTAGACTCCAATCTCAAAGGAATAATTAAGTTTGATTACCTTTACTTACTAATAATCATAAAGATAACCTTCTCCAAATAAGTCCTCATCATAAAAAAAGCTCCCAACTTAATAGATCTAATCATAGCAAAACTGTAAGTAGATAGTATGCATGTTAAAAAGAAGCAAGCCCGTCAAACCAGCATGAAAGCTTCTCGGTTATATCTATCACCTGAGGAGAAGATATACAAATAATCTTTCATATGTCCATACCTTAAATGTATGCATTCAAGCAACGTCGTCCATGATATAATATATAGCATTCAATTCGAAGAAGGTCTTTGGCACTTAGGGTCATAAAAGAAGGTTACCAGTGGCCTTACATGTAAAAATATGCGGTTTCATATGTTAAGAAGTGTAAAAACTATCAAAAAATCTCACCCATGCTTTATCAACCAGATAGAAACCTTAAATCACTGGCCAATCTATGTCCTTTCACTCAATATGGATTGGACATTATGACCCCTTACCTATAGCACTATGAAATTGTAAGTACCTGATGGTCAGCACAAATTACTTCACAAAATGGATATAATTTGATCCTTTAGTGAGCATAAGGGACACCTAAATGATTAAATTTATCTAGAGGAATATCATGACCCATTTTGGCGTGCCATGAGTGATACTCATCGATATTGTGACATAATTTAAAAGAAGGCCATTCCAAAACTCATGTAACAACCACAATATCAAGCATTACTACATCTCAGTGGCTTATCCCAAAGAAATGGAAAGGTTGAGGCTTCCAACAAGATAGTTCTTGACATGATGAAGAAAAGGCTAGAGGAAAAAAAGGGGTGCTTGGTTGATGATCCTCCCCGTGTCCTTTGGGCATATTGAACAATACCCAAAAGGTCAATCAGGGAGACACTTTTCCCTAGTTTATGGAATTAAATCCATAATTCCACTGGAAGTTAGTGTACCGACCATGAAGACAGTCGTTATTGATCAAATCCTAAATGAGTAAATCATAAAGACTGAGCTTGGCCAGGCTAAGGAAAGAAGAGAAAAAGACTTAATCAATCTGGCTTCTTACCAATAAAAATTGGGCAAGCTATGCAACGAAGTCATTAATTAGAGGAAGTTTCGTATCGGATATTATGTACTAAGAAAAGTTATCGATGGTGTGAGGAAGCCATTAGATGGAAAATTGGGTCCTAATTGGGAAGGATCATTCAAAGTCAACATAGATGACCTCAAAGGAGCCTACCACCTGGAAACAATAGAGTATGAGGTGATACCTAGGGCCTGGACTGCGTCAAACCTTAGAAATTTTATTTATGAAACTTTTTAATTTTGTTCAAGTTGTAAGTTTATGTTATTACAACTTATTCGATGATTTAAATTTTAATTATGCAATTGCAAGTATCCAGATCAGAGAGATATGAAGAGTTAAATACAAAAAGGTAAATTTTCTATTTCCTATTTAACACTCTTTCTTAGTAGTCATTTTATCATGGTGACCATTATCTAGATCAAGACGTAACTCTTCATCAATTTTATGATCAAGGGTATAATCCTGTATTAGTTAAATAGGAATAACATTATCAAGGATCCATGATTCCTCCCTTCCAAGAGGAAGATCTTAAAAATGGTTAGTCTAGCCCATACCAATGCTAGAATTGGGAGTCGCGATTAGCTCTCATAACTGCTAAGGCATTCAGTCACCTATGCTTGTTCGCGGCCTGCTTAGCTTCGTCAAAGTGGGGTAGAGCATCCATTTATCCTTCATCATACCCCTCCGACCAGACTAAGTGAGATCCATAATGAAACTGATATCTCAATCTCATCACTTTTTATTAAAAGCTATGCTTGATCATGTAACACCCCATATTTTTAATGATTCTATAATGAGATTAATTAAATTAGGAAATAAATCCAGATAAAAAATAAATATTAATTAGTGAGGCAATGGTTAATATTTATTTGTATTAATTATATTGAGTATTACTTAGTGAATGAGCAATAACTTAGTAAGAATGTATTGTGATTGTGGTGAGTGTGAAATACGGCAGTTACAGTAATTTAGTTGGGACGCACATGTCAGTCGTGTCGGGACGCAAATTATGAAATAAAATATGATTTATTTAGGGGTCATCCAAATGGTCATTTTGAGTGCGCCCGTGTGTCCGAAATGTTTGAAATAGTTAGAAAAGTGTACTCGAGGTTGGGATTGTGTCCCAAAGCATTTTTAGGCGAAATCGGCACCCCGGAGGGGTATTTTGGTCGTTTGGATTTCTAGAGAAAAGGGACCTATGAGTTGAATATTTATATATCAGCATATATGTTGAGGGGGTTAGGGTTAGCAGTTACGAAATCTAATAGAGTCCATTAGAGGAGGAAGGTGAAGGTTCCCAAGGCTTTCCACACCATTTTTGCACCATCACCACCACCGAAGTTTAGATCGGAAGGAGGAAAAGACAACTTCACCACTTTTCTTCACAATTCTAACCTATAAAATCAAGTCAAGTGTTTATCTTGCAAAATTTGAGTGCATATACTATCTAGGATTGGATAATTTGCTTGAATAAATGATTATGGGTTAAATTGGAAACTTAATTCAGGATTTTGGGTAGGATTTTCATGTAGATTGAATCCTTATGTGAATAGAAAACGAAATCAGAATGTATGTGATGGTAACAATAGAGAAATATGGGTTTTTGTTGATGTTTTTGACAGAAAAGATTAATCTAGGGTTTTAGAATTACAATGAATGATTAATTTGGTTTATATGACTCCCCTTGATGATTTCATGTTTCGAGTACATTAGAAATCATTTATACATGTTGTTACAGGGTCTAGTAGGCTTGGTTGGGACTTTGTGAATGTATTATGAAGATTTTAATAATTGAAAATGGTGAGAATTGTAACTGTAGAATGAAGGAGACGAGCTGTACAATATTGAATCGATTCGGCCCAAGGGCGAATCGATTTGGCCATTGGGCGAATCGATTTAATTTTCCACAATTTGGGAAATTTCCTTCATTTAATACTAGAACTTGTGAATAAATTTTGGGGAGACTTTTGGAACATTTTTAAATGTTAATGAGGGAGATTGTAATTTCAGAAAACATACAATAGGGTTGAGGTGACCCCAATTGAGGAGAATTAAGTCTAGGAGTTATTGGGTGTATTTTGGATATTAAATGAATTCATCTGAATTAGTATGGGTCACTAAGAGCATGAATGAACCGAAGGCCATACCAGTAGTAGAAAGATATTATAACTATTATACCTCTTACCGAGGAGATTAGTTCTAGTAGTTCTTACGATTATAATTATCTAACCAATACTAAGGCTCACTACCATGGTCGTAATGTTATAGAGGATGAGTTGGATGAGCTGAGAGATCGGTATGACATCCCCATTAGTGTCGCAATGAGGTTGTCAGATTATGATGAGAGTGTTTAGAATCGGCATAATGCCGATGAGATTTATTTCCCTTTGTGTCATCTCTTGGTTGGACTAGATCTACACTTCACCCCATTATAAGGTTTATCCTAAGGGTTTATGGGGTGGCTTTGACCCAACTTCCCCCAAATGCTTAACAAACAATACTTGGGCCAATGGTGTATCAGCAACATAATACTAGTTTTAACTTCTCGTGGACATTTTTAGGGTCATCTATGGCATAAAAGATAATGTCAAGGTAACCAGATACTACTATTTTGCCCCCATAAAATCACATCTAAAGATAGTGAATGTTTCTCAGACGAACACCCAGAGTTGGAATAATCAGTACCTTTTTTTGAAGAATAATTGGGAATTTCTCCCACATGAGAGGGTTTAGACTAACCCTGTTCCCTGTGATTGGAGGGGGCCTAACCAGATTGGTCTATGCTTTTTCTCTATTTTCTTTTTATGGCCCTTTACTATTATTTGTTCTTTCATTTTTTTCTTAGAGAAGTGGACTCTTAGACTACCTCAAATATTGAAGACCTTGGTGGAAAGAACCTGTACATAGAAACCTTAAGTTTGATCAAATCTTCTCCATTGAGAAGTTTATTAGTCTTGGATAATAATCTCCTCTAGCATGTGCTCCCCCTCAATAAATTTTAATACCACATGTTACCGAGGTGACCTTGAGGTTGATCAGGAGGTCGAGGTTAAAGAAGGTAAGACAATATTTATGATTATACGAAGTCATCTTTCACTTTGTTTTCACTGTATTTTGGATAATTTTAACAACTTTTAATAAACTTCTAACCCCACAGCCTTAGATTTTAAAGTTAAATCTTCCTGTAGTGTGGACCCTCCTCAATTTGATCGTAATACCATGGAGGTTGTTCATTGAAAAAAGCTTAAGGAGGGGATGAAGAAGAAATTAGATGCTAAGGCACGAGCAAAGAAAAATTCAGTGCTTCGAAGTAAGATATGATTAGGGTCAAGAATAATGCTACAATTATTGCTAAGAGGAAGGTCGAGCCGGATGAAGCCGTTGGTGTCAAGGCAAAATCAAAAGGGAAAGACCACATGCCTTCTAATCTTGTACTTGTTGGTGATAAAAGGCCTATATAGGTCTCTACTACCCAAAATGATCCCAAACACCCATTTATAACTGAGTTGAGCCTGACTAGGGCCAACATTGAGAGGGTGCTGATTGGAGGTCATCGTGCTCATCGACTTGCCCGTGAAGAGGGTCATCCTCCCACTACGACAAAGTGGAGGCCTTAAAATTTAACCCTAATAATGTTTCCACCACTAACCAATTTAAGATAGATCAACACTCCATCTTCAACTGTATGAACAATGATATGAACCTGGTCAAATACCATGGTCAGAGTCCATATTTTAAATTTTTGTGGAGTTTTAACCCTGATGCTCTACGAAAGTAGGTCCAACATCATCTTTCACTGGTTAGTTCTCAAAGTTAGAAATTGTCATCTTTTGTTAAATACTTTTCTTCTTGTTAATCCCATTATCTTTTTTTCGAGGTGCAATGGTTGCAACCAACCTTAGAGAGAAGGTTGTGACTAATCACCAGACTTGTAAGGAACAAAGAAAGCCTTTAAAAACCTTACTCAATAGAACACAAAGATGAAGGAATATTTAAAATAGGCTGGAGTCTACTTAGAGAAGGAATGTGTTGAGCATCATGATAGGGATGACCAGTTAGTCACGAAGACACTAGCTCTTAGCACAGCCGAAGAAGAAAATAATAAGTTAAAGGATCAGGTTAGAACTGACGCCATAATTCTTCACATATTTAAATAGGACCTAAAAAGGACAATGAGGAGCTCGCCAAGGAAAATGATGATCTCGCCATGTCCAATAAGTCTCTTGGTAAATCCAAGGAGATTGAGATTGTCAAATTCAAAACTTCTGCTAATTATAACATGGACATCATGTCCTTATTCATTGAGGGTTACGATGAGCTAAAAAGGAGGGTTATTAAACATTACCCCAACATAAAAGAGGTCATCCGTTAGTGGGAGGGTGATGACGACGAGGACAAAGCTCTGAAAGCCAAGAACGAGATTGAAGTGTATGAGCTCTTTGTACAGGATGATGATATTGGTCAAACTGATTATGACCGATGTTTATGTTTCCCATTCTCCCCAAGTCACCATAGAAAATGAAGATTCTTATGGGGCTTAAAATCTCCCGAACTTATATTTTGTGAATATTTTTTATTTTTAATTTCTCTATTTAACTTTTTGAACAATATTTGCTAACTTTTAAATAGTCCCTCTAATGTTTGAATGGAAAATTTTATGATATGCAATGAATAGATATAAAAATGTGATTAAATGTTTTCCATTAAAATTATTTGTCTTCACGCATGTTATGTTGACATTTCGTGCCAAGTTATTTTTCTTAGGTACATTATTAGCCATCACTTGTAGTTAAAAATTTGTTGAAAAATCTTTTTTACAAGTAAATATGGTTAGATCCTATTGACCTGCCAGTAGTTCAGTCTTATGGTGTTGTCATTGGAGCTCGTCAGCCTGACCATATCAACTTACTAGCCATTTAAATTAGGATTTTCCTTCTAGTAGTTTAGTTTTATGGTCAAATGGTAAACTCTTATCGTCCTAATCTGACTAACTAGCTATTGGACGCACTGAATGTATCCTGATAGGATCTTTATATGTGAAACTAGAGCTTCCCTAACAATTATTGACCTAGGATGTACCATTGTTTGATGCTTACAAGTCATTAGGGATGGATATTTTCATCCTGACCATTTAAGAACGTTGGTTTCTCGGGTCAGTGAACTTCTTGATTATGACATGTTAAAGACAAGGTCTTCGAAAAAGTGTGCTCTAATCTTAGTCTAGTTTATCGTCTTGTGCCTGGGATGTTTTTGGCATGAGCTTCTTACACATCTCTTATAATGATGAACTTATAAATAATCATTTACAGACAATACAAACATGATAGAGAGGATAATGATAACTTTCTCAATAATCACTTGAAACTCTAAATACATGTAATTGAAAATCATCTATAGATGAACTGCTCATAAACTTAAATTTCTTCATTTCTATTTATAATACTTCATAAGATGTTCAGAGTTCCATGGGTTTGTAAATGGCTCGCCTTCTAGGGTTTCTATTATGTATGTTCCTGGTTAGATCACCTTTGAAAATCGATATATGGCATGCTAATTTGGTTCTAGCTTATTCCAATTCTAAATAAATTTTTTACAATATAATCACCTTTTTTAGGGTGCTCAATTTCAACTGCTTGTTGTTGAATAATGTAGTTCTTTGTTGGTAGGCTGCTACTCTCAAAGATGCATATCCCCTAACCTTTTCAACTAGGTCTAGATCAAGCCTGCACATGAAGTTGCATCTAGGGGGTCAAAATTTAGCACCATGTGATTTGGAAAGCTGATCTTAGTGGGAACCATCGCCTCGGTGCCAAATGCCAACATAAATAATGTTTTGCCCATGGTTTTCCTCAGTGTGGTTCTGTAAGTCCATTGTACGCTCTAAAGTTCATTTATCTAGTTCCCCATTTTCATTATCTAACCTTCTCTTCATCCCTTCAAACATTTTCTTTTTTATAACCTCATTTTTCCCCTTGCACTGGGGATGGGTAGGAGCAACAAGTAGTTTCTTGATCTTTGATCAAACTTAGTAGTCTAGGAACAACTCGTTGTCAACTTGAGTATGTGATCTATTATGAAGGCATATAGCATTCTGTATCTCCAAATGACATTTTTCCATATGAAATGGAACACTTTGGCATAGGTCATTTCCACCAATAATTTAACTCCCACCCACTTTATAAAGTAGTTTACTGCCATGACCAGATAATGGAATTAACCTTTTATCTTCGACAGTAGGTTGACCAAATCCATGCCCATATTGCAAAGGGTTAAGGAGAAGTGAACAGTGCCATTTCTTACCCTAGTCCCTTTTCATGTTATCGTAACTATGGCATTTATCACACCTCATATAATTGGCATATTACGATCTCTTTTTCCTATTTCCATTGGAGCACAATGAGCCATCCACGTATAGCTGCCAAACTGTGGTCTCTTTTTCAAAACTTCCTTCGACCAATGCACCATGTTTAAGCCATTTCTTCATTTTCTCAAGATTTCAAGATATTTCTTCTTGTTGGCTTGATGACACTGGATGATCACTATTTATAATTGGAGTAGCCTCTAATCGAGCTAGATTTTCCTCCTCATAAGTGATTTTTGTAATAAAATCGGCCACTGTCTAACCATTAATTACTATTCTTAACTTATACACAATATCGTATTCACCCAGCTTTATGTCCCAAGCCATCATTCTTCTAAAAAAATTCAGCTTATGAATAGCTTATCGGAGGGGGAGGTTCATGTACACAATAATAGTATGATTTTAGAAATAAGGCATCCTCTTGAATGATTTAATTAATGCGAGTTATATCCTCTCCAATCTTGGGTACCAAATTTCAGCTGAATGGTATGCCTTTCTAGTGTAATATACCGATTTCTGAACATTATCTTACAATTGTACCAGATTCGATCTCATGGAAGGCTGAAACACTTCCAGATTAAGGTACATCTTTCATCAAGGATTGGCCTTAACAATAAAGTCGCAGATCCTAGATATTTCATCATCTTTGGGAAGGCTTTGTCACATTCAAGATTCCATTGGAATAATTTTCTAAGCACTTTAAAGAATGGTAAATAGCAATCACTTGCTTGGGAAGCAAACCTATTGATTGCATTAACTCGACCTATTCGGATTTGGATCTCTTTCTTATTTATAAGAGGATGCATATTGATCAATGTTGGATCCTATCAGGGTTGTCCTTTGTTTTCTTCTAGTTGATAGTGAAACCAAGAAACATGCTTGTCCTTACACTAAATACGCACTTTGTTGGATTCAGTGTCATCTTCATCAGCATATCATCTACATAGACTTCCTTATTTTTCCTGATATGATTTTCAAGCACTTTACTTACTAGCGTTTGATACATTTCCCCTGCATTCTTGAGCCCAAAAGGCATTACATTGTATAGAAATAACCTCGACTAGTAAAAAAAAGTTTTCTCACGGTCTGTTGACTTCATTCTAATATGTTATAGACCAAATAAACATCCATGAAACTAAGTTATTCATTCCCAGTTGTGGCATTGACCAACTGGTCAATTCAGGGTAAAGAATAGTGGTCTTTTGGATAAGCCTTGTTTAGATCCATGAATTCAACATACATTCATCATTTATTCTACTTCTTAGGAACCATCACTCCATTAAGAGTAATTTCGAGTGAAGCACCCTATATCTTTGACTCACTTGAGTCTATACTATATAGGTGCTCATCTAGTTTGGAAATAGTGACAAAATTGAGTCATACCCTTTCAAACTAAAGAACCTTCAGACTCTTCACTTTGAGTTCCTCTAATTTTCCAAATGGTACTATACCAACACTTCACCGAGGATGCATTCATGTGTTGCATATCTTCTTGCCTTATTCATTATTTGGTGTTGTGTGAGTTAAATCCCTCTAAAATAATTTTTTAAAATTTTTGGGATAATTTAAATAATTTTTATGATTTTTTTAAACAGTTTTTTAAAATTAAAAATTAGTTTTTAATAAAGTTATGGACTGTTTGCAAATTCCATAAGCTGTTAAAAAATGCTTGGGTAGAAAGCAAAAGCACTTGAAAATTATGTGAGTGCAATTTGTATTTGTAGAAGTTCAAAACCACGCATTTAAAGTTCCATATTAGCCCTACACGTGTTATTTCCACAATGGCTAGATTTGTGTTTCTACACTCTCATATACATACGCTTAACTGTGAAACGTTGGATCCTTTAAATCAACATACGGCATGTTATCTGAGATGATCCTTATGTCTTCTGGATGAACCAATGAGGGTCATCTTTCAAGCGGTGCAACCTTAACCCTTGGATTTGCTTCGATCTTATATACTCAATCCTGAGCATTGATTTGCCTCGAGGTTCCATATCCTTCCATCTCTTGCTCTAAATACAAGTCATATGTTATACGTTTACAATCTTTGGCCAACCTCATTTCTGAGAGAAAATAGAGAGAAGAGAGAGGGAGAGAGAGAAATCAAACCCTAAACTAAACTCTGGCCAAATCCTTCTAGAAAACCATTTATGTGAGAGTGTTAGTTTGAGATTCGAGTAGATCCATCCTCTTCTATCCTTTATCTCTTTCCCAACTCAATGATGTTGGTTAAATCTTATTTTCTTTCATAGATCTTTGAGATTTGATCTCTGTAATACATTTCACTTAGATATTGCATAGTATTGAATTTTTTCTTTCGAGAAATATTATTTTTTGGGTTGTTTTAAAACTAATATGTTATTTTCAAATCCTAAACCAATAAAACCATTTCTTATTTCAGTTTCTTTGATAATTCAGACTTAGATCTAGTTGAGATCTTGATTAGGGATTTGCACTTTATTATATTTCACATTTTGTGAATAAGTGTAAATATTTTCAAATAAAAAGTGCATAGGATCTTGGCTCATATATATAGCAAGACTCCCTCTTGATCTGCGGATATTTGAAAGATCCAAAGTTTCATATTTTGATTAAACTGATTTTCGAAATTCCTTTGCTTATTTGTGATTTGTTTTGCATATTGTTTGTAATTAAGTGTGCGTGAGTTGCATGCATGTGATTAGAGCACATCACCACTTAAACTGTCACACTACTACACTGAAAGCTGTTGGTATTGAGATCTTGGACATTTTGAGTCGACGTAAATCTAAAAGGATTGGAGTTACAAAGCTTAGAGAACATCAACAACATCAGAGCCTTAGGAGAAGTCAGAAAAATCCAAAGGAGTTGGTATATTTTTTAACATAGAATTAGGTCTGATTGTGTGTCTTGATTGTTATATAGTTTGTAAATTGTTACTTACACTATCCCTTTCTTAAGGTTGTGTTTATTTAATTTTCTTAAGTTTTTTTTTTTCAAAACTGGTAAACCTATGCCTGAAATAACTCCTTCATACTGTTTTACACATCTTGTGTTTAATTTTTTTTAAGAAAAGGGTTTCTTCAACAAACTGTTCGGAGCCATTTAGATAGTTTAATCTTGAATTAAACGAATTAAGTGGTATTTTTTCATAATACCCCATTTTTTTGGTACTTTATTATGTCAGAACACATATATGATCAAAATCTCCAATGGGATTAGATGGGCCTCTCTCGTTCCAAAATATATTTGAGTTATTGTCTAAGTTGTTCGAAAAGCTTCATGATCAAGACCTGACGACCGAACTTTTGCATCTTCAACCAAAAAGCTGCCTCATGCCATGACCAATGAGATTGTCTCTTTAGGATAAGGTAAAGGACTTTGAATGACATAGTTTTCCCACCCTTATTTTGACAAACCATAAATTAACGTTTTATTATAATGTAAAATGTGTTAAAACTTGTGTGTGAGTTATTTAGACTATTTGAACTTATACACTATGGAATATACTTTTCATATAGAAAAACTATGTTCATAAAAATTTCATTCTTATGTGTGTATTTTATGTATGAGTGTTCTTGGTTGAAGAACAAACACACTTAGAGTATTTTGCCCAAATATTCTTAAAACACTTGAAAGAAAAATAATGGTTCAGATTTTTTGGAGAAGGGTGTACCGTAGTTTTGATACAGCGGTGTTATGTATTGCTACAGTAGGTGCCTTTTGTCCACATACCAAAAATATCTGAGAAAAGTGAAACATGCCTTGCCTCGGTATCGTCACAGCGGCCTATCTCGCTGTAACAAAATCTATCACTGGCATCCTTTTCCATGCACAAATTTTCCTGTCTTCTATGCATGACTTAGATCACCTCAGGTTCGTTGCAGTGATGAAAGAGCCCACCAATAAATCCCTTTCACTGATTCAACATATATACGATAAAAAAATTAAGTCCATCAACATAAAGGGTTCGACAAACTCATGTCCAAGTTTTAAAAAATATAATAATAACTCATACGGCCCACACAGATTAACAATATTCTTACATTAGTCCCTTGTGAGGTGTGCATCCCTCTTTCGGGTCGTTGTGTTCTTATCTTGCGTTTCCACGCTCTAACCCCAACTCTATACCTTAGAAATTTCAAATTTAGAACTACATATGAATCCATGAGTCTCATAACTACATGGGTTGTTTGTACAACTTACTCTAATCATGTATAAGGTGTGTTTATCTCTTTCCGTAATGTTTGATTGTTGTTTTGCCTTTTCATTCGCAAAGCCTAATTTTCAAATTTTATCACTTAAAATTTCCAAATTTTGATCAAATCTTAAACCCATGAGTCACATAACAAAAATAATTGCAATAATTAAAAAAAATTTGGGCAGAGTTTCCTCTGTTTATAGGACTATCCACCCAATTTAAAAAATAAATAAAAAAACTCCAACAACAATATGCAAAGAGACCCAATTTTCAAACAAATTCAGATGTTATTTTATTCACTAAAAGTAATTGGACCAAACCTAGTTACAAAAGTATTCGCATATAATGAAACAACTTACATAAGTATGTTGAGCCAATGTGTCCAATTCTTGTGTCGTTACTTCTACATCTTGTCTAAGTTGTTTGTGGTTTGCGAGATACAAATCTAGACTGACGTGTTACAATGATTTCAAAAAGGAATTGATTTTAATGTTAAAGAACATCAGGGGTTGGTTATTACAACATATAGAGTATACTACTTACCTCAAAAAGAAACGACCCATGTTGTGCCACTGTGGATCTTTACACAAATCTCTAAACTCGTGCACTTCTCGGGAGAATACATTAAATTCATCCCTACAAAAGATAGAAAGAAACATAAAATGACAATCTAGGACTAAAACATATTTCATAAGAAAAAATCCCAAATAATTAGAATGTTGAAATTTAATATCCACATCTATCCAATTTATAAGATATTTAGTAGGATCCATATCTACACAATTCACATAGACATTAGTGATGCTTAATCATCAAACCGGTATAAAAGTGAAGGTACAAAAGATAAAAGCTGGAAAGTTCAGCAGGATGAATGGACAAATAGAATAATACCTTGAAAAGAAGATGAAAGGGTGTGGCATGTGAGGAAGCATGTGGACAAGTCCTTTATGGTCCTTCCCATGGGAATGTGATATATTGGGTACCTAAATATCATTCAACATCAATGAAATTAGTTCTAATATCTTTTTTGTTAATCTTATTCTACCATCTTTAAAGCATTTTCTATTTACTAAGTTCAACTATATTTTAGGGGAGTTGTTGAAGTATAGATGGCTACATATATATATATATATATATATATATATATATATGCACACACACACACACATACAGAGAGAGAGCGAGAGAGAGAGAGAGAGAGAGAGAGAGAGAGAGAGAGACTAGGCAACTGCAATCCACCAAGCTGATGTAAGATCTACACTTCTTAATGACATCAACCCAGGGTATCTTTGAGATAATCCACTGATCTAAAAGAAAATAAATATTGAGTCAATTAGATTTCTAGAATTTTAGGATCCTCTAATAATTTTAGGAGCTATTCATAGCAGAAAACAACAACTTCTTATGCATACTTGACATCTTTTTAACATTTCGAATTACTATTGAATGTTAAATAGTGTCTCATCGGAATTATGCTTTAAACTAAATGTAGTTCACAAAATTAAGAATATGCAAGTGTACAAGTTGAATCGTTATCAATAATTAACGTGGTATTTTGTGTGAATAGAATGGACAATAAGTTTTCCATATCCGACATTGGTTCCTTGAAGTATGCATCACATAAAAATTAATTAATAGGGGTACAAATGTTTAATTTTTGTTTTAAGTTTTGTGTGTATAATTGTTTTTTAAGTTTCGTGTGTATAATTTGTGTTTACATGTGTTGTTGTAATTAAATTAGATATTATAAAAATTGTTGGAAGATTAAAACATAGAGAAAGACAAATTAATGACAAAGAGCATAGAGACAACTTTGATTAATAGGTATTGGTGGATAAATTTTTGTTTATATGTGTTATATTGATGTGAAGTAAGGAGGAAGTACCGTGTTTCCTTACTTCACATCAATATAAGAATACCACTTGTTTGTAACGTTAAAAATATTGTCTTTACAAGTAGGGAATTGTGGGACATGTATCTCATTTTTGTCGCACTTGTACTATATTGTATTGAGAATTAACATGTGGTACATGTCACACATAATAATTTTTTAGTGTTGGTGTATTAAAGGATCACATGTAAGAGAAAAAATAGAGATATTCACATGTATACTATAGGGGATAGGAGAGAGACTGTAACAACATGTAGGAAAAACGAGCCCCGCCATTTGTTATCCCAGGCATCTCATAATCTTGTCTAACAAACTTTAGTAATGAATTCCATTTTGCAGTGCATATTTACCATGGGAACGCCCACTTATGTGACCGTCAAGATCAATCACAAAATGATGGCATCATCACCCCATGAATGTGATAGAATATAGAACCAAACCTTACAAATTCTATGTGCTCACCCTACTGGCTCATCCATCACAATCACCCTCAAGACAAAGTGTTCCATCTTAGGCAAAATGAGGCTCATCAAATACTAAATGACTCAAGTTTGATCAATGGGTTCTTTGCACTTTGTTTGGAAAATGGAAAACCAAGCCCATAAATCAAATTAAGATTCATGTTATGGTTTAAACCGACAGAACTTGAACCATGCTGGGGGAAAATACTTGATAATGATGGTTACCAGGGGGTGAAAAATGATACATTTCCACGAAGATCCAATTGCAGCATGACACTGTACCAAGATACTCACCATTGCTGCAGTTTTCAACCCCCATTTGATCTTTGTGGGAAACCAAGGAAATTATGGGACGATGTGTACAAAGCCCTTGAGGGTGAAAATCATTTGATTTATATTACAGGACGGTCTTTCAACCCAAATATGGTGTTAGTAACTGGAAAAAACATTCCTCCCTCCTTACAATCAGTTCTAGTTCCCAAGACTTGGTCAAGTTAGTAAAATATTTGTGAAAACTTTTGTCTTTAGCCCATGTTTTATTTTAGAAAATATCTTTTATCTCTGTAAAATATCTTCGTCGGTCTACAAATGGTCTTCGATGACTTAAAGTGTAAAATATTTCCACCGTGTATTAAATGTCTTAATGATGACTAACAAAAGGTATGAGTGTTTCACTAAAATATATTAGCACTGAAAATCTAGGACAAAATGCCCCAAAAAAATATTTGTAGTAGTCTTGATACAATGTGACATACAACATAATATTATTACACCAGTCATAAAGTGACATGTAGGATGCTAGGTGTTACAATGGAGACACGCAAGTCCTTGCATCCGCATGTTACCCTTTCTCTGTTTCCACAAGGAAAATAAATATTTTTTACTCTAGGTTCGCGATTCTCAAACGGAGATCCCACACGCTGTAATACCCCGTATTTTTATGCAATATTAATTTGGGGATTTATTAAATTCAATGTGAGTTATTAATTTAATATAAATCCAAAAATTAATCACTTTATAATTATTAATGGGATGTGAGTTAGTAATTATGGGAAACTTGTTGTTGAATATTACTAATGATTAAAGTAATATAATATTGGTTCTATTAAATGTCAAGAGTGAATAAAATGACAATTTTGGAAATTTGAGTCGGGACGCGCTCGTGTCGCGTCGGGACTAAATATTGATGAATAAAAGTGAATAAATTATAAGTCACCCGTATGGTCATTTCGAGTGCGTCAAAGTGTCCGTAAGGGTCGAGATAGTCAGAAAAGTGTACCCGGGGGTTTAGTTTGGACCTCGGGGCATTTTTAGGCTTAATTAGTACCCCGGGAGGGCATTTTGGACATTTTACATTTTAGGGTAATTAAACCCACGAAATTTCAAAGGTTATATCAGATGTATAAGGTTACCTTCTAGGGCTAAAACAACTCAAAACTTTAGAACGTCCATAGGAGAGGGAAGGAGGAAGCTTTCAAAGCAATCCAAGGCCCAAAATCCATCGGTTTGCACCGCTACCACCACCAACACGTAGATCGCGCGACGGGGAACGCAACCACACCAAATTCGTCATCAAATCAGAAATCTGAAAATCTCAGGCAAGTGTTTATCTTGCTTAATTTCATTAATGCATCACTCATGTTAGTCTAGGGATGATTAGGATGAGTTTCATGAAAGTAAACCCAAGTTGGAGATAGGAAATCGCATGTAGTAATGATTTGAATGATAATATGGAAACCCCTTCACATGTAGAGGATTAAACCACGAATTTATGATGTTTTAGAAGAAGAAAATTCTGGAAAAGATTGATTAGAACCATGTTAAAGAAATTCTAGGGTTCTTGAAATTTTTATGAAGTTTTTGCCTATAAATCCATGGTTATTGATGTAAAATTACATGCTTTACGTAGAAGATGAATAATATGGGTCTATACTGATTATAGTACGAATTTTAGGAAGTTTGGGTGTGAAAAATCTGGATTTGGATGAGGTTGTGTGATAGAACCCGTAACTGGTTTCTTGCAGAAATTGCCATACCTGCTTGATCGATCGATCGAGCCAAGAGCTTCGATCGATCGAAGGTTCGATCCATCGAGCCCCAGACCTCGATCGATCGACCCCTTCTGGCAGACTCATATTTCCCCTTTTTAAATTATTTGAATTCAATTTAATGAGAAATAATCCTTGGACACCCTCATTAAAATGTTTTGGGAGATAAAGAAGACCAGTAGGACTTATAAATAATTATGGGACCTTTAATGTAAGATGAGAGTTGTATTTTTGGGATATTTACATATAAGGGACGATGAAATTATGTATTAAATGGAGAGACGCGTAAGATAGTTACGTTGGAACATAAATGAATACCTACTGAATTTTACACTTGGGAGGATAAAGTCCATGAGTGTTACGTAGTAAGTTGGAATAATCTCTCAAATTAAAGTTAGAGACGAACCGTATTACGTGATAACAAATAATGGGAAAATAAGGATAAATGTCGTGACTATGGGTTATGGGATGAACCTAAATTGATATGATAAAAGTAGTATATTTATATGACTGTGTGTATGCATATATTATATACATGTAAAAATCATTCTCGCGCTACTTGCTATCCCTGAGGTTACCGCGCTGGGACAGTCTTATCTCGATGGGACCTTTATGGGGGATATTCACTCGTACCCTAGAATATAGGTGTCCTTGGTACAGGCTATCTGATCGATGGTCAGATGGTCTTAAGAGGCGTGAGGGTATGTGCTGACCTCTTAGAGACTTGGAATCTATACTTCGCCTCAATATTATTTGAATATGTTTTAATACAGTTCAAGAGTGATTCCGAACTTGTATTTCCCTTAGTACGAGAGATACGGGGATTGGATAGCAGAGTATGACCGCACCATAATTTTTATGTGGGGTGCTGTTAGTATATATATATATTATACGCGTATTCAATATATATATATATGAAATTTGGAACTGCCTACTGTGTTATGGTAAGTAAGAAATGAGTAATGACTTCAAATTGGAAATACTTGTTTTGAAAAGTATAATATAACACTCGGAAACTTTATTAATAAATAAAGTTAAAATGAGAGCTTTGTTACTAAATGAAATTTTCCTTTTAAATAATTATATTGTTCAGTCTTAAATCTTACGAGTAACCTAAGATAAGTTAAACCATTGGGAAGTTTAGTGCGATATAAGATAAGATAATCCGTTGGGAAGATTAGTGCGATAGGCGTGCACATTAGAAGAGAGGTGAGAATTTCTCAAGAGAGTGCCGCACTAATATGTTGTTGCATTGGCCTGTAAACATTTTAAATACTTGCTAAACAAATTTTAAATCATCTACACTATCGGGCTCTGACCCGTTTCTATTTCTCTTTCTCTCTTGTATATATATGTATATATTATAGGTGTCCAGCCATAGGGGCGTCTTGCGTAGGATCCTTTTGAAGGAAAGCGCTGCATCTTAGGTGGGAGTTGTAGGCCTCTTGCTTAGACGACTTCATTTATTTGATTCCACTCCTAGCATATTCATTTAGTGGGGCATGTGTCGTCCTTTCCATTATTCAGATGTTTTATTGGACATTGTAAATCAGTTATTTCTAGTATTGTTACTTTGGGATTTATTTACTGTCTGGATGTTTTTCGTTAAGTTTAATGTTAGGATTTAGATGTTGAATGTTTAAATTATTTGGATTTTATGTTCCATGATAATGGTGGTGTGATTCTTCAATATTGAATTGTTGTAAATATTTAAATCTTGTTTTTTAAAATAAAATTTGGAAAGTAATGTCTAAATGGTTTTGACACTTAGCTTAATTAATTAGGGTGTTTAAATTGGAAAAATTATTTTTATGACAGTGATGCTAAGAATGAACCAACTGTTCACCTTGACTTTTATTTAATAAAGGAATGATTGCCCGGTATTTAATTAGGCGGTGTGTCACAGGTGGTATCAAAGCATCAGGTTCTAGTGTCCTTAGGATCTGTACGGCTTATTTCACTTTCATCTTAACATTTTTGCTATAGAGCCCTATTTTAGGATTGTTGTATTCTTGCTTTTACATTTACGTCTTCAGCTATTTTAGATTTGAAAATAACTATAGACTAATAAATTTCTTCACGTTTCAGATGCCTCTGAGACATGCACCAAAGGATAGGCGTGCCCAAGCCGAGCAGCCAGCAGCTCCGGCACAGGGTACAATGAATGCTAATGAGGTAGCCGCTATTGTTGCTCAGGCGGTGAATGCTGCGCTAGTGGTGGTTCAGCAGGCTCCACCCCAGATTCAGGCAGTGGCGCCAGTACCTGTATAGCTTCCATCTGCATGGGAGTGGGTTAGGGATGCTTTTCAGAAGGCGCATCCCCCTGACTTCTCGGGTAGTTCAGATATCATCATCGTCAGCCAATGGAAGAAAAATATCCAGCGGCATCTTCGTATATATGAGTGCACAGACGTGCAGAAACAGTTGTTGGCTTCCTTTAAGCTAGTGGGGGCCGCTTTGCAGTGGTGGGAGTCCACCACCACCTTGGAGGAGAGGGACACGATCCCGATTCAGTCATTTTGGGAGCGATTTGACCGCAAGTACTTTCCACCCGCCATGCAGACTCAGATGAGGCGGAAATTACTAAACTTGAAACAAGAGAATTCTACCGTTGCTGAGTATGAGGAGGAGTTCACGAGACTTCTCACCATAGTGCCAGATGAGGCACCCACTGAGGGTAAGAAGATAATGCTGTTTGTGGACGGGTTAGCTTGGAGGATCCGTCAGCACCTTATAGGGAATCTATCTCTGAGTACTTTCACTGATGTACTCAATGCTGCTTTACTACAATTCTAGGACCACCGCTTCCATCTGCAGGGAAGCAAGCGAGCAGGAGAGTCCGGCCAGTAGGGCAGGACCGGGGGTAGTAGTGCTAGTGGAGCACCGACATCTCAAGGACAGACTCGTCAGCACGAGAAGAGTTCCCATCAGGGGAACCCTGCTAAGCGATTCCATTCAGGTGATTCCAGGCAAGGATTTGGGGGTTTTAGGCTGGGCCAGCCTAATCAGCAGGGCCAGCAATGCCAACACCGATAGCAGCAGGTCAGCAGCAGGCCCAACCGATCCAACAACATTTTCATCAGGGCCAACAGGGCCAGTGGCGGGGTGGTAACGGCCAACAGGGCCATGGTCAGCAGGGTCAGAGGGGAGGTAACTTCAGAGGCCGATGTTTTGGGTGCGGCAAGAATGACCATAGGCGCCAGGATTGTCCAGAGGGAGAGAGGGCCCCACAGCAGCAGGGTGCCCATAATGAGCTACAGAGGCCACTTTTTCCAGCTGCCCTCCCAGCACCAGCCCAAGTACCATCCCTACCAACCGTTCCAGCAGCTCCAATGCAGCAGGGGAAGTTATAGTATGGACGTGTCTATAACGTCCACCAGGTAGCAGCTCCACAGGCACCACCCGCGATTGAGGGTATGTTTCCTATCCATGGTACTATGGGTCGGGTTTTATTTGATACTGGGGCGATGCACTATGTTATAGCTACGCATTTTGCGAAGGCCTTAGGGTTGTTAGCCACAACAGAGAGCATGGTGACGTGTGTAGACTCACCACTGGGGAGTGGGTCGCTTATTTTCTTTATATGCCGGGGACTGGGGTTAGAGATTGGTAGCTTGGTATTACCTGCAGACATGTTAGTCTTAGATATGCATGAGCACGATGTTATTATCGGTATGGATTGGCTCGCAGCTTACAGAGCCATGATTGATTATTTTGGTGGGAGTATTGTCTTTGCCATTCCGGGGCAAGAGATGTTTGTAGTGGAGATGCCTCGCCCAGAGGGAGGATCGGCCGCTCATTTATATTATATAGAGGAGGATACCTCTAAGGAGGTTGTGATTCCCTTAGACTCGATTCCAGTTGTTCGTGAGTATTCCGATGTATTTCAGGAGATACCAGGCCTCCCTCCCAGTCGAGAGATAGACTTTGTCATAGATTTATTACCGGATACTAGACCGATAGCACGCACTCCATACCGTATGTCTCCGACAGAGATGCGAGAGTTAAGAGATCAGATAGAGAAGCTGTTAGGTCAGGGTTTCATTCGCAGGAGTACCTCACCTTGGGGCGCTCCAGTCTTGTTTGTGAAGAAGAGAGATGGTTCACTGAGGCTATGTGTGGACTACCGGGAGTTGAACAAGGTCACGATACGGAATAAGTATCCGTTGCCTCGAATCGATGATCTGTTCGACTAGCTGAGGGGAGCAACTTTCTTTTTGAATATAGATCTGAGGTCGGGGTACCATCAGCTACGTATTAGGGAACAGGATGTTTCGAAGAATGCTTTCTTGACAAGATATGGGTCCTATGAGTTCAGGGTGATGCCATTTGGCCTCACAAATTCTCCAGTCGTGTTCATGGACTTAATGAACCGAGTGTTCAGAGAGTTCTTGGATCAGTTTGTCATCGTCTTCATAGATGACATTTTGATATATTCATACTCCGAGGAGGAGCATGCCGAGCACTTGAGACAGGTTCTTCAGACTCTACGAAAGCATCAGTTATATGCTAAGTACGAGAAGTGAGGATTCTGGTTGTGAGAAGTACAATTCTTGGGGCATGTTATTTTTGAACAGGGGATAGCAGTTGACCCGAGTAAAGTGTCAGCGGTGAGGGAGTGGGGACAGCCCACGACACCGACTGAAGTGCATAGTTTCTTGGGGTTAGCCGGATACTACAGGCGATTCATTCGGGGATTCTCCAAAATAGCGGGTCCATTGACGAACTTGACTCGCAAAGGGGTCCCATATGTTTGGGATGATGCTTGTCATTTGGCTTTCGACGAGCTGAAAGACAAGCTTACTTCAGCACCAGTCCTTGCGTTATCGAAGCCGGGTGTGGATTACCTGGTTTACACCGATGCCTCTTTACGGGGACTTGGGGGAGTAATTCAGCTGTAAGAGAAGGCTATAGCTTTTGCCTCCCGCAAGCTTAAGCCGCATGAGAATAATTACCCCACCCACTACCTGGAGTTAGCAGCGGTCGTTTTAGCATTGAGAATATGGAGGCACTATTTATTGAGGGAGAAATTCCGCTTGTTCACATACCACAAGTCACTGCAGTACCTGTTCACTCAGCGAGAGCTGAATATGCATCAGCGCAGATGGTTAGAGTTTGTGAAGGACTATCAGTTCGACATACAGTACCATCCGGGGAAGGCCAACGTAGTTGCTGATGCGTTGAGCCGTAGACCGGTAGACGAGGTAGCGGATGGATAGAAAGCAAAGTGGGAGGAGTTAGGCTACAGGGACACAGTAGCCCGTTCCTTCATATCTGTTATGATAGTAACACCCGAGATTATTACGAGGGTGATACAGGGACAGAACGCAGGCCCGTTTTGCCATGAGAAGATTGTACAACTCTTAGATGAGTACGTTGAGTCCTATTCTGTTAGTTCTGATGGGGGTTTGAGGTTTAATGGGAGATTGATGGTTCCAAAAGGAGCAGAATTACGTCCTGCAGTGATGACCCAGTCTCACGGGTCCCGATTTGTGGTACATCCTGGAAGGGATAAGATGTACCAGGATATGAGGTGGAAATACTGGTGGAGTGGGATGAAGAAGAACATTGCTGAGTTCGTGTCCAAGTGTTCTACCTACCAGCTGGTAAAGGTGGACCATCAGAAACCGTCAGGGTTGCTTCAGCAATTAAAAGTACCCGCGTGGAAGTGGGAGAGTATTTCCATGGATTTTATTACAGTGTTACCTACATCACAGCGGGGCCACGACTCTATCTAGGTGATTGTAGATCATTTGACCAAGGTGGCTCATTTTCTGCCGGTGCGGACAGACTATACCACCGGTCAGTATGCTCAGTTGTTCATTGCTGAGATTGTCAGATTACATGGGGTGCCCCTGAATATTGTGTCAGATAGAGACAATATTTTCGTGTCGCGTTTCTGGGAGAACTTTCGGGAGTCTATGGGTACCGAGTTGAGGTTGAGTTCAACTTATCACCCACAGACAGATGGACAGACAGAGCGTACTAATCAGATGTTGGAGGATATGCTACGCATGTGTGTTCTTGATTTTAGAGGAGGCTGGGAGCCATATCTTCCACTGGTAGAGTTTGCTTATAATAACTCTTATCAGTTCAGGATTGGCATGGCTCCATTTGAGGCTTTGTATGGCAGGCCTTGTCGTTCCCCAACTTGTTGGCTTGAAGTGGGGGATAACAAGTTTCTAGGACCAGAAGTAATTCAGGAAACCTCCGTGAGGATTGAGATGATCAGGAGTAGCATTCGAGTAGCCCAGGAAAGGCAGAAAAGCTACGCCGATGCGAAACGGTTCTTCCGGGAGTTTATTGTGGGGGACCAAGTGTTACTATGTGTATCTCCTATGAAAGGAGTGATGAGGTTTGGGAAGAAAGGGAAATTGGCCCCGAGGTACGTGGGACAATTTCCCATTATCGAGAGGATTGGGCCGGTAGCATACAGATTGGGACTACCAGAGCATTTTCATCGCATTCACGATGTATTTCACATCTCGTTGTTGAGACAATATCTTCAGAATGATATGGCCCATACCCACATTGCGATAGATGAGACATCCTGATAGCTCTTACGATGAGAGACCCGTGGCTATCCTGGACCATAGCGAGAGGAGATTGAGGTCGAAGGTAGTTCCACTTGTACGGGTCCAGTAGGAGCATCATAATGTGGAGGAATCCACTTGGGAGCGTGAGGCAGATATACGTGAGAAATACCCAGATTTATTCTTACCAGGTATGCCTTATTTTTCGAATTTCGGGAAGAAATTCCGTTATGAGGGGGGAAGTATGTAATACCCCGTATTTTTATGCAATATTAATTTGGGGATTTATTAAATTCAATGTGAGTTATTAATTTAATATAAATCCGGAAATTAATCACTTTATAATTATTAATGGGATGTGAGTTAGTAATTATGGGAAACTTGTTGTTGAATATTACTAATGATTAAAGTAATATAATATTGGTTCTATTAAATGTCAAGAGTGAATAAAATGACAATTTTGAAAATTTGAGTCGGGACGCGCCCGTGTCGCGTCGGGACTAAATATTGATGAATAAAAGTGAATAAATTATAAGTCACCCGTATGGTCATTTTGAGCGCGTCAAAGTGTCCGTAAGGGTCGAGATAGTCAGAAAAGTGTACCCGGGGGTTTAGTTTGGACCTCGGGGCATTTTTAGGCTTAATTAGTACCCCGGCAGGGCATTTTGGACATTTTACATTTTAGGGTAATTAAACCCACGAAATTTCAAGGGTTATATCAGATGTCTAATGTTACCTTCTAGGGCTAAAACAACTCAAAACTTTAGAACGGCCATAGGAGAGGGAAGGAGGAAGCTTTCAAAGCAATCCAAGGCCCAAAATCCATCGGTTTGCACCGCTACCACCACCAACACGTAGATCGCGCAATGGGGAACGCAACCACACCAAATTCGTCATCAAATCAGAACTCTGAAAATCCCAGGCAAGTGTTTATCTTGCTTAATTTCATTAATGCATCACTCATGTTAGTCTAGGGATGATTAGGATGAGTTTCATGGAAGTAAACCCAAGCTGGAGATAGGAAATCGCATGTAGTAATGATTTGAATGATAATTTGGAAACCCCTTCACATGTAGAGGATTAAACCATGAATCTATGATGTTTTAGAAGAAGAAAATTCTGGAAAAGATTGATTAGAACCATGTTAAGAAATTCTAGGGTTCTTGAAATTTTTATGAAGTTTTTGCCTATAAATCCATGGTTATTGACGTAAAATTACATGCTTTACGTAGAAGATGAATAATATGGGTGTATACTGATTATAGTACGAATTTTAGGAAGTTTGGGTGTGAAAATAGGGATTTGGAGGAGGTTATGTGATAGAACCCGTAACTGGTTTCCTGCAGAAATTGACATACCTCCTTGATCGATCGATCGATCGAGCCAAGAGCTTCAATCGATCGAAGGTTCAATCGATCGAGCCCTAGACCTCGATCGATCGACCCCTTCTGGAAGACTAATATTTCCCCTTTTAAAATTATTTGAATTCAATTTAATGAGAAATAATCCTTGGACACCCTCATTAAAATATTTTGGGATATAAAGAAGACCAGTAGGACTTATAAATAATTATGGGACCTTTAATGTAAGACGAGAGTTGTATTTTTGGTATATTTACATATAAGGGACGATGAAATTATGTATTAAAGGGAGAGACGCGTAGGATAGTTACTTTGGAACATAAATGAATACCTACTGAATTTTACACTTGGGAGGATAGAGTCCATGAGTGTTACGTAGTAAGTTGGAATAATCCCTCAAATTAAAGTTAGAGACGAATCGTATTACATGATAAGAAATAATGGGAAAATAATGATAAATGTCGTGACTATGGGTTATGGGATGAACCTAAATTGATATGATACAAGTAGTATATTTATATGACTATGTGTATGCATATATTATATACATGTGAAAATCATGCCCGCGCTACTTGCTATCCCTGAGGTTACCGTGCTGGGACAATCTTATCTCGATGGGACCTTTATGGGGGATATTGACTCGTACCCCAGAAGATAGATGTCCTTGGTACAGCCTATCTGATCGATGGTCAGACGGTCTTCAGAGGCGTGAGGGTATGTGCTGACCTCTTAGAGACTTGGAATCTATACTTCACCTCAATATTATTTGTGTATGTTTTAATACAGTTCAAGAGTGATTCCGAACTTGTATTTCCCTTAGTACGAGAGATACGGGGATTGGATAGCAGAGTATGCCCGCACCATAATTTTTATGTGGGGTGCTATTAGTATATATATATATTATACGAGTATTCAATATATATATATGAAATTATGAAATTTGGAACTGCCTACTGTGTTATGGTAAGTAAGAAATGAGTAATGACTTCAAATTGGAAATACTTGTTTTGAAAAGTATAATATGACACTCGGAAACTTTATTAATAAATAAAGTTAAAATGAGAGCTTTGTTACTAAATGAAATTTTCCTTTTAAACAATTATATTGTTCAGTCTTAAATCTTACGAGTAACCTAAGATAAGTTAAACCATTGGGAAGTTTAGTACGATATAAGATAAGATAATCCGTTGGGAAGATTAGTGCGATAGACGTGCACATTAGAAGAGAGGTGAGAATTTCTCAAGAGAGTGCCGCACTAATATGTTGTTGCATTGGCCTGTAAACATTTTAAATACTTGCTAAACAAATTTTAAATCATCTACACTATCGGGCTCTGACCCGTTTCTATTTCTCTTTCTCTCTTGTATATATATGTATATATTACAGGTGCCCAGCCACAGGGGCGTCTTGCGTAGGATCCTTTGGAAGGAAAGCGCTGCAGCTTAGGTGGGAGTTGCAGGCCTCTTGCTTAGACGACTTCATTTATTTGATTCCACTCCTAGCATATTCATTTAGTGGGGCATGTGTCGCCCTTTCCATTATTTAGATGTTTTATTGGACATTGTAAATTAGTTATTTCTAGTATTGTTACTTTGGGATTTATTTACTGTCTGGATGTTTTGCGTTAAGTTTTAAATGTTTGGATTTAGATGTTGAATGTCTAAATTATTTGGATTTTATGTTCCATGATAATGGTGGTGTGATTCTTCAATATTGAATTGTTGTAAATATTTAAATCTTGGTTTTTAAAATAAAATTTGGAAAGTAATGTCTAAATGGTTTTGACACTTAGCTTAATTAATTATGGTGTTTAAATTGGAAAAGTTATTTTTACGACAGTGATGCTAAGAATGAACGAACTGTTCACCTTGATTTTAATTTAATAAAGGATTAATCGCCCGATATTTAATTAGGCGGGGTGTCACACAGGCATGAGGAGTAAAGCTTGGTGAATTATTAAATCGAAAAGCAGAGGAACGTGTAGCCGTGAGAATCATGCTTTGGGATAATAAAACATCGTTTGCAATAATCAAGAACAAAGGAGTAATGAGGACTTCAGGTGAAGAGGCATTGACCTACTTCAAACACACCAAAGTAATATGGAAATTGTGCCCAGATTCCACCAAAAATTCCCTACTCTCTTCACTCAACACCAAAAAATAGTAACAGTTGACACTCGCTGAGAATTGTCCTCAAGTTATCGTGAAATCATAAGTTTCCTTGGTGGAGGCGACCTTTGTGATGTCCCTTACAACACAGAAGAGCACTCCTTGTTTAGAACAGTCAACATAGAATCCCATGACCAAGACTTCTATCAGATAAACATAGCTGGAGCCAATCTCCACAAAGGTGGTCCTAGAGAGTCGTGGCACGACTCTCATGCCTCTTTTACTAGTGAGGCCACTAGGGTTGTATTAAAAAACTTCGAGAAATGGTGGACAAAGCAATGTGACCCTTCTTTATTATTCCCCATTAGTACTATACCAGAACTCACTCGCGACCCTACTCACTCGAGCATCCCTGACGAAAATTATTAGAAAGTACAAGTATTTCATTCAATCAATCACGTGTCAACAAGTCAGAATAATTTTACTATCAAAAGAAGCATCCATGAAAGTTATTTAAAAGCAATTAGGCGTGCCGAGAGATTCATTTACATAGAAAACTAATATTTCATTGGAGGGTGCCATTTATGGGAGAACAATCAACATTGTGGGTGCACAACCTCAATCCCTATTGAGATTTCCCTCAAAGTAGCTAATAAAATCAAAGCAAAGGAGAGATTTGCAGTGTATATTTTGATACCAATGTGGCCAGAAGGGTTACCAGAGAGAACCGGTGTAGGACATATTGCATTGGACTAGGAAAATAATGAAGATGGTGTATAGATTGATAGGAGAAGCAATAAAATAAAGTGGAGAAATTGGGCATCCAAAAGATTATTTGAATTTCTTTTTTTCTTTTTAACAGGGAAGTGGAGGCAAAAGGAGAATTCATTCATCCTTATCACCTCATATTGGAAAACAATATTAGAATGCTCAAAATCACAGGAGGTTCATGGTTTATGTCCATTATAAGCTCATGATAGGTATAGTGACTGACTACATTCTTATTTACTCTTCTATCTTATTTTATTTTCAGAAAATGATTCCTTAGTCCACATTTTAAAATATTATGGGGAATGAAGAAAATATTACTATTTTTAAAGCATGAAACACCTCTGAACATGTTTTTAGTAGGCCAGATCTTGAGTGGATGAAGGGGTCTAGATTCAGATCCGATCAATTATCTAACAGATCTATAAACCAATCAGTCGAACCTGGATCTATTAAGGATTTTATACTTTGGAGCCAAACCATTACTCCAATTAATATAAACATTAAACTAAAAGCATTATCATCATTGAATTGATAAGATAGATCGTTGTACATGTAAATTTTTAGTTTCAAGACATATTTATACAATGACCAATAATTATATTCATTTCATTTATTAATCAGATGAACAGGTAATCAGATTCTGGGTTAACGAACTTTAATTTTTTCTGAAAAACTAGTTAAACAAATCAGATTCCGAACTCGATCTAATAGTAAATATTTTTAGCTACAAAGGGTTCTTCGCAACAAAACTAAATTTTGAATATAAATTAGTTCAGTAAAGTCTCTTGAAAAACTATTCCCTATGCAATACTCACAAAGCACCACATGTTCGTATTCAACATCAATCAAGAAAAATTAAGACATGACATGGGTGCAACATCAATCAAAACGTGTGATGAACACTAATTAAAACAAGACGTGGGTGTAATTAACATTTAATGCTTTCCTACATAATAGCCAATACATAGGACCTGTTTCGAACATGTGTTATAGATGTTGAGCATGGACACTTGAGCATTGTCAACTATACATCTGATTGACCAATATACTAAAAAATCCAACTTACTAACGAAGTGTTTTTATAAATGTCTTATTTTTTATTCATAGTGGACGATACATACATGTTAATAGGATCTGCTAGCGTCAACCAAAGATTCATGGATGGTCAACGAGACACTAAAATAGCAATTGGATGCTACCAATTGAAAAATAAGGTATATAAAATAAGCTGAGGTTACATTCATGCATACCGTATGTCCTTTGGTATGAGCACACTGCCCACGCTAAAGAAATATTCAAAGAGCCTCACAGTTTAAAATGTGTTGAGACTATTTCATATATTGGAGAAAGAATGTATAGGTGTATGTGAGGGTAGCGTACCTCATTGATTTCATTCTTTTGGATGCTCAGTTTTTTTTTGCATCCTCGACATCTTTGATGTCCGAATGTTGAGACTTCAAATTTTGTGTGTACTGAATTTCCAGCGATACCTCTGTAACTTGTTTGAGAGTATCTTTGATTTCATTAGTTTAATTATTGTTGTCCTGCAATATATCATGTAGGCAAATTGTTTGATTTGAACTTAGACATGGAATAAAGTATAGAAGTATTGCATGAGTCAACATAATTATCTACTTCACTACACATCTACTCCTCTGGTGAAATAAGTGAGAACAGACCATCTCAATCAAGGTCCGGTATAACTGAGGAATAACTGATGTGTTGTATTATGAGATAAAACAATATGTAGACCAGCAATCCAGTAGCAGTTGACTAAAATGATCACACTTCAAACTACCTTTGTTTATCTGACATAAAAAAAATTATCTTCACATCATAAATATCATTATCATGGGAATATTCTCAAAAAAAACTAATAGCAACAAACCAATAAAAACAACAACAGGCCTGTGGCTATGCTGATAAATTATTGGCAATGTGTAAAATTCCTAATAAAGCTGATTCAATAAGTGTTTCGTGGCTATGCGACAACAGCAGCAGTTTAGGAAGGGCCATAATGAAATATTACAGACTATACTAAATGGTGGGGCTATGCAGTTTTGTTGTGAGGAGGCATTATTAGAGGCAAGCTACCTGGGTCAGGCCAGACCTGTCGAGATGTTCATGGGATCAGACATGATCCATCCATATGTTGTGATCCATGCACTTGTGACTGCTTCCTATAGAGAATTTTTTTATGTGTTTGACACAGTAATGAAGGCATATTATGTTTCTGCATTTTGTCTCTATGGGCATGTCGTACATTCTCTCATTTTCCTCACATGACCTGACAGAATATTTTGAATAAATGTTTGAAGACCACAACAAGTTACCTAAGTAATTAAATCAGACCAACATCAATCAAGGTATATCAAACATTGAAATTAAAAAACATCAACTAAAAACGGTACAAAGCTAGGTCAGATTTGGTTGCAAGTTTTAAAAAAATGACCATTACCTGCAAGAGTGACTTTAGGCTAGGGCAAATGATCGATTGGAAAAACCGAGCGTCCGTGTAATATGCTAGTCATTGTTATCGGCTTCCAACCTCAATACAAAAAAAACTAAACTTGTAACTACACTTCTTAAGGAGTATAGTGGCGAGTCTGGGTATCGAATCCACAGGGAATTAGGACGTGTGAACGTGAAGACAAAGGTAAGGTAGTTTAATCCTAAACTTGATATTAAAAGAAAAGAAAAGAAAAAGATGATTAATGGGTTTAAATTTCCAATTGGTGACGAAATAAAATGTGCACAAAAACACTAAGAATTGTAAAGAAATTAGATTTGAAAATGAGAGAAAATAGGGTGGGGTACAATCCTTCAAACCTTAACGAATTACCGTATAGAATACTAGAGATGTAAATTAAAATTTTTGACTAAACCCAATCTTTATAGATCCTAAGCATTACATATATGAAGGATCTTTTCCGCATCATATGAAATCAAAGGTAAATACAAAGCGGTGAATGGACAAATACACTTGCATAGCGTTCTTAAACATTCCAAGTACCTAGGGCAAGAGAGATTAAAAGATTGGCTATATTTGTATAATTTCCATACACGATTCGGTCAATATTTAATTTACCCTCTATTTTCTAAATGGGTAATTCACCTCGGAATGAGTTCATGTACCCCATCCCTTGAGAATTTAGCTAGTCATGATTTTTCTAGAGAACAAATTCATACCAATACATGGAATTATGGATCTAGCAAACATTGGTAACAAATTGCAAGATAATTGAGAATTGAATGGAAAATAAAATAGAGAATAAATAAGAGAATGAAAAATTGATACTTATATTCAGCAATAGGGAAAGAGATGAACTTGAATTCAGAAAAATTCTTCTTCTTCAAACTTACAAACTAGAAATACCCTCTCAAATTTGACTATCTCTCTCTAAAATTATATTCTACTCTCTAGAATTCGACTCCCTTTGGAATGAGGTAGGGCTTGCTCTTTTATAGCACCAAGTAGCACGAATTTGACACCTAGAATCGCTTGTTGCGAAAGATTTTACCAGCTATGCACCTCATAGTCTTCATAATTAAACTTTCTAGTTGGCCCCAACTCCGGACTAAGGCTGCAAAATTATGAAAATGCCCTTCAACTCTCCATTTCTTGGTTTCTTTCATTGTTTTGAGTTCTCCTTCGCACTAACCTGTATGAAATACCTATAAAGCACATGAGAAATACACAAAACACGAAATACTTGCCAAAATAGGTTAGTAGCATGAATACGAGACAAATCCAAGCTATTTACACTGCATGGGATCATAAAAATACCGAAATTAAGGGGATAAATGTGAAGAATATGTGCCTAATCACACCCCATAACTTAGAAATTTGCGCGTCTCGAGCAGTGTAAAAGAAATTAGTTTAAAGTTCAACTCTTGAAAATTCTTTTATTAATATAAATTCCACTTTCGCAGGCAAGCGATTGCATTGAGCATATGCAACAAGCCTTTAAACCCCTAGGTTACCCTAGTAGGACGAGTTTTGTCTCGTGAGGGTTTGCAGTGAATATACCAACAAAATTCTTTATTGACTCAAATAAATATCAAAATACTTAAAAATTGTACAATTTAAACTTTTCGAAAAATAATCACCATAAATTCATATTCAATTGTCTCAAACCATAGTGTGTGTGTGATAAGCCAGAAATTAGACCTCAAATTTCCACCGATTAAGCATTACGTTACTTTCCGAAAATTTGTTTTGATTCAAATTCTTACTGATGCACTCACAGACGAATCACTCGGATTCTGGCTATTTTCTCTCGGTATGCATGATATAAAGAGTAAATATAATGGACACAAATTCATGCATATAAAATTGAAAAGAAGGAAATATATGGTGAAAATATCTCATCATCGGAGTACGGTTATAAGGAAACGGGAACATCGCCTCTTAATCACACCCATTTAATCTCTCATATTATCTTTTCATGTCTTAGTTCTCCATGCGGTAATTAATTTCGCCATTCGGACTCAGTTAGGACTTTATCGGGTTAAAAAGTGTAAAGGGTAAAATTGGGAATAGACGGATTCTTCGGAATTGGAAAATGTCCTGATGACGTCCATTTGTGCTTTTTCGGGCATTTGCTCATTTTTCTCTTTCTTTTTCTATTTTCATTTTTTCTCTTTTTTTTTCTTGCTATTTTTCTTTTCTTGCCCTTTTTATGCACACTTTGGACTTACTTGATGAATTTTCTCAATTTTCACAATTCCGGGCTATTTGGGTTTTTCGGGTTATCAAACGAAAAGATAAATTTTATTTGGCTCAATTTGGGTTACAAAGGGATAATTTTTCACAACGTTTTTATGGCTAATATTTTTACAAACAATTGCCTACTTCATTGTCCAAATTGCTAATCACATTACCATATGCATCTTGAGATTAATTAAGTTTAGAAATATATTTAGCACGAATTTCGAGATAACATTTCACACATTTCCCATAACCGATCAAAATAAAGGATTGAGATCACCAACGACTTATTAACACGCTGAAAAGAACTTTGAGTTAATCATAAACTCGGATTGATTTAAAAACTCAAAAAGATCGATAGGCTCGAAATCTCACCGGGTTGGACTAATCTCCACACTTATTCGTAAAGTCGTTAATTTTCTTTCAACTTCCATCTTTGGTCAATTTTGGCTTAGTGCAATTGAGATTTAACAATTTGAGACTTTAAATAGAATAAATGTGATATTTTTGAAAAAATTTAATTCCAATTTTTATTTTGAACAAAAATATTTTTGGCTTTTCAACATTTGTCAATTTTTTTTTTTTTGCATTTTAAAAATTTGTGAAGTTTTAGAAAGACGCACTTATCACCCCCCCCTCCCTAACTTAGACTTTTGCATTGTCCTCAATCAAAAGGATTAAAATCTAAAGAAGAAAAAGAATAAGTGCGACAAGCAAATTATTAAAATGCAAAAAGACACTATATAACACTTATACATGACTCAAAAATACAACAAAAATTACCCCATACGCGTCGGGGGTGCGACGACCTCTCATCTCTCTCCACAAATCACCCTACCCCTTTCACTGGGTACGATGCACTCCTCGTTTCTCCCGTCTTACCATCATAAGTGAATAGCCGAAACAAATTGGGCCCGTGCCCATAGATAAAGGAAAGACCCTGAGATGCATTATGATAAACCGAAAAAGGGTCCTCATGTTGCGTAGCACGTGGGTTGGTCTCTAAGTCGGACGATATTTGAGTCTTATCTTCAAGTACCTCCGAAGACTCAAATGGTATGGGTGGATGTTTGGTAAGGAGAAATGCATCAATTCTATTGTCCCACTCGCTTTCTTCTAAATGACGAAATGAGGCCCAGAAAGATTAGACTTCAACATTTAGGCTTGCATCCACCTGTCCGAACTCGTGCTCAAACTCTGCTAGGCTCAACTCCTCTATATCTCTCTCTTGCTTGGTGTCCTCAACCTTCCTTTCGTGCTCACTCGCCGAATGATAGGGTGGTGTGGGTGGGTGGTAATCGAGGAGAAATGTATCGATAGTGTCCTGTCATTCTCTTTCCTCTATGTATTTTGACGAGTCTCTCCCGACACACTCTAAATCTCCTATTTCACTCTTGTTCATGGGATCTCGAATGCATTAACTAAACATACCTCCCCTACCTTGCTCTCGATGTTGCAACCACTCCTCTCACTATGCGTAACACAACCTTCCCCTAATGGCTCTTCCTTGTAAGTTCTTTCTTGCACGTGTGCTTCCCCCAAAAGATCCAACCCTCGCGGTTCCCCTTCATCACCCTCTCTCTTGGAATTATTAAAGATATCTATTTCAAGGGTCATGTTCCCGAAAGTTAATTGCATACGCCCACTTCGGGTATTGATAAGAGCATTAGCTGTAGCTAAAAATGGGCGGCCAAGGATAACGGGAACATGATTACTTGGGAGAACGGAGGGTTCTTCGTCCCAAATGACAAAATCCACCGGGAAGTAGAAAGTGTCTATTTGGGCAATCACATCCTCAACAATTCCCCAAGGAAGCTTCACAGAACGATCCGGGAGCTGGAGAGTCATATTTGTGGGCTTAAGGGCCCCTAGTTCTAGTTGCCTATAGATAGAATAGGGCATAATATTAACACTCGCCCCTAGATCTATTAGAACTCTCTCGATTCGGTTCTTCCCCATGATACACGAAATAGTGGGTGCACCCGGATCTTTATATTTTAATGGAAAGTCACTCGACAAGACTGCGCCGACATTTTGGGCCAAAGAGACATTCTAGTTTACCTTTAGCTTGCGTTTCACCGTGAGTAAGTCCTTAATAAACTTAGCATACGCGGGAATTCTCTATATAGTCTCAAGAAAAGGTAAATTAATTTTTACTTGCTTAAGGACTTCCAGAACTTCATCACGGGAGGTCGTTTTGGAGTGAGAGACCAACCGTTGAGGGTATGGGGCAGCGGTGGGGGTGATGGCCTTGGGTCCACTAGTGTTTTCCTCCTCCTCACTCTCAATTAAAGGGGCATCTTCGGCCTCTCTTGTGCCGGGCGAAACCTCTTTATCTTTAGATGCATTGCGTGGGGGAGGTAACAAATCAACTACTCTCCCACTACGGAGAGTGGTAATAGAGCTACATTGCTCTCGATGGTCGTGGGATGTAGTGCCAACACTGGTTTATCCTTCGGGAGGTCGTTGGCTTTGAGCAGGAAATTTTCCCTTCTCTTGGACATTCGATGCAGTTTGCAACCTTGAGATGCTAGTATGTATTTCATTGAACATTCGATCATACTTAGCAGTGTTCTCCTTTTGAGATTGGATGAGGTGATTTAAGTTGCCCTCAAGAGGTCGCCTCGGTGGAGCAACATACGGACCAGGAGGTGGTACATTCATAGGAGGAACCACTTGCTGAAATTGAGGGTGGGGGGGGGGGGGGGGGTAAAGTCACATGTGGGTTAGGAGCCATCCCCCCTTGTGGTTGTCCATAGTTGAAACCAGGATTATTCCTCCAAGATTGATTGTATGCATTCCACTGTTGTGCATTACAATTTCGGAGAAACCCCCTATTGCCTCAACTTGTTCAGTGTACATTGCCTTGTATGCAGGGATGGTAGGACATCCTTTGGTAGAATGATCAGCAGCACAAATGGAACACACTTTCTCCTTCCCGGCTTGCACGGGTCCAGCTACTTCTCTCAATCTCACTTCAAGAATGTCTCTGAAATTCTTTTCCAATTGGTCAAATTTTCGATCTAACATAGTGTCCTTGTCCAAGTGATAGATACCAGACGCAGCAGGCAAGTTGGACATTTGTCGATTTCTATTTTGAGTATTGGGATCAGAAACATCCCATGCTTCGGTAGTCTCTGCTACATATTTCAGATGAGCCTCAGCATCGCTTGAGTCTAATTCCCAAAAAGGTCTTTCGCACATTGTCTGAACAAGTTGTTTAGATGCTAAAGTAAGGCCTTGATGGAAAAATGAAATCAGATGAAGCTTTTCGAATCCATGATGTGGGCAAGCACTAACTAACTCCTGAAATCTCTCCCAACACTTGTCGAAAGCCTCATTCTCATTTTGTCGAAAATCTTGTATTTGTGCCTTAACATAATTGGTTTTGTGTTGTGGAAAGAACTTGGAGAGAAACTTGGTTTGCATATCTCTCCAGGATAACACAGAATTCGGGGGTAGCGACCACAACCAAGTTTTGGCTTTATCCTTTAATGAAAATGGGAAAAGATTTAACCGCATAACATCTTGTGGGCAAGCTTGGTCACCAAACATCTCACATGTATCTTCGTATTCTCGAATATGGAGATATGGTTTTTCCGAATCCATCCCGTTAAATGTGGGAAGAATTTGGATCATACAATTTCGAAAGTGGAACTGACCGGCAATATACGGGAGTAAAATGCAACCAGGGGTAATAGTTCGCTCCGGAAATAAAAGATCTTTCATGGCAATATATGGTATCTCTTCCTCTCCAGCACCAACACCAACACTACCGTGCACCGACATATTTCTACCCAATGATTCAGAACCCTCACTCACTGTTTGACTCAAAAGTGTGGAGCGTCGGTAGTATGAGAATTTTCAGAGTTAGCTTCAGCAAGGGGATTTTCGTGAAATTAGGCTGGAGACAACGGAGGAGTTTGCATGAACAGCTTATGAAAGATGAGATGAGAATTATTTTTTTTTTAAGGTCAAATTCGGGATTAACCAACCTAACCTAAAGTCTACCTAATTCCCCGGTAATGGCGCCATTTTGATCGATTGGAAAAACCGAGTGTCCGTGTAATACGCTAGTCGTTGTTATCGACTTCCAACCTCAATACAAAAAAAACCAAAACTTGTAACTACACTTCTTAAGGAGTATAGTGGCGAGTCTGGGTATCGAATCCACAGGGAATTAGGACGTGTGAACGTGACGACAAAGGTAAGGTAGTTTAATGCTAAATTTGATATTAAAAGAAAAGAAAAGAAAAAGATTATTGATGGGTTTAAATTTCCAATTGGTGACGAAATAAAATGTGCACAAAAACACTAAGAATTGTAAAGAAATTAGATTTGAAAATGAGAGAAAATAGGGTGGGGTACAATCCTTCAAACCTTAACGAATTACCGTATAGAATACTAGAGTTGTAAATTAAAATTTTTGACTAAATCCAATCTTTCTAGATCCGAAGCAATACATATATGAAGGATCTAGCCCACATCATATGAAATCAAAGGTAAATACAAAGCGGTGAATGGACAAATACACTTGCATAGCGTTCTTAAACATTCCAAGTACCTAGGGCAAGAGTGATTAAAAGATTGGTTGTGTTTGTATAATTTCCATACACGATTCGGTCAATATTTAATTTACCCTCTATTTTCTAAATGGGTAATTCACCTCGGAATGAGTTCATGTACCCCATCCCTTGAGAATTTAGCTAGACATGATTTTTCTAGAGAACAAATTCATACCAATACATGTAATTATGGATCTAGAAAACATTGGTAACAAATTTCAAGATAATTGAGAATTGAATTGAAAATAAAATAGAGAATAAATAAGAGAATGAAAAATTGATACTTATATTCAGCAATAGGGAAAGAGATGAACTTGAATCCAGAAAAATTCTTCTTCTTCAAACTTACAAACTAGAAATACCCTCTCAAATTCGACTATCTCTCTCTAAAATTATATTCTACTCTCTAGAATTTGACTCCCTTTGGAAAAGGTAGGGCTTGCTCTTTTATAGCACCAAGTAGCACGAATTTGACAGCTAGAATCGCTTGTTGCGCAAGATTTTACCAGCTATGCACCTCATACTCTTCATAATTAATGTCAGGAATTCGCACAGCCGGACCGGTCCGGATTTGGATCGGTTTGGTACCGGATCGGTTCTTTTTTCCTGACCGGACCGGTTTGGTTCCATCTGGATCGATTTGGCTCCATCCGGATCGGTCCTGTTTTTCTGGTCAATTTCTCTTCATTATCTCGCAACTTCGAAACCTCGTAACTTCTTCACCGTAGCTCGGATTGAGGTGCTGTTTTTTCCAGTGTTCTTGTAATTGGAATATCGTCAACTTTCTAATTGGCCCCACCTCCGGACTAAGGCTGCAAAATTACAAAAATGCCCTTCAACTCTCCATTTCTTGGTTTCTTTCACTGTTTTGTGTTCTCCTTCGTACTAACTTGTATGAAATACCTATAAAGCACATGAGAAATACACAAAACATGAAATACTTGCCAAAATAGGTTAGTAGCATAAATATGAGACAAATCCAAGCTATTTACACTGTATGGGATCATAAAAATACCGAAATTAAGGGGATAAATGTGAAGAATATGTGCCTAATCAGCAAACGATAGTGGTCGCCACTGGTGAGCCACGGTGAGGATGAAAGGCATGAATGATGGGCAGAGGATTTTTTTTCTTTTAATTTGTTTTGAAAGAAGTGAAAAGGAGATGAAGGGGGAAAGAGTGAAAGAAAGTTATTTCAACATTGATATTTTTATATTTTTTACCCACACCATATAATTTTCAATTATTGCATATTTACTTTAAACTACTATACATATTTTTTTTAGGATTGTTGGGTGGTGCACTTGCCTCACCCCCTTACAAAGAAGCTCCGGATGTGATCACACCACCCCGTCTTATTTGGTGGCTGATTGAGTTAAATATGATAGAGTTTAAGATCCTGATATAACCAATGGTTTCATCTTTTCTTTTCCGTTGAGGTAAAAAAAAGTTCAGCTTTTCCATTGAGAGCTCAATCAACTAAAAAGTGAAAACGTTTCAAATCTACCATGTTTATCACATAACATTTACACCGTTGGAGTTTCAATATTCTCAATGATAACCTGAGCTACTGTTGAATACTTGCACTTGTAGGTACAAAAACTATGTTGTTCCATACCCAACCTGCCTCGAATACTATTTTAGGTGGTGGGTAAAGTTCAAGTTTGGACTCTGCTTCATCGTTTAACTCGCTCACATTTGTCAATCATTTTATTTCATCTGGATCAATCAACAACTTGTTGTCTCCATCTTTCCATCGTATCAACTGCACTTGTGAAATTTACGTCTTGATTATCTAATTATATTACGATGAAGGAGGGAGTGTTATTTTAGTATTTATTTATATTATTTTATTGAATAAATATATAGTCATACATTTTCTGAGATTTAATTTTACATTTAGTGGACCACCCACGACGTTGGCACAATAAAGCGTTGCAGAATCAACAATTTGACAGTATCTTATAAATGCAATTGCAAATCTCTTGTGGGTTTTAATCTGGGACTTTACTCTAACTTCCCTCTTCATAGCTATAGTTCTCCTCCAATATCAATGAGTTGACATGATCCATCCTAACAACCACGTAAAGTTGAAGAAATTTGGAATGCCTTAAGACTTCATCAGAATAAACTGAATGCGTCAATCCCAGTTGATTGTCCACCGTTATTGCCTTATACCACTTCAAATATTCTCTTTTTATTAACTTTATGTATCACTTTGCTTCACCTGGTATTATTTCATCTCATATTTCTTAATTATCTGCATCGTATACTTCACCTTCCCCTACCCAACATGATGAATGTTCCTCACTTATGCAACTCCCTAATGTTCATGTAATTTAAAGTTTATTAGTAAATCTAATGGTTAAGGTCCTAAAACACATTGTATGCAAACTAAGTCTACATGTGGGACTATTAAACCTAAGATTTATATGTCAGTAATGATGGTCAAAGCAAATTCGAGCTTTTAAAATAAGTCGAGTTATGATAAACAGTTTATATAGATCTTTTATTAGTAGCACAAACGTTGTACATAAAAGAAGTTTTTGTATACACTTAGTAATAGTAATAATAATATTAATATCAATAATATCTACAGATATGAGAGGAGAACCATCCCCTTTATTTCCTTTATAAGAAATAGGGAACCACATAGGCATAGGCATTTAGTAAAAAAATATGAGATTATAATCAAATTTTACTACACAAAAATGAAGGAAAGCAAATAAGGCAATTAGACATTTCAAAGAGAAGAAAAAAACATTCAACTTTTGAAAAAAAGGAATGTTATTTAACATTCAAAACGTATAAATCATATAGAAGTAAACTAGATTTCAGTTTCTTAATCATTTTGGTTAATATAAAGTTATCATTTTTTTTACTTTACCCACTTAGTCAATCCAGTAGTTAGAATTACCCATACACAATCATTAATTAAAATTGACCCCCACCCAACCCTGCAACAAAATATAATGCACAAGGTATAAGTTATTTGATGCATAGGAACATGGATGGGCTAAGTCAAACTACCCAAGTTATCTTAAGTTGTTTCTAGTGAACAAAATCAGTTTAACCATGTGGCTCATATGTATATTGCACGAAAAAATATGTAGCTTGTAATGGTTTCCCAAATTCCAATAATTACATTTTATACCCAATTTATTATAACATATTCAAATGACATCCAATTGACGAACCGAAAAAACCGATGTGTCACAAATTTTGACGTTGAGAATATTTTAATAGTGCTCGATTGTTATATAATCGGGAAGAATGCATTAATCAGTACAAGTAAACATCAATAGATTTACTCCTCGTATTGATGTTGCAATCTATCATGCTACAGCTATGGCTGTCATAGGTGGCTTCATCATTGACCCTCATAGTACATTTGTGATGGGATTTAGGAAGACTTACCCGGCTACTTTAGCCCTTTTGGGGGAATCTATGGGCCTAAGAGAAGCATTCCTAGCTTCTAATAACCTTGGGATCACATGCATAGCTTTAGAGAGTGAAAACTCAAGCCAAATTAAGTGCTGCCAAGCCGAAAGTGAAGTTCTATGGGATATAAGATTTGTCACTGTAGATATCATGGAGATATGCTCATTTTCGGACCTTAATTTCAGCTGGATCTCTAGAAAATATAACACAATGGCCCACGGTATATGCAAGCATCCTTATGCTTTTCATAACCACGGAGAAAACATTAACTAACTGGAAAACACAATTTTATGGAACTGTTATCAAATGTTATTTTTTACTTCAATTTCTTCTTATTCCTTTTCAAATCCAAAAAGAGATAAGATCACCAAAATGCCGTACATTCCGATGAAGATAGTCACAAAAATACTCTCACAGTTACCAATGTCTTTTACGTTTCAAGCCTATCGTTTAATCGACAGTCCAAATTTCAATCTAATCATACTAAATTTATTGAGTATTTTTTTAGTTAAAATTTATGAATGCAAGATGTTTTAATTTAAGATATAGGCTTACCTGATTGAGTTGTGGAGTAATTGGTGATGCCATTGCATTTACAACATGGCCAACGTTTTCGATTAATGTCTAAAAATGACTAAACAATGCTTGACTAATCTAATGTAAAAGAAACCAAGAAAGCATAAATCCATAAATCGCAACAATGGTTAGACATGTCAACAATAGCATTGGCCTCGCAAAAGCAATGAATAAACTGAATATGCCTATGAAAATATATAGCCCGAATATTAGTAACGAACTTTTATAAAGTAAAGGGACCAATAGTGAAAATATCACCAATCACCTATGAATCTGAATCCAAGATGATATCACCCATCCCTCTATCAAATGAAATTTCTAAGCCTTTAAGAACTGCCCAATATTCAACTTCAACATTAGTTATGTTCCCAACAAACGAATAAAATGCCCAAACAAATCTCCGATGTTCATCTCTAATTAGACCTCCATTTGGACCCTAATTAACCTTGCGCAACATTTCATATTGTTAAAACCATTCTACCATTAGGTTACAACACATTACTAAGGCAAAGAATTTTATTACATGAAAACTCTGTTGTCAGTATCGCCTCATTCGTGATACGTATCGACCGATACAGACCCAAAAGATACGTATCGTCAATCTGTATCGAAATAGTCAATTTATCGTTAGAATCGTCAATATATCGCGATTCGATACGTGAATCACTTGAATCACGAGTCACTCGTGTGATACAGTGGTGAATGACATAAACCTGGAGATAAATAATAATACAAACTTTTTTATTCAGTTTACATTCCATTCAATTCTTGGTGTGTTACATAGAGAATGACTAGTTCCAAAGAAACTGAAAATCATAACTGATTTTAAAGAAAAGAAAAAATGCCAAATCCAAAATACATGTGAATGATTGATTGAACACTACGTGCCTTCTTCACCTATATATGCCTACATCCCTACAAAATTTTCCTTCGCCTGTAAAGGCGACGTGGGAGAACAAACGATAGTTTTCCCCACCTTAAATTGTCTCACCAAATAATGAAACCTTTTAAGTAACTTCTTTTTATCCACCATCTGAGATGGAATTAAAAGATAGAAAGAAAAGGATGGGGAGACTCCACAGTGACAAGAGGCTAAAAGCATTTTAGAATCAAAGGGGGTACGGGGTACGACATGAGGAGTCGTCGGAGGGAAGAGAAGCGTGAGGGAATGAGAATATGAGCAGCGGGTTCTCTTTTTTCGGGGTATAAATTTTGAGAGGGAATAAAGAGCGTTTCTAAAAATTTTGGGAAGAAAAAAGGGTCATAATATGTATTCATTTTAAAAATTCTCAAAAAAAGGTCATGATATCTATAATCAAATGTGATTTTTATATTTAAAGTGTCATAAAAAATAATACTAATATATATATAATGATATTTCATATTAAATTTGTCACAATAATAATAGAATTGACCTTTAAATGACATTTTTGTAATAGATGTCATTAAACTATTTTTTCTAGCGTCATAAAAAGGTATTTTTCTTGTAGTGTTTATAATATGAAGAAAATATGAAGCCTGTGAGAACAATAAAAGACAAAAAACAATGGTACAATCAGACAGAGAATTTAGGTTGTGGTTGTCACAAGAGGTAATTATAATAAAAATGATCATTATATAACGTTACATTACACTCTAACTTTATAACTAACCTAACTAATTGATCTATATTTGCAGCTATTAAAGATGGGTGATGCGACATCAAGGCTTGCTCGTCTAGCCACTGGACCCTTGTTCATGGCACAAGAGTACAAAAAGTATCGATTGAACGGTTACGTATTCAACGCAAATATGTACGAGGAAAGTGCAAATGTACAGAAGTAGGACATTTCATACAAGGCTCTTACTTTCTTTCTAGCGAGCACAAAATATAAAAACCTCATTGAAGCTGAAATGACTTATTATGGTATAATTCAAAATATATTTGAATTGGATTATATAAGCTTCAAAGAGGTTGTATTTTACTGTAACTGGGTAAGAGTTGAGGATAAAAATGCTTGTAAAATTGATCCTGGCACCAATTTGGTCATGGTTAACTTGTCCAAGTTGAAGAGAAACGACCACGTGAGCGATGAGCCATTTGTTTGCGCATTTCAAAAGGTTAACCAAGTGTTTTACTCGGAGTGTAACAACAACGAGCCGTGGTCAATTGTCCTACATGCGCCAAAGTGTCTAAAGAGTAGTGTGGATGACTTGGCTGCTCCTACCGAATATCAATCCATTTTTTATGATAACCCGAATTTGAAACAATTTTTTTAATTTGTAAAAATATTCCAATTTGTACTTTATCAATCCATTTTTAGTAATTGTACATATTATGAGTTAGATGTTGTTGTTTTGGAATTCAGAATTGAGGTGTTAAATAGTAATAATTCATTTGGATTTGTAATAATTGTACATATTTGCATGTCTTCTTTAAATTCATTTGGATTTGTACTAATAACAACATTTTTTACAGATGATGATGCTGATTATGATGATGTCGTCTGGTCTCGGTGGTAGCGGAGGCGAGGAGGGCTCCTCGGGCCCTAGGCTCCCCAAATGGGGAAAACTCGGGATGGCTGTCGAGAACAAGACGGGGCTATTAGCGAGATCCCTTGAGCTGGTAAAGACTATCATCGGCCCGGGGCACACTAGTTGGAGGGAGGTGCCAAATGAGCTCAAGTTAGCTGTTTGGATGGCACTACAGGTAATGTATTTATATTTATATGAATATGAATATTTCAATTTAAATTTTGATTTCGATTTCAATTTCATTTAATATTTATATTTATATTAATATTTATATTTATATTTATATTTATATTTATATTTATATTTATATTTATATTTATATTTATATTTATTCGTAACTAACATTGTATTTGTTGGACAGGAACAATTTAGCCTAGACCCAAAACTACGCGATTCTGTCTTGGAGCAGTTGAGGGAGCAACACAAGACGTGGAAGAAAAATATGCATACCCGGTACTTTGGAAAGACTCGGGACTCCGTTATCCGAATGCATGATTCTGTCCCGTCGAAGGATCCTATCTCATTGGCACAATGGCAAAAGTTCATTGACAATGAGATTGGGGAGCGACAATTGGCATCTCTCCAATCAGGGAGGGAAAATCGCGCAAAAAAGACGAACGTGCACTACTCCGGCTGGACGTCTTACGTTGAGGTGGAGCATAGGATGATGATAAGATTTAATTTTCTATAATTATAGAAATATGTTATTCTGCATTATTTTACTTTGCGGGACCGATACTAATTTTGCATTATTTTATTTTAGGGGACGGGGAGTGGCCCTGTGGGTATGTCATATAGGCTCGATACTTATGTGGTTATTCAAATGAAGAAGGGGAAGCATAAGGAAGTGTCCCTGATTATCGCGTCCACGATTATAAGTAATCCGATAGTTTACTTTTTGTTAATTACATTATAATTTTTTATTTACTTATTTAACTAATCATGTGCTTTTTGTCGTTTCAGGCAAATCTTAAGGAATTGCATGAGTCGTACTCTGATGCTGACAAGGCATCTTTGTCCAAAGACGCACTCAACCAAGTGCTTCGCACTAATCTCAAGGGGAGGACAAGGGGGTGAGCTCGTGGGTGGCCAAATCAAGGATCATCGAATTTGAGACGATCAACAGCAAGTTGGCGTGAATGGTGGACTCACATGACGCGAAGCTATCCCGTTTGGAGGTGACGGTCCAAGATATGTTCTCATTCGTGAAGCATTCGTTCGGTAAAAACCGTAAGGAGAAAGGGAAGGAGAAGGTGCAAGAGGATGAGGTGCAGGAGGATAAGGAGGTGGACCTCGCTGGTTCATAGCTGACATGTGCAGACTTTGATGATCCATTCCCCTATTTGGCTCCTTTCGATCGACCAATATCGACACTTAGTTGGCCGAGCGTGTTTATATAGGACATATTTAATGGCAAGTGGATAGGGAGGGGGTTGAGGGACCCGAATACCGTCCAGGGTATACTAGTTCATGGACGTTTGCTTCAAGACATCAAGGCCAAGGTGCTCATCACGCATGTGATACCCGAGAAGGAGAACTCCCCATTGTGATTGCGTGAACAATACAGCACGATGAATATTCAAGGATGTATCAATTCATATATCGTGTGGCCTATCCACCTACTCAAACCTACCCAGATATGTTGTGACATTATTTGAATTTAATTGTTATAAGTAGTTACATTTGAATTATATTTGGATTATATCATGATTCATATTGTTTTAAATGTATATTTGCATTATCTCTATTTTATTTGGATATATGATGTTTGAACGGGTAAAACGTTGCTATAACATGTACAAATATATTGCTGGACTGTGGCATTCGCCATATTGCCCAATAAATATTTTTCAATTCTTCCCAGAATTGTTACGGTCATTGACCGTGACAAGTTCGCGACAAAGGAGATTTGTCATGGACTTGTAACGGTCAATGACCATGACAATTTTTTATTAAATGTTAAGGGTTTGTCACGGTTATTAACCGTGACTAATATTGTTAAGGCCATTGACCGTGACATGACCGTATTAAGTCTAATGAACTTGTCACGATCAATGACCGTGACAATTCGACAGATTTGGTGTAGTAATTTAAGAGTCATTATGGGTAATTAAACTTATTTGATGAAATATGCATTCTAAAATTTATTAACCTCCTCCTTTATTTCCATATTATTTTCCTGGATGAACACTTGAAATTTTTGTTTTACAAGTTTGGTGTCTTTCATTATGCTAAGCTCGTGGAAAAGGAACTCTGGATCTATCCCTGGCATGTTCTTATGGCTCCAGGAGAACATATTGTTTTTCTTCCTCAAGAACTCTACTAATTCTTTCTTAAGAGTTGGATCTAGTAACAAGTTGATCTGGGCTTTCCTTTTTGGGTGCTCATCATCAGACATCACAGGCTCTATTTTCTAAACTATCCGGACTTTGACTAGCTTATGTCCATCCTAGGGATCTAACCTCTCGATCTGATAAGTAGTGGTCAATTTCTTCTACGCCTCCTAATCCACTGACATGTAGTAGCACTCCCAAGCTTCTATATGATTTCCTTTCACCATGCCAACCCCATAATTTGTAAGGAATTTGAGACACTGGTGAAAAGTGGATGGAGCATCTTTGAACTTCTTCAAGTCGACCTTTCCACATATTATGTTGTATACCTAGTATACGTTATCATCCAAGATGAAAAAAATAGATCATCTTCATCCGACAGGTTGGCTAGGTGCCGACTACACCCTCTAGCTCAATTGGTCCTAAGGAAAACACCTTTACACCTGAAAATTGATGAGAGGTATGTGGTACACCTCCATATTACTATCTCTCAATCTTAAATTCTTAAAGTAGCTATAAAATATGTTATCGATAGAACTTCTAATATCGACCAGGATCCTTACCACCATAATCTGATGCACCATCATTTTGATGACCAGAAGATCATCATCCGGGTAAAGCACACCTAATAGGTCATTTTAAAAAAAAAATAATAAGAAAATCTCTATTTTAACTTTTTTGGGCGTGTTCTCTCCGCATGAGATAAGTTGATCTATCGAATATAAGCTCAAGCCTTGCCTAGTTGAGGTAAGTTCAGTTGGCTCATCTTCATCACCAGCATTACCTCCTGTTATGAAGTTACACCCAAAAGAGATCATCTTGATTTCATGCACGGGCTCCTTAGTCTTCTTAGGAATGTATGGATCATCCTATGAATCATCGTCCATCCCTATTTTCTTCTCTTTTGCCTTCTTACAAAGAACTCTGATCATCTTCTAGGTTTCTGCTCATCTCGTCTATTTTATCAGCCACCTTTATTAACATACTTCATCATTTTTCCTTATTTGATTAGGTTCTTGATATCATTCCTCAAATAGAGGCAATTATTTGTGTTGTGGACAGAATATTTATGGAACTCATAGTATTTTCTCTTATACCTTATATTAGGAGGAGCCTTCAGTTTCCCTGGCCATTCAAGTCATTACTCCCTCGAATCTCCTCGAGGATGTGGTGCTCTCCAATAGTTAGTGGGGTATATTCATAAAAATTCTTTAACCTGTTAGGATTTTAATCATCCTGAGGGTCTTTCTTCCTCTTTGAGATCCTATTGGTGTTGGTCTGAGAATGTCTTAACTCCTTCATTGCCATATCTTATTTAGAGTCTATAATCCTACCAGCCTTGTTCAATAGCTCAGACATGATTCTCGATAACTCTTTATCCAATGTTTAATAAAACTTACTGGATAACAAACTGCTCATGAGCATTGTGAGTACGACCATATCATCATAATTAATTACCTCCAACTTCTCACTGTTAAAATTAGTGATGAACTCTCTGGTTATTTCATCTATCTTCTGACAGACACTTAACAAGTGAGCTAACCTCTTGGCTGGCTTAGTTCTGAAGCAAAAACTACTGATGAAGAGATCGGCCAACTGCCAAAAGCTTGAGATCTACCCTCTCGATGGGCTATTATACCAGATTTACACCGATCGAGTGATCGTGCTGGAGAATGATTTGCAGAGTATCTTTTTAGGAATGGAATATATATCAACATTACCTTAGTACTGCTCCACATGCAGCATGGGGTCAAATTTTCCATCATACTTGGGAGTGATGACTGGTAATTTGAACTTCACGGGCATTGGATAGCCCACAATCGATAAGGTATATGGAAACCCTAGGAAAAAACCTGTGTGAAACTAGTTCTTTGTCTTTATGATCCTGCTTAATTGATATTCTAAGTGTTAAATGGACCCTTTCCAAGTATGCTCTTCCTTATCGGCTTTCACTATGACTAACTTCCTTGTTCGGTCTTAGCTTTCAGCTGAGATACCTTCTAAAGAAGTCTTCACGGACAGACCCTCTCACATTTGTCTTAAATCTGGTCGAACACCCTATCCGTCTCGTCTCAGATCTTCTGGGATCTTCCCTATGCTCTATTATCTCTCTCGACTCCCTAGGCTGGTATGACCTTACTTCCCTTATATCCAGACGATCAAATGTAGAGCCCGTGCAAAGCCTTTCTAGAACACTTAGCCTCTTCATAGAATAAGTTTATTCATCATCATAACTTGTCATCCTGACTATAAACGTCATCCCTGGGTGATAAAACCTACCATCACATGACCCAGAATATTTTGACCTATTTCTTTCATCTCATGAGCCCAAGTTCATCTTCCTAGGATTCTCCAATAGTCTATCATAATAAGCATGTCTCTTATCTTTCTAAGGGGCAAGAGGCGACAGATCACGCCTCTTGTAATAGCTCTTAGTCCCTGTCGAGGTAACTGGGTCTATTTCGGGCCTGTTCTCCTGGACAAGAACATATGTGTTAGACATTTCACAATTTCTTCCATTACCTCTCGACCTCTAACCGGGCTCATTATAATTTCTTAAAGGTCACCCATACCAATAAGCATTGAAGGACGAATTCCTTTTACACCACAACTACTTGCTGGGTTGTCAATTAAGTTCTACATAATTCAGAAAAATAGAGTACCATAAATACTAAAATAGAGTATACCACAATGATTACAGAAGTGGCAGAAAAATGAATTCAAAGCTGGAAAAAGTAGATCCAAGTGAGGATCGAGGGAATTTAAATAGAATTGAAAAGAAACTATGGATTAGTAGACTATAACCCAACAAAACACGAATGAATTGAATTGTAATTCACATTTTTCTCATAACTGGGTATCCTCGAGTTACGTGAACAAAAAATGGTGAAAAGACACAAATGGCTTGTCAAATTTCCCATATACGGTGCAAATATGTTATCGTGTAAAAATAGTCGATTGAATAAAACCTTGGTAAGCATACATTAATCATAAACTAAAATATATAAAGAGATACAAAATGTTGTTATGCTAATATAGAGTAAACATTAGAGAGAAAGAGATGGAGATTGGATTTACGCGGTTCTACCCAAAGTGATGCCTTCATCCATAAGTATAGTGTTGATTATATTGATTCTAATGGGTTAAGGCCATGGATGAATGGTAGTTATAAGCTCTCGTTCTCACTCTGGAACAGGCAGTATAATAGTAGGGAAAATATATCACGATCCCTTTACTATGGGGAATATCTCGTTATATATATGCTATTAGAGGAGAGAGATTAAAGGAATAGGTGTCGTGCCCTTATAGGAAATTCAGTTACACCCTTTACATACAAGTAGGGACAATAATTAGGAGTTTATTACATGAACATGGAGGAGGAATATTTGCATATCTCCCAAATTCATGAGTGATGTAACTACTGTTGACGTCATTCTATCACATGGTACATGCTTGTTCTGACGGTGTTACATAATAAATGTTGTGAGCTTGCTGAGTTAAGTTGACCGCCTATGAGGATGGGGATGACCACAATTGTACTGGTCGACTGGGTGGATAACTGAGCCAATCTTCTTTAAGAGATAAATGAGTTTAATTATCGCTTCGGATTAGTTCCTGGGTAAAACCATATTCATGGTGTGGCCATCCCGTGGGCCTTTGTCTTCTTCTTTTATGGGGGTTCCCTTCAACGTGCGCGTGGGATTGCACTCTTTCTCGGGGCGCTCGATCATCATTAATGTGGGATAATTTGTAAAGAAAGAGTTGTCAGCCTATTTCGTATAAAATGGGCAAAAGAAATGTTGCAGCCTCAAGAGAATAGCATCAAGGATAATATTGATGCCTGCGAAACAAAGTAGTTCAAAGGTCTGAGAACTATGTTACGGAATGGGAAGGTGTTAGGTACCCATCCCTCCCTTTCGGTCTCTTATGGGCATGTGTTAATCTTAACCTGTTAGACTCCGTGACGTGTGTGCTTAACATAGATGAAGAATGGAGTCATTCAACTCGTGTCGTGGAAAAGAAAGGAGTGAATTCATCTTTAAGAGTGCTTTGAAAAATAATAATTCGAAATATAGTATGAGTGTTTGCCAAATCACAAGTTGTTATGGCAAAACGAATGCATATATCGGACGAAACACTAGCATGCAAGAATATGACATTCATAAGGAATATATATATAGTCAGGCTCTCCAACACACCTCATTAAATATACCTATGAGCATACCTATTTTTCTAATATAATAAAAAAAAATTGAGTTGATATTTTTTATATGGGTTCGTGATATTTCAATGTGCCCCCATAAAAATATTCAACTCAAAATAATGTGTTTCGTTCGTTTTAAAAAATAGATATAAAAACAACTGTTAGTTTTAAAGGGTAAAAACTGTCACTTTTTTTTACTATTTTTTAAAAATAACAAAGACATTATTTTCAGTTGATTTTTTTTACATTGGTATGATGAAATATCATGAACCCATATAAAAAAATATCATCTCAAAATTTTTTTTTTTACTATTTTAAAAAATGCGGATATTCATAGGTATGTTGGAGATCCTGACTATATATATATATATATAAATAATATTATAAACACGCGTAAGGGAGGATTTAAGTTTGGGGATTTACCCAAGATGCCTACATAGCCCAAGGGCATCAAAGTCCACGTAGTTCGAATATAACATGGGATGGGGTTCAATCCATATATCCAAGTGGAGGATTTCTATTATGTGTGTGTGTGTATGTAGAGAAGATATGTTTTAAAAGTGAGACACGACGCCAAATCCTATGGATGGTCACGCCCAGTTGGTCACGGCTCAAGTCCGCGACCAGCAAGTCACGGACTTCGGCCTTAACCATCTCAATTTTTGGCATGACCATATTCATTACTATACTAAGTCATGGATGTTCTGGAAGTGGTCGCGGACCAAATCCCTGACCACTGTGGTTCACGGACTTGGGCCGTGACAAAGGCATGACCATCTTAGCACCAAATTCGCGCCAAAATTCTCTCTAAGCTTGGTCGCGGATGGGTCACAAACTTGGATCGTGACCATAGGCATGATGAAGCACAACACACACACATATTGGGTCACGGTTTGGGGTCGTGACAATTTCTTGGCGTGGGTCACGGCAGTGGGCCATCACCAGCAATCATTCATCCACGGCACTCACTTCATTTATGGGTCGCAGTTGGTGGGTCACGGCTCGAGTCCGTGACCAGTATCTATCCTTATAAAAAATAGTTTCACCAAAATTTCATTTCGTCGAAGCCCTGGAGCCCAAATACTCAGAGATTTTGTTACGATTTCATTTAGGTTCCCAATTACTAGCGTCATTTGTGATGACGATGAGCCTCCGACATCATAGTGGCAGTCGTCTCTCTCAGAGTCTCACCATGGCATCATGTTCTCTTCTCTCTTTCTCATCTATAAGAATATTTACCCTAATTATGGTGAATCTTTTCCCTAGTTTTGATTTTCTTGTTTATCACTTTCCTATTTGGTTTTGGATATATGATTTGTGAGATGAAGCTATAAGAATATTTATTTTTGGTTTTATGGTGTTGATTGGTTACGAGTTGTAATTCATAAATTACCCCGTTGTTCTTGGAACTTCTCTATGTTTATGTTGTAATGATATATATATATATATATATTGCCTACTGTTTTTCTTGTAAGCATACAACCCAAACATAGAATCCTGGTTTATTCATGTTTTTTATATGTAAAAAAATGTGTGTGTGTTCATATATGCATATGATTTGTGTACACTACCTATTTTTTTGGTATTGATGTATTAACCGTTCAATGTTGTTATTTGTATACCAAAATTGCAATTAAAGGGAATTAATGTTAATATATGTATTTCATAAGTGGAAGTTTTGATCTAAGAGCTTCATCCCATTATTTTTATTTTATTGTATATTGATTTCTAAAATTTTTTATGATACCTAGGCAAAGTGAAAAAGATTGAAGAACTGCGATTTTGTTGCGATTTGGTTGAGATTTTGTTGGATTTCTGAGTTGGTTGTGATTTGGTTGGATTTTAGAGCTGGTGGTTTGCGATTTGGATGGATTTCAGAGTTAGATTTCACAACACAAAAAAATAATTGTTTAATAATTTATAGATCTACAAATAATTTTACATCTAAACTGAAAATCTAACTTATTAGCCTTCGGATTATTCTTATAACCCTTAGTGACATCGGTCCCCCTAATACAACCCTCTCCATTCTTCCCCGATTCTTGTTCAACCCCACTCTCATTCAAAGTTGCCATCTCTTAACCCACGTGTTTCCCAACCATACCCAGGCACATGCGGCCCATCATCAGGTAACGGGTTAGATGACATCAAATGGTTCAACTCAATCATCCCATACTCCTCACTGTGTCCATCTTGTCTACCCTGGCTCCCTATATCATCACCGTTGGCGCCAGTATTGTCGATCGTACTTTTTTGGCAATGGGATGACTGTCGAGGTAAAAAAAAATTCTAAGAAAATAGATTTTCTATTGATTTTTTGTGTTTTGCTCATAACATAAAATTTCGTATTATAGGGACTCTTCATTCTCATTACCTATTATGTATATTGTCATATTATCTACATATTTAGTTTTTGATTAAACGCTGACAGTATTTCTACATATTTAGTTTCTGATTCATATTTAGGTTTTGATTCATATTTCTACATATCTAGGTTTTGATTTATATTTAGGTTTTGATTTCTATTTATGTTTCTACATATTTAGCTTTTGATTCATATTTAGGTTCATATTCAGGTTTTGATTTGTATTTGGGTTTTAATTGGGTTAGTGGATTTACAGATTTCAAATATGATTTTTTGAGTTAAGGTGGGAGGGTGGGTTGCGATTATGATTGGCTTTTGCGGGTTGGGGTGGGTTATGACTCGGGGGGTTAAGTTAGGGAGGTTTGTAATTCCAATGGGCTTTAGGGTGGAGGAGGGTTGAAATGGCGGGTTAACGGGAGTGGGGGTGGTGATTGAGGGTTAGAGAGTAATGAAATTATCGAATACGGATCTTTGGTTAGTTTTTTTTTTTTACATTTCTTATATTGTTTGTGGGCTTTGAGTTGTCTTCAATTTAAATTCATTTTATATTTGTTTTTATTTTTTTACAAATACTTTTTACCACATGAGACTTTTATTGCTTTATTTAGTATATTTTTATGAAAAACAAATTAGTAGTTATATTTTTATTGTAAATTTATTGCTTAATTAATCTTGTTTCCATATATGTAGACAATAAAGTAAATTTTTTCTAGTATTTTCATCTATTATAGTTTGATAGATTAAGTGAGGACCATAAAAAACACAAATACATAAAGAATCGTCAAAAAGTCGGTGCTATTTGCAAGGGAGGTTACATTTTCATAAAGAATTGTCCCTGCAAGGTATACATATATCGTCATAAGATCCCGATTATCCCCATTTTTCTGGTTGTGGTGTGATATTTAGTGGTATTAGTTCCAAAGGAAGGTTCGAATTAAATATCGTAGAATTTTACTCTTTTAGTGCATATGGTTCTCTCTCAAGCCAATATTTGTATGTTTATTTTGTTTCAGGTTTAATTCAAGGTTTTGGATGATGATTTTGCAAGATCGATAAGGTAAATTTGAGTTTGAACATTAGATTTTATGTATATCTCATACATAACCCTAAGGTAAGGTATTTTATTTTTTTTTCTTTCAAATAATCATTTTTTGTTTCAAATCTGAGATTTCTCATATTAACATTCTTATCCTTGTTTTTATGGTTATATTATATGAGTAACATTATGCCTAATGGTGGAGGCAATATGATACGCTACATGCTTTGGGTTGTTCTTGACTACTGTTGTTAGTTATTTTCATTTTGTGCACGTAGTGTGGAAAACAAAGGTTCATATAAGCAATTGAAGGTGGTCAGCGATTTTGATGCTTATCATACCGAATTTAAATGGTTTGCATCCCAATTTTTGATGTTTTCACTCTAATTTCAGTATATTAAGTTGAAGTTAAATGGTTTGCATCCTAACTTTTGGTATTGTGTTGTTTGTGATACTTAACATGATTTGATTTCAATATATGAAAACGTTTATTATCTTTCTTTTCAATATAAATGTTTATTGTAATATGTATTGCAGCTATTGGCAACCCAACTTGACCATGTAATGTTGAGGTAAAAGTATATTTTTCTTACTGCATCTTATTGTCCTTATTTTCATTTCTTTTGTTTGTTTTCGGTCCTTATTTTGTTGTTTGCTCTATTTACATTTTTGTTTTCGTTTGGGATTTTAGCTTTTAAATCTAGGTCCCATCCAATTACTTTGCATAATGAATGTTTTGAAGCCAGCAAAGAGGTATGTTTTTTATCTCTTTTTTTTCAAAAAACAGAATTTTTCTATAATATCAATTTGGTTTATTGTGTATGTGGTCTCATATTTTATTTCTTTTCTTTTTTTGGTTTGGAATCTTTTAGGTACTTGATTCTTGCGTAAGGTTTAGGGATGCTACGGTAAAAGCTATTATGGGGTGGTATGGGGCTACTACGGGGCCTCTACGAAGCTATTATGGGTTATGTTCCTTTTCATCATTTTGGCATTCCGACCAAGTCGACTATTTTTTTTGGTGTAGACATTTACTTATTTCCTATTCACCCTCGTTACTTTTCATATGCACTTGCTTTGAGTTATTGTTTGGGATTCTTGAATTGATGTTGACTGGTGGATTGGAAAATTTAGTTGGCCATTGAGTTGGTTGGCCCCAGGAATTTCTAATATATCACATTATTATTTGAATTGATGCTCGGGATTCTTGAATTGTTATTGACTGATGGATTTAAAAATTTAGATGGTTGTTGAGTTGATTGGCCCTAGACATTTCTAACATTTAGGGTTGTGATTAAACTAAATATGAAAAAGACGTAAATAAAACAAACTAATGAATTTCAAAATCTTTCTATTAAATAATTAATAATATTAAATGAAACATAACTCTGTATAAATCGTCATTATAAACATTACTACCGAATAAATGAAACATATTTACCATGGCCACGTGAGAGGTACCAACACCTCGCACGGGATCAATGTAACTCATAGAAACTGACCACGTGGTCACGTGACTCCCGGTTTGAGAATACGATGATAAATTGAAAATATCTATACTTAGGTTTAAAAATATGACATTAGAGGTGGAAACCTCGAAACAACCCCTAAAGGGGCCCGTGAGGGGCACTAACACCTCGCACGAGACCAATGTAACTCATAGGAACTTCTCGCGCAATCAAAGGACTCCCAGTTTGAGAAAATGACAATAATTTGTAAATATTAAGACTTTGGCTTAAAAACATGGTGCCTGAGGGGGAAGCCCGAAACAGCCTCCAAAAGACCCCGTAAGAGGCACCAACACCTCGCACAGGACCAATGTAACTCGTAGGGGCTAATCGCGCGATCAAGGGACTCCCAATTTGAGAATACAATGATAGTTTGAAAATATCTAGACTTATGTTTAAAAATAAGGCGTTAGAGGTCGACACCTTAAAACAGCTCCTGAATGGCCCTGTGAGAGGCACCAACACCTCTCACTGGACCAATGTAACTCGTAGGCACTGACCGCACAATCACAGGACTCATAGTTTGAGAATACGAAGATAATTTTAAAATATCTAGACCTAGGCTTAAAAATAAGGCGTTAGAGAATGCCACCCCGAAATAGCTCCCGAACGGCCCCGTGAGAGGCATCAACACCTCGCACAAGACCAATGTAACTCATAGGGACTCATCACGTGATCACACTACTCCTGGTTTGAGAATACGATGATAATTTGAAAATATCTAGACTTAGGCTTAAAAATAAGGCTTTAGAGGTGACACCCCGAAACAACCCTCGAACGGCAACGTGTGAGACACCAACACCTCACATGGCACCAATGTAACTCGTAGGGACTGATCGCGCGATCAAGAGATTACCCATTTGAGAATATGATGATAATTTGAAAATTTCTAGACTTAGGCTTAAAAATAAGGCATTAGTGGGCGACACCCTGAAGTAACCCCTGAAGGGACCCGTAAGAGGCACCAACACCTCGCACGGGACCAATGTAACTCGTAGAGATTGACCGTGCGATCAAGGGAATCACAGTTTGAGAATAAGAAAATCATTCAAAAATATCTAGACTAAGGCTTAAAAATAAGGCGTTAGAGGGCGACACCCCGAAAAAGCCCCCGAACGGCCCCTTGAGAGGCACCAATACCTCGCATGGAACCAATATAAATCGTACGGACTGACTGCGCAATCGCGGGAATCTTGGTTTGAGAAATCGATGATGATTTGAAAATATCTTAAATTAATCTGACACCCCAAAAATTTCCCTCGAACGGCCCCATGAGAGACACTAACACCTCGCATGGGACCAATGCAACTCGTCGGAATAGACCACACGATCAAGGGACTCCTGGTTTAATAATACGATGATAATTCAAAAATATCTAGACCTAGTCTTCAAAATAAGGCGTTAGAGGGTGATACCCCAAAACAGCCCCCAAACAACCCCGTGAGAGGTACCAACACCTCGCACGAAACCAATGTAACTTGTAGGGACTCATCGCGTGACCATATGACTCCCAGTTTGAGAATACGATGATAGTTCGAAGATATCTAGACTTAGGGTTAAAAACAAGGCGTTAGAGGATGACACCTCAAAACAGCTCCCCCACCAACACCTCTCACAGCACTAATGTAACTCGTAGGCACTGATCGCACGATCACGGGACTCCCAGTTTGATAATATGATGAAAATTTTTGAAATATCTAGACATAGGCTTAAAAATAAGGCGTTAGAGGGAGACAACCCGAAATATCCACCGAACGGCCCCGTGAGAGGCACCAACACCTCGCACAGGGCCAATGTAACTCGTAGGGACTGATCGTGCGATCACCCTACCCCCGATTTGAGAATATGATGATAATTTGAAAATATCTAGTCTTAGGCTTAAAAATAAGGCGTTAGAGGGGACACCTAGAAATAGCCCTCAAATGGCATCGTGTGAGACACCAACACCTCGTACGACACCAATGTAACACGTAGGGACTAATCACGCAATCACGGGCCTCTCGATTTGAAAATACGATGATAATTTTAAAATATCTAGACTTAGGCTTAAAAATGAGGCGTTAAGGGGAGACACCTCGAAACAGCCCCTGAATGGCCCCAAGAAAGGAACCAACATATCTCAAGGGACTAATGTAACTCGTAGGGACTGACCACGTGATCATGGGACTCTCGGTTTGAGAATACGAAGACAATATGAAAATATCCCTACATAGGCTTAAAAATAAGGCGTTAGAGGGCGACACCCCGAAATTGCCCCTGAACGGCCTCGTGAGAGGCACCAACACCTCGCACAAGACTAATGTAACTCGTAGGGACTGAACGCCTTATCACGGGACTCCCAGTTTGAGAATATGCTAATAATTTGAAAATATCTAGACTTGCACTTAAAAATAAGGCGTTAGATGGCGACGCCCCGAAATAGCCCCCGAACAGCCCTATAGGAGGCACCAACACCTTGCATGGGAGCAATGTATCTCGTAGGGAGTGATCACGTGATCACAGGAATCCCGGTTTGATAATTTGATGTTAATTTGAAAATATTTAGACTTAGGCTTAAAAACAAGGAGTTAGAGGGCAACACCTTGAAATAACCTTCGAAGGAACCCGTGAGAGGCACCAATGCCTCACATGGGACCAATATAACTCGTAGGGATTGATCCCATGATCACGGTTTGAGAATACGACGATAACTAGAAAATATCTAGACTTAGGCTTAAAAACAAGGCGTTAGAGGGCGACACCCCGAAAAAGCCCCGTGAGAGGCACCAACACCTTGCACAGGACCAATGTAACTCATCAAGACTGATCACGGGACTCCTAGTTTGAGAATAGGATGATAATTTGAAAATATCTAAACTTAGGCTTAAAAATAAGGCGTTAGATGGCGACACCTTGAAATATCCCCCGAACGGCCCCGTGAGAGTCACCAATACCTCGTAGGGGACCAATGTAACTCGAAGGGACTGATCATGCGATCACGGGACTCCTAGTTTTAGAATACGATGTTGACTTGAAAATATCTAGACTAAGGCTTAAAAATGGCGTTATAGGAGGAAACCCCAAAATAGCCCCCAAGCGGCCCCGTGCGAAGCACCAATGCCTTGCACGGGACCAATATAACTCGTATAGTCTAACTGCATGATCAAGGGACTCCTGATTTTAGAATATAATGATAATTCCAAAATATCTATACTTAGGCTTAAAAACTAGGCGTTAAAGGGCGACACCCTGAAACAGCCCCCAAACGGCCCCGTGAGAGGCACCAACACCTCACACAGGACCAATGTAACTCGTAAGTATTGATCGCATGATAAGAAGACCCCCAATATGAGAATACGATGATAATTGGAAAATATCTAGACTTAGGCTTAAAAATAAGGGGTTAAAGGGAGACACCCCGAAACAACCCCCGAACGGCCTCTGAGAGGCACCACCACTTCGCACGAGACCATATAACTCGTAAGATCTGACCGTGCGATCATGGGATTCTTGGTTTGATAGTACAATGATAACTCAAAATATATGGTCTTAGGGATAAAAACACGACGTTAGAGGGGGAAACCACAAAAAATCCCCCGAGCGATCCTGTGAAAGGCACCAACACCTCGCACGGGGCCAATGTAAATTATAAGATTTGACCGCGCGATCACGCTACTCCTATTTTGAGAATACGATGATAATTTGGAAATATCTATACTTAGGCTTGAAAGCACAATATTAGAGGGAAAAACCCCGAAACAACCCCCTAACGGCCCCGTGAGAGGCACCGACACCTCGCACGAGATCAATATAACACATAGGAACTAATTCCGTGGTCCCATAACTGTCGGTTTGAGAATACTATGATAATTTTAAAATAACTAGACTTAGACTTAAAAACATGACGTTAGAGGTGGAAACCCCAAAACAACCCTCAAATGGTCGGTGAGAGGCACAAACACCTCACACGGGACCAATATAACTCAAAGGAACTGATATGATGATAATTATAACTCGTATATACAATTTTTCAGCTTGAATACGATTTTTTTAAACTATTTTTTGTATCCTATTTTTTGCAAGATAACATTGTATTGTTTGTTTTTATTCACGTGGAACACATAAAGAAGGCAATGGTTTACAACATGAATTTATTTATATAATGTTGCTAACAATCAAGATTATGTTTTTTATGTGTTACGGTCATGCGAACTTTTATAGTTTTATTGTTTAGTTTTATGGTCGTGCGGGGTTTTATATTTTGATGGTTAAATTTTATGGACGTGGGGGCTTTATAATAAGTAGGATTTATATTTACAAGGTTTGGAATGTTCAGAAAATAGGGGAAACTCAGCCCAATTTTTTTTTGGTCTGTGAATTATTAAGACAAATAATATTTTTAAGTTTGTTGGTATTTTGTTTATTAACAACATTACCGATTCGCAATTTGTGATTTTTTTTGTTATTTTTTTGCCAATGATAAATATTTTTAACACCTCGTGTGCGTCCAACGTAACACGTAGCAAATGGTTGCGCAGTCACGAGACCCCCAATTTTGGGATTGGACCTAAAAAAACACATTTGTTTAAATATAGTTAAATATGGTCATGGACTTTATCCATGACCATTTTTATTTTTTCCATCGTGCATAAAAATGGTTGCGGCCACTCCAACCGTGATGAAAAATGGTCACGGCCAAAGTCCATGACCCACATCACGATGAAAAAAATTGGTAAAAACGGTCGCAGTATGGGTCACGGACTTTGGCCGCGATCATTTTTCATCGTGGCTAAGGGTCACGGACTTTAGCCGCAACCATTTTTTATCACGGTTGGGGGTCACAGACTTTGGTCGCCACAATTTTTGTCGTCTCAATGTGGGTCACAGCCCAAATCCGTAACCATCTCTCTTGACCCCTCAGGGCCATGACCCCCGATTGGTCAAGGACTTAGCCCTTGACCCACAAAATTGGTCACACCTGAAATGATCACAGCCCAGGTCCGTAACCCATATTAGAGAGAAAAAGATGAGAGAAAGAAACAGAGATTGGATTTGTGGGGTTTTGCCTAAAATGATGCCTTCGTCCACAAGTGTAGTGTTTATTGTATTGATTCTAATGGGTAAAGGTCATGGATGAATGGCAGTTACAAGCTATCATTCTCATTTCGGAATGAGAAGTATAATAGTAGGGAAAATATATCACGATCCCTTTACTATGGGGAATATCTTGTTATATATAGGCTATTAGAGGAGAGAAAGCTTAGAGGGATAGGTGTCGTGCCTTTATAGGAAATTCAGTTACACCGTTTACATATAAATAGGGACGATAATCAGGAGTTTGTTACGCGCCTGTGGAGGAGGAATATTTGAATATCTCCAGAATGCATGAATGATTTGACTACTATTGATGTCATTCTATCACATGGTATATGCTTGTTCTGACAGTGTTACGTAATAACTATTGTGAGCTTGCTAAGTTAAGTCGACCGCCTGTGAGGTTGGGGACGACCTCAATTGCATCGGTCGACCAGATGGGTAACTGAGCAAATCTTCTTTAAGGGATAAATGAGTTCAATTATCATTTCTGATTGGTTCCTGGGTAACACCATATTCATGGTTTGGCCATCCCGTGGGCCTTTGCCTTCTTCTTTTTCGGGGGTTCCCTTCGACGCGCGAGCAGGATTGTGCTATTTCTCGGGGCATTCGATCGTCATTAATGTGGGACAATTTATAGAGATAGAGTTGTCAGCCTACTTTGTACAAAGCAGGAAAAAGAAATTTTGTTGCCTCAAGAGAATAGCATCAAGGATAATACTGATGCTTGCAAAACCAAGTAATTCAAAGGTCTAGGAACTATGTTACGGAATGGGAAGGTGTTAGGCACCTATCCCTCCCTTTCGATCTCTTATGGACATGTGTTAATCTTAATATGTTAGACTCTGTGACTTGTGTGCTTAATATACATGAAGAATAGAATAATTCAACTCATGTTATGGAAAAGGAAGGATTTATCCTTAAGAATGATTTGAAATATAATAATTCAAATTATAATATAAGTGTTTGCCAAATCACAAATCGTTATGGAAGAACGAATGTATATATCGGACAAAACATAAGCATGCAAGAATATGACATTCATAAAGATTATATATATATATATATATATATATAAAGAGAGAGAGAGAGAGAGAGAGAGTCTCTCCAACATACCTCATTAAATATACCTATTTTCTTTAAATAGTAAAAAAAATAATTTTGAGTTGATATTTTTTATATGGGTTCATGATATTTCAATGTGCCCCTGTAAAAATATTAAGCTGAAAATAATATGTTTTGTTATTTTTAAAAAATAAGTTTAAAAACTGACAGTTTTAAAAGGTAAAAACTATCACTTCTTTATCTATTTTTTAAAAATAACAAAAAAAATTATTTTTAGTTGATTTTTTTTTATAGGGGCACACTTAAATATCATGAACCTGTATAAATATCATCTCAAAATTATTTTTTTTACTATTTAAAAAAATGGGTATGTTTATTAAACATATATAGTTAGGCTCCCCAACATACCTCATTAAACATACCTATTTTTTTTAAATAGTAAAAATAATAATTTTGAGTTGATATTTTTTAATTGTTCATGATATTTCAATGTGCCCCCATAAAAATATTCAACTCAAAATAATGGGTTTTGTTATTTTTAAAAAATAGGCGAAAAACTGATAGTTTAAAGAGTAAAAACTGTCAATTTTTTAAACTATTTTTTAAAAATAACAAAAACATTATTTTTCGTTGATTTGTTTTACAACGGTACATTGAAATATCATGAACTCATATAAAAAATATCATCTCAAAATTATTTATTTTACTATTTTAAAAATGGGTATATTCATAGGTATGTTGTTAAGAGGTATGTTGGAGATCGTGACTGTATATATATATATATATATATATATATATATATATATATATATATCATGAAGATATGTTTTAAAAGTGATAATGTGAGGTGAGAATCCTTCTTTTGGAATTTATAGATAAACTCTCTTTTTGTTTTTTTTATAAAAATAGAGTATGTGCAAATACTACTGATAAAGGTTTGAGATTAATGTATATGATGCAATAAAATAAAGTGCTAAGGTAGAAATAAAGCAACGAATACTAAAATGAGAGGAAAGGATGGAGAATTACACTTCCTTATTGACGCTTGATATTGATCTTGGATGTAGATATGTTGATTTTCTAATGGTATGAAAGTGGTATGGAGAGGTGGGAGGGGGGATTTACTAAACGGAGCAAGAAAGTGATGGAATGGAATGTGAAAAATTGGCTTTTTAGCAAGGGCGCTACAAAAAAAATATTTTTTAAGACGGAACCTTTTTAGACATTTAAAATTTGAGTCTTTAAAACTAACTTTTTGAGACAGCTAAAACTAACTGTCTTAAAAACTACTCTTTTTAAGACAACTTTTATTCTCCATCTCAAAACGAACTATAAAAAAAAAGACAGAAAAGTAGTAGCCATCTCAAAAGGTAGACCTTATGAGATGGCTAAAACATATTACGGTTTCCCTCTCGTCAATTTTTAGTATCCCTCCTCTTCTATAGTCAATAACCTAAGAAAATAAGAAAAAAGCAACGAAAAGACACCAAAAAAAACCTCATCCCGTTGTCCTCTTCTTCTTCGCCCGAACACCTTTGTCACCCTCGCCCAACTCTAGACATATCCGCACAATTTCGTTGCACTCGCCATAGCCCTAGACCCAGCTGCCAGCCCTCGCCATTTCCCATGTCACACCAACCCTCGCCATTTCTAAGGTAAGTTGTGATTATCATGTGAATATTAACGATGACTCATAATCATGCATAATATATACCTTTCTTTCATTTTTTGAATAGTTGCAATTATCATTTGAATATTCATGATTACCATTTGAAGCCTAATAAAATTCCTTAATGAATTTGGTGTGTGTGTGGAAAATCGTAACTTAAGGTATATTTTTTTTCATTAATTTGAGATGAGATTGTTTGGAATTGGTAAAAACAGGGGAATTGGGGTTTGATTAGTGACAAATTAGTGTTTGGTGATGAGAATTTGGTTTTTGGATGGTGAGGATTGATATGATAAGTTTGGATGGGAGTAGAACTGTTGGACACGTGGAAAGAGACATTGATCATTTTTTTTTCTTAATTTTTTTGGAATTTTAGTTATTTTATTAGATGGTGTTATTGACGTTAATAAAGTTGTGAAGTTAGATATTTTATTAACGCGATAGATTTAATGAAGGCGCGATTTGAGTTTTAGGCGTAATGTTGAACTCCGAATGCTGAAAAATGCATTAATGAATTGTTATATATAGACTTTCTTTCTTTTTTCCTTCAATTATCATTTGAAGCCTATTGTAGAGAAATTATAATATCAATTCAAACAAATGATACATAATCATGTGCAAGAAATAGTAAAATTGTAATGGCAATACTTTATAAATGGATAGATAAACTACGTTCAGTTTGATTGGACTGATGTAATTGAACAAATAAAGAGAATGAGTGGAAGACAAAATGCCCTAATATTGCATACTAGACTCCAATATTCCTTATCTCAAATATTTTCTCTTTATTGTCTAACGAACGTTTCATTTTAATCTCAAAGGTGTTAAGCTGAGATAAAACTAATAATATTATAATTTAGTTTATTAAGCTTAAGAGAGGTAATAATGAGGTAATAAAATTAATAATGCTGGGCATCACATTATCAATTTTTATTTATTTTTGTTAAGGATTTGGCATGTCGTTGAGTGAAAACATATGTTTGATATTATTAGTTTACTATGTTTGGAAATTCCGTTATTCTCTTAATATTGTCATTATTTATTTGTGTTTTTAGATGATACATGAAGACAAACTAAATGATCTAATTGACTGAGTTAATCTAGTCCCGAACATTCAAGTTACAGTATCGTCGAACTAATATGGATAAAGGTAATTTTAATTCTTGGTCATTGATTAATATCATTAGTTTTTGTACTTGATTAATTTGTAGTGGTGACAGGAGGTTTTATGTGGTGGAAAGAACTTCGATAGAAACTTGGACTGCATATCCTTCAATGATATAATAGAGTTCGGTGGTAAAGACCAAAGCCATGTTTTTGCTTTATCATTTTGGGGAAAAGGAAAAAGATTTAGGCAAACGACATCTTGCGTGCAAGCTTGATAACTAAACGTGTCGCATGCCTCTTCGAATTCACGGATGTGGATGTATGGTTTCTCCTAATCCATGCCGTGAAATGTGGGAAGAATTTCTATCATACCATTATGAAAGTGGAACTATTCTGCATTGCATGGAAGTAGAATGCACCCAGGGGTGACAGTTCGCTCGGAAAATAAGAGTTCTTTCATGGGACAATATGGTAAATTCCCCTAACCTGTATCGAAACTGGCGATATTCGACATTTCTCTCTTTTTAATTGACTCGGAATCGTCACTCGATGTTCTATAATTGTGACTCAGCGTGTGACTTGTGATGGAGTTTGGAGGTGTAGGAGGTGGAACCCAGAATTATGAGACACGAGGAGTGTGGGGGCTATCAGGGTCGTACTAAACTATAGGATTTTTGTGAATGCGTGTAGGAGTATATTGGGGGTTTGTTGCAAATTTTGAATCAAAGTGTTTTGAAATATGTTATAATTTTTTGCTTTTCAATTTTCTGAATAATATTTTTTTGGATTTTTTTTTAAGATTTGGAATCAATTTTTAAATCAAATCGACCTAACCTAACAATCTACCTAAGTCCCCGGCAATGGAGCTAAAAACTTGACGTGACCACAAATATGTATCTAGTGTGCATGCTATATAGGCTCAAGAACAAGCCTGCCACTTAAGTAATAATTCGATAAGTCGGGATCCTCTCCACAGGGAACTAGGACGAAAATTCGTGACGACGAAGGAATAGAATACTAACCCTAAACTGATTCGAGAAAAGAAACTAAAAAGATGATTAATTGTGAACTAAATGACTACTAACTAAATGTTAATGCAATTCAAACTAGAGAATAACCTAAGTGCACATAAATAAACTACTACAGAGAAGTAAATATGAATAATGGAAAGATAGGTTAGGATACAATCCCCCAAACCCTAGTACAATTACCGGGTAGAATACTAGCTTTTGAATTAGAATGTTAATTTAACCCAAACTGTTTTAATCCTAAGCATTACATATATGAGGGTACTAGCCCGTATTATACCCAATTAAAGGTAAGAATAAAGTGGAACCGAATAGCTAACATGCGTACCGCATCCTTAAACTCCCCGATTACCTAGAGGAAACGAGGTTAAAAGGTCTATGATGGTTGTGCGTACTACACAACACGATCCAATAAATTTTAATTCAAAACGTATTTTCTACACATGTAAATTACATTAGATCGGGTTCATGCATCCCAACCCTAAAAAACTTAGCTGGACATAATTAAACTAAGTGTGAACACAAAACCTACTGTGCATGAAATCATAACTACTTGCAAAATTGGGAAGATGTTTGGAAATAAGAATTGCAACCTAATTTCTATGACTAATCAAGCTAAACTATGAAAACAACTAAAAGTAGAAATTAAATAATACTTGCAATGAAGGAATCTAGAATTAAAGCTTGAATCTTGAATTAATGTAGCAAAACTTAAAAACCTGGGGTTCTTGAATGCAAGAAACCTTTAAAATTAAGAATAATCGAACCCCTTAATGTCTGGTATTCAGTTAAATTAAATACCCTACGAATATTACAACATTTTGAGCAAGATAAAACTCTTAATTCGGAAAAGAAAATTCAAAAAAATCTCATACAAACCAAGTCGGCGGGGGTCTTCGGTTCGGTCTGGTATCATCCGGATCGGTTCGTTTTCCATTTATAATTGTCATAAATTTTTCGGTCCGTGACTTACTTGCCAGTTGTCTTGGGTCTTTTAGTCACTTAACATTACTTTAAGAATTTTACCCAATCTAAATACCACATTTTCTTTCTTGTTATACACTTGAACACGTTTTGTTATTTAGTCCTTATTAATTTATCTTTGATGTATTACCAGCATCTTTACTTTTATAAACTTTATTTAATTTTCAATTTTAAGGACTATTTTCATCACTTAGTGTTCATCTAAGTTTTAGTATAACAAGTTCCCATAAAAATCTTTAATAAAGTATTAACACAAATATAAAGTAAGAGTGATAAAATAACTTTGAGGCATATAAATTAATTGTGACAAAGTAAGATTATGGACCAGAACCTAAAATTTAAAAAAAAGTATTTTTATTTAAACCCCACTTTTCTTTCTATAACTCCTATTTTATTAAACTTTAAATATAATTAGGGGTGTATAGAAAGAAAAGTTAAATAGGAATAAAAACAACATTTTTAAAATATGAAGGGCTCACCAATTTGATCAAATTTTTCAACAACATAGACTAAATGATCTTTATTATAAGACAATTACTACAAATTTATGCGCATCGCCCGAATTCAAAAAGTAATTTAATGACTAAAGTAATACTTTTTTAACTTTAGGTATTCACCACAAATCTTAAAAAATATTTTATTTTTCATGCTTTTAGCAACTTCGGATGCCATTTTAACCCTTATTGTAGTTTTTTAGTTTTCATGCTTTTATTTGATGGATATAAAGTCATGTGATTAGTTCACCATATAAAGTCAACAAAAAACGCCATATATGGTTTTTTTCTCCATTAGTATAAGTATATAGCGATTATTTCACACTTAAATCACATATTAAGTCGGCCTTCATTTTTTTATGAAATTTGTAGAAAATTACTTATTTATTTTGAATGAAAATAAATTGGTATCCAATATTTTTGGATATTATTTACATTTACATTTTCGGATATTATTTTTGGATATTATTTACATTTACATTTTTGGATATTATTTTTGGAAATTTGTAGAAAATTACTTATTTATTTACATTTTTAACCCCCTATCCCCTACCTCCACCCTGCCCCACCCCTTACCCCCCACCCTGCCCCACCCCCCCACATGCACACACACATGCACATATATACACACACACATATATATATACACACAAACATATATATAAATGGAAGAGAGAGAGAGAGAGAGAGAGAGAGAGAGAGAGAGGGAGGGAACGGCGGGAGGGAAAAAATAAGGGGGAAAGGGTTTTTGCTGGAAACATTGTCACGGTCGTGTCAAGGTCATTGACCGTGACAATTCTTTGTCACGGTCGTGTCAAGGTCAATGACCGTGACATAAAACGCGTGTTTTTTGTCACGGTCAATGACCTTGACAAGGGTGGCCGGCTGAAAGGTGACAATTTTGTCATTTTGGTTCAGTGACATCAGATAAGAGTCAATGCTGCTCGCTTTCACTTATCTCGTGAAGGAAAACTGTATAAGAGGTCTTTCACTGGCCCTTACCTCCAATGCGTTCACCCAAAGGACGTCGAGCAAGTTCTGCACGAGATCCATGAGAGAATCTGTGGAAGTCATATTGGGGGAAGGTCACTAACCTTCCGAGAAATAAAGGAATGCTACTGGTGGTCGTACATGTAGAAGGCTTCTGCTATAAATGCTCGCAAGTGCAAAAAATGTCAACTACACGCTCCTATGGTGGACTAGCACGCCAGTGACCTAAAATTACTTACCATCCCCTAGCCTTTCACTCAATGGGGAATGGACATCGTGGGCCCTCTCCCTACCGCTGTCGGTAATTGCAAATATTTATTGGTCGCAACAAACTACTTCACCAAATGGATAGAGGCAGAGCCGCTGGCAAACATCAGAGACGCGGATATGATAAGGTTTGTATGGAAGAACATTATCACCCGCTTTGGGATCCCCAGGACCATCATCACTGATAACGGAACCTAGTTCGAGAGTGGCCTCTTCTAGGGTTTCTGTAATGACCACGGAATTAGGCACTATTTCAGCTCAGTGGCATACCCCCAGAGCAACAGACAAGTTGAAGCTTTCAATAAAATAGTGATTGATGGATTGAAGAAGCGTTTAGAGCGAGCCAAGGGGTATGGGTAAGGGAGCTACCACATATCCTATGGGCTTATCGCACTACCCCACGACGAGCAATGGGGAAACCCCATTCGCACTGACATATGGTATGGAGGCAATTATCCCCTTAAAAGATGGCCTCCCCACCATGAGGTCCACCCTGGTCGACTAAGGCTAGAACGATGCAGCATTAATCACTGAACTTGACCTAGCTGATGAACGCAGAGAGCTTGCTCTAGTGAAACTAGCAGGCTATCAGCAACAGCTAGCGAAGCACGACAACAAGAAGGTCAATCCAAGGGCATTCCAAGTTGGGGACTACGTCCTAAGAAAAGTTCTTGGCAGCGTGATAAAACTATCAGATGGTAAGATAGGACCAAACTGGGAGGGACCCATTCAAGGTGATAAGGGACAACCTTCAAGGAGCCTATCACTTAGAAACGCTGGAGGGAAGGGAGTTACCTCGAGCTTAGAACGCCGCCAATTTAAAGAAATTATACTTTTAGTTTTCTATTTTGATCTTTTATTACAATGTCAAAATTTTCAATTCTTTCCCAATTAATAAAAGATTGTTTGGCAATGGCATTCTATGATGTGTTGATTTTTTTTTGAGAAACTTTATAACTTGTGCACCTTTTCCAAGTGGCAATCTCCCCTCTTAACACATCAGCAGGGTATTACCCTTCTCAGGTTCTTGTCATTTAACACGATCAACCTCTTAGAATTACCCCTGGAAATATATGAAGCCCTACAGGGGACCCTTAGTCAGCTCAGCCAACTCAAAATTGGTCGCTAAATGATGTTTGGCTAAAAAAAAACCCTACTCGGATGGAACATCCAACACCAGGTGTGTCCTCGCCATTGCCACACTTAGGACTAAGGGAGTGTGATAACACGACCTAAAAGGTAAAGTAGGGAAGAATGGTATCTTATAAGCATATTGGACTGGGCGAATACTCACGTAATACAACTCTAGTCGGCTAAGAAAAGCCCAAGACAATCAAAATAAGAAATCAATGATGTGGACAATACACAACACATGTTTAGTCGGCAAATCGACCAAAACATAATTATTTTATCACGTCACTGCATTTATAAAGAGTTACAATTTGATAAATTAAATAGATCCTAATGAGGATTAGGCCTCTGAGCAAGGTAATCAGCTACTTGCGCTCTTCGACCGTCATTTGGGTGAGGAGCTAACTCCAAATCGACTTCATTTGCATCTGGCTCTAGTAGTTTCCTGGGGATAGCATTTATGGGGACCCACTGGTCATTCCTACTGAAAGGGTTAGGCATCAGAGTCAAGGGGGAGATCTCATGACGATACCAGAGTATTGAGTTCCTAGGGACCTTCAGCTCCCTGAGAGCATTCAACCATCCCCTAATAAAGGATAGGTACTTAACCTGTGCCAACCTTGTCGGAGAATCTGTCCAACCCTAAACATAACCATCAGCCCACACTCGTCGAGGACCTTTCTTGAACAGATGCCTCAGCAGCGTAACATCTCTTTGGAGATCGACAGTTATCACGTATGCTCGACGGACATCTCCTCAAATCTCATCAATCTCCCTAACTGAACCCCTATTATTTATACCAGCTCGTGGACCAGTCGATGAAGAGGAACCCCACAAAACATGAGGGGCGACGCTCGGCGCATGCTCTCTAAGTCGCGATACCTCCCTCCTCAGAGCTTCATTCTCTTGTTAAAGAACTTCTCCAACTTGATTGATCTCGAAGGCATCCAGAAGTTTAGCCCTCAGAGCATTCACTTCCTCTTGAATGGAAGCGCCAACCTCTTCCATATCCTGAAGCCTATCCTTCAGTTTGGTAACGAGCTCTGACTGGTCTTTAAAGCTCTGGTTCCTTGACCTAAAGGATATGGAAATCCTTACAAAGGCTTAGCGAATTTGGTTACTAGCATTAGGACCAAGAATCCTTCCTAGTTGAGAAGTAGCAGGTATATACTCATCAACATCAATGAGCTAAAGACCATATAAGCATTAAAGAATGAAATCAGTACGTAGAAGGGGACAAAATTTCATTTCATTAAGAAAGGATTTATAGTACATCATCAAAAGAAAAAAAAAACAAACAAAGTGAAAAATATAAAGAGTTCCCTAGAAGAGGCTAGCTGGCAACCTCAGTTTGCTCTGAGATCGCCGATTATTTTCCCTTGTCCGCAGCGGTAGGAATGCCTCCCTTAGACGGAGCGATTACTATCCCCTGCTTAGAAGGGGCACCAACAAGGACGGTCTGGGTAGCAAGAACACCTTCATCGATGGTGGGAAAAACCGCCTCATCCATAACAGGCTTAGGGACAGGATCATGCTCATCAAAGAATGGGGAGTCGATATCCACCTCGGTCGCCAGAAGAGACTTATTCTAACCCTTCTTGAAATTAAGACGACTAATGTAGATAATCTGAACGTCAGCATCCTCGTACGTTGTAGCCCAACCAGTGTTATACGAGATCTCCTTAAGAGAGCAACCTCGGATTCCACCTTCTTCGCCTTTTTCGTGAGCACCTTGTTCTCGTCCACCACTGCCAGCTTACTAGTGCAGACCAAGTCGTATGACTTCCTCAACTCTTCGAGCTCCTTGGTCGTCGCCTCCCTCGCTCGATTGGCTTCAGTCAGGGTAAGATCGAAAGACTTCTGAGTAGCATCAACAGTCTTCAAGCTGGCCTCCAACTTAGCATTTTTTCTCTCCAGCTCAGCATTCTTCCTCGTCATCTCATCGCCTCTGTGGTAGAGGACGGCGAAATCAGTCACAAATTTAAAAAAAAGAAATGTTACCAAGAGAAAAATGAACAGAGTATTGCGAGAATAGAGAAGAAAAATAAGGCTTACCAAGGCTAGCCTCTGAGTCACATTCAGAGCTAACTGGTCAGTCCCCATCGCCTTCTAACGATAAGTCAGAAAAATTGCTCTTTCGAGCAGCACACGAGCCAACTAAGGGGACAAGGCAACAGAAGCCCCCTCAGGCAAAGAATACACGGGCACCAGAGCTTGCCCCACTTTCATCCTCACCTCCTCTCCTCTATTTTCTTCTTCTCCCTCTTTCCTCTCCCTTTCAACTCTCTTCCTCTCCTATACCCTCTTCTCCTCTTCTTCCTTATTCCTTTCCCTCTCTCTCATCAGATCCTCCTCTCTCTTCTTCTTATCCTGCTGCAGCAGACTGAGAACCAATGGCAACATTCCCACTGCCAGACTTGTTCTTCTTCAATCGATGAGAGGGAAGCATGTCATTATCATCATCATCCCGGATCAAATTCTTCCTGGGAGGAGTCATGTCTTCCTCGCTAGAACTACTTGATTCACCCAAAGACTCTTGAACCTTCGAAACCTCTTCCGAGCTGGAAGATTCTTCATTACCAGAGCTCTTCTCATTAGATATACCTTCAGCACTGCCCCTGCTAGCACCCTCGCTCTCCTCACCAGAGTTGCTTTCCTCCTCGTCTAATTAGATAGGGTTGACGGAAACCTCTTTGATGATGTCTAGCTCAGGAATGCTATCCACAAGGTGTGCAATGAAACTAGACCCAACGCTCTTATATTCCAGAATGAATGTTGTTGATCGAGGATGCTCACCGTCAGCTAAGAGTTCCCTGATTTTCCAAGCTTTAACCAGCTCAGCAGCTCGGATTTCGCTGAGAGCAGGCTTCGAGTTCTTTATCTTCACTGAAAAAGAAAAAGAGAAAGATATGAGAAAAAACATGCATGAATAGAGGACCAATGGGAAAAACAAAAGCTATGCCTACCTATGAATTCGTCCCCATAAAAGGGAATCACAAATCTATCAAACCTCGACCCTTTATTATGGGGAGAAAACTGCCAATTTTTGGCAATAAACCCTTCATGCCAGTAGTCCTTATGGGAATCAGGTAGGTTCACTACCAATACCCTATCAGAACTCCTGGACTTGAGGTAAATAAGACCAGAGCTTATTAGAGAGAAAGAGTAAAAGAAGAAGATTTTGGAAAGCCCTAGATTGGTGCCATAGATCTAATTGATTCTATGCACACCATTAACGATTTTCCAAACATTGGGTGAGAATTGTGCATGAACTATATTGAAGTAACCAAAAAAGTGCAAAAATAAATTATTTGGGGGAAAAGTAAGACCCCCTGGGACAACAAGAGAACATGAATTTAATGACCGTCCTCAACTTCTCTGACATTACGAGGGACAGGGGAACATTCAATGTCCACCCAGTTTGTAATGTTATAGTATTTCCTAAATTTAGTTATTGACCTATTGCCTATTTTCGACATTGGAAAAGAAAAACCCTAGTAGCGGACATAAAGAAATCGCAACAGAAAAAGAAAAAAGAAGAAGTGAGAAGAACTTACAATGTAAGAGTCAGCTTGACACGAAACAAAGTCACAGGCAGGGATGATGAGAAGATGTGAAAAAGATTGAAAATGGAAGATGAGACCTAGGAGTAAAAAGAGCTGTAGTGAAAGATTGGAGAAATTGAGAGAATGAGAAGAGATATGAAATCGACGATTCAAGGAATGACCTCTCGAAAATGATTTAAACCTTTCTAATCATGATGCACTAGAAACAAGGCAATCTGTCGGCTAAGTCAGTTCAAAAAGGGCACTTCAGTTCAAAAGTGTTACACGAGTCACAAAAATGCCATTAAGACAAATCATTTAAAATTATTGAGCCAAAATTGTGACCCAAAAATTTTAGGGGCAATTTTGGGTACCTCGATTTGCCACTTTGGCCCAAACAAGAAGCCCAATTGAACACGACCCAAAGTCTAAAGGCCCCGCGCCTCAACTAATTCAGTTTTGACCTAGTCAGTTCCTAAAATCTCTCTTTAGAGATACTTCAGGGATTGTGGGCTAACATGTGAGAGTCCCACTCCTCCACTCTCCGAAATAACATGTATGTAACAAACCCTCCGCCTGAGGCAAAGGGCATGTATTATTTTCTGTCAAACACTCCCCGAAGTAAAGAGAAATAATATACATAAAGCACCACCGTGGACGTAGGCCTTTTTTCCGAACCACGTACATCCTATGTTGTGTGTGATTGTCATTCTTTTCAATTCTTTATTTATTTCGGTGATTGATTTTATTTGTTATTTTGTGCTGAATATAATTGTCACCACACATTCTATATATTCTTCCTATGTGTGCCTTCAATATAGAAGAAAATGTTGTGAACGCATAAAAGCGTTATATATTGAGATTTTTTTTTGTGAACACTATGTCAGAATTGTTGTACCTTCAATATGAAAAAACCTTCATGAACACAAAAAAAACATTGCATATCCGAAATTTTTTATGACAGTTTAGGTATAGCCGATGTAAAATTCTTTATATATACTAGTTTGTAACCTGCGATGTACAGGCATTTTAAGTGAACATTGATAAAGATCATAAGAGCAAAAATAGTTTAAAAATATATGAAATAAAATTTCCATAATTTCGAATGTTATGTTTATCTTGATTTTCTAATTTTTAAAAGAATTTTGAATTAATACCCTGTACTTTTATGAACATTTAAATTACATGAGTGAGTGTAATTTATTAAATTGAGAATTTAAAGTAAGTGGAGAAATATTAATTAGCAAGTGACGGATTAAAATTGATGTGTATTATATTTACTTACAGGAATTAGTAAATGAAGTTGGATTATTTTATATCATGTCGCGATTGGGCAAAGTGACAAGTAATAATATTCTATTTGGAAAATACGTGCAGAGTTATATTGGGTTTAAAAAGGTGAATTTTTGACAAGTGACTCGGATGGAGATTTTGAGTGCACAGTTGGTCTCGAATGGGCCAAAATTGTCAAATTAGAGTAATTGGGGGGGGTAGTGTTTAGGATCTCGGGACTCTTATTTGAGTATACGAGTCAATTTTGGGTTTAATAAGCCATGAGAGAAAGAGACGAGAGGGAAAAGAAAGAAAGAAAAGAAAGAAGGAAAGAAAGGAAGAAGAATAGGAGATTTTTGGCCAAGCTCCGATGGATTTCGACACGAGGTCATCGAATTTATCCAACGAGGAAAGTGTTTAACTTTCTTTAATTATTTATGTGTGTTTATTATTCATATTATAGTTGGTGAAAACTATATGATTTTTGGGTTGGGATTCTTGAATCAAAATGGGGTTTTTGGAAATGGTTTCATATAAATTGATGTGATAACAACTCCATTTGAAATCTGAGCTCAAATCCATATTAATGGTGTAATTTTTTGGAGAGAAGTTGGAAGAGTTGAATGAAATTTAGGTTTAACTAAGTTAGGGTTTAAACCTTAGTTAAGTTGGGGAATCCCATGAATAAATTGATGTGCTCGGTAAAAATAAGTGTGTAGATATTTATAGTGATGGTTGGTGATGTTGAAAACCATCAATTTTGGAGTTGGAGAAGATGTTACTCCGGAACTGTACATGTCGAATCGATGGAATGGGGTTCAATTTGGGTAACCAAACTGGTTCATTTTGGGGGTCAATCGGTTCTGTTCATTTATTGTCACCAGACCGGTTCATTTTTGGTAGTCAATTTTGGAAAAATTTATTGGACAAAAAGGATTGGAAAAGAATCCGTTTTGGAAATAAATATTAGGTGATCCTAAATAGAGTATGAAGACCTCTAAAATATTAAATGGGTGATATATAAATCTCGAGTTAGTGGGAATAAGATCCGGGTTCTGAATTTTAGGAGTTTTTAGGACGAACGACACTCGAGAAAATAATTTCGGTGGGTATATATACAGTATGTGTGTAGAATTTATGTGCCGATGATATGTGAATGAAATTCGAATGTGCGAGTATGATGAATAATAGAATACTAGCTAGACATGATAAGCTAATATTCAGAAGGAATTAATGAGATATTTTTATCATAAGGGAGAGAATACTTATGGGATCAAAATAAGTTGTGTGTATACTTATGAATTAATACGAATTGATATATTCAGGATTACAGGCTAATGCCAGTGAGATAGGCAGGAATAGCCGGATTTGATGAGTATATATACGGGTCTATATACAATATATATATGATACGATTATAAATATATATGTGCGTGAATGATATATTTGTGTGGAACATACCCCCTAGTGTTATCATGGGAAGCTGTGCGATGTGGGTGAATCCCCTGGCTAGTGTGGATGGATTTATTGTGTGTTTAAGTTAACAAGATTAGAAAGTTTAAAATTTGACACTGGGCCTAATAGGTTATTAGTAATTAATTTGGTTTTCGATAGTGATACTGACAATGATCCATTATGAGAATCCTGTTTTATGTTGATAAATGATTGATCAGCTGAGATATAAATAGGCGGGGTGTCACAGGTGGTATTAGAGCATAAAGTTCTATGTCCTTAGGAATCTGTGCAGACATGCTACATTTTTAGTGTTGCTTTTTATTTGATATAGAGCCCTATGCTTGGGGTTGTTGATTCCTATGGTGAGTTTTTGTTCTCCTTCTATATGTATAATTTGTGAATCTTATATGCATTCGGGTGTGCTTCTTATACCGAATAATGAAGGATGGCCAGTGAGGGCCGTTATGAGAACAATAGGAGGAGGGGCTCAATTAGTGTTGTAAAATGTTTTGGGGACGATGACCATAGTCGAGGTCACCCCTATGGTTGCTCGAGAAGATGTGGTTGTAAGAACTGCTAGGGTGCAGTATATATTTTCAAGTACCGCTATAGTAAAAAGTGGTGCAAAAATTAGACTCACAAATTGTGGTTAGAATGGAAGGAGTCGGTGGGGTCTTTGAAGAGGACCACCTGTTAGAATTTAAGAAAATGCGGAGATTGTGTATGTTAGCCAATGGATGTAAGATACCCAGAGGCTTTGGCATATAGTTGAGCGAAGTATACCCGGAAGTGAAATTAGGGGTAAAAATTTTCTTAGTTCTTAGGAGCAGTGTTGTAATGGTGGGAGTCAAACACCATATTTGAAAAGTGAGATAATGTGCCTATGGAAGGATCTTAGGTACGGTTTAATCGCGAATTCCATCATCTGTTGTTTAGAATGAGATGTGTATAAAATTCTGAACTTATCATAGGAGGACCAGACAAAGGCCTTATCTAGTGAACTTTGTACCCTATGAGGTAGATACAATGAAGAAAATAGTCCTTTAGTGTGTGATAGACTCACGAGAGGAATCACCAGCACTCGAAGGAAATTCTTCTTGGATGATCGATGCAGATGGTGAAAATGTCATGCTTATGTCAGTACAGATATTAACGCTTCATGTGAAGGGACATAAAAGAGTTGAAAGATTTAGTTAGAGAATAAGACTGGATGAAATGGTGCTAGCGGAACACCGCCAGGGGGTGACCCATCAGGGGACCCATTTAAATGATTCAAATAGATGAATTTTCTACCTAGTGACGGAGGATTCAGTCGGGACTGGTAAAGCCAATAGTGTATTCCTTAGGGCCAGCGAAGCTAAGGGAACAATGGGGTTAGCCATCAGGGTCGAGGCTACTAGGGTCCGAGAGAAGGATAACCTTAATACGGTCAGTATGGATAGGAATATGGGATTATATAAAGATATTTTCATATGGAGAGAAGTACCACATGCACTGATTTTTCCCGAAGCGAGTAAAGGGACAAGAGTATGGTGACTAGTTGGGGTAATGATTAAGATAGTGGGTTTGGTTCGGACAACCGTGTCATGTCCGGGATCCATTTGAGTAGCCAGAGCGATTTGGAAAGGTAGAAGTATGAGTTCTATCCTCGGGAGAATGAGTCATGTTTTATGTGACACGAGTGAGTCACGGTATTTAGATTAGCACTAGATTCGTATGTGAGACGAGTTTAGTGATTATATCGATAACATTATTATGTGTATGTATTTATCGTGGTATAACGGGGTTATCTTTGGTTTCATCCTCGGGGAAGCGTGTGTAGGTATAGTGGTGTGTGTGTGTATATATATATATATATATATATATATATATTATTGGAATTACTCGTTCTAGTGATGTGTTATACGACTATAATATTATCCTTAGTATAGACTGGTCATAACTATAATGGGTTGATATTGTAAGGCTATCGTGTTTGCTATTCCAGGGAGAATGTGTTATTTTGGCGATGCCTCACCTAAAAGAGGGTTGAACTTGCATTCATATTTTATTATGTTAGAGACTTCAGAGAGTATATTTATCTCGAGATATTTGATCCTGATTTGTAGGGACTTTACCGATATGATTTAGGGTGTGTTGGGTTTATTAACGAGCGAAGAGATTGAGCTCGTTACTATGTTTAGCGCTCCGGACTTTGTGATAGGGAGGACGCATTGTTATATCACTCCTTTAGGGATGTGGGAGTTAAGATTTATATTTATATGTTTGGGGATAGGATTTTTGAGAGTCTCGGGTATGTGTTTGAAGTCTATGGAATTTGTTTACCACAAATGTTGAGTGATAGTGCATTTGGGGAAAGTTCCTTGTTTGAATGTTATTATGGGATGAGATACGCATGAACTTTGATAAACGTCGTGAGTAGAGAGACATTGATGGATGCTAGGGCATTAGTTTTGAATGTTAATCAATGAAAGTGTATAGAATACACTGAGCTGAGAGCTATTATATAGTATAAGTCATAAGGAGCCAGTAGTGCTATGACAAAGCATTGAAATTTTTCTCGCCACGAGTTAAAGGGTGGAACGATGTTAATGAGAATTAAATTTCTATTTATGGGGTGATTGAGAATACCCATGTGTTATAGCCATGTCGAGAATGCGAGGACAGTTTTGAGGAAAGTGTGTTGAGTGTGTGACATTTCTAGGGTTGTGAAAATATGCATGGACTATAGGGTGTATGGGCGCCCTGGTTAGTTGATTTCGAGTTGTCCGAGATGGAGGGACGTGGGAATAAATGTGTGGAATATATGCCTGTGGGGCAGTTATAAAAAGAGTTGGAATGGAATGATGGATTGAATGTCTTATGAGAAAGACGACGATCCAAGTATATGTGTGCAATGAGAGTAGCACACCTGAGATGGGTTGAAAGGCTGTGGGAAGCCATTTAAAAGGATATCTCTTGAGAAGAGAAAACCCAACTATTGTGTGAAAGTGAAGCGGAGTCCTACTCATTCGAATGTTGAGGGTGGCTTGTGCGTAAATAGAATGTTGATGTCTTTAAGGTAAAATGGGCCCAGAAGTGCTCACTGTGGCAAAAAGTGCACAAGCCGTGATTGTTGGTATACCTCGAGGAAAGAAGGGGAGTATAAAGTACCACTTGATGCGAGATATTATAAGTGGTAATTGGTGTAAGGTGAGACATAGTTAGATTGTCTCCAGGTGCACCACTCTTAAATGGAAATAGGTTGGTTCGGGATGACCAACCAAAAATTTTGTATCAAGCCGATGATTCCAGTGATGGAATGGGCAGACAGGCTGGTAAAGAAGGATTACACCAGTGCGAGGTGCCTCCCAATATTGTTGCGAATCAGGATGAGATTCTTGGAACCCACCTCTGATAGGGATTTTAATGAAGTAGTAAGGACGATGTTTTGTTTTTGGCAAGTTGTGTCACCTATAACCGATGAGTATACGGGAGGTGATTTACAATGTTGGATAATGCAAGTGGTGAGCATTATAAACTATATAGTGATTGGGAAGGAAAATTACCGATTAGAGTTTTGTGTAATAACTCGTACCGATTTGTTATGGACAAGGTGCCATTTTAGGTTTTGTGTGGAAATCCTTATCAATCCCCCCTTTGGTTGTTTAGAGGTGAATGAATAACTAGAATTTTGGATCGAACCTGAATTAGAGTTCGTGTTCGAGAAGAGCATTAACCACCAACTATTTTGGCATGACTTTTGAGCATTGTAAGAGTTGTGTTGCCATGAAACAAGATTTGAATAACTGACAGGAGTGGTCAGATGTTCTTATGGTTTCTCTCGGGATGGGAGTTTTGTGTTGGTATGGATACAGGAAGCAGTGATATGCGGCCTTCCCATAATATTAAGGCGATATAACCAGTGATGTATAAGCTCGTCTTACTCAGATATCGTTGGTAAAAGCACAATGTGTGATGTGCTGTAATTAAGGAAGATTATAGTCCCCAGGTCATAGCGTCGAGTTATTTATGCAGTGTGGCACTTTATCATGGGTGAGACGCCCTGGGAATGATTAGTCTCATTCTCAGGTGAGGAACTATGGCTGCCTCCCATACGTCTGTGTTATGTTTTATCAGGTTAATGTGAGATCCCCACCAGTGGTACCCAGGTTGAGGTGTGTATTCCCTAGAAGATGATAACATTCTAGAGACTGCATCCATTGAGTTATAGCTCTGAGGGATGGTTATTACACTTATATAGTGTGTGATGTATAAGTATGGATGTACGTGATGTGTATACTATATTTTATATATATATATAGACAAAATAAAAAATGAAATGATTTCTAGTTCATCCGGGAGAATAAAATCCGGAGATAAAATGTGAGATATGTATATAAAGGTGAGAAAATTATATACGAAATTAATAACACTAAAACGTGAATAGTTTAAAATAACTAGTGAAAGTTATTCAAAATGAACAGATCAATTATATGTGAGAATTATAATGCATAAGCTTGTGAGAAAGTTTAGGATAGTAAATACGTAGGGCATGAGATAGCATATGGGTGTTTAGAAGTTTGGTGAGGTGCTAGTTAGGTAGGGTAGCGTAACTAGGGTGTTTAAAATACATTTGTTAGGTGTGCACGATTAGATGAGAGGTGAGGGGTATCTCATGTGAGTGCGACACTAGTTTAAATATGGAGAATATTACATTTTTAAATGTTAAAGTATTTTGAACACTTGCTAAATATTTTCAAAATGTTTGGGCTCTGACCCGCTTGCAAAAAGTTTCAAAAACCTTTTAGGTGTCCAGACATAGGGACACATAGATGATATTATTCCTTCGAGTCAGAAGATGATGCAATAGCTGTGGATATTAACAGGGATTGCTTAGATGCTTCCATCCTTATGGTCTAGATAGGAGGTATCATGAGTAATATTCGGGCCTCTTGCTCAACTGTTGTCATTTATATTATTTGTCTCATTTTCGTTTGTGCCTATTCGATATGGTTGTATATGTTTTACCGAGAGTTATTGGTCATTGTTTTATTCATTTAATGTTTATATTATTGCGTGGATGGATTTATTGTGTGTTTAAGTTAACAAGATTAGAAAGTTTAAAATTTGACCCCAGGACTAATAGGTTATTAGTAATTAATTTGGTTTTCGACAATGATGCTTAGAATGATCCATGATGAGAATCCTATTTTATTTTGATAAAGGATTGATCAGCCGAGATCTAAATAGGCGGGGTGTCATGGTGGATTACTGGATTCTCGAAGCGCTCTGAATACCCTTTCAAACAGTCCTCCCCATGCGCAATTTTGACTTACAAATTGCGTTTTACGACTGATTTTTTGAAAAACCTGTACTAGGCTACCAAATGGCACCCTCATGACCCTGTGATTAGGCATAAATTCTTCCAAATTTATCCCCTTAATTTAGAGACTTTTAGCACCTCAGACGATGTAATTGTGTGGATTTATGTCATATATGTGTTACTTACCTTTCCTATAAGTAAACATGTTGGGGTGGGGGTGGGGTATGATTTATAAAAAGCACAAAAACAATAGTAGAAATTCAATACCTGAAATTAACATTGAGATTATTTTAAATAGACAGTCACTACTGTGTGTGTGTTTAAATTGAAAGAAGATATGAGAATTTTATTAAAGATTTTTATGGGAACTTGTTATACTAGAACTTAGATGAACACTAAGTGATGAAAATAGTCCTTAAAATTGAAAATTAAATAAAGTTTATAAAAGTAAAGATGCTGGTAATACATCAAAGATAAATTAATAAGGACTAAATAATAAAACGTGTTCAAGTGTATAACAAGAAAGAAAATGTGGTATTTAGATTGGGTAAAATTCTTAAAGTAATGTTAAGGGACTAAAAGACCCAAGACAACTGGCCAGTAAGTCACGGACCGAAAAATTTATGACAGGTGATGAAAGCCCGTAAACATGTTGGGGTGGGGGTGGGGGTGGGGTGGGGTATGATTTATCAAAAGCACAAAACAATAGTAGAAATTCAATACCTGAAATTAACATTGAGATTATTTTAAATAGACAGTCACTACTGTGTGTGTGTTTAAATTGAAAGAAGATATGAGAATTTTATTAAAGATTTTTATGGGAACTTGTTATACTAGAACTTATATGAACACTAAGTGATGAAAATAGTCCTTAAAATTGAAAATACACCTGCATGTTGTTAGAAAGTCTTAAATGTAACTCTCACTTTATTAATGCCAAACCCGACTCTCTTATAAGATATGCATATTGTGATAATATTATATCTATACTAATAACATTTTTTTACAGCAAATGTCCCCTTCAGATATTAAGGCGAAGATGATGATGATGTTTATGATGATGTCGTCTGGGGTCGGTGGTAGTGGAGGAGACGAGGGCTCTTCCGCCCCTAGGCTCCCCAAATATGGGAAATATGGGATTACCGTCGAGAACAAATCGGAGATATTAGCGAGATCCCTCGTTCTGCTAAAGACAGTCATCGGCCCGGGGTTTATGAGTTGGAAGGAGGTGCCATATGAGCTCAAGTTAGCTGTTTGGGCGGCACTACAGGTAATATATTTATATTTATATGAATATTTCAATTTCAATTTCAATTTCGATTTCATATTTATATTTATATTTATATATATATTTATATTTATATTTATATTTATATTTATTCGCAACTAACATTGTATTTGTTGGACAGGAACAATTCAACTTGGATCCAAAGCTACGCGATCCCGTGTTGGAGCAGATTAGGGAGCAACTCAAGTCGTGGGAAAAAAATATGCGGGCATGGTACTTTGGGAAAACACGAGAGTCGATTATCCAATGGCGTGAATCCGTCCCCCCCAAGGAGCCGATCTCATTGGCACAATGGCAGAAGTTCATTGACAATGAGATCGAGGATCGACAATTGGCATCTCGCCAATCGGGGAGGGAAAATCGGGCAAAAAAGACGGACGTGCACTACTCCGGCAGGACCTCTTACGCCGAGGTGGAGCATAGGATGCAGGTAAGATTTAATTTTTCTATAACTACAAAAATATATTATTCTTCATTATTTTACTTTGCGGGGCCGATACTAATTTTACTTTACTTTATTTGATTTTAGGGGGTAGGGAGTGGGCCAGGGGGTAAGCCACATAGGCTCGATACTTATGTGACTCTTCGGACGAAGAAGGGGAAGGACAAGGAGGTGTCCCCGAGCGTCGCGGCCACGATTGTAAGTAATCCGACTGTTTAATTTTTGTTAATTACGTTATAATTTTTTAGTTTACTTATTTTACTAATCATGTGCTTTTTATCGTTTCAGGCAAAGCTTAAGAAAGTGCATGAGTCGCAGTCTGATGCCGACAAGGCATCTTTGTCCACAAATGCACTCAGCCAAGTGCTTGGCTCTGATCGTAAGGGGAGGACAAGGAGGGTGAGCTCGCGGGTGGCCAAATCTAGGATCATCGAATTGGAGACGAGGGACAGTGGGTTGGCTCGAACGGTGGATTCACACGACGCGAAGCTGTCCCGTTTGGACGCGACGGTCCAAGATATGTACGCATTCATGAAGCGTACGTTGGGCAGAGACCGTAAAGGGAAAGGTAAAAGGAATGAGAAGGCGGTGGAGGAGGAGGTGCGGGAGGACGAGGCGAAGGATGACGAGGATGTGGACCTCGCTGCTTCATCACCAACAAGTTCGTACTTCGATGATCCACTTCCCTATTTGGCGCCCTTCAACAGACCAATGTCGACAGTTGGTTGGCTGAGCGTGTTCATATTGGAGGTATTTGATGGCCAGCGGATAGGGCGGGGGTTGAGGGACCCGAATATCGTCCAGGGTGGAATAGTTCATGGACGTACGCTTCAAGAGATGGAGTCTAGGGTGCTCGTCACGCATGTCATACCCGGGAAGGAGAACTCCCTATTGTGGTTGTGCGAACAATGCGGCACGACGTATATTAGTGGGTGCTTCAATTCGTATGTCGTGTGGCCTACTCACCTCCTCAGTTTTAACAATACACTAGACATGTAGTGACATTGTTTTAAGTTTGAATTGAATTGTTTTAAGTTTGAATTGAATTGTTTTAAGTTGTTACATTTGAATTATATCGTGATGCATATTGTCTCTATTTGAATATATATTTGCATTATCTTTAGTTTGTTTGGATATATGATGTTTGGAACAGGTACAACGTTGCTATAACAGGTACAAATATACTGCTGGGCAGTGGCAGTGGCCATACTGCCCAGCAGATTTTTTTTAAATTCTGACCAGAATTGTCACGGTCATTGACCATGACAAAAGTTGTCACGGAACGTGTCACGGTCAATGACCGTGACAATTTTTTTTAAAAAGGGTCACGGCTTTGTCACGGTTATAAACCGTGATAAACGTGTCACGATCATTGACCGCGACACGATCGTGACACAAAACGCAAGTTTTGTGTCAAGGTCAATGACCGTGACAAAAAAAGTTGTCTCGCCTCAAAATGTCACGGTCATTGACCTTGACAAGTTGGATTTGTCAAGGTCAATGACCTTGACAATTCGGCAGATTTGGTGTAGTGTGTGTGGCCTTTTTATCATGTGGTAGGGCACCATCTTTCAAATAATCCCTTAGGGGTCCATCCAACTAGGGTTTGGTTCAATCTGGAGAATATAACTTTCTTCTCAGTACTCATCGCTCTGGTTAATGCTCGGCTGGGCAAGGAAGTCGATCGGAATTATTCTCTTTAAGTCAGAATTGATCACTGAGCTTAAGGCCGTTAAGGCGTCAGCATGAGTGTTTTAGCCTCTAGGAAACTGTTGGACACTGACTTGTTTGAAGTTAGACATTAACTTTTTTACTGTGGCGAGGTAGGCCGACATTCTTTCATCCCTCGAGTTGAAGTCTCCACTTATCTTATTGGAGACTAGTTGTGAGTCGCCGAACACCTGAAGTTGTTTTGCACCCAACGCCTATGCCTTCTGCAGGCCTGCTATCAATGCTTCATACTCTGCTTCGTTGTTGGAGGCTTCAAATCCAAGACTGATTCCTTGATCGAGGATTGTATCTTCTGGGGTGACCAGCACAATGCCCACTCCTGCCCCTTTGGAGTTGGAGGCTCCATCAACGATCAGTCACCAAACACCTTGCGCCGAGTGATCTTCCTTCTGACCAACGGGTTGAAGTATATTATGAGGATGTTCTCCTGTGAATTCTGCAATGAAGTCGGCAAGGACCTGTCCCTTGATTGCATTCCTTAGCTAAAATTGGATGTCAAATCTCCCGAGCTTGACTGACCACTTGGATAGTCTACCGAACAGATCTGCTTTTCGCAGGACTGCTTTAATGGGGTGAGATGTAAGGATGATGATAGAGTGATCTTTGAAGTAGTGCTTCAATTTCCTCGAGGCTACCACTAGTCCAAAGGTGAGCTTTTCCAGTGGTAGGTATCGTTGTTCAGCGTCTAAGAGGGTCTTGCTCGCGTAGTAGACTCGGTGCTGGATTCCCATTCATTCGCATACTAGTGCAGAACTGACAGCGTGGATGGAAACTGCAAGGTATAGGTACAGGGAATCGTTCTCTTGAGGTATTACGAGCAAGGGTGGTGTGATGAGATAGGCTTTGAGCTCCTCTAATGCTTTTGAGCAATCCTGGTTCCAGTCCACAGCTTTGCTTTTCTTCATAGCTGAAAGAACATCTGGCATTTTTTGGATGACTTCGAGATGAACCGATTCAAGGCAGAGAGCATGCCTATGAGCTTCTGTACGTCTCTTATCGTGCGCGGGGGGGGGGGGGGGGGGGGTGCACCCTATTGATTGCATCAATCTGGTCCGATTTGGCTTTAATGCCTCTCTCGCTAACCAAGTACCTGAGAAATTTTCCTGACTGGACACCGAAGGAATACTTGCTTGCACTGAGCTTCATTCGGTATTTCCTGAGGATTTTGAAGGTCCTTGATAGGTCTGAGAGGTGGTCTTCTTTATACCTTCTCTTGACGAGCATATCATCGATGTAGACCTCCATGGTATCTCCCATTTGGTCTTTAAACATTTTGGTGACCAACTGCTGGTAGGTTGCTCCTGTATTTTTTAGCCCAAAGGGCATAACTTTGTAACAATATAATTCGACGGTGGTGATGAACGATGTCTTGTCTTGATCTGGTACATACAGAGGAATCTGGTGGTACTCGGAATATGTGTCTAGGAAACTCATTCTTTCATGAGCTGCTGTGGCATCCACCAACTGGTCGATCTTCGGGAGAGGGAAACTGTCCTTAGGGAACGCCTTGTTATGGTCAGTGAAGTCAATACAAACTCTCCATTTCCCATTGCTCTTTGGAACCACTACTGGCTTGGATAATTATTTAGGGAATTGAACTTCCCGTATGGATCCTGTACCCAGCAGTTTCTCCACTTCTCTCTCCATAGCCTTGGCCTTCTCGGGTGCAGTTCGTCGTGCTTTTTGCGTGATTGGTTTAAAGGTTGGGTCAATGTGCAATCGATGACAAACCACGCTGGGACTAATCCCGAGTATCACGTAGGATTCCCATGCAAAAACGTCTAAGTTATTTCACAAAAGTGATGTTAATTCCTTCTTCTCTCGATTTGTGAGAGAGGCTCCGATCAAGAACATCCTATCTTTATTGCTACCCCCGGCTGCGACCTCCTCCAGGTTCTTCATGACCCGTTTATAGGGGAGGAGCTTGGTCTCCTCTAATCCAGGTATTCCATATTTTAACTGCTATTTGGAAGGCGTCAAACCTCCCTGTTCTTCATCTTTTTCCTTGGCCTTCTCGACCTTCTTCTTCGGCCTTAAGTGGATGGTTGCTATAAAGCACTTTCTTGCCATCACCCGATCTCCATGGATTTCCATTACTCCTCGCTCAGTCACAAATTTGAGTTTCTGGTGGTAAGTGGAGAGAACGACCTTCATCGCATGTAGCCATCCTCTACCAAGGATAGCCTGGTAGGGCGAGTCAATGTCAACCACCAAAAACTCGATCATCTTGGAGATGCTTCCTGCCCTTACTGGTAGTACAATCTTTTCCCAGAGGGATGATCACTTTACTAGCGAAGCCGATTAGAGGGACAGTGGCTTCCTTTAAGTCGGCTATGCTTAACTTCAAATTTCTGAACAGATAGAGATACATTACTTTGGATGAGCTACCCTGGTCAACGAGTAACCTTTTGACATCGTAGTTGGCTATCCTAAGTGTAATGATCAGGGCATCATGATCTGGGGTCCTTACTCCCACCAAATCTTCATCTGTGAACATAATGTGTTTGGTGTAGTCGACATTATCTGCTCGTCGATGCTTCCCTGCCTGTGTTTTAGCTGGATCGATTTGAAAAGCTTGCATTACTACCGTAAGCTTTTTAAGTTCCATCCGAGTTGAGTTTCCTTGAATCTGCCTTAGGTCTGATGCCCCATGAATCACTACGAACTCATGGCTAGTATCTTCCTCGAGCATGTTGTCGATTCTTGTGTCTTCATTGGCAGGGACCTTCTTTGCCTTCTTCTCTACAAATTCGTTCAGGTGCCAAGTCTGGTCTAATTCTTCAAGGTGAGACTTGAGAGCTTTGTAGTGCTCAGTTTTGTGCCCACCTTCCATGTGAAAAGCGCATCTTAATGCATTGTTCCTCTTTGAGGGTTCTCCTCCCATCTTTTTGGGCCACTTAACTAATGAATCGTCTTTGATCTTTGCTAGGATCTTGTATATTGGTTCTTTAAAGACAGTGTTCACTGCCTAAAATTCTTTTGAAGCATCGTTTTTATTTTCGATCTTGGAGCCACTCTTGCCCCCCATTCTTGCCTCTTTTTTCTGGATCTCATCTTTTTCGCTGCCTTTGGCAGCGAACTTATCTCGACTATTCTCCCATGCATTAAGGTGGGTCACATCCTCAACTTTGGCGTATTTCTCGATGTGAGCCATTAGGTCATCAATGGTTGTGGACTCCTTCTTAGTGAGGGATTGGTGCAAAAGGCAAGAGCTAGGTAGGCCAATCTTGAAAGATGCCACAATGACCTTCTCTGAGCAGTCTTCGACCTCATTGAACAACTTCCAGTATCTTTTTGCATTGTCCCTGAGGCTCCCATGGGACATTTTCTTCATTGTCAACAAGGCATCCATCCTCTTTGAATGGGAGTTGTTGGTAATGGAGCGAGCTGTGAAGAGCTCTGTCAGGGACTCGAAGCTCCTGATGGATCTATAAGGGAGTCTCTCGAACCACTTCTGGGCCACATCGTTCAAGCTCAATGGAAATATCCGACACATTAGGGCATCCTTATGGTTCCAGAGGGTCATGGGCAGCCTGTACTGCCTAACATGGTCGATAGGATCAGTCTTTCTGTCGTAGATTTTGAATCTAGGAATCGCAAACTTCTTGGGGGATTCTTCTTCTTTTATCTCCCATGAGAAAGTGGATTTCATATAGGTCCTGAGAGCTCACCTGGCTAGCTCTCTGGTCGATCTGGCACCCTGATGTGCTGGGTGCTGCTCTATTTCTCTTCGGACCAAATTTCGTATGTCATCATTTCCTCGAGCGGGCTCCTATAACGGCGAGCTAGTTGTTGTTGCTCGAATAAGAGACCATCTGATCTGTGTCCTTCAAGCCTTTGAGATCCACGCCTAGGGCTCCTTCCTCGGCTGCGAGACTTTCTCGCCTAAGGGTTAGGAGTGCGGTATTGACGTTGACTGGTGCTACGATGGAGTTCTCTCTCCATTCTCTCCAAATTTCTTTTGAGACTAGCATTCTCAGCTTCTTGCTTGTGAGTGGCTTCCTCTTGCTCTTGGAGCCTGGCCTCATTGGCGTCGATTAGCTTGGAGACCTGTGTGGACCTGGCTGGCCCTTGGCTCTCCTCCGAGGCTTGTCGTTCTAGACGAGCCATAGGATTTGAACGTCGAACTTCAGATCTGATCCTGCGA